>CAWUFW010010825.1:0-662970 GCA_963921515.1 Calotriton arnoldi | reverse complement strand
TGTGACTGTGGATGGGATCCCATTGGTTGGTGTGGTATTGCCGTCATGTCCATGTACAGCGTAGTGTGCAGTGTGTCAGACATTCAGGAGTCTTGTTGGGTGGCCATGTGTGATGTGTTTCTGCACCTTGGTTCCCACCCACCACCATGGAATAGTCATGGGTGCATGTGCAATGTCACCAGTGCATGTGTACTTCACTGCTGCACATTGTTGGAGGTCGAGGGGTGTGGTGTTGAGTGTGTGCAGATGAGAGTTGTTGCCCGGCTAGGCCCCTCTGCCTCCATGTTGGCCTTGGCTTACTGGCCATGCTGATTGATTTGTGCTTGTGTAGGTGTGATGGTAGTTTGTTGCTCAGGACACATGACTGTGGTTCACAGTGTGAACCACATTTAGCTTTGTCATCACAGTGGGATTGTAATGCAGCCCTGGGTCACCACATTGTGGGGGCCCTGGGGGTGGTGCTGTGGTGTGTCTGTGTCTTGCTGTGTCAGTTGCTGTCCCTACATGCCTGTGTGACATGTGTGATTTGTGCTCCCTCTCATCTGACAATGCCTGCTTGCCCACATAGGGATTTGGATCCATGAGTTACCTTTGTGTGGCACTGTATGCACATCTGTATGATTGGTATTCAGGTCTCCTCATGTGTTGTGTGGTTGCCTCGGGGACACTGGCACCCCCCTCACCTGTTGTGTATGATGTGCAGTGTGGGTCTGCCTGTTTGTGTTTGTGCATCTGCACCACTGCATTGGCATATCTTGGGTGTGCCATTGGCTGTATGTAGTTTTGTGGGTTTTCCCTGCTGTCCCTGGGACTCCTAGGTCATCGGTCAGCACAATGATCATGGTTTGTGTGTCCCATTGCTGCCATGGTATGGTATCTGTTCACCTCACATCTGCAGTCTCCACAGGGTATCTGCATTTGTGTGCCCATTGGTGCAAATATGTGGGTCTGCATTCTGATGGTCACTTCTGTCATTGTGTCATTGATGAATGTTGACGGTGTCAGCCCCCATGGGTGTTGTTTGTCTGCACATGGCCAAAGGTATGTCTTATTTGCAGTGCAGTATTTGGCTCACCCAATTTATGTTGCAATGGGACACATACACTACTTTGCCACTGATGTGTTTTTTGTTCTGTGACCAGGAATCATCCATGCAGTTTGGCAGTTGCACCTCTTTCTTTGTCAACACTTACCTTTGGTCACTGTGATGATGGGGTTTGGACCCCATTGCCACAATGTTCAAAATGTGCTTCAGCTATGGACCCCACACTTACCTTTTGGTCACTGTGGTGATGGGGTTTAGACCCCATTGCCACAATGTTCAAAATGTGCTTCAGCTATGGACCCCACACTTACATTTTGGTCACTGTGATGATGGGGGTTTGGACCCCATTGCCACAATGTTCAAAATGTGCTTCAGCTATGGACCCCACACTTACCTTTTGGTCACTGTGGTGATGGGGGTTTAGACCCCATTGCCACAATGTTCAAAATGTGCTTCAGCTATGGACCCTACACTTACATTTTGGTCACTGTGATGATGGGGGTTTGGACCCCATTGCCACAATGTTCAAAATGTGCTTCAGCTATGGACCCCACACTTACCTTTTGGTCACTGTGGTGATGGGGGTTTAGACCCCATTGCCACAATGTTCAAAATTTTCTTCAGCTATGACCCCACACTTACATTTTGGTCACTGTGATGATGGGGGTTTGGACCCCATTGCCACAATGTTCAAAATGTGCTTCAGCTATGGACCCCACACTTACCTTTTGGTCACTGTGGTGATGGGGGTTTAGACCCCATTGCCACAATGTTCAAAATGTGCTTCAGCTATGGACCCCACACTTACATTTTGGTCACTGTGATGATGGGGGTTTGGACCCCATTGCCACTATGTTCAAAATGTGCTTCAGCTATGGACCCCACACTTACCTTTTGGTCACTGTGGTGATGGGGTTTAGACCCCATTGCCACAATGTTAAAAATGTGCTTCAGCTATGGACCCCACACTTACATTTTGGTCACTGTGATGATGGGGGTTTGGACCCCATTGCCACAATGTTCAAAATGTGCTTCAGCTATGGACCCCACACTTACCTTTTGGTCACTGTGGTGATGGGGGTTTAGACCCCATTGCCACAATGTTCAAAATGTGCTTCAGCTATGGACCCCACACTTACATTTTGGTCACTGTGATGATGGGGGTTTGGACCCCATTGCCACAATGGTCATGGCCTGCTTGTATTGTGGGTGCCACACACATATATGTGTGGCACATGTGCTAGGAGGTCACATTGTATGTTCAAAGTCATGTTCGGTGTTGTAGGCATTTGACACAGTCTACACACGCTTGTCATGGTGTTGGGGGATGTCTTCTTCTTGCATTCCCTAGGTTGTGGTGTGCTGGTTGTGTCATGCATTGTCCATCCTATGAGTGGGGGTGGTAGTAGTGGTTGGCATCCAGCCCCCCTGGCTCAGGGTGGTAGTAGTGGTAGGCATCCAGCCCCCCTGGGTGAGGGTGGTAGTAGTGGTAGGCATCCAGCCCCCTGGCTAAGGGTGGTAGTAGTGGTAGGCATCCAGCCCCCTGGGTGAGGGTGGTAGTAGTGGTAGGCATCCAGCCCCCCTGGCTAAGGGTGGTGGTAGGCATCCAGCCCCCCTGGGTGAGGGTGGTAGTAGTGGTAGGCATCCAGCCCCCTGGGTGAGGGTGGTAGTAGTGGTGAGGCATCCAGCCCCCCTTGCTAAGGGTGGTGGTAGGCATCCAGCCCCCTGGGTGAGGGTGGTAGTGGTGGTAGGCATCCAGCCCCCTGGCTAAGGGTGGTGGTAGAGCATCCAGCCCCCTGGGTGAGGGTGGTAGTAGTGGTAGGCATCCAGCCCCCTGGGTGAGGGTGGTAGTAGTGGTAGGCATCCAGCCCCCCTGGGTGAGGGTGGTAGTAGTGGTAGGCATCCAGCCCCCTGGGTGAGGGTGGTAGTAGTGGTAGGCATCCAGCCCCCTGGCTAAGGGTGGTGGTAGGCATCCAGCCCCCTGGGTGAGGGTGGTAGTAGTGGTAGGCATCCAGCCCCCCTGGGTGAGGGTGGTAGTAGTGGTAGGCATCCAGCCCCCTGGCTAAGGGTGGTGGTAGGCGTCCAGCCCCCTGGGTGAGGGTAGTAGTGGTGGTAGGCATCCAGCCCCCCTGGGTGAGGGTGGTAGTAGTGGTAGGCATCCAGCCCCCCTGGGTGAGGGTGGTAGTAGTGGTAGAGCATCCAGCCCCCTGGCTCAGGGTGGTAGTAGTGGTAGGCATCCAGCCCCCCTGGGTGAGGGTGGTAGTAGTGGTGGGCATCCAGCCCCCCTGGCTCAGGGTGGTGGTAGGCATCCTGCCCCCTGGGTAGGGGTGGTGGTGCGCATTCAGGCCCCTGTGTGCATATGTGGCATTGGTGATGGGCATCCCGCCCCTATGGTGCTGCTGTTGCTGGTGTAAGTATATTCTGCATCCCTCTGTGTGTGTGTGATGTGTCGTGTACGTGTTGTATGTGTTTTGTGGTTGGTGTCTGACTTACCTTCTGCGCCGTACGCGTCCGTGCCTGTTCCGGTAGTAAATGTAGAATATTGGTATGATCGGGACGAAGGGATTCATGGTTGGTTCGTGTCGTTCGTCCTTCTCGTTGCTTCGCGTCGTCCTCGTCGCTTCGCTTCGTCCTCGTCGCTGGCGTGTTCGTCTCGTAGCCGTGGATCGTGTTGTGGCGCGAATCGGAGCTTATGTGCGCCTCTCCCGGATGCTTTGACGTGCCGTGCGTAGCGACGGGTTCGGCGCGTACGGAAAGCGCATCGTACTTGTTCGGCCGGACGGAGCTGCATTTTCCCTTCCGTGCGACTCGATTCAGCGTTTCCGGATTCGCCTCGGTCGGGGAACAGGACCTGGTTTGGGTGGAGTACGGCTCGGCCGGATTCTGTGCTGTTGTGCGCATCGTACTTACTCGTTGGGTGTGCTGTACGGATCGGTCGGGAAACAGGCTTTCGCATGGCTTTTTTCCCGACCGAATGGTATTGGGTGCACCTCCGACCGAGATCGGAATCGGCCCCTATGTGTCAACTACACAGTGAACTGGGTACAGCTAGATGGAATTCAAAGTACCCCGTATGTCACAATGCAGAGCATTGGAAATGTGCCATCTAACATGACAAAGAATGGCATGATGTATGTCATGCCAAAAAAACGACTATACAATTTACTCGGAGCCAAAGATGTATGACATGTAGCCTGGCATTTCTCAACAGGGTCAGCAAACAATAAATCTAATGGCCTCTATTCATATACGTGGCTATAGGAATCATTGTCTGTCAATATGATGTAAACAACATATGACTGGCTTTTCGAACATATGACACTCATCTGCATTATATGTGTCAAAACAGATGCCATGCAATTCTCCACATTCCTTTTGTCGTTGTGCACACCGACAATGAAAACTATTGCGTCAAATGGGGATGACTATCTGCTCCAATGAGTCACTTTGAGACTGACAAACCAAAATGATCTGTACATGGTTGGTCTTACAATAAGTAACCTCATTGTGAATGAGGGATTGAATGTAAGGATGTGTGCAACATCTTCATATTTATCTAGGCAACTGTTTAAGATCACAACTCTGTATTCTGTAATGTGGAGGATGTTCTATATTCGTTATCCAACATGTAGTGCAGTACACCACATATGCCATCCACCATATTGTGACTTAACATATGAACTCAACTAATTGTCAGTATGCACGGTCAGGTCTGGTTATTATTGGTCATAAATTGCAAATGGCAAAAAGTATGCAAATTGTATACTCATTCATGAATGTACACTCTTGAGCTGATTACAGAGATAAATGTCAACCTGCATGACCTTTGTGTGTACTGGAGGCATGGACATGTTATCATTTAATTTAAATAGATAAAAGTTGAGATACCAACAGGACAACAATCTTGATAGATATGACCATTGTGCCAAACTATATAAAATGTCCCACATTGATCCTGTGCCAGCAACCTACATCGACAAGGACTATCAAAAGGCCATCCCACTCAATAAACAATCAAGTGCAAAAACAAATAACTCATAGTCACACCTGTTGACCATTTGAACAAGCTCAGTCTCACAATTGGTTACCCCATGACATTTACATTAAAAGAAATAGGTCTAAAAATGTGCCTCAATGATGATCAGCACATAGCAAATCAATACAATGATGTCAGATATTAAGTTACCACTACTACCTCCCAATAACAATCCCTCTCAAAAACTAGACACAGATCAAGCCATATGCTTTGCGTAAAATCAATGACAGCACAATTCATGTAGTAAATATCACAAGTAAAATAAGATGTACTTGTTCTTAAGCAATTGCAGGTCTGTGAGAACCAAAGAGCCAAGGTTCACATAAGGAAACTTCATTAAGTGTGTCCCATCATTTGAGGAAGTGACCTGCCCTTTCAGATGGCAAATTGGTTATGACATACCACACTAGAGTTCATGCAAACAGGACTGTCATTATGTTGTATAAGTCCCACAAATGTTTGAGTAATCTGCTGTGGCAGTTACCTCTTGCAACATCCCACATCCAAGCTGAAATGTAGTATATGTTCTGCTTCACAAACCGATAGTATCAATAGTGTCATACCTTACAGTCGTGTCATCTTTTTACAGATGATCCCACCCCTGCAGCATGGCAGAGCGAGGCCAGGGAAAAGACTCAAACAACAGACCTGGAACATTCCCAAAAAGCCTTCAGTGATGATCCTGACCTCGGAAACATGGACGTTGATGACACTCCTGACACTTCTGGGCATCTTAGCGAGATGAACTCAGTTGGTCTCATTGGGCCCACACATCCAATCACCACAGCTGGGACATCCACATCCACAACCAGTGCCCCTAGCACAGGCGAGCCCATACTTAGCTTCCCAGTCCTGCCTCCTCAGGTGGCTAACACCACCACAGACACTGAGGAGGCTGGATCGAGTAGCAGTAGGCACTCCTGTGCAAGGGCAGTGGCCAGTGGAGCCAGACGTGGTGAGAGGAGAATTGTGCCCAACCCATTTGAGGCCACTAAGGAGACTGACACCCAGCCTGCTGAGCAGAAGGACTAAGTTGGTGTCACTGGGCCCACACATCCAACCACCACAGCTGGTACATCAAGACCCACAAACAGTGCCCCTAGCACAGGTGGGCCCATACATTGCTCCCAGTCCTGGCTCCTCAGGTGGGTGGGTGGCTAACACCATCACAGACACTGAGGAGGCTCGACCGAGTGTTAGTAGGCTGTCTGCTGCTAGGGCAATGACCAGTGGGGTCAGATGTGGTGGAAGGAGAAATATGGTCCGCCCAACTGAGACCAATGAGGATCCAAATGCCCAGGCTGCCCTCGCACAAGTAATGGAATTTTACCAGGACTGCCATGGTGCGTTGGGCCAGTTAGTGTCTGTGCTGAACGAAATGACAGAGCAGCACCAGTCCAGCGACCAGAGGCTGGAGGCCATTCAACATGAGTTATCTGGGTTACGCACAGAGGTGGCCTCTCTGGTCAGTGTCCTCTGGGACATCAATACCAACCTGGGCCGGTCTTTCCCACCTACATCAACCACATCCTGTGGTTCAAGCATATCGCAGCTCTCAACATCAAGTTAGCAGCCAGAGGATGTGATGTCCCGTCAGAGAAGGGCAGTCCTGCAGACACCCAAAATTCAGCTGCTCCAGATCCCACCCAAGTCAGGAAGAAAGGATGTCCACCCAAGAACCAAGGAGGGAAGATTTCCAAGACCTCAAGGCCCGCCAGTGGTCTACCTTGACCATGATGTCTGTCTGTGTGTACAACACCTCCACACTGTTGACTGTTCTTGACCACTACTGTTGGCACTGATGTGGGGAGTATGTAGGACTTTTGTTCAGGTAATTATGAACTCTACTCCATTGATGTCATCTACCATAATAGTAGTCCTTAGCACGTTTTTTTGTCACCCCATTTACTATCTTGCACTGTTTATGCCACCTAATCCATTTTTCCATATAATAAATATCAGTCACCTCATGATGTTTCAAGTCCTCTTTTTTCATAATAGATAATGTGGGAGTGGTATGTTGTTTATACCTCCAATTCAGGATACAATTCCACTAGAACCATAATGAAGTAATCTCGAAAATGTGTTGCCGGATGAATGAAACATTATGTAAATGCATGATGTACACAAAGGTGTCTGGCCTCGTACAAACTTCAGTAAAACATTGAAATCACACTCAGAGATGGTGTCAGAAGTTTCAATCGAAAGTAAACTTTACTCAGCCATGCAGTGTTTTAAAAACATCGGTGGACGTAGCAAAACAGTACATGGTAGAAGTCAACACATATATCATACCTTCGGTCCACAGGTTAAACTCAATCCAGTATGTCCAGCATCAGGTGTAAGGTGCTAAACTCATTTCAGTGGCATGACACAATTACCCCAAACAACATTGCAAAGCAGCTACAACATCCAGGCCCTAGATATTGTGGAGGCACACATGAGAATTGCAGAATACCTTGGTTTTGCAACAGCACCAACACTAGTGATGTCACATTTCATACACATTAACTTGTTCAACCAACGCACCTGAAAACAGATGTACCTTAGAAATCAGAGCCCAGAGATCCATTTGTTGTGCAAAGTGTTGTGCTTGTGGTTCTGTACAGCCGACCTCCAAGACACACTATTCCCAGGAACCTTCAATTTCGACTTCGTACATTGGAACTGCAGCACATATATGCTGAAGTCACGACTCAGAAATGTCCTAGTGATGAAGACGTGGTGTAGACACCTGGAACACAACACAAATACTTCAGACCAACATACATAGGTTTACCAAAAGCAAATTTGAACTTTACTGTAGCGCATTGGTCACTGCAATAGTGTAACTCACATCTGGGTCAACCTACCAACATATACAGCCCATATCATCTGTCCCAGGACACACATTGTCACAGTCACTAACTACTTGATGTTTAGATTCATATCTGCAACATCACTCCTCCAATGTCTGTATCCACACTCCTTACCACATATCTGCTATTGTGAGAAGTAGTCCTGGAAAAGGTGCTGTCTGACATCTTCACCTTCATCTTCCTCACTGTCATCGTCTTCACTAGGCATTTCCCGGGCTTCACCCGGTGGGTTTTTCATTGCCTGCATCATCATCATCAATGAGAGGTACGTTGTGTCTTAGGACAATGTTGAGGAGGTGATCTGACACACCTTCATGGGTGAGTAGAGGAGGGCCCCACCACTCTTGTTCAGCCATCGGAATCTGACTTTCAGGAGCCCAAAAGCCAGCTCCACAGGCCGACGTGTCCTGCCATGGGCCTCTTGGTAGCGGGCTTCCCCAGGTGTTGTGGGGTTCCTCAGCGGTGTAAATATCCCTGGCATATTTGGATATGCTGAGTCACCTAGCTGTTAGAATGATAGTAGTGCACAATGTGACCACATGAACTTGAAACACCATACAAGACATGTCACATTAAAGAGGTAACAGACATGACACCTACCCACAAGCCAGGCCCTCTCTGGTCTCAATCGTGACATCAGCTGTGGGATGCTGTTGTTCCCTATTATGAAGCCATCATGTGCAGCTCCTGGGAACTTGGCACAGATGTGGGTGATGTTCAAATCTGCAAAGCAAACCACTTGCACATTCATGGAATTAAAGTGTTTCCTGTTCCAATACACCTGCTTCAGGTCGTGTGGTGGAACCAAGCCGATATGTGTGTCATCCATGGATCCGATTACGTTGGGGATGTGACGAAGCCCAAAAAAAATCTGCTTTCACATTGGTTAAATCCTCATTTCATGGAAACTGGATGTAGGTTCCAACATGTTTCAATAGAGCTGCAAGGACCTCTGTGAGCACCATAGTGAACTTTGGTTGTGACATCCCTCCAGATGTGGCAACTGTGAATTGGAAAGTTCTTGTGGCAAAGAAATGTAACATAGCCAACACCTTCACAAGTGGCGTGATATTGTGCAGATTCACAAGTCCAGGTGAAATGTCAGGCTTAAGGTGCTCAGCAAGATCCAAAATAGTGTTGTGATCCAAACGGTATTTCTGTATGATATGCCTATCTTGCATGGTCTGCAGACCAGGGAATTGTCAAAAAAGCGTGGGCACGTGTCTCTTCCTCCTAGGGAACCTAGGTGAGAGGCAGAAGCAACATGTAAAGTTGAAGGAGTAAAATGATGAACAAATGTGTTAGCTGGGTAGGGAATGGCTATGTAAAGTAATTATAACCTACATGAAGGACAACAAAAGTGGCATCATGACAATACTACTTATTCTCAACATGCATTACTTGGCTATTTCACATATTTAGCACAGAAGCCAGACAATACTTGTTACCATATTATTCAAAATGTCGACAGTACTAAAGAGTTAATTTCATTACTTGTGTGTGCAACTATTTTCACCAAAGGAATAGCTGACCACGTCTGAGAGAGGTGAACAACACAACTGGTCACTGTATTCCGCTATCGATGGACAACAATTGTGTGTAATGATTGTACAATTAGTAGGTGTATGTGAACAAGTTATTTAAAAAGTAAAACAAGTCCCTGACTAGAAGATAATACTAATTATTGTTAGAATCATGTGCTGTTTTGTGATACTAGAGGGGTTACATCAATTGAGTACTTTCACCACAGTACGTTAATTGTCCAAATCACTATTAACATATAATCCTTATAGCAAAAACATATACATAAGGTGAAAAACCTTAAATATCAGACACTAAGGGCCCGATTCTGATGCGGGTTGGAAAAGCTTCCCGACCGAATCGGTTGGGAAATGGTTTCCGACCCACTCGGATCGGGAAAGTCCGACCGGCGGAGTAGGATGCATCCGGATGCTTCCAGATACGATTTGGTTGAACTCCCATTGACTTAAATGTGAACATTTGTTCCTAACCGCATCAGAATTGGGCCCTCGGTCGGGAAGACACGTTCCCGATCCGATTTGGAAGGAGCAAATGCCGTTAGGAGGCCTTCCTAACCGCATCAGAATCAGGCCCTCGGTCGAGAAGCTTTTCCAACCCGCATCAGAATCGGGCCCAAAGTCTTTTGTTAAGAAAATATACAAAGTCAATTTTTATTCATCATTGTGGTTAAAATCAATATACATTTAAAAACACATTCTGAAACAGTCCATTGTTACTGTACAAATATTTTGATTAAAAAAACAAGAAAACTACAAAAAGTCGACGCGGCGTTTCGGTGCGATAAGATCAACCACCTACTTCAGAACAGAGTTTTCTAAAAGAATGTTTTAAAAAACATTGAACAATACAATATATTAGTATTCATATTATAAAACATATTCCAATTTTTATACACTATATCATAATATATGTTTCTAATTACAAACCACAACTAGGGACAATAACATACTGTGCTAGTGCTTCAAAGAATACTTTAAACAATATATTATTATTCTTTCTATAACCAACAACATATTGTCTCCATTGTTATCCATGATACTTAGGGGGTGATTAGGATGTAGGGCGGATCGCCACCGCCCGCAAGGCGGTGGCGATCCGCCAGCCATTTCCCACCGCCCGCCTCACATTTCCCCACCGCCATATTAGTATGGCGGTGGGGACCCAGGCGGATGGAAAGACCGTCCGCTGGTTTTCCGCCGGTAGGCAATCCGCCCGATTGCCTACCGGGCGGGCAGGCCTGCAATATGGAGGTGGTGCCTTGCAGGCACCGCCATCCATATTAGGATGATGGAGGTCACATGCCTTTCCATGGCGGAGACTTCCTGCCATGGAAAGGCATGCGGAGAATGCCTTTGGGGGCCCGTTGCGGGCCCCAAGGGGGTGGGGGCCACCTTGTGCATGCCAATGCACACAGTGCATTCCCAGCATTGTGGGGGGCGGTGCTGTGTGCACCGCCCGCCACAATGCTGGGAATGGAGGATGCCACCGCCACGGTGGCGGTGGCATCCTAATCGCTGGTGCGGGACCGCCGCACCACTGGCGGCCGGTCCCAGCACCGCTAGGGTGGCGGGCGGACGAAAGTCCGCCCGCCATCCTAATAGGCCCCATAGATTTTAAAACCCCACGACTGAGCTCTTGTTAAAAAAATTAAACCCATGAGCCACAAAGCCACACATGATTCCAATATGTCTAGACCTACCTACTCAAATGTATCAATGCTTCCTTTCTCTGATTCAACTGGGAAACATTCTTATGGTTGCATATGTGAATATAAACCATGGAATTGCCTGCAAATCAATGATAATTCAGTCATGATTCATAGATAAGGTTTTGATATGACAAACTATGAATTTGACGTGCATATAACGCACCTTTTTATGTGGTACAGTTCCTTAATAAAAACGATTGAGGGAGCCACCGATAGGTTAATCACCCTATAATGGTGTCCTTAAAAGTAAAAAATATAAATGAAATTGTATCTCCTGTTTAGAGGTACATCAAAAATTTGGATAGAAAGACATATAAGAGGAGGCCTACCGATAAAAAACCAGTCCCTTTTAACCGCAAATCAGATGAGCCGTGATTAAGCTTCACTTCTTTGTTGTATATAGGAATTTTTCTGGGATATACAAAGAAATTTATTAATTATTTCTATGTCCTTCTCTCTTAGTCTTATTAAACAACCCTTTGTAAATATTATCAAATAAAAGTAAAGAGGTTGCATCATTACCTGATTTTGCTGCTATCTTTGCATTGCAACACAAAAGGTAAAATCTGTAATTATCAAAAAATAAAATACTTTTAGTCAAGTCGGTAAATATATATAATTCCTTATTTTTTAGGTACAAATGCTGGCCTCTACCTTATATGTAGCATCATTTGGAGGTCATGTTGGCTCAGAACAATTTGGTGTAAATGACAGTGTCTGACTTGTGCAAATATTGTGTCAACATTGACAGCAGAGATAACAGGTGTGGTAGAATTGTGAACTGACTGACATCAAATGTCATTACTACATTGAAAGATTGAGCTCACCTAAAATCAATGAAGTGTGTGTATATATGAGACATCTCATCTGTCTTACAAGGACGTGATGGCATGACAAGATTAAGCTCTCATTGCCATCTAGCTTTGAGTTGGTATTTTTTTACGTTTATTCATACAAATGAAATGAAGAACCAAGCAGCGTTATGTTGGCATGTCATTTTGCATGATATGCACAGATGTTGTACACAGACTCTTGGGTCCCGAAACAAAAATACAGATGTAAGGTATAATGACATTTACACTGCACAAGTTGTCCCATGGATACATGCTTGCAGTCATGTGCAGTATCTACAAAGTTTAACTACCTGTGTGTCATGATGGTTGCATGTAACCAAGTTAACTTGTCATTTCAGCAACCACCTAGGCAAGTGGAGGACGCAGGGCCCAGGATCCTGGTGATGCAGCTGGCACAAGTGGGTCAAATCGTGATTCTATCACTGATGGACCCAGTGGCCAGGAGGGCGAGGGGATGCCACTGAGGACACAGATGACACATCTACATCTGATGAGTTGGACTCCAGTGGCCACTCCCTAGTGGTGGCGGCTAATGTACACCCTGATTCAGATACACCTTTGTCCAGCACCCCCATTCCACCTCGGCCCTCCCTGCTGCTCCACAACCAGTTTCCAAGGCCCGCCCATTTAAGAGGGGAACCATCTCCACACCTCCAGTCACCTCTGCCCCAGTGCCCCCAGTTGCCCTTGGTGAGGAGGCCACTGACCTCCTGAAACAGATCTCTGTCAGGCAGACTGCACTAATGTATGCCATCCAGGGTCTGGGTAGCCAACATGCTCAGATGGCTGCCTACCTAGGTGGCATTCACAGTGGTATGTGTGCCCAACATGGATCTTTTCAGGCTCTGACATCCTCAACAATGGCAGCATTACACCCAACCCAGCATTCCCACCCACATCATTCTTTTTCCCCATCCCCAGTCCACATCCCTATGCCTGTACCTGTCTAGAGCCGAAATACAAACAGCCATGCATGCACCCAGACAGACAAATGCAGCACACCACAGCCATCCCCACCCACAGTCACCCAACCCACCAGACATCCACACAGCCAGCCATTCCCAATCACAGTCACCCAACCCACCACACCGCCACACATAACACTTGACAACATTTCAGTTCATTCCACTCCCTCTACCTCCCAACCGGGTCTCAAACTTGTTTTACCTGGACCCTTTGCCCAAGCCCAGTTCCTCATGTGTATTGGACTTTGCCCTGTAGGAAATCTCCCTTCCAACCCGCCACCCAAGTCCGCTTTTACCATCCCCATTCCATATACCACCATGCCCAGACCCACCCGTACTAAATCAGCCCCCGAAAGAGGAGGAGGAGGAATACTAGGAGGAAGGCCCACCCTCCACCCCCTCCAACACCTCAGCCCCCCTCTTCTGAACAGTAGCGTTTCCCTCCCATGAGGTACCTGACTTGCTCATCTGTTGCCCCTCCCGAGGTGGTGTTTTTTTGCAGTGAACAGTAGGCAATGGTGTCGACACTGATGCCTAACATACATGACTCTTGCATAATGGACTGGCCCAAGGCCTTGTTAAGTGTACTTAGTTGTATTTTTCATTTATTAAAGCAATATTTTCATATTTCACCTTGAGTCCTGCCACCATTTAATATCTAAATTGTAAAGCTGAAATAATTGTTTTAAGATTTTGTAGCATGTGATGACCTTACATCTTAATTCTTGTTCACTAATGGGAGCCACATTTGATGGGGTTGTGATCACCAAATATTGGAAAACTACAGGAGCAGGTCAAAAGTTCCAGATATACTAAATGTACTATGCTGACAACTTAATACTTTAACAATCAGGTGTATGTATGTGATGGCATTGGTGAAGATGCAAGATGTCATAAACATGCATACAGTTACATGTTGGAATGTTTGAAGGGCTGTCGATGACAGACGTTCAATACATACATGTATTATGCAGTTTTTATTGACCTAAATTCATAATGTTTGAAGGCAGTCTCAGATATGTATGCTGATCATATGTCCAGTTTCACACTTAATTTGGTGTGCATGTCTGAAGATGCATTACAGATGTGTCCCCTCTGTATACTATATGAAGACAATACGTATGCACATAGTACTTGGAAACAATATTGGGCATTGACGGTGGATATTTCAGTCACAGCCATTAAAAGTCCTTATGCTTCAGTGAGTAACATGACAAACTACTTTGCAATGTAAAAGGTGTCCTGGTTTGTTACTATACCCATTTATGCAATGAGGCAATCAGGCTATGAAAATGGAGAGGTCTCAAACATTTTAGTCACTAATGTGGGAATTGATGTTGAATGCATTACACACATCCTGTGATGTCTGCCAGGCTATGTTGTGACATCAGTGCAACGCAAACAATCTATCTGATTTGTGCACTGACACACCAGCAAACTCTAGATGATCGAGTAAAATCACAATGGTCATGGATGTCACCCTTACAGTGGCTGTCTTGCCTATTTGATCTCCTCTTATGTACACCTCAGCGTGATATCTGTTGTGAAACTGCAGATTCATAGAACAAAAAAAACCTGTCTCAAATAAGTAGCTTTGCAGACAATACCTGCCGTAAACAGGGTGATACTGATTGACATTGAGTAGATAGGACATAGGAGGCAATGGAGGGCAGATCAATATGTGGATGAAATGTTGAATATGGATTCATCAAAAGCATCTGTGTATGTTTTTTAGAATGCCTGTCGCCAGTCTGTTTCTATGGGTCGATTGTTGTACACACTATTGACGACCGCTAAGATGGCGCATGTGTTGACTCGCGTATTGCTCATTTCTTTTTCAAATGTAGCAAGCGGATGTAGAATGCATGGTAGGCGGTGTTGACTGCGGCTTGAACTTCCTTTATATGGGATTGGGTGTTTTTGAACACCACAGTCCAATGGTGGTGTGCATGCACGACGTACTTTGAGTATGTGGTGTATATGTAGGAGGCAGTGACCTGACCTTTCACTTGCCAACTGACACTGCTGTGATACAGACCTTCTCAATAGCCTTCTGTGTTGCCCATAATGGCACATCCCAATAGGATGAGGGCTCCTGCCTTCTATCCTGAAGAACTTGAAAAGCTGGTAGAAGAGGTCCTCCCCGTGTATGGACAACTGTATCGCTCAGCAGAGGCGGCGGTGTGTACAACAACTCGAAAATCTTACTTTGTCAGGATGCATGACTTCCAGAGTCTCGTTAAAAACAGTTGTACATGTGTACTGTATGTAACGTGCTTCAAAAGATTGTGTGACAGTATTTGCTATCTATGTCCATAACCTGTACATGGAGGATGTCTACAATGTTCATTAAAAGGGAGGATGTCTACAATGTTCATTAAAAGAGACATAAGTACAATGTCAAAGAGTTATGGTCTGTACAGGTTGGCATTAAGAATGGGCATCATGTGTATGAATGTTGCCAGATATGATGTATTAACTTAGGAGGACATCTATCTGATCAATTAGAGTTATTGGGCTTTCTGCATGTCAGGTGTATATCTCATGTAAATTAGAATTAATTATGATGTTTGGCAAGTGTGTTCAATGAATGTTGATGCATTTCAAAGCAGTGATTCTAACAACATGTCCATGACCACATACATGTCAATGGTCACATCAGTGAGACTCACTAAGCTGTATGATCATGTAGTTGGATGGTTGTCTATGTTATCAGCCTGTATACAAACTGCTTTATGGGTAAATATGTGATGTGAATAGTAGACTGTGTGCTGGCAAAAAGGGATGCTGCAAGTGGAGGCAGATCCATTGACTCCACATAAGCATGGTTACATGATATATACTGCCAGGCCATGTGACTTTATTGTAAGGACCTGGTGTGATGCAAATCATTTGACTGTCCTCAATCAGACTCTCTCACCACACTGCTCTTGCCATTCTTTGTGTCCATGTTGGAGAATAGATTTTTAGACTAATGTCTGCCCCTGACCATGGATTTATCCATGTACTCCCACACTGTGTTGATAACTGTTGAAGGTGAGTTAGGGCAGGATGATCTTTGGTGTGTTCTTCCCAATATTTAGACTGAGGAAGTTATGTACTGTTGCTCATGTGTATGTTTGACATACCTTCAACTAGCCCATGTGTGCCCAACTAAACTTGTCTAGTTGTCATGAGTCTTCAGACGTGTGCATTGTAAGTGCATGTCCCAGTGCTTGGTGGGGTCTTCCATGTGACATTGATTGCGGGTAGTATGTACATGTGTTAGCTCTGCATAGCCCTTCCATCATGTTACACATGTCCGACATTACCTGATCCTTATCAACATGTCCTTTGTATGCCACTTAGTTAGATGGCAATGTGACACATGCTAACATACACCTTGCACTGTAGATGTTTGATGTAGTACATCATATAGACAGTCAGGTGGCATGTGGTGTTAGCTAGATGATGATATGCCATCTGGATACAGGGTGTGTCCAGACATGGCTAAAGGTCTGGTCCATAATGGGTTGGTAATAGTGTTGTATGTGCCTCTGTAACACACAGCAGGCAATGATGATCATAAACGTGAACATGTATGTTTGCTGTGGAATGTGTACCAGGACCTTGTGTGGAGGCATGTTTCTTAGTGGCTGAAAGACAATACCTGTGTCTTTGTACCTTAAAAGGTGGTGACACTGATGTGAGGCCTACTAATGCAGAATGGTTAGTGGTACCTAGTATTGTGCTAGGTGTCAGCAATGGTTCAGTATGAAAGCTGCTTTGCTCTTGTCACCTATCAGGCTGACATTGACTTGATTCATCTTGTATTTATGTGCAGGTCAATACCCATCAGAAGCAGGCAATAATGGAAAGCCATCACCCGGAGAGTGCGGGCGCTGGGAGTCTATAAGCGGTGCAGCGTCCACTGTTGCAAGAGGTGGGAGGACTTCAGACGTAGATGCCACAACATTGCCGAGAACCAGCTGGGAAGGTTCTCCCCACGTCACAGGGGCATGCACCAGCCCTTAACTCCACTGATGGTCCTTGCCCTGGCGGTGGCCTATCCAGGGCTTGATGGGCAGTTGAGGGCCCAAGGGCAGCTAGGAGGGGGTGAGTGTTGTACAGAGTCTGCCTAACGTTCTCTAACATTTTACTCCCTTCCCAGACTGATCTTCACACAGAAGGGGTGATGGAATACTCCACACTTCTGCCTGCTGTGTTATACCTTGGCTGGACAGTAAAAACAGGATGTATTCTACTAGGAATCTCATCTCTAATCTTGATATCCATAATAAGAGGAGATTGATAAACATCTGATTATAGCTGTCACATGGCTTAGTGTTATGCCATGATTCATATAATTGTGTGATGTTGTGATTGTCAGATATTCCACTCATGACAGACCACAAGTTATTGTTGATTAAGTTGCTGCAACAATAATGTGTGGCATGTCGTATGAAGTGCTCACATATGTCTTGTTTGGATATGGCCTGTTGACATCCATACTTTTCAATCTTTTGGCCTTGCTATGATGGTTTTGAATCTAAATTGTATAGTCTGTATATGAGCTATTATCATACGTATTGTTGAACACATGTTGGTCTGTGTAGCTATAAGTTGATTTTGATACTTAATTGATCTTGGACATTTCACTGTTTATTAGACTATACATATATGTTCAATTTGATTGTGTGACCTAGTCATGTTTTAGCAGATGAATGAAATGCTTTGTTCTATCACTGTGATTTTGTGTACATTAGTGTACACCCAAACAGTGTTTCATTTGTACATTGATCATTCCAACATTGTAACTGTATCATATCCCTTTGTTGATAGTCTACTGTGGGGCCAATATTTGTTTTGGACCTTGGAGTTACAATTGTGTTGCACATTATGGTTATCTATGGATGGTATGTGATAATGTATGGTAATGTTGAGTAATTGATTCCAAAGTTAATGTAGGTCTTGCATGACGATAATGAAAATGAATTTTTTCAGAATGATGTTGTCTGGTAATGTGTTAGTGTGTGTCCATACAATGGTGGGGCCTTTTTGTTGTTTTGGCACATGTTATATGCAATTAATGTTTCTTCATTGTTGGTTACAGGTGTGCCACTTTAACAGGTACTAGCACATTCTAGGCATTGGATATCTGTATGGTGTAGTATAGCTGTACTGTGGTGATGATGTTGCAAACAAGATCTATGTGCAATGAACATTTTCATTGTTGTGGTAGTGGTCTCTTGCCATGGAAATCTATGTGTGAACTGATAGTGTTGCTTAAGACCCCTAGTAGCCATGCAAGTAGTAGTGGCCAAAATGTATGCAGTTGTGTATGCCTCTTTGATGTCACTGTTGTGGAAATGTTAGGGAGATGAGTAAAGTATGTACATATTTCTCACACCTGTTTCCACTGTTTTTTTCAAAAAGAACAATTGATGGACAGAATGCAGAACAATGTCATACATTCACCCCAGTACAGAGATCTGGGCCTAAATCCATCGTTTTTTTGCTCACCATGCCATTCCAGTTTGGACCCAGCCATATGCAAATCAGTCTTGACCCTGCGCCCAATGGGAACAGTCCAGCCCGAACTGCCAGGCCAGGTCCTCCCTAGACTGGAAACAAGCATCCTAGGACCGGTTTCGGGCTTTCAGCCCTCATCAGCCAGGATAGCTTGACTCCAGTGGCATGGAGAGCACGGGACCCACGTCTGGGCATACCCGTCCCACTCGGGGTGACAAATGCAAAAAGAACAATTGATGGACAGAATGCAGAACAATGTCATACATTCACCCCAGTACAGAGATCTGGGCCTAAATCCATCGTTTTTTTGCTGACCATGCCATTCCAGTTTGGACCCAGCCATATGCAAATCAGTCTTGACCCTGCGCCCAATGGAAACAGTCCAGCCCGAACTGCCAGGCCAGGTCCTCCCTAGACTGGAAACAAGCATCCTAGGACCGGTTTCGGGCTTTCAGCCCTCATCAGCCAGGATAGCTTGACTCCAGTGGCATGGAGAGCACAGGACCCACGTCTGGGCATACCCGTCCCACTCGGGGTGACAAATGCAAAAAGAACAATTGATGGACAGAATGCAGAACAATGTCATACATTCACCCCAGTACAGAGATCTGGGCCTAAATCCATAGTTTTTTTGCTCACCATGCCATTCCAGTTTGGACCGAGCCATATGCAAATCAGTCTTGACCCTGCGCCCAATGGGAACAGTCCAGCCCGAAATGCCAGGCCAGGTCCTCCATAGACTGGAAACAAGCATCCTAGGACCGGTTTCGGGCTTTCAGCCCTCATCAGCCAGGATAGCTTCACTCCAGTGGCATGGAGAGCACGAGACCCACGTCTGGGCATACCCGTCCCACTCGGGGTGACAAATGCAAAAAGAACAATTGATGGACAGAATGCAGAACAATGTCATACATTCACCCCAGTACAGAGATCTGGGCCTAAATCTATTGTTTTTTTGCTCACCATGCCATTCCAGTTTGGACCCAGCCATATGCAAATCAGTCTTGACCCTGCACCCAATGGGAACAGTCCAGCCCGAACTGCCAGGCCAGGTCCTCCCTAGACTGGAAACAAGCATCCTAGGACCGGTTTCGGGCTTTCAGCCCTCATCAGCCAGGATAGCTTCACTCCAGTGGCATGGAGAGCACGGGACCCACGTCTGGGCATATCCGTCCCACTCGGGGTGACAAATGCAAAAAGAACAATTGATGGACAGAATGCAGAACAATGTCATACATTCACCCCAGTACAGAGATCTGGGCCTAAATCCATCGTTTTTTTGCTCACCATGCCATTCCAGTTTGGACCCAGCCATATGCAAATCAGTCTTGACCCTGCGCGCAATGGGAACAGTCCAGCCTGAACTGCCAGGCCAGGTCCTCCCTAGACTGGAAACAAGCATCCTAGGACCAGTTTCGGGCTTTCAGCCCTCATCAGCCAGGATAGCTTGACTCCAGTGGCATGGAGAGCACGGGACCCACGTCTGGGTATACCCGTCCCACTCGGGGTGACAAATGCAAAAAGAACAATTGATGGACAGAATGCAGAACAATGTCATACATTCACCCCAGTACAGAGATCTGGGCCTAAATCCATCGTTTTTTTGCTCACCATGCCATTCCAGTTTGGACCCAGCCATATGCAAATAAGTCTTGACCCTGCGCTCAATGGGAACAGTCCAGCCCGAACTGCCAGGCCAGGTCCTCCCTAGACTGGAAACAAGCATCCTAGGACCGGTTTCGGGCTTTCAGCCCTCATCAGCCAGGATAGCTTGACTCCAGTGGCATGGAGAACACGGGACCCACGTCTGGGCATACCCGTCCCACTCGGGGTGACAAATGCAAAAAGAACAATTGATGGACAGAATGCAGAACAATGTCATACATTCACCCCAGTACAGAGATCTGGGCCTAAATCCATAGTTTTTTTGCTCACCATGCCATTCCAGTTTGGACCCAGCCATATGCAAATCAGTCTTGACCCTGCGCCCAATGGGAACAGTCCAGCCCGAACTGCCAGGCCAGGTCCTCCCTAGACTGGAAACAAACATCCTAGGACCAGTTTCGGGCTTCCAGCCCTCATCAGCCAGGATAGCTTGACTCCAGTGGCATGGAGAGCACGGGACCCACGTCTGGGCATACCCGTCCCACTCGGGGTGACAAATGCAAAAAGAACAATTGATGGACAGAATGCAGAACAATGTCATACATTCACCCCAGTAAAGAGATCTGGGCCTAAATCCATCGTTTTTTTGCTCACCATGCCATTGCAGTATGGACCCAGCCATATGCAAATCAGTCTTGACCCTGAGCCCAATGAGAACAGTCCAGCCTGAACTGCCAGGCCAGGTACTCCCTAGACTGGACACAAGCATCCTAGGACCGGTTTCGGGCTTTCAGCCCTCATCAGCCTGGATAGCTTGACTCCAGTGGCATGGAGAGCACGGGACCCACGTCTGGGCATACCCATCCCACTCGGGGTGACAAATGCAAAAAGAACAATTGATGGACAGAATTAAGAACAATGTCATACATTCACCCCAGTACAGAGATCTGGGCCTAAATCCATCGTTTTTTTTCTCACCATGCCATTCCAGTTTGGACCCAGCCATATGCAAATCAGTCTTGATCCTGCGCCCAATGGGAACAGTCCAGCCCGAACTGCCAGGCCAGGTCCTCCCTAGACTGGAAACAAGCATCCTAGGACCGGTTTCGGGCTTTCAGCCCTCATCAGCCAGGATAGCTTGACTCCAGTGACATGGAGAGCACGGGACCCACGTCTGGGCATACCCGTCCCACTCGGGGTGACAAATGCAAAAAGAACAATTGATGGACAGAATGCAGAACAATGTCATACATTCACCCCAGTACAGAGATCTCGGCCTAAATCCATCGTTTTTTTTTCTCACCATGCCATTCCTGTTTGGACCCAGCCATATGCAAATCAGTCTTGACCCTGCGCCCAATGGGAACAGTCCAGCCCGAACTGCCAGGCCAGGTCCTCCCTAGACTGGAAACAAGCATCCTAGGACCGGTTTCTGGCTTTCAGTCCTCATCAGCCAGGATAGCTTGACTCCAGTGGCATGGAGAGCACGGGACCCACGTCTGGGCATACCCGTCCCACTCGGGGTGACAAATGCAAAAAGAACAATTGATGGACAGAATGCAGAACAATGTCATACATTCACCCCAGTACAGAGATCTGGGCCTAAATCCATCGTTTTTTTGCTCACTATGCCATTCCAGTATGGACCCAGCCATATGCAAATCAGTCTTGACCCTGCGCCCAATGGAACAGTCCAGCCCGAAATGCCAGGCCAGGTCCTCCCTAGACTGGAAACAAGCATCCTAGGACCAGTTTCGGGCTTTCAGCCCTCATCAGCCAGAATAGCTTGACTCCAGTGGCATGCAGAGCACGGGACCCACGTCTGGGTTTTTTCTGCTGTTTTTTCAGCATCAACTGAGCCAGGCAGAGGATACTGTGCAGATAACATTGGGGAGGCTGCTGGATAGAGTGTCTCCGGTCAGGAGACTGACAGCAGCAGAGTCACAGTGTCGAAGAGTGAGGGGTGTGCCCTGGAGGAAACAGACTCGTCATCGTCATCCTCGGTGGAGTCAGGCTCCAGTGGCAGTTCTGTGGTGGTTGTGGACACCACAAGAACTGTGTCTCAGACACCCATGTCCACCACCACCTGTTCCATCTCCACTATCCCTGCTGTTCCCTACAAAGTTGTCTGCATTCGCTCCCTTAAGTAGTGTGACATCTCCTTTGCCAAAGGCACCCCTTTCCCAGCCCCGGTGCCCACAGCTGCCCTGAGTGAAGAGGCTGTATCACTCCTGTGACAGATCTCTGTTTAACAAACTGCTCTGCTTAATGCACTCCAGGGGCAGTCCAACGTAATGACACAGACGCTGGTGTTCCAGGAGGGCATTCACAGTAGCATGTCTGATCTACAGAGATCTTTTCAAGCAATGGCATCCTCACTGATGGCAGCCTTCCCCCAGCTCACCCTTCCATCCTTCCACCCCTCAACCAGACTCTTCAAGATCCCAAGTCCCATTACTCATTCCTGTCCCAAATGCAGACAACGCCACATTCAGACAAAATTATCATCCACAAGCACCACATCGTCTCCAAAATGCAGGAAGATTGGCATGCATGCATCCACCGACCAGACACCGACCTCCCTCACCATTCCCACTACACACATACCCACAGACCACCCACCATCAGACACAGGCCATACACAAGCAGCTTCAGACTCACAGACACCAGCAAGAGGCACACTCATATCACAAACACACACTACCTCTACCTCCCAAAGCCCATACCTTGTTAACCCCCACTCCCCAAAGTCAACTAGGAATGTCTGATGGTCCCAATGTGTTTCCCTCTGCTTCAGGCACTGCCCCTCCTTCCACTTTTGATCCAGCTCTTACCACTCCAGACCCAACTTTACCCTGATTTTAATTTGATGAGGTGACTGGAATGCCCACCTGATACCCCTACCTGGAGATGTTTCCTTTGCAGTGTGGTTTTGGCAAGTTGTGAGGTACAGCACAGTAATGGATCCCAATGTTTATCAATAAAGTTTGACCATCTGATACCACCTTGGTGGATTCATTGCTCATCATGAAAAATGTTGTGATGCTTCCATTCATTTGATACTACTACATTGTTGTACTTTGGAGCTGGGAATAGGTTGACCTTTCTCAGTGGTGATTGTGATATGAGCTTTGCAGCTGTTTGGGACATTTTATGGATGAAGGGCCATGTGAATGTACTCAAAGTTTTTCCTCAACACCTACTGGTAGCCATGTAGCATTGTGTAGGCTATCATTTAGTAAGTATTATATATTGTCTGTTATCTGCCAAATGCGGCTGCCCTTCTCCCAGTGATGTTGTTGTGATATGTGTGCTGTGTGTTTGTAAGAGGTTCGAGTTTGTACACATGCAATGTGTGTGCTTGCCATACTTTTGTTTGTTTTGCTTATTTTTTTTCCTTAATTGACCTTGGACATTTCACTGTTTATTAGACTGTACATATATTGTCAGTTACTACCTGTAGTTATGGTAGATGTGATTGCTAGCATAAGGTGCCAGGACACATTGTCTACACAGTGTGGGACAGTGTGTAGCTATTGCTTGTCCCTGATATGCTTCAGAAGCCATGCCTGTAAGCAAATGTTGTTTATGAACATGTCAAACTTGTGTAGTATCTCACTGTCCTCAAATGTGTGCTTTGTTTGTTAGATAGTGAGATTATTATTCTGCCTGAGGTGTTTCAGTTGTGCCCCTGGATATATTTGTCAACGAATAGACGTTGTGCCTTTAAGTGACCTTAGGTTTTGCAGTGGAATGTGTCTGTGACTATGTTGTGGCTTAGCAGGTTTGTGGAAGTTATCTGAATTTGCAATAACGATGGATTAATTCTGGGTTAAGGACAGGGCCTAGACTGTGGAATACATGATGGGGAGATGGTAACTGGGGCTTCTTATTTGGATTTCTGTGGAAAATGCCTCAGGGTAGGTGTGTGTGGTTCATTACAGACTTGTGGATGTGTGGGGTGATGGTGAGGGGGGACTAATGACGTTCTATGGTGTTTTGGGTGTGTGTTCATGGGTGTGGAACTTAACTGGTGGTGTAAGTCTTATTGATGTCCTCTTACGGCAGACATTACTGACAACTTTCACTGCTAGGCGACACCTGTCTTTTGGTGTGTGGTGTGTAGTTGCTATTTTGGGACTAGAAGTGTAGACTTCGTCTTCTTTTGGGCATTGTAATTGTGGTACTACAACATGTAGTGCCCATGTCTACCAGAACGTAGTTTTATCAGTGCAATGTGGTGGCAGCATAAGGTTGTTCTACAATAGTGCTGGGATATGGCTTGTGCAATACTACAAAATTGATAGGGTTGCTGAGGATGGGATGTAGGACAGTGGTAAGGGTGAGGTATATGACAGTTAATTTGTAGTGGTATGAAGAGGCGAAGATTGGTTACATGGGGATTGAATGTCCTTTTTGTCTTGTTTTAATACATGTAGTGTGTGAAATTGTGAGCGTTTAGGTCTGTGTGTCATGCCACTGTTCTGTGTGCGACCGTGTGACTTCATTTTCACCAACTAAAGGCACCTGTGCCCATTTACTGCTATCTGTGGGTGGCTGGTGGCTGTGAACGGGTATCATCCCCACCCCCATGTTGCAATGCGCAGGCCTTTGTGAGATTGATACACTTGGAGGACACACTTCCATTGTGTTTTCCTCGGCGACGCAGCATTTTGTTGGTGAAGTGAAGCACAGTGTTTATATCCCTCTCTTTCCGCCTCCTGTGCAGCTGTGGTTGGACTGCGACACTTGCGCCAAGCTGAAAGGTAACTCAAATTGGCTTGGGGGTCTTGAGTGGTGGTCTTTGCTTCCCATGACCTTATTGGTCTGTTGCGCGGCGGCGGCGCAGATATGACTCTGGTCGTGTCGAGGGAACTGCGCCGGTGCACATGTATGCTCATAACCCAACTAATAATGCGGCAGATGGAGGTCTATCATTGAACCACCAGCGCTGACATGACAGTCCTCCGGCTGCCAAACTTGTAATCAGGCCCTTGGTCTTGGGGACCCAGAGGGACGCCAGCAGGGCAAAAAAGCTTTTTTTTTTTTTAACTCACAGTGATTTCTGTGAAATATTCATGAATATCGCCGTGACTTTTAAAAAAAAAAACAAGCACAGTCTCCTGTGCTTGTTTTTTATGAAGTCCCCATGTGGGCCAGGTTTCTAACAAAAGGAGGGGGGTGCATGGGGCCCTCCCACTGAGGCTGTTTGAGCCCCGGGAACCACCACCTCCCGGGGCTTTATTTAAATATTGAAGGGGAGCCACGCGGACCCCCATCCATGGGCTCAAGGGAGCCCAGGGGACCACTAAATTCCCAGGGCTTCATTATTAATGCACAAACCCCCCTCCAGGGGCTCTTCAGAGCCCTGGGGATCAACACATCCCTGGGGATTAACAGTAATAATCAGCGAGACCCACTCTGACCACCAAGCCCAGGGGACCCCCACCTCCCCGTGTCAGCATTTCAAATATAGGCGGCAGCCCCCCTCCTGGGCCATTAACGGCTCCAGGGACCAACACCTCCCTGGGGGCCAACCGGTGAATTGTAAAGAAGGGTGGCAGCGCAACCCCCCCCCCTCCTAGAGACATTAATGGCCCTTGGGGACGTCACACCACATGGCCGGCCCCTCCTATGTCCAGGGGTGCCCACCATTGGGACACAGCTGTTTGCTTTGGGTTGGTGGGAACTGACAGCTCCCTCCAAGCAAAAGAAAACACTGCAGATCCAGCGGGCGGTAGCTCTCAAAGTGCTCCTGCTTGCTTGAAGCGGAGGTTTCATCTCTTTCTCAGCCCTCACACATGCAGACAGGGAAAGAGATGAAACTATTACTCTTGCATCCAGGCAGCTGCATTTTCTGCTCCATGTGTGCAATAGCAATGCCGGTTTCTGCAGGAGGCGGTGAGCCTGCTGGGACAGCAGGGACATTGAGGCTCCCCCATGCTCCACATCTTGCACACAGGGTGCCTTGGCTGGGACCAGGACACCCAGGGACACATGACCAGGCCCCGGGGATGGGGTCTCCGGGCCAAAATTGGCACAGGGAGGGGGGCTGCATCCCACCCCATTATATTTCAGCCAGGCCCCAACGGATGGGGTCCCTGGGGCTGAAATCAGCCCAGAGGGGGGCCGCGCAACCCCTCCCCTTTCGGATACATATATATTAAGGCGCAGCCCTCCTCCCATATTAAATCATAGCCCGGGCCTGGGGGATGGAGTCTCCTGGGGCCAAAATCAGCCGGAGGATGGGGGACGCGCAGTCCCCCTCCCCATCACATCATGGCCGGACCCTGGGGCATGGGGTGCCTGGGCCGTTCTGGCCCTGATGCCCATTTCACAAAAATGAAACCTCAACAATAAGCACTTGTACATATAAACATAGCAAGTGCTCTCCTTGAAGCTCCCCTTCTGTAAAGGCAATTTGATCCTAACTCCTGGGCTTTGTGAAGGCAAAGCAAGTGTGTTTTCTCGGCAATGTCATATTTAAAAATGATCTGAAAGGCGTCGTGGTGGTGATCTATTGGAGCACAATCTGTATTTTAATGTGACAAGTGGGTCCTTTCTTTTCCTGTCCTTGTGCGAGCAGAGACCATGGTTCTCCCTTTAAAAGACTACGAGTATGGAAATGTACAAATCACTTGGAAGCTTTGCCTGTTTGGCTACGCCACATTAGTAGTACGCAAAGGTCTTCCTGTCTTTTGCCAGGATGATGGACAGTTTCACAAGTGCTCCCCAGGGCGTTTCCCACCGATTTTGGTGAGGAGTTCTTGATGTCGAGGAATATGAAGACATCTCCGCAAAACAAAGAAGCACTTATTTCATTAGGTGGGATTTACCTCTTTGTACTCGCGTCCTCTTCTCTATAGGAAGATTCATGTTATCACAAATTTCTGGGTAAAGATGCACGAGGAAGAATCGCATTGCCAAAATGCACACATGGTCACAGGTGACATTTCCTCATGCTCCATTATGCAGCTGTAGTGCAGAATGTGTACTGGACATTTACCCAAGGAGGTAGCACTTGATAATTAACCAGTAGAAAGTACTCCACTTGGGTAGATATTTTTTGCAAAACTATGGGCTCTTTTTGGATAAAGGGGCAGGTGTGGTTGTGTTGTGGCCCAGTCACTGATCCTACTACTGACACACTCACACAGACATGTAGACACCCACTCACACACTCAGGTACTCAAAATTTCTCATCCCCCAGTGCAGTGAGCACGCCATTTATCCCCACCTCTGTTTGGGTCCACCAGATGACTAGTTTTTTCCATGATAAGATCTGCTTGATACAACAATCATTGGCTCTACGGGTACATCTGAAACTGATGAGATGTGGAGTGCGGACCCCCCGCCCTCTGGGGTTGGTCATTTGTTTACCCAATTTCCCCCTATTTCTTTACAAAAATCCCTTGACATCATGGTAACACTGAAGTCGGGATCCCCCTCTGACCCGTGTCCTGCAAAAACCTTGAAGAACATTGCGGAGACTATATATTCTGCTGTTAATTTAGTTTTAAATATCTTGCTCGAAAAGGGAACGGTACCCAGCTGTTGGAAAAAAGCAAAAATCATTCCTCCCTTAAAGAAACCCACAGCTGACCCTGCAGTTGCATCCAATTATAGGCCCATATCCCTCCTGCCTTTCTTTTCAAAGGTCCTCGAGAAGTACGTTAATTCAGTGCTAACGGACTATGTGGAAGGAAACCATGTTCTCCACGATAGTCAGTCAGGCTTTAGAGCCCCCCTTAGCACTGAAACAGCGTTACTGGAAGTTTCTGAAACTATTAAAACTCAGATGGACAAAGGGGGCAGAGCTGTGGTGATATTGTTGGATCTGTCCGCAGCCTTTGACATCGTGCCCCATGACCGGCTTTTGCGCAGGCTGACGGAGTGTGGTATTGGGGGCGCAGTGTACAAATGGTTTGCCTCCTTTCTGAGCGAGCGGTAGCAGGAAATTTGGTCCCCTCCCTTATCAGCCGCAATTCCACCAATGAAGGTGGGTGTCCCGCAGGGTGCCATTCTGAGTCCAACGCTTTTTAATATTTATATGGCCCCACTTGCACGCCTAGCTGAGTCACACGGAGCGAAGATTATTTCTTACGCCGATGATACACAACTGTTGTTCACGTGCGACAACGGGGCGAACTTCAGAGGAATGGAGATTAACAGATGTTTGACGGAGGTCTTCTCTTGGATGCAACTCAACCAACTTAAGTGCAACCCGGAAAAATCCGAAATCATCTTTTTTGCCTACCCCCATGCGAGGACTGGAGTCTATGGTGGCCCCGTGACATGTCCCCTCCCTCTGCTCCAGTCAGCACGGTAAAGAACTTGGGAGTTAAGCTGGACGCTAGTCTAGCCATGAAGACCCAAATCCAAACCGTTGCTGGCACATGCTTTGGATTGATAAAAATGGTAAAAAAAATTCTCCCTCTACTACCGGTTGAATACTGTAAGACCGTAGTGCAAGCCCTAATTACATCCAGGTTGGACTATGTAAATATTATGTATCTGGGGTTACCAGAATATTTGCTCAATCGGCGGCAGGTTGTCCAGAATGCCGCAGCCAGAGCTATTCTTATAGTAAATCCCTGAATACATATGTTGCCCCACCTGAAGGCGTTGCACTGGCTCCCGGTTAGAAAGAGGATCCAGTTTAAGGCTTTAGTGCTGGCCTATCGAGCATTCCATGTTACGGATGCCATCTATCTGAGAAGGAGGATCCAACGCTATCAGCCTCAACGGGTCTTAAGGTCCTCAGGACAGTCCCTCGTACTCATTCCCAAGTTTGCCCGCTCTCGGATAGGGGGACGTTCCTTTCAGGTCTTAGCAGCACGCCTGTGGAACGATCTGCCTTTGCATCTCAGACAGGCCCAGGACTTGCTGTTTTTTAGGAGAGAACTAAAAACATGGTTGTTTCAGCAATAGTACTCTGGTTGGTTGGGTGGAGTTTATTCTGTTACGGTTTTGGTGGTTTAGCGCCGGGACACTCTATGTGAGTAGCTGTGCGCTTTATAAATACCCATTTTCATTTCATTTCACACACATCCTCATGGGCCTACTCAGACACTGATATACCTACTCTCAGACTATTTAGACACTCTCACACCCACTCACAGATGTACTCAGACACTCACTCAGACACTCACAGACCCATACAGCCACTCACAGACCCATTCAGACACTCATGCACCCATTCACAGACCCACTCAGACATGTACACTCACTCAAAGACTCACTCAGAAACTCATGCACTCACTCACAGACCCATACAGCCACTCACACAGCTACTCTCAGACCCACTCAGAGGCTCATACACACCTACTCACAGACCCATTCAAAGACTAATGCACTTACTCAGAGGCCCACTCAGACACTCATGCATTCACTCACATCCTAACTCACACACTCATGGAGGCATTGGCAAACCCACTCAGATACTCTCACGCCCACTCAGAGATCCACTGGGACACTTACTCAGACACTCGTGCACCCACTCAGACATCTACTCAGATACTCACACACACACTCTCAGATCTATTCAGCCACTCACACACCCACTCAGACACCCAGTCAAAAACTTATGCAGCCACTCCCAGGCCCCCACAAACACTCACACACCCATTGAGACACTCAGACAACCACTGAGACACTCATGCACTCACTTACACACTCACTCTCAAAGGTTACAGTTAGGAAATAACATTTAAAAAACCTTAGAAATTCACTTAAAAAAATCCAACGTTAAAGGAATTTTATAGTTAGGAAATAACATTAAAAAAACTTAAAAATTCACTGAAAAAACAAAGGTTACAGGGATGTTATAGTTAGGCTTAGATTTCACTCATATTAAACCAGTGAAAATCAGCAGTTATAGTTAGCTGAGCTAACTATAACTAACGCCCCTGCAATGCACTGCTTATGACCTAACAGATTACATCATTCATGACATGGTCAGTGACATCGCTGAAGACATCACTGATGACGTCTCATATTACATCAATGAGGAAATCACTGATGACACCATCCACAGAACCACTCACATGCCCACTCACACCCCAATATACCATACAACATCTCATACACCCACTGACCTACCCATACAACCACTCACACATCCACTTACTAATCTACATAACCACTCATATACCCACTGATATACCCACTAACTCACACACACAGCCACTCACCCATATACCTACTCACACAGCCACCCACTCACCCATACACTCACTCACTCAGCCACTCACCCACTGTACAGCTATTCCCACTTCCACTTATTCACCCAAGCAACCACTCATACATCCGGTCACTCACCTATACAGCCTCACAACAGCCACTCACACACCCACACAACCACTTACATACCAATTCACACATGCATACAAACCCTCACATATCTATTTACTCACCATACAGCCACTCATACGGTCGCTCTCCAATACAGCTACTCCCACACCCACTCAGTTGACTAAACACCCACTCAAACAGCCATGCACTCACCCATAGAGCTACTGACACACCCAGTCACTCACCCAAAATGGCACTCACACAGCCACTCAGATACCCATACAGCCACTCACACACAGTCTCACCCAGCCATACAACCACTCACTCACCCATACAGCTACTCACACACCCACTTATTCACCCATATAGCTACTCACTTACCCACTTATTCACCCATACAACCACTCACACAACCATTCACTCCCACTCAGACACAGATACACACAGTCACACAGCCACTCACATAATATATGTTAGAAATAGTATCACTCATTAGTAGTACACAATGTGTCCAATTTTTACTTTTGGAGCATCTTAGTATATATGTCCAACACTCATAAACTTCAAGAAAACACTTATAATCGCTGAATGATGTTATCAGTGATGTCTTTTGAGATGTCATCAGTGATGTCACTGACCGTGTCATGAGTTATATAATATGTGAGGTCATAAGCAGTGCATTGTGTGGGGGTATGTTATGTTTTTTGTTTAAATCTGTTTTTATTAATTTTGATTTTACATTTTCATGAAAGGCAACTCACTGCGGCGAGATCCATCTATACATTGAATCATCTACCCGATATTTGAGAGACATTGCTGTTAAGTGGAGATTGAACATAACATGCATATCTATGGCGTCCTTAATTCAGATACTAGTTTAACCTTGACAGACAATCTATTTCACCAAGGGTAGAGATTACAGTACAATAGTTGCATGGTTCCATTAGTGCGTTGTACAGAGTCCTTCCAGATCATTCAGCGTGGGCTGTTGAACAGATGTTATGGTTAAGAACAAACAAAATCAAACCAACAACAGCAGCATTGACCGGCGTTTGCATGTTGATCCCTCACCTTGCCCCCCTCTCCCCCAACGCCCCTCTCCGTGGCCACAGCTTGATAGTTACCCCCTCACAGTGGCTGCGGCTGTGTCCACCCTGGTTGTCAAGTGGTATATGTATGTGTACATGGCATTACGGTTGTCTACTGGCGGGGCATCCATCCCTCACTATGGACTCGCGTCCCTCATCCTCGAGGTGTCCCTCAGGACCGCCCTCCTCCATTTGCTGTAAGGCCCGGAGTAGTCCCTCCCACTGGGTCGCCATGGGCTCCCTCCGTAACCCCAATGTTTCTTCCCGCAGGATGGCGATACCTTCTGCTTTGGCCCATGCTAAAAGTGAATACCTCCATGCTCGTACATGTGGCGGATGTTGTGCCTTCCACCGCTTAGTTAAAAGCCGCTTGGCGACCACCAATCCCAGGTCAAGGAACCAAGATGTGACTTTTGTGGCCGGGGTTCTGCCGAATTGGTGTAATAGGTAAACTGTCCATTCAAAGGGTATGTCACGGCCTGTGCATGTGCGTAATAGCCCACACACTGCGTGCCAGTATGTATGCAGTCCGCGACAGCTCCACAGCATGTGTATCAGTCCAGCTCCTGGTTCGGCGCAACGAGGGCACACTGCATCCGTACGGAGGAAGTACCTGTTGATCGACTCTGGCGTAAGATATCCTCTGTGAACTATAAACAGTTGTATCTGTCTGAACCTCATGTTTCTGGGGATACGTACTGGGCTCTTTAATAGCCTTTCCCACTCCCTATCTTCAAGCTGTCGCCCAAGATCTGTTTCCCACTTGCGGTGAAGCGGATCTAGACCTATCGCTGCATGTGTTCGGAGTGACGCCGCAAACCAGCGAACCAAGTGTCTGCCACGCCCCATAATGTGTAGGTACTGTATAGTGAGGTGTTGGCGCGGCTCCGTGGTCATGTCCCCCCATCTAGCAGTTAGTGTTGCAACCAGCGAGCGGTGCCTCAGGAATTGCCCAGGTGACAGTCCCATGTCCTCTACTAGGGATTCATATGGTATAAGTGCGCCGTCCCTGTACAGATCTCCCAGGGTCTGTATGTCAGCTTCTCGCCATTCCGTGAGTGCAAGAGACGTGAGTATCCCGGGTCCACTAGGGGATCCCTCCAATGGTATCGCAGGTGCATAGGGGACTAGCGCTCTGGTGAGATAAAGACTACGGCAATAGCATTTGTACGCCACCACCAGTAGGAGCGGCGCCGGTGTTGCGACTTTAGTGGCTGGGTGAAAGAGTCTGGTTATCTGTTCCAGGGAGCGAGGAGGCAGCGTGGTTGCAGTGTCTTCACGACCCCTATCTGCAAGCCAGCGGGCTATCCACTGCAGTTGCGCAGCTAAATAGTAGTGCTCAAAACAAGGCGCTGCAAGACCCCCCTGGTCGGTAGGCAGGAATAATTTTGCCAACGCCATTCTATGTCTAGCGTTCCCCCACAGCAAGTCCCTAAGCATTTTAGTGAAGGTAGCAAAGAAGGACGCCGGAACATATATAGGTAAATTGGCAAAGTAGTACAGGAGGCGGGGGAGGATCACCATCTTGGACAGTGCTACCCTGCCAGTGACCGTTAGCGGAAGCGTGTTCCAGAAGCGTACCTGCGACTTGATCGCTGTTAAGGCCCTTCCCAGTTTGCCATCAAATAGATCTGCCGGTTGACGGTATATCTGGAGTCCCAGATAACGGAAGGTATCCTCTCTCCATTGCACCCTTGTACCATTTAGGGTATAACCAGGGTTTTGGCTACCCTACCCGAACCCATATATACAGGACTTGCTAGCGTTTACTCTGAGTCCTGAGATAGCGGCAAAGTCACGCAGTGTATGTGCCAGCTGGGCTGGTATATTTTCTATGTCTCTCACGTAGACCAGGAGATCGTCTGCGTACAATGACACTTGGTGTACCGCATCACCTAGGGGTATTCCATCTCCCAGCGTTGCACGCAGTGCCGCTGCGAGGGGTTCTATCGCCAACGCGAACAGGAGGGGCGACAGCGGGCACCCCTGCCTGGTACCCCTGCATACTGGTATAGCGTCAGATATGTATGGCCCCAAACGTACCGGAACAGTGGGATTTTTGTATAATAGGTCAACCATCTGGAGAAACCCCAGGCCTAGCTCATATCGCAACAGCACTGCCGCCAGGTAGCTCCACTCCAAGCAGTCAAAGGCCTTTTCAAGATCTAACACAAGGCATCCCGCTCTGGGCCACGTCCTCACACCGTCCGATGCTACCCTAAAGAACCTTCGCAAGTTCAGTGATGTGCTTCACTTGGGCACAAATCCGTTTTGGTCACCGTGAACCAATTCAGGGACTACCGGTGTCAATCGCTCCGCTAGCACTTTAGCGAATATCTTATAGTCCACGTTAAGGAGTGCCAGGGGTCTATAAGATCCCAGGGCTGTGGGGTCCTTGTCTGGTTTTAGCAGGGACACCAGGTAGGCCTCGCGCATCGAGGGGGGCAGTGTGTGTTCCTCCAGTGCTGTAGTGTAGAGGGTGTGTAGGTGTTGCACCAGAGACTCCCGGTAAGCCTTGTAATATTCAGCGGGTAGGCCCTCCAGCCCCGGCGTCTTCCCAGATGCCATGGACCCAATCGCCTCCCCGATTTCCTCTAAGGTGAGGGGACTGTTGAGTGCTTCCTGGTGTACGTCCGAGGCTTTGGGCAGCTGGACAGATTCCAGAAATCTCTCTAGGTCAGGACCTGAGCAGCGTCCCCTAGATTGATATAGTTGTGTGTAATGATCTGTCATCACCTTGTGGATCTTACGCTGCGTATACACCAGGGTCCCCTCCGGTGTGCGCACGGCTCTGATTGGGGCGCGATTATTTTCCTGCTTCAGCAGCCAGGCAAGTAGGCGGCCCGCCCTGTCCGCTGTGGCATGTGTGCGAGCTGTGTGGGCTGTATAGTTGTGGCACCGCAACCGCTCCATAAGCTCCGCATGTTGCGCCCGGAGGCTTTCCAGGCGGCTCGAATGTCTGCCTCCTCCCTCTCCCTCACGTTCGTATTGGAGCAACTGGGATTCTAAGCGAGTGAGTGACAACGCTAGTTGTTTACGTATGTTCCATGTGGCCCCTAGACAATGACCTCTGACCGCTATTTTGTGGGCGTCCCATTCCACCATTGTATTGCTCGCTGTCCCTTCGTTAAGTTCGAAATATGTAAGAATAGCCGTCCCCAGTGATGAGCGGAATTCAGGGTCTTCCAGTGCGGGCGGCTGGAAGTGCCATGTGGGTATGGGAGGGCGGTCGGCTTCCCAACTGTGCTGGAGTTGTATAGGGTTATGATCGGAGTGTGTCCGCCCTAGGTATTCCGATTTCGCAACCAGCGGGAGTAGGGATTGGGAGCCCACTACCCTATCCAGGCGTACATAGTGGTCATGCATTGCAGAGTAGTAGGAGTAAATACGCTCATTAGGGTGAAGGACACGCCACATATCTAACAATGCCCAATGTGAGATCCAGTCTGTAAGCGCCTGCGCGTTTGACACAGCTGAGGTCTTTCGGAGAGGGGGAAAAGACCTGTCCATGTGAACATCAAGTACCGAGTTAAAATCCCCACCCAGCATCCAGGGGAGTCCAGCAGAAGGGGTTAGCACGGATGACAACTGTGTTAGGAACGATGGCTGGTCAACATTTGGAGCGTATATTGAACCCAGCAATATAGATTGGCCGTTGAGTGTCCCACGCACTAAGATGTATCTGCCGTCAGGATCTATCACCACCTCTGCACAGACGAACGGAGTGCCCGCTCTCACCCAGATTAGTGTGCCTCTCGCATGCGCCGAGTATACAGTGCCAGTGTTCAGTGCCATACACCTGCCCCCTCCAGCACCTGCGTAACCTGTCCAGTTCCGGCTGTGTCATGTGTGTTTCCTGTAATAGGGCAATTCCGACCGAGTGTCTCTGGAGGTAAGCAAATACGGAGTAGCGCCGCGTGGGTGTGTGCATGTCGCGTATGTTCCATGTGATTATGTTAGCTCGTGCCATATCTGGTGCGTTTAGACGTCGGGGGCGTCAGGGTTGAGGTGAGCCGTGGTGTGTGGGGGTTATGGGCATGCATTAGTACATCAGCTTGCTGCAACAAAACAATGAATGAACAAAGAACAACATAACAGCTGGGGCGAACAATGCGGGATGTCCGTCCAAACCTCCGTAACAACTGAGAAGTACAAACTAGTTCAGTGTGTTGCCTGATGTGGTGCGCTCTCAGGCAATGTTCTGCTGTGGCCATCCTCCCCATTCCTGTGTATGTGATGTGCCATCTAGATAATACTATAAGTGAGTGTGTGAGTCCGGTATGTATCATGGTCAAGGGACGTCTCTTGTGATGGCCATTCCCTACGGTGATGCGCGCAGCACGGTCTGGCGTGGGTATAGCAGTTTCCTTGGTGCTGCTTAATGGGGCATGTGTGACTGTCAGCTCAGCAGGCCCACCCACTCCCTTAGTACAAAGCAAGAACACATAAGTTAGCATTCAATGTTCTACTTGCGTGATCCACCTGTGACAGAGTTCAGCTTGCCAGTGCTTTATCCTATGATACCATCTGCAGTTTGTGGGGTTACCTCCAGTAGGCAGAGGTTGTCGGATATTTCAGTCGATGGTGATGAAGAGCCACTTATCACCAACATGTCCCAGGCGTGAGAGTCCAAGCGTTCTTTAAAGTGTGGGGTCCCGAGGCTTGTGACCACTTCCAAGGCCTCCTGTCTCTCCTTTCTCATTTTCTCCGGGTTCGGGGCTGCAGTCCCTGACTTTGCCTTTCGTACCATCCCTCGTCGTCCGCGTCATCTGTTTCTCCTGCCTGTTGGGTTGTCGCCGTCTGGGTCTGAGGGTCTCATGCCTGTCCACAGCCCTGACTCTTCTAACCAGTCCCACGCCTCTGCAAGGGAATCAAAGAAGCGGGTCCCTTCTTTCGCAACCACTCGCAGTCGGGCAGGGAATAACAGTGAGTACGGTAGTTCCAGAGCCCTGAGTTGGCATTTCACCGCCGCATAGTTGCTTCTGTGGAGCTGCACGAGGGCGGTGTAGTCGGGGAAGAGCATAACTTGACTACCACTCACTTTGAGGCTGTCCATCTTACGTGAATCGCGCAGCACAGCATCCCTGTCCCTGTAGTTGAGTAGTTTAAAAATGAACGGGCGTGGCCTGGCTCCTGGTTGGGGTTTCTGTGCCGGTACACGGTGGGCTCTCTCTATTGCGAACTGCATTGACAATGTTCCCTGGGGCAGTATGTCACGCAACCAGCGCTCTGTGTATAGCTCTGGGTTTCTTCCTTCTTCTCCCTCTGGTAGGCCCACCACGAGAATGTGGTTGCGGCGGGAGCATCCTTCCGCGTCTTCTGCTCTGTCCTCCAGGGCGTGTATTTGGTCGATCATGTCTTGCAGCGCAGCTGCGTGGCTTTGGGTTACAGGTTGGAGTTCCTTTAGTGTTTGGCTTTGTGCAGTAACTTTTTCGGCCAGTTTACGATGATCTACGTGCAACAGCGTGAAGTCTGTAGTAACCTTATCTATTCAAGTTTCCAGGGAGGTTCTCGTCTGTTCTAGCGCAGTCCCAATTTTCTCCACTGCTGCAAGTACTGAGTCCATTTTGGCCACCAGGGCTGTGGTCGTTCGCTCCATCTCTCCGTCAGCTCCTATGCGTGTGGGATCCAGGCCGCCCGCACGCAGGGGCCCCTGTTGCATCTTGGCGCGCATCCGGCCCATCACAAGTTGCTGCGCCATGGGCATTCACAGTTAGGTACTAGTAGGGTTGCTACGCCTGTAGGTATGCCACTACGGAGACTCTGGGCAGGTGTCGGGCTTCCTCGCAGGCGTGAATCACTTAGGGTATGTGGCCGAGCGGGCCGCTATCGGCGGTCGCGCCACGCGCGATTGTCCATTACCTAGGACGTGTGTTGTGTCTCGCAGGCTCCGCGCGCAGTCTCCACACTAGTATATTTGTCCTGCAGGTCAGGGCGCCTGAGCTTCGAACAGAATGGTAACTGACGGCGACCCTCTGTGGCAGGGCACCGGGTTGCGTCGATGTGTGTTTAGCAGGGGCGCTGAGTTGCGGCGTTCCCCACCTGCATGAAGTCCTGGTTATTATGGATGTTACCGATGGCAGCAAGCCGTGTGGTTCTCGGCCCCACGGGCCGTGTCGCCGGTTTGGGTGGCAGAAGGGACCCCCGCAGTGCCTACTCACTGCTAGTGTCCACTCCGCTCCGTTCCTCAGTGTTCAGTAGTCGCTGTGGCAGTGCAGTTGTTTACGTAGGAGCAGCGTCGTCTAGGCTGCGAAGGACTCCCCTGTGCAGGCCTCAGATTGCACGTCTTCCCTTAGTCGGTATTTGGGCGGGACTCTCCTGGCGTCTCACCACCGGTGCCTGTCATTCGCTCAATCAATACTGTGCCTGCAGGCTTCTCAGGTCCCAGTATTGGGGGGAAGAATGTGCATTCATGAGCCTACCTCCAGTAGGCCATGCATTCGGTGATCGGCCAATATATTTGCAGTCCGTTGCAGTACCCTTGTGATAGTGCAGTTCCTCCGGGGGCCCTCCGGCTGCAAGCGCCGCGTGTCTGGCACCACTCTCCGCACTGCGTTCTCCCCTATGTGCATCCTGCGTCCTCCGCTGTGCGTTGCCGCCTGCCCCTCCCCTCCGCTGCGGTCCCCACCAGGCGTCCCCACTCACCGGGAGTCTCCAGGGTAGGGCAGCACCAACGTCAGCCGCTCAGTCTTCAGGCCTCCCTGTGTTGCCCCAGCCTTCCGGGTTCTTACTGCAAGGACTCGGTTCCCTGCACATGGGCCGCCCACGCTCCACAACGGCAGGGCCCCGAGAGATCTCTCCGGACTCCAAGCTCCAACATGAGTGCAGATGAATATTGCCCTTCAGTCCCGTATCGCACTATGGCCTCCAGGCGCCTACGACGGTCAGATAGGAGGTGCAGCACAGGAGCATAGAGAGAACTCTGATAGAATTCCGATCCGCCGGGCCCCCCCCACCGGGGTCCATATCCTCATGTATCGCCGCAGAGTGGTGCCTTGATTAGGCTGGTGCGTCGATCGCGGCCTCACTGTTTTCGGTCCCCGGGGTCTAGTGGGGAAGTCGCCGCCTCACCACTCCAGTCGCTCTCCGCCACCGCGGGGCCATCGCCTGAGCACGGGCGGCCGCCTCCTGTCATCGGACACCCCCGCACGGCCCTGCATTCTCTCCTATGTGTGGCCGGTATCCCCAACAGTGGCCTTTGTTCAGTCTCTCCTCACATTCGGGGCGCCTCCGGGCAGGGTGTCACCAACGTTGGCCGCAGGCCGAGGGGCTTCTCAGTATCTCCGCAGTGGCCCGGGCCCACACCACAGAGACCGATCGCCTGTCTTTCACTGCAGCAGGCCCACACCGCAGGCCTAATTCACCAGGGGTCCGTCGGCTCGCCGGGTCCTCGCCTCCGAGGCCAGCTCCCACATATGCCGCCGCTGAGCGGTGCCTTGTATGCGTTAATGCGCCGACCGCGGCCCCGCCACTCACGATCCCGGGGGTCTCGCGTGGGGACCGTCCCCTCTCCACCTCAGTTACTCTTCGCCTCCGCCGGGGCTTCCGCCCGAGCGCTAGCGGCCGCCTCCTGCCGCCGATCACCCTCACGCAGACTCACAGCTTGTAGGCCCTGACTTTTCTTGCCATCGCAGCCGTGGGCACGAAGGGCGGATCTGCCCGATACAGAGCTCTTTGGTTTCAGTTGTTCCTCGGCCGTCTGGTCTCACTGGTTGCCAACGTGGATGGCTCATTGTCAGGAGAAATTTGCCGGATTCAAAGGGGATTTCGATCAGAGCGTTAGTGACTCGCGTCCGCCATGATGGCTGGCTAGCCACGCCCCCCTTGTGTGGGGGTATGTTATAGTTAGCTCAGGTAACTATAACTGCTGAATTTCACTGGTTTTGTACGAGTGAAATCTGAGCCTAACTATAAAGTCACTGTTACAGTTGGTTTTTTCCATGAATATATTCACCTTTCTTTTAGCAATATTTTGTTTCTCAATCAACTAGTTATTTTTAAGTTGATTTTGATCTATGCAGTGAGGACACTGCCCACTTGGGCTGCATCAATTACGAATGAAATCATGAAAGATTTATACCTCGATTCCTCTGGTATGAACATTACTGATAATAATGTGTGATGCTGGTGAAAATTTGAAAAGATAGCTTGCCAAATTGTGACAGTTTTCAATTTTTAATCTGTACCGTGTATTTACATTTAATTTGTTTTCTCCAATGCAACATGTATTTTCAATTGCTAGTCCTTTGAGAAGAAATTATTCTAAATTATTCTAATTTATACTGCTATACATGTGATAGTAACATGTGTTAAGATGGCCGATTATTTTCTGAAAGGGACATGGTGGGGCATATTTACATTCCCTGGCGCATCCCTGCATATCAGCAGGGATGCGCCAGGGAAAATGCGTCACGCAAGTTTACCCTCAGTATCTCCGCAGTGGCCCTGGCCCACACCACAGAGACCGATCGCCTGTCTTTCACTGCAGCAGGCCCACACCGCAGGCCTAATTCACCAGGGGTCCGTCGGCTCGCCGGGTCCTCGCCTCCGAGGCCAGCTCCCACATATGCCGCCGCTGAGCGGTGCCTTGTATGCGTTAATGCGCCGACCGCGGCCCCGCCACTCACGATCCCGGGGGTCTCGTGTGGGGACCGTCCCCTCTCCACCTCAGTTACTCTTCGCCTCCGCCGGAGCTTCCGCCCGAGCGCTAGCGGCCGCCTCCTGCCGCCGATCACCCTCACGCAGTCTCACAGCTTGTAGGCCCTGACTTTTCTTGCCATCGCAGCCGTGGGCACGAAGGGCGGATCTGCCCGATACAGAGCTCTTTGGTTTCAGTTGTTCCTCGGCCGTCTGGTCTCACTGGTTGCCAACGTGGATGGCTCATTGTCAGGAGAAATTTGCCGGATTCAAGGGGGATTTCGATCAGAGCGTTAGTGACTCGCGTCCGCCATGATGGCTGGCTAGCCACGCCCCCCTTGTGTGGGGGTACGTTATAGTTAGCTCAGGTAACTATAACTGCTGAATTTCACTGGTTTTGTACGAGTGAAATCTGAGCCTAACTATAAAGTCACTGTTACAGTTGGTTTTTTCCATGAATATATTCACCTTTCTTTTAGCAATATTTTGTTTCTCAATCAACTAGTTATTTACAATGCGGCGCATCGTGGCGCAAGGATAAGCAGGTGCGTGATGCATCTGCCGGCGGAAGGTTGGCGCAGTGCTGAAGTTGTGTCGCAAGCGCAACGCAACTCCAGCACTGTTCCAACCTTCCCTATCCCTAACATGGTGCGTCAATCCTTACGCCTGCTTGAAGCAGGCGTAAGGATTTGACGCACCAGCGTCGGAAAAGTGACTGCGTGAAATCTTGTAGATTTCACTATGTCACTTTTCCGAGCCGTTCCTGCGCCGGAACGCCCCCCCCTGCGCCGGTCCGCCCACCTGACGCAGGTTTCATGTGGCGCAGGGGTTTACTACGTGACGCATCTCCCTAGATGCGTCACGTTGTAAATATAGCGCAATGCGGCGCATGGTTTGCGTCGCTGCTGCGTCACATGCGTGACGCAACGGCGGCGCAAAAGTGGCGCAAGGGGCTTGTAAATATGCCCCGTAATGTTTAATGCCTCTTTCTATGACCATGCTCACCAAATCTTTATTTAATGTTTTCTTGGGGAACATTGTAACGTCGTGAACAAGACTTTTGAAGCTGAAACGCGTAGACGTTTGTCTGCCATTTCAACCTGTAAATTAAATTGATTTTCGTTCACACGGAGTGCACGCCTCCTCAGTATTTTTATTTGGGAGCAGTTTGTATATATATATATATATATATATATATATATATATGGCAAACACACGGTGACTCACTCGAGAAGCATTCGGGAAACGTGCAAGGTCACCAACCTAAAATAAAAAGATATTGACAAGTTCTGGAGCTGGTACATTATTGGCAGCCTTTCTTTTAGCCTGGCGCGTTTCAAAAATTTCTTCCTCAGAGGCTCAAGAAGGTAGGTGCTATTTCTCCTACCCCAGCAGCATTTATAACATGTCCCGCCCTTGAATAGGGCCATCGTCATTCTTTGGCATTCTGGGAGTTGGAGTTCTTAATCTTTCAATATTGTTGTGCACAATTACTGCTTGCGATAAAGCCCAGATTGGGCCCCAGCCACTGATCAAAGTCATAATTCTGCAACGTTTCCCGCATATGCGGAGGGTGAATCACTCAACGCGGCCCCCTCTGGATACTGGGGTGGTGCATCCTCAGCGGCTGAGCGGCCGCTTATCAATGGCAAACACACAGTGACTCACTCGAGAAGCATTCGGGAAATGTGCAAGGTCACCAACCTAAAATAAAAAGATATTGACAAGTTCAGGAGCTGGTACATTATTGGCAGCCTTTCTTTTACCCTGACGCGTTTCAATAATGTCTTCCTCAGAGGCTCAAGAAGGTAGATGCTATTTCTCCTCCCCCAGCAGCATTTATAACATGTCCCGCCCTTGAATAGGGCCATCGTCATTCTTTGGCATTCTGGGAGTTGGAGTTCTTAATCTTTCAATATTGTTGTGCACAATTACTGTTTGCGATAACGCCGTGTGTTTGCCATTGATAAGCGGCCGCTCAGCCGCTGAGGATGCACCACCCCAGTATCCAGAGGGGGCCGCGTGGAGAGAATTATTACTTTGATCAGTGGCTGGGGCCCAATCTGGGCTTTATCGCAAGCCCCGAAGAGTACCAGCTATGGGCTTTCCCAGCTGGGAGAGACTTCAGACGTCCTCTAAGGATCTTTGACCAGATCCAGAGCCCATTGCCACGGAGCGCAGGGCTGCGCTGGAGTCATTATCTGTTAATACTGAATGCCTTGATTAAACTTGTGCACTCGGAGAGTGCTAGAATACGCCTGGCGAGGTGGAGGGATGGAGGTGGGACCTGAGAGGGACGGGGTGATCTGAAGAGTTATTCGTGCCACTGTGTCGACTCCACCAACAAGATCTCTTGATGGGACAATCCTGGCTTAGCCAGACTTTCCTATTTGTAGATCTTATGATCTTGTTTTTGTTCATTATTTTGAGTTACAGGGGGGTACTCACACAAATCTGACACTTAATACATGCCAATCCTCAGTGCACATACACACACCAAGGAGGCAACTTGAGAGGGTCAGGAATAGGAAGCATACCCCCTTCAGAGATCCTTACCTGAGCACCCCTTTTCTTTGTCTCATCCACAATACTTTGAAGCTAGTCACCCTCAATGTTAAGGGGCTCAACATCCCTATTAAGCACCGGACAGTCCTTTCATACCTGGAGGGGACCAGAGGGGATATATGCATTTTGCAAGAGACTCACCTGCTTTCCGCTGACTGGCACTGACTGCGGTCTCGTGCCTTGCCACAGCAATTCTTTTCCCCAGCACCCTCTAAAACAGATGGAGTAGCTATATTGGTCTCCTGCTCCTTCAGGGACAAGGTAGGTCCCAAATTGTTGGAGATAAAGGGACGCCTCTTAACACACTCAGTGAACGTAGGGACTTACACCTTTACTGTGGGCTCTATCTACACACCAAATGAGGGACAGAAGCAATTTTTGCGGCATGCAATTGCAGAAGTGATGTCCTCCCGAGACAAACTGGTGCTGATGAGGGGAGATCCCAATATGGTGTTTGACAATACAATGGACCAGTCAGCCCACAGCTTTGACTTGGCAGGGGCAATCTCGGGAGAGGGAGCAAGTTGGCTGCAAGATGTGCAATTGAGAGACCTGTGGTGCACGTGCCACCCCCAGACTGGAGACTATACATTCTATTCACATGCTCACAAAATGTATGTTTGCCTTGATCACTTCTTAGGCACAAGGGAGCTCTAACTCATGCTCTCACACATAGAGAAAGAACAACGTTCACGTTCAGATCACGCAGCAGTATCACTGGCCATAGCCCTTCCCCCTACTGGACACCCCCGCAGATGTGAAGCCTACAGGAGACCCTGCTACATAGGCCAGAAGTGGTGAAACAGATAACCCAGGTGATCACAAACTAGCTAGCAAATAATGACACACCTGACTACTCTTTGGGAAGCTTTAAAAGCGATCCTTACGGGAGACATGATCGCTATATCAGCAGCAGAGAATAAATCTAGATGAGACAAGAGGGTCCACCTCAGCAAGCAAGTGCAAGAATTAGAACACATATACAAAAGTACCAGGGCTCCTCAGGTTTGGAGGCAACTGGAGGCTGCATGTGCACAGTTGGGAGGGATAGACAATAACAGAGCTGAATACCCAATGCTGAGTTTCCTACACTCTTTCTTTGTAGGCAGGGACAGATGCTGAAGGATTTTAGCCAACAGGCTCAGGGCCAGAGACAAGCAGCGGTAGTGGACTCTCTAGTGACAGAAGAAGGCACTGAGGTTGTGGAAGACGGTCATATAGCCTCTACCATCCGGTATTTTTACAAGGACCTCTATAACAAACATAATCTAAGTCTGGAAGGTCCGGACCTTTACCTTTGAAGGGCACATATACTGCAATTGACATCGGAACAGGCAGCTAGCCTTGACTGTCCATTTCACATAGAGGAGTCGCCGCTACAGCACACCAAAAGCCTCTAAACTCGCCGGGGCCTGCTGACTTCTCAGCTTTGTTCTACAAAAAGTTTTGCACTGTTCTTGCCCCAATTCTGAATAGACTTTTCAACTCCACCACAGGTCCCACTTCGCTACCTGCCTCCATGCTAGCCATTGTGGTCATCCCTAAACCAAGGAAGGACACAAAACAATGCAGCTCACATTACCCGATATCTTTCTTAAATGTAGACAATTGTTCACTAGTGTTTTGGCCGCACGCCTGGGACCCCTCATGCCGGAGCTGATAGACCCAGACCAGGCAGCCTTCGTCCCCCATAGGCAATGTAGTGATAATACTAAACGGATTTTGCACCTGATAGACAAAGCCACACATTCTAGGAGGAAGTTCATGCTCTTGGATATCGAGGCTGAGAAGGCATTCGATGACGTGCACTGGCCCTACTTAGAAGCGGCACTAACTCACTTTGGCTTTGGTCCATGATTCAGTACCTGGGTACTCAGTAATTATGGCCAACCAAGAGCAGTGGTCAGTGTAAATGGATATACTTTGACCCCTTTCCTATCGAACAAGGCATGCAGCAGGGATGCCCACTTTCGCCCCTACTATTTGCATTATATATGGAGCCCTTGGTCCAACGAATCAGAGTTAACCCAGGCATTACAGGAGTTGCCTTTGGCAGAGCAATCCACACTGTCAGCCTCTTTGTGGACATCGTAATTGTTGCTCTGGATGACCCGATATCCTACCTTCCTGTTTTCTTCACAGAATTGGAGATCTTTGGCACGACAGCAGGGTATCGTATTAACATTAAAAAATCCCAAGCTCTTAATCAGTCCCTTTCTCCTGAGACGGAGAAATGTCTCTCCCGTTGGTACCCCATCCTCTGGGCAACCACATCTGTCCCCTATGTGGGGGACCATTAGCCAATACTATAGCAGAAATTGCAACTATAAACTACTGCTCTCTACTTCAACAGGTACGGTGGGATCTAGCTGAGTGGAAACACTACAGGCTCTCCTGGCTAGGCCAGGTGGCACCCTTGAAAATGTCTGCCCTCCAAAAGATATTGTTTTTGCTTATAACCCTTCCGATGGACCCTCCAGTGGGGACGATTCAAGCATTACAAGGGGAGATTAATCGCGTTGTGTGGGCGTACGGGCGGCCTAGTATGCAGCGTGAACAGAGCTACAGACCCCACAGGGAGGGAGAACTAGGGGTTCCGAATTTTCTCCACCATTACCAGGCAGCCCAAATTCGCCACATAGTTGAATGGACTAGAGAAGAATCTGAAAAGCATCGGTTGTTTATGGATAGGGCAGTTGCTGGGGTACATTTACAGAAAGTTCTATTCCTCCGAAAGACACAGCGGCCCTGAGGGTCCATACTCCTCACCAATCACTAAAGCTACACTCAAGGTCTGGGACTGAGTGGCGGAGAGTAGGGGGTTTCACGACGTTCACTTCCCCACTAACCCCGATTTCCCGTAACACTGACTTAATGCCGGGGCTTGTTCAAAGGGAGTTCCAATCATGGCAGAGCACCGGGTGCCGCCCAGTGGGTCACCTATTTGATGAAGATGGTATTTTACCCTTCGACCAGCTACGTGCGGAATATGCACTCTCAGAGTCCGAGCATCTACACTATCTGTAGATATGACAGTGGGCTATGCAACCCATCATTCACCGTGGAACGCATCAGCCCCTCATCCCTCTTGGGAAGTGGCTAGTCACGAAAACCTCAGACAAGCTCTTGGTCACCGAATTATATAGCTTACTACAACATATTACCCCCATACAAAGACAGCGGGGCAGAGACGATGGGAATCGGAATAAGGGTGGCAGCTGACCCTGAAGGAATGGGAAGAGATTTATTATAGGGCCCGCCACCCTGCACAGAACACAGCGAGTATTGAGACTTCCACTAAAATAGTAGCATACTGGTATCTCACCCCTGTCCGCTTCATAAATGCAACCCAGCCAGAAGCACTGACTGCTGGAGGGGGTGTGGGTCTTCTGGGACGCTCCTCCATATTCTTTGGGAGTTCCCAAGGCTCACAACATATTGGCAAACAATACTCTCAGACATAGATGCACATTTGAATACCCAGCTCCCACGATTCCCCCCATATGTCATTCTGGGTCTCCCCAATGCCCTTATATTTCCATAGTCCAGTAGAGGGAGGAAGATTGGTCTTGCACTAGGGGCTGCCCTTCAGAATGTCTTGTCGCACTGGGGCACCGATAAATTCCCGACACAGGTGGGCTGGCTACACAGTCTATGGTATACCTTAAGTATGGAGAGACTTTCACTCACAATAACGACTAGTGATGACACCTACCGAGAGCTTTGGAATCCCTTTATAGCTGTGCTATCCACCGAATTCAGAGAATTGACATGCCCTAGATATTTACATTTACTGCAGCTTACAGAGACAGATACACCTCCATCTCTCAGTACTGATGAGTGAAGTGACACTTTTAGAGGGCCATGTGCCAGGAAGAATACATTGAATTATCTGTGAGTACCGGGGGGACAGAAGGGTGGGGGAGTTATACGGGGGATTGTTTAATTCCAAGAGATATTCTTTCTAGCTTCGAAGTTGACATACTTCTGATATGCTCTTATATGTTCTGTTTTACTAAAATCCAATAAAAAGATTTAAACCATAAAAGGATATCCATTTTAGTATTTCTGCTCTATTTCCTCTATTTGTTTCTTAATGGCAGTGCTGCAGTCTATACCTATAGCTACTAATTGCAGACCTACAGTCCATGCACATTTGACTTTACATGGCCTCTGCAATGTGGGTGGTGATAAAATCTTTGTGGTTAAAGCCCACAATGCCTATCCTTTAGAAGTTCTTTACTCTGGGGTCAATTGTCCAGGTGTGGATGCTAATACACAGACATTTCAAACATACACTGATGTTATACCACCACAACAATACAGAGCATATCAGCAGTTAGAAATTCTACTATCAGTGTGGAAACATCAAAATTGGTTCCGTGACTCCCTAATACACATACTAGAATATGTACGCACAGGCCCCCTTAGTAATGAAGGGTCCACATGGCCAGCTCTGGGTGGTTACATACACAACATTCCCTAATACACAAAACCTCAAAGCTAATGACTTTCACACATTGTACAATGGTCTGGTTAGAGTGTACAGGCCCTTAACTCAGTATATTTGCACACTTTGATGGCTATTCCTGTTAGGGCCGCTTAAGCTGGGCAACTACAGTTACTTGCTGTACCTACAATTAGTCCAGTGATTATTAATGCAATTAGGTGTAAAAAACCCCTCTAAACATGACGAAATACCTTTTTGGATAGCTAAACGAATTAATCAACTTGAAGCCTTGTTTCCCCTTACGGGGCCATAAAATAAACATAGAATATTGACTATGTGTTTACCCTTTGGGATGGTTTCCCAAATAGGTGACTGCACCACTTGGGGCACAGTCTTTGCTGCAGTCTATACCATCACACATGGTACTCCATCTATGCCCGGCTTGCCTAAGGTGTTGAACCAAATACAAAATGAACATGGGGCAGCTTCTGCCCTAGATTTGGGGATTAAATTAATGAGTAACTGTCCCGCAGTATCGTCAATGATTATAGCGAACATTAAAATCGAGGCAGCAGCTTTGGCTATACGCCAACGGCGCACGCAGGTTGCACCAGTTGACAAGGAATGTGAGCTACCTATAATTCTTGCTGAGGTATATACCTCCATAGGATGCAATAATTTGGGGGACAGACCACATAAACCACAATTTTGCAAGCCCAGTTCTGACAAAGACAATGGCAAGCAAAACTTAGAGTTTGCTAAATGACGCTGGGACAAACCAAAAACGAAAGAAAAAAATTGGTTCTCAAAGAAGTTCTCCGCAACCGGAATCCTCTGACAGATGCTATGATTTGCGTGATCACACACAATTGAAGCAACCTGATAGGTATCAGTATTCTGATATTTGTCCTTCTCATTCCTTTCAGGATTCATCTCAAAAACAATATGAGAGAGGAGGACATCTGAAGGCAGACAGGAAGAATATGTGAAACCGAAAAAGGACTCACAACGCTCGTCTGATGTGAAGATAGAAAAGAAAGAAAAAATTCCTTAACTTAAATCCCAATTCCAGAAAGAGAAAGTTGCGGCTATGTCTGCATAATGAGCTGACAACACTGAGAACTCTCCTACTGAACAGGAGGTGGGCAGTAACTCACCTCAACAGCATGGAGGAGGTCATTATAGTGCGCCAGAAACTCCAGGACTGTCTGGAGGCGAAAGCAGCTAATAGATTCATGAAAGTTCAAACCCCAGGCCGATTATATAATTTGAAAATACAAATTGAGGGCGACATGTAGTGCAACATTTGGGTATTGTTCTGGGAAAATTTAACGGTATCATATGAGGTTGTAAGAACATATCCACAAGGTGAGGATGTAATAATCTGAACTGTCTGAACTGGGGTGGCGGAGTGAGCTAAAGAATGATGATGGATTAAACCCAGATCAGTTGACTGCGGGTGAGTGCTTGCCATGTTCAACACTCCGTCCATCATCCCCTTTGGTTTTGCTTTAGGATGTAATAATACCTTCATTTTCTGCACTTGTCCTGATGTGGTCAAACACGCCTATGCGACAGAATGGGCTCTTGCACAAGTCCCAGCGTTATACCAACTTCATGTCAGCTGGGATAAGTACTCCCCTTATCATATCATACCCATATGGTCCAGCCCACAAGTGCAACAACACTACCCAATCAAACTGGATGCTAAGGCACCAGTTAGAGAAATAATCTCACAATCAGAATACTAGAGAGTAATCAAGCCCTGTACCTCCCAAATGAATAACCCTCTTTTTCCACTGCTAAAGCTGGATCACTCATACCATATAATCTCTCACTATAGACATTTAAATAGTCATACCCACACATTTGTGATATAAAATACACATAGTACAGCACTTATTACTAATATAGTCTGTAAAAATATAAAACAACCTTAGATCTTTCCAAAGTTTTTTTCTTCCAGAATATAGGGCCTCAATATAGGGCCTGAAAGCAGGGATTGGACTGCTTTCTCTGTGCTAGGCTCTCAGAGTCGTTTCTGCCGACACCCCATGGGCTATAACAATAGTCCAGGACTGTTTGCTGCCCACATTTTGTCAATTCTACAAGATATTGACCCAGACACATTGGCCTTCGATATCTACATTACGGACGATGAATTAAACACACATCTAGCTAGAGTGGATCAAATAATATTGGGATTTGCTGAATTTGGCTACAAATGCAATTTTAAGAAATCAATTATTGCATTTCTAAGTGTCCTGTTTCTTGGATACAATCTTTTGTATGAGGAAAAGAGCCTTGCACCACTATTGCAAATGTATGAAACTCCAAGAGTTTCATATAGTGATTCGTAGGGGTTGCAAATCCACCTATCTCATTAATATTAATGAGGTAGGTCGCAATTTGCGACCTCCGTGGGAATCGCTAAAATCACGAGGATGGTGGCCTACTGGGGTCAGCAGACCACCAGGTCCGTGATTGCTTTTGGATAAAGCAATCCTTTTTTTAAAAAATGCAACCCGTTTTTCCTTAAAGGAAGACGGGTTGCGTTTAGAAAAAAAATGAAAAGTTATCTTTTCATTTTTAAGATGTCCTAAATGGGGAGACCCCTAACCTATTGGAGCAAGGGATTTGCTTTAGAAAGTTGGACAGAGCTGGACGAAATCTTCTGGTTTTGATATAATTTCCCAATGGAAAAAGAGAGATAGGTTGTTGTTTTGAATTGTGTTAATTCTGTTTAATGTTGTTCTTGCAAGGCAGGAACAAAGGTGCACAAGGACAGCCAACATGTGTTTCGCTTACGATGGCGCACAGGCCTGGGGCTTTTTCAAGGCTGTTAATAGGGGTGTGTTCATAACTGAGAGAAAAAAAAAGTGAGGGACAGAGAAAGAGATAATCCCAGAGTAAGATTAGGTGAAAGGTTTGAAGTCAGAAAACAATTTCTGTGCGGCACAGAGTTTTAAAATTGAAATTTTGTAAAACATTTTTTAAGGAGGACAGATTGGGTACCCAACCCACAGAGTCTTCGAATTGTGTGGCAGATTGTGTATAAGCCAAGGCAAAATGTGAAAGATAGAAATAGTACATAAGGTAGAAAACAAGGGATGACCCAACGTGGAGATGTCGTGGGTGCAGGTGTGAGTCAATTACAATAAAATGACATTTCATGTGTATTTGTAAAGCGCATGTTCACCTGTAGGTATCTTTGCACTGAATAATAGATGTTTATTGTTACCCAACTAAATGGTACTTATTTTATCGATCTCAGATGGATGAAAGTCTGAGTGGACCCGCCAGGATATGAACCCGTGACCATGAGGTTGAGCACAAGCTCCTGCAGTGGACACATTAGTCCACTGAGCCACCAGACCCGACTAATACATCAGTACAAGATATGTCCTTGTGCACATTTGTCCCTGCCTTGAAAGAACAATATTAAAGAGAATTAACAAAATTTAAAACATCGACCTATCTCTCTTTTTCCATTGGGAAATGTTCATCAAAAACAAAAGAGGGACCCCAAGAAACTCCTCGGGCCCTATTTATCATGTCAAGGACATGACAGACTGATGGCTCAAACCCCTCACTGCCTCTAAAGAGGATATCCTTGAAAAATCTATATGGAGCAGTATCTCACTTCTCTTCACCCCCATTACAGAAGTGGATCCATTAGCACACCCAGATAACTTTGGAAAGAGCGGTGGAGATAGCTAGCACTTACAGCCAAGCCCAGAAGCTACACAAGGGCTGAAGGATTGCAGTTGGAGACACCACAGGCCGGTACCCTAAGACCCCCTAGACCTTTCCTAACCAAGAAACCGGAAACAGTGAATTTGATTCCCTGACAGATGCATAAACCTATCCCTGCACCTCCAGGTCTGCAGTGTTACCAATGTGTGAGGTTTTGGCCATATAGCCCGCTTCTGTCCATATAAAGAAGAGCCCATGGAAATAGGGATGGTCGGTACTCTCTTCTGCACCCCCTCTGAGACTTGACCACCATATCACTGTCATCTATCTGCCAATGGCAAATCAGTCCCCACTCTTGTGGCTACGGAGTGCCTACAAAGTGTGATGTGACCTCAGATTCTCCCAGGAGCATAGCCAATACCGTTGGGACTGTTAACATTTAGTGTGTCTATGTGGATATTAAAAGATACCCCACCACTGAGGTACAGATCCAATATCATTCCAACCCTGTGGTGCCTCTATGTGTAGGTTTGATAATGAAATTGCCTGAACCATTATTCGTAGGAAACAAATATCCCCACCTTTTGAATCTGGTTCCTGGATACCTGGAAAGATGGAGATGGCTGGTGGAGTACCGCTCCTTTTTGCCAGGCTGAGGACCATGAATGGCCATCCTTAAAAACCAGGAAAAGCAAAAAACAATGAGGGAAGGAAAAGAAGACACACCGACTTGCTTTACCAATACGTGCTGAGGACTATATTTGGGACATTGATAGGAATTTCAGGTCTGCTCAATGTGAGGATCCTACTTTCAGAGAAGCCTGGAATGTTGCATCTTAACAAATTGATCCTGAAAATGTAGGTCCTCAGTTTTTTTCTCGAAGAGGGTTTGCTATATTGGAAGGGAGAGAAAGCCAACCCACCACAGGTGTTCTCTCTTCTACTAGGTAAAACCAGTCTGTTAGAATATCCCATTAATTCTATATCAGGGGGAAAAGTCTGTTTACAACCCTACTATATACCTGAAGCCAGGAGAGATACCATAGCAAGAGAGGTAAAGCAAATGTTGCAAATGGGTGTTATCTAGCCATCTTGTAGTGAATGGAACTCTCTAATCAAATTGGTTCTGAAACTGGACGGTTACGTCTGATTCTATATCGATTTTTGGGAGGTAAAAAAAAATATCACAGTTTGAGGCTTACCCACTCCCTAGAATAGATGAAATTGTGGAAAGCTTGGGAGAAGCCAGCCTATTAGTACCCTAGATCTTTGTAAAGGATGCTGGAAAGTGCCCCTTAGGGAAGAAGATAGAGAAAAGACAGCCTTTGCCACACATGGAGGGCTGTATCAATTCACAGATCAACCTTTTCGGCTTCATGGGGCACCAGCGACTTTCCAACGCATGATAAACACAATATTCCAACCACATGACAGTTACTCAGTTGTATATATAGATGATATTTATCATCTACAGTTCCTCATGGGAAAAACACTTGGAACACTGACAGGCAGTTATACAGGCAGTTATACAGGCCTTAGACAATAACGGGTTAAAAATAAATCCTGTGAAAAGTCATTTAGTGGCTCGCAAAGTAAAGTACTTATGGTTCCTCCTGGGAGAAGGATATATCAAACGCCAAGTTGAAAAAGTGGCTGTCATTTTCAGAGTGCCTGTAAAACAAAAAAAGAGCTTCAAGCTTTATTTATGGCTCCTTGGTTATTATAGACACTTCATGCAATGTTTCCCTCACATAGTGGCCCCCCTGACCGATCTGTTGAAGAAAATCACCAAAACCGGAATAGAACTGAAACAACCTTTCCCAGACGTTCTGGAGGTCTTCCATAGATTAAAACAGACCGTGATCTCTGAACCTGTACTGATCAGCCCCGATTACAAATTGTTCAGACAGATGCATCATATGGAGGGCTAGGGGCTGTCCTATAACAGGTAGACGACAAGGGGTAGGAACAACCCATTGTATTTATCAGTATGAAGCTATTCACACAAGAAACAAATTATGTAGTGGTTGAAAAGGAGGCCCTAGCTATCAATAGGCTATTGGCTCTCTACATTACTATCTTGAGAAAAGGGAGTTTACTCTTTTTACTGATCACGCTCCTCTTGAGTGGATGGCCCATAAAAAAAGCAACAACGAATGAATACTAAAGTGTTTTTTAGCCTTACAACCTTTCTGGTTTCCGACCCTACATTGGAAGGGAACGGAACAAACAAATGAAGATTATTTGTCTAGGTATCCCCAGGATGAATGAATACTAAAATGGTTTTTAGCCTTACAGCCTTTCCAGTTTCAGACCCTACATCAGAAGGGAACAGAACAAACAAATGCAGATTATTTGTCTAGGTATCCCAAGGACAGTATTCTGTAAGGGAAAATGGATGTGAGGTAAGCAATCCAGAACCTCTGTACTTACCACAAAAACGCATCCGCAATCATCATCTTGAACGCTTAAAATACCAACACACCAGTGGAAAACAAAGAGAATGTATTAGATCAAAATGGGGAAGAGAACCACCTATAAGAAATTGGACCACTGTTTCTTTAAACAAGGAGGTGGGACAGCCAAGGAAGAGAACCAATCCACGACACCACAAGGAGGAGAAAAAGGGCCCATCATCACAATGGAAGAATGCATAAGGAGGACAGAGAAGCCAGATGAGAAAGGAAGCTGTTCATGCAATGAAGAACCATCTGACAACGAAGAAGCCTGAGAGGACGCCGCAGATCGGGAGGACAGCGCCGAGGTCTGGAGTGAGGAGTGGTGGTGACCCTCGGAGGATGCTGGTGTGCCACCCCAAGTCAGGAGAGTTGCGGCATAGTGGCTTAGTCCTGGGGGAAGGGGTCGGTAGAAGGATCTGTGGGGAGGAGGGTAGGGGGTATTACTGGAAGGGTGATTCCGGGGTTTTGTTTGAGTCACCATGCGCTAATGTGTCCGGCATAGCTTCACTCACAAAAACAGTGTGAAAGATGTTTGGTAATTTAAGTTGTCAGTGTGCTTCTTGATATTAAGAAGGTTTTCATAAAGGCGAGTCACAGATCAGCCACTCGTAAAATAGCAACCAGGTGACATGTTTGTAGAGAGCGAAACTCGCTTAAAATATCCCATAAACTGATTCAGGAGATGGGATAACCTGATAAGATTACAACGGGGACCTGCTTCCAGGAGCGACATCCCTGTACGAGTAGGAGCATGTTCAATAACCCCGAATGATACCCCTACATCTCCTTTTGGAATTCTGAGCACAATCAGGTACAGTGATAGTATAACAAACTTTCTTACCTACCTTATACCTATCGCTATTCTTCTCTTTCTCAGAGACTCCATGCCAATACCATCTGGTGGAGGATATCTACAGAAAGAAGATAAAATGAGAAAACCTGCTGTTATACAGTGCCTACAACCTGATATGGTTCATTTAGGAAAATTATTCTCATCACTGTTTTCTTTAACATTTTTTAACCCAAATAAAATCATCATTGAGAAAAAACCGCAGCCTCCTCTTCCATACATCCACCCATCCCTCTCACAGAGGCTGAGGCTCTCAATAAGGGCCTCTCTTTTTGCCCCACGGCCACTTGGGACAGTAAAAAAATCTAAATTGACCTATACGAATTCAGACGCAATCTCAAACTTAAGACTTTCTTTTATGATAAATCACCAAAACCAAGGATACAATACACCACCCTATCAGTACAAGACCTTGAGGACATTAATCAACTGGCAAACATATCTGAAACAGATAATGACTTCAGGACTATGATGGATCTAGCAGCCAATTTGGGTATTGAAACAAGAGTAACAAAACCCCCTTTCCTACACAATAAATCCACCTGCTGCCCACAATTCCCAACAGGCAATTTTATAGATGCCTTCCTCCTGGCAGTCTCAGCAGACCTGGAACGTGATTTTCCAAATACACAAAAAAAGGCAAATACCTCCCACAGAACCTCTCTGCTTCAGAATGTAAGGCCATTAGAACTCTACAACAACGAAAAGAGATTGTTATCCAGGAAGCAAACCACCAACTAGCTGACACCTCATGCTACCAACTACTGAAGCATGGTCCTACTTATGAAATCCAGTCGCAAATCAAGAGCATTCTGGATGAATGGAATGAACAGACCTTACTGGATGAGGATCAAAAGAAATATCTGTTTGTGACACACCCCACTATGTCAACCTTGGACCTTCTACCCAAAATTTATAAACAAGGCCAACCACCGCCAGGCAGACCTATAATTGCAGGTATCAACTCAATATGCTCCAACATGAGTGAGTTTATTGACAAGAATCTCCAACCTTTCATGAAAGTTTATCCATCATACATCAAAGATACAAAATATCTACTAACCAAACTACAGGATATAAAATGGGAACCAGATTTTATCTTGGTATCTATCGATATCTTTAGCCACTACACATTAATCAGACACACCGATGGTGTTGAAGCAACACAATTGTCCCTAGGCACCAGACAAGCCAACTACATAGAAACTAACCAGATGATCCTAGACATGCTCACTTTTTGCCTTAACAACAGAGGGGCATATTCCCAAGGAGCTATCGCTGAGTTATCGGCACTTTAACGCATCCAAAGTCGTGCTAAATTTATCGCCCCATTCACAAGCTGGTGCTAACAGCCCATAACACCAGTTTTCCTGCGAAAGCAGTCGCAAAAAACATTGCCACAGATGACCCCGGCAACTAACGCTAATGAGATGCAGAGTAGGCGTTCCCGAGCAAAAAGCCACAATGCAACATTCTCAACGACCAGCCACATCGGCGATAGGAACACAAAACAGGCAATATGGCGCGTTACCAGCAGGAAATTAACACCTGCTCTGACCTGGTGCAATGTCGGACGTCAACCTGCAAAAGAAAAGGGAGCCCAGCCCACAGCCACACCTGAAGAACAACAGATGCCATGGAGCCACTCACCATGCACCCCGGAGCCCCCAGAGGGCAACAACACCCACCGCCACCCCCCCAACGGACCCCCCGCCCCCCACGGACCACCACAGAGGCAGCGCAGACAAAGACAGCGGACCTTCAGGAAATGCACCAGCCCCACAGACCTAACACCAGACAATGCCAATGCCCACTACAGGCCCAAAAGGACAACCATCCTCCGCATCCTGAACATCATTGCCCACAGGCTGATGGTACCAACACAGCGGACAACCAACATCCCTCCGCAGACAAAGCTGCTGCCTGTGCTGCACCTGTTGGCCTCTGGTATCCTCCCAAACAACAACCGCCCGAGTCGGAGGAGTCTCACAGCCAGCCCCATCCAAATTCCTCACACTTGTCCCGGATGCCCTCACCAGCTAGGGACCCCAGCACCTATACGTCCCCCACAATGCGCAGGAACAGCTGGAGACCAAGCAAGGACTATAAGCCATAGCTGGATCCCCGCACGTGTCGGGGGCAATTGACTGCACACTTGTCCCACTTGTGCCCCCTGCCAACACCGCACACAATACCCCAACAGAAAGCACACGCATCCCATCAACGTGCAGGCAATAGTGGACCACAGGGGACTCCTCACCAATGTCATGGCCAACTACCCAGGCAGTGTGCATGATCCCTTCATCTTCCGACAGTCCAACATCAACCAGCGCTTCCAGGATGGCACCCATGGGAATGCACTGCCCGTTGGCAAGTACCAAATGAACACACCACACACCTCAACCCCACAATCATGCAACTCACAACTCTGGCACTGCACACGTCACAAAATCACATACAACATGCCAAACAACATACCCCCCCACCAGACACGACAGCACAACTTACTGTGGCAACCTTGGTCAGCCATGTACATGAGTCATCGACGGCATGGCACCTCAGCCACACAATACCGGAATGTGGGAAGAGGTGGGAACCAGGCATGTGCGAAGGAGTCAAATGACCCATGAATGAGTATGTACACAATGCCAAGTGTGGCGGAGATGTGCTGGACAGACTGCAGTATGCAGACCACAGACACAGCCATGTCTACATGCACTGCTGGTGTTTGGAGTGTCATGGACAGTGGACGCAACCATGTCACCCCAGCCAGTGGGTAAGATCGCGGAAATGTAGCTTGTGACGTCCCCCCCGTAAGCGTGTGCGGAGTGGGCTGGCCCGGCGTACGCCAGGCCAGTGCAGGGGTTTGAATAAAAAGCACGTAGCACTGGGCGTGGTTCTCTTCCGGAATGCCCAATGCGTCTGCCAGGGCGGCGGCTCCCACCCCGCCACGAGGCCGACACCGTCGCCATGAGTGCTGTGGCCTGCGATCCTGTGCGCCTGCTGCACCCCGGGCTGCTGGTCCCCGGACCCGTCATCCCGCCCCTGCGCAGCCAGGCCTCACTGCTCACCTGCCGACACCGGCGTGTGTCAAAGAGGGCCCACCACGTGCTGGCGCAAGCTCCAAGCCCGAGGCCCGCGACCTTCGCAGCCTCCCCAGACCATCACGGCCTCCGCGACACAGGCCCGTTTTATTCCTTTTTCGTTGACGTACTCCACCGCTGCCTCGGGCCTACACTACGCTCAAGTACGTCACACATTTGGAACTGAGTCTTGATTATACTATGGCAGAGTACACACTTTATGGCTGAGTTTATATCACTATACTCCCTTCGATGTGGTGACACAAAGTATGTGCATGGCATCCCAACCACACGTGTCTGTGGGCCCTTGATGACTACGCCTTCGGACTACACTGCGGTCCTGCAGGCCGCACACAAATCCATGCCAGTACGTACCAGGCAGGACACGGCATCGTCACTGGCCAAACACCCGCTCAGCTCTGTCGCTACTGCCTCGGTCAACCACGAGTCATCCCCACATGCCATTTCAACGCCGTGTGTCAGTGTTCCAGGAGGAGCTTGCTGAACAGCGGTTGGCCCGCGCTGGCCGCTGCCTCCGGACTACACATCGGTCGAGTATGGCACACATTGGGAAGTCAGTCATGATTCACTTATGGCAGACCTGATATCATTGTACTGGCCTTGTCGCAGACTGCATCCCCTTTCAGCTCCGGTGCCACTAAGTCTGTTCCCCGACAACAATGGACACTTTCTTCTTGAGATTTGTTGGCGACTGAGTCCATGGACTGGGGGTTGTCTTCATCATCATGTCGGTGATACTGACTATGTGGCCAAAACGAGGCTGTAGCATTCCACTCCTCCATTTGCCACTTCCGGACGGCTCCTGCCCTCTGCATCATGCCCTGGAGGACACCTTCCACTGTCCCCTTCAAACCTCCGCTACATTCACCTTCGACATCGACGAGGACCCGCTCACCTCGCGTGGCCCTATCTCACTGCACCGCAAGTCACCGTCCCGTGGCTGTGTGCCTGTGCCGGCCACAGTGCATCCGGGGCCACTAACTCTGTGCAGCTCAAACCATGGCCCCAGTCTGATGGCATGTTGAATTGCCTCTGGGTCAATGGTCTGGGGGTCATCAGCGCCATGTGTCTATGGCCCTGCACTGTCCGCTGCCTCCGGCCTCAACTGCGGTCCACCTTGGCTCACACATCAAATCGAGTCCTGACCTGCCCAGACGTCGCATCACCGCAGGATGCACATGCCACCACCGCCAGGACCGACTCCAAATGACAGGTGCCAGAGTCGGAAGTGTCTTACTGCCAGACTGTCAGAGTTGCTCACACCTGTCGTGGTAGCCATCATCAGCTTGATACCCTGCTCAGCTCTTCAGGTGCCACTAACTCAGTGCACCACAAATCAAGGAACATTCTGCTTGCATGTTGGGTGAACGCTGTACTCCCTCCGGCTACCACCATGATGCTTCACAGTTGTTTCTGTTGTGCTGGTGTTTTATGTTTTTGCTTCAATTGTGATCACTGTTCAAGTTGTTGCCAGCACCAACGACTCCATGAGGGCTGGCTTACACTCACTCCACACACATCCAGCACATGCGTCACTGTACATGTGACCATGCCAATAAAGGTGTCGAGCGCACGTGCCCGTGGCCAGTTCAACTAACTATCTGTGTGTGTCTGTGTGCTCATGATGTATGCATTTGTGCCCCGGGCACTACAACATTACATTGTGCCGTGTACAGAGGACGCAGCCATGTCACCGCAGGCAGCGGGTGGGACATTGCACATGTAGCTTTGTCGTCCCCCACTCAATACGTAAAAGGAGTGAACTGGGCCGGCGTATGCCAGTCCGGCGTGGGAGTGTGGATGATCGTCCCGTGGTTCAGTACTGGAAATGTGCAAAGGCATGTGTCTCTGTCGCATTATGGGTCTCCGTTGGGGAGTGTTGGTGGGCCCTGATGGGACTTAGACACCCACATATGTGATCTGGTTCGGCTTCCATGAGGTAGTAGCCCACCCGCACATGTTCAGCCACCCCCTTCTGGCAGTCTGACACCTGGCCTTGGAATGTGATGTGTGCTTGGGTGGGCTGCTGGGAGCCAGCCGGGGGGGTGGGTGCGTCCAGCTGTGTTGTCTGTGCAGGGGGTGGGGTGTCCTCGATGCAGCGGTGCTGCCCTGCTCCTGGAGGTCGATTGCCTTAGATGTCCATGGACTGTTGTGGGGCGTAGGTGTCGTAAGTGTGGTGGTCCTCTTCAGCATCACTGTAGAGTTGTCTGGTCTGCTCTTCTGGGGGTGTTGTTTGTCCCTCTGCAATGTGGGGGGAGATGCTTGTTAACATTGTGTTGGCATGTATGTTGCCGCATTGTTCAACTTTACATTCAGACTTCATGACAATGTACATTGTGACTGTTTGGGAGGGGCGGACTATTTGATGCGGGACAGTGGACATTTGGACTACATGACGTAGGTGAGGTTGTACACGTACATTTGCATCTCACAGTTTCCTGCTATGTCAGATGTGATTGGCCATTTTCTACGCACAGGCGGACCCAGTTGTGTCCTCTGTTCTGCAGTGTAGGTGTTGGGCTGTGTACCACGTTGTCGTCCATGTGGGTGTGCTGTAATTGCTATGTGTGTGTGCTGCTTTGTGTGGGAGTCGCACCTGCAGCTGTGATTTTGCTGACCCTTATCCCTTGGAGGCGGTGTGCCTTTGGCTTTTGTGCTTTTGAGGTGCTGTGATGTTGGCGACTTGGGTCATTTGTGCTCTTGGACGGTTTTTGTACTCTTGTGCATTGTTTGTCTGCAGATGTGTTGTTGACGTCAGTGGTTGTTTGTGCAGGTGGATGTGTCAGTGTGTGACCTGCTCCTTTCCGGATGTGGTCCACACTCAGCCACCTCAGTCTCATGGCGTGCACAGTGTCATGGTGATTGTACTCCAGTCATGCTGCTGGTCATGTGGTGTCACTTACATTGCCAGTGTGGCTCTCACATACGCATATTTGCTGCGTTTCGCACAGGTGCATGTGTGTGTTGTGTAATTGGTGATGTGTGGGGTGGGACCCCTTTGGGCACATGGTGAACGGGGGCCTACTTGATGTTTGTATGTGTACTGCAGTGTGCCACCGGAATCAGGGACATGACCCAGGGTTATTGTGGGTGTGCGGTGTGCTACACGTCGTTGTGCATGTGTGCCATTGTGCCCGTCCCCCCCGTCCCCACAGTCCCTGTTCGTTACTCACCCTGTTGCTGTTGTGTTGGGTCATGTAGAGCAGTTTCCGGACTCCCGACTCCTTGCACCGTCTCCACACTGATGACTGTGGGCGCCATTTGCTCCAGCTCCTCCTGTGGTGCAGGACTACCACCTCCATTTGCTGTTGCTGCCTTCCTGTTGGCAGCGGGTTTCTGCTTGGTTTGGCTTTTGACATCATGCCAGCGCATCTTGGCCTCCTCGGCACTCCGACTGCATTCACGATGGGATGCCATTTTTCCGTCTGTATTGCCAATGACACGGTGGTGGTGACAGACAGTTGTTGTTGGTGCTCTGTCACCTCCGTGACGACGATCGGGCTTTCCTGCGGACTGTACCCCGTCTTCCTCTTCCCCTTCTCCTTGGCCTTCCCCGACCCCGAGGTTCATTGCTGGTGGTCTGTGGGGCTTGTGGGGTTCGCGTTGACCTGGGCACTCATTCCGGGTGCATCCATGTTGCTGCGCAATTTGATTTGTTTATGGTGTGTTTTTCTTGTTCAGCTTCTTTGGTGCATTTTCCCGCCAGACGCGTGGGGATTGCAGGCCTATCGCTGGTTGTCGCTGTTTTTTTTTTAGTGGTTGGCCTCATCGCAACTTTATTCACGTTGGTGTTTCGCATTTTTTCGGCGTCGCATTGTTTTTAACTCGGTCATTTGACGCGTTATCGTGGGACTATCGCATGGTGACGCCAGGTTGAGAATGCTACGTTAACACGGCGTTGTTTTCCCGCTATGGACTGCGATGTGAGAAGTTGCGTTAAGCTAAACTTGCTGTAGTTATCACATGTTCTTGAGAATATGCCCCAATGTATTTATCTTCAACAAACAGTATTATCAACAACTCTGTGGGACTACAGAGGGTGCAAAATGTGCGCCATCGTATGCCTGCATTTTCATAGGACATTTTGAAAGATTCTGGCCCTGGGATGAAAAGTTTCTGGACTTTACATCACATATCACCTTTTAAGGGTGCTACATAGATGATATTTCCTGCATTTGGCAAGGTGATGTAGAACTACTGTAACTCTTCCTCAACCATCTGGATATAAATATGTGGAACATTAAAACAACCTCGATGTTCTCCACTATAGCAATGGACCTCAACATCTATATCCAAAACAATGAACTCCACACACAACTTGTCAGGAAAGATACATCTGCCAATTCGATACATGTAAACAGCTGCTACCCCAATCACAACATACGTAACATCCCAAAAGGTGAACTTCTTTGCACCAGACGAAATTGCAGTGAGGATGACATCTTCAAAATAAAAGGCACTGAACTGTTCAAATGTCTAGAACACTGGGGCTACTGCCCGACCAGCCTTATGAAAACTATGAATGAAATAAACAAAATCATACACTGTGAGATCCTCCAAACCAAATAAAAATTGGCAGAATCTGACTAGATCACACTACACTTTATCACACACTTCCATAATGGGCACCAACATATCTAAAAAATCCTGAGACTAACACAGAATCCCATCCTTACACACTCCATCAAACCGGTCCCACAAATAGGTTTCAGAAGAGCACCAAATCTGCAACAACTACTATGTAAATCAAAATTTATAGACAAAAGAACCATCAAATCCACCTTCTTGGACAGGTCGTCTGGTTTTCATACTTGTCACAATTGCAGTATATGTAAATTGGGACGCAATAAACTACAAACACTCACTCTGGAAACTGGCAAGCAAATCAAATTCAAAACCTGGATTGACTGCAACAGCAAATTCACTGTCTATATAATGCTGTGCCCCTGTAAACTACCTTACATTGACAGCACGATGAGACCATTGTGAACAAGGATGCAAGAACACTATCGGAACAGTCACAAACAAACCTCTGGATATCCTCTCACTGATCACTTCCATCATGTACATCCCCACAAAAAAACTTTCACTTTCGCAGTAATAGAGACAGTCACCAGACCAAACAGGGGTGGCAACTGAGAACACAAACTCTGCAGAAGTGAAAGTGAACTGATCCTTCGACATCAGGCAGTGAAATGTGGCCTTAATAACAATGCTGAGATGCACCACTGGCTAGTGGATGAATAGCGACTTTGCAGTCAGCAAGTACTATACAAAACTATCTAGCCCCACCACCTGCCCTACGAGTCACTCTGCCTCACAGCTCCAAGATCTTGTTCAAGTACAAATATCTCTTTTATACTTATGTTTGCTCTGCCCATTATTTCTTACCTCTCCTATGACGATATCACTAGGAATAACTTGCTAGAACATGCATCTTTCCCTCTACTCCATATGAGTACCGTCGTGCTGAACTAATTTTTTGACCCTGGTCTTCAAGCCTTTTACGCATGCCTTTGCTCAATACGCTTTCTACCCCTTGCTTATCTCTTGCTTCTCTCTCTCTCTTGACGACATCAGGAGTTTCACCTCGCTTCACTATATTGCTTCCATCTTACCCCTCCTCATCACTACCCCTGATATCTGCATCCTATAGCTACTACAAGTTGTACTACGTGCTTAATTATTTTGCCTCCCTCTGACCATCTACAGTCTAGTCCAGTCCCTTGCTGTCTCACTGGTGCCCATTTCTTGTATCCTTCCCACACTGTATACTTCAAATAGGGATATCATTTCAGCCAATCTTTGCATGACTGCTTCCGCCTCTACCATTTTATAATATGCCTTTTTCCTTTTCTAATATGGCACCTATACTCGACACACTTACACATCTGCCCCATGCTGGTTCTTTTCCTAGCATGCTCCTGGCACACGAGCATCTCTGTGTGTGGATCAGCCCCTCTTTAAAATATGTTGCACCCACCTTAAGTTGTTTACTTTTACTCTATACTTTCCTATTCCAGTTGCATGTTACTTACGGGCACATGCATCAATGTAGGCTTTTGCGATTCCTTAATTGCGATTATTAAGGAATTGCAATTAAGGAATTGCAAAAGCCTATGCATGTAGGAATCGCTATAAAATTAGCGATTCCCAAACATTCCTTAATTGTGACTCGCAAATTGCGAGTCGCAATTAGGGAATGCCTTCCCATTAATTCCTATGGGCCTACAGGCCCATAGGAATGAATGGGAGATTGCATGTGCAATTTGCGAGTACCAACAGGTACTCGCAAATTGGGCATGCAATTTCAAGGGTGCAAGGGTGTCAAAAAGACACCCTGTTGCATCCCTGAAATTGAACTGTGCACACATGTTGCGCACACACATGCCGCAAGGGCATGTGTGTGTGTAACCTACAACTTTGAAAAATGCACTTTACTGCATTTTTCAAAGTTTTGCAAATTACCATCAAGTTCAAATTGATGGTAATTTGAGCTCCCTATTAGCGAAATCGCTATTTGCGATTTCATCATGCATTGCATTTAAGGTATCGCAATTTGCGATTCCTTAAATGCAATCGCAATTTAAGAAATCGCAATAAATTGAGATTCCTTAAATTGCGAGAGCCTTACAGTTTCATGCATCGCAAAGGCCCTTTTTGCGGGCGCACCATTTGTGCTCGCAAAAAAGGTTGATGCATGTGCCTGTTAAACTTTGCACTTCCGCTGTTGCCCCTATTTTTGTAGAATGCATCCTTCCCCTTACTCGCAGCGCCTACTCATCCGCTCCTTGCCCTTGAAGTTTATTAAATACTTCCGGCTCACGTTTACTGCCTCACCCCAACCGCAGCAATAATTTGCATTCCCTGACTGACCTTGAATCTACAGGTATGTTCCACAGTAGTGTTGCGGCCCCCATTTACGCCACCTTTAACCTATTTTTCTGCCTCACATGTTAGTCTTGCTCGCCTACTATTAACTTGTAACCACATTTTTGGCCTCCTTTTCAGCCCACTGTCTACACTTCATTAAGGCAAGTGCCCATGCTCTGGGTCTTGAGGTAAGCCGTGTTGCTTTCCCTTTACTGGTCTTCAATTTCTTTGACTCACAAGCTGCCTTCCCTCTTCCCTACGTACAATTCCATATGTATTAAACCTGTTTTTGCCTGCATACATGTACTATTGTGACGTCTGCTTGCGCTTATACTAATGTGCATTCATCTATATTTTTGCTCTTTCAGCCCCTACTTTGGATGAGAACCTACTTTACTTACAAACTCAGTACAATGCCGCAAGCATACCTTCAAATACTTTACTAATTCCTCAACAGTTCTTACGGGATTCCTTGACGTGTTCTTTACTGCTTTACTAAGCATGTTTAACTAGCATATTGGGTTGTTCCCCTCTATGCGTCCTCAATATCTGCTTGGTACACCAACTACAAAGTCCCACAAAATAAATTTTAAGATGCCCCAGATTTATACAAACCCCTCCCCACTCTATTATCTCCCACTAAATGTTACTCTTGCAAATTACTTTCATAGACACCTACCTCACCTCTTGGCCTGCCACAGTAATTTTCATGTACATATCCTACGGGTACTATGTACGACCCCTCAGATGGGTTAGCATGAGTGGTAAATCTCTGGATTCACAGGCTTACTATTATAGCCCAGTGATCGCAACTTTATGTAAATACTTTTTGTGAAATTTTTGTTACCACTCTCCGTTTTTTTTCTTCAATACTTATCCTTGATGATCGATGATATTTGTGCTCTTTTGGAATCTATATGCGAAGCCTACTTTCCAGAATTTGTATGTATACATTACAAAATTACACAATTGTTACTAACCATTTATGCACATCTGGCTTCATGTTGTTGTGTAATATGAGTACAATTTCAAACTATACTTATCGGGTTTCTAAGTCCATATGTTTTTGCATTCATACTATGGATAAACTGTGTGCTTTTCAAATATATTTTTCCTAACTTGTATTGACACATTTTATTGTAATTGACTCACACCTGGACCCACGACACCTCCGCGTTGGGTTATACCTTGTTTTCTGCATTATATACTATTCCTATGATTCACATTTTGCCTTGGCTTATACCCAATCTTCTACAAATTCGAACACCCTGTGGGTTGGGTACCCAATCTGTCCTCCTTAAAATGTTTTATTTTTATTTTTTAATTTTGAACTCTGTCCGCAATGAAACATTTTCCTGACTTCAAACCTTGCACCTAATCTCTCTCCTTCCCTGTCCCACACTTTTTCTTTTTTTCTTGGTCATGAACACACCCCAATTAACAGTCTTGGAAAAGCCCCAGACCTGCACGCTATTGTGGGCAAAACATGTGTCAGCTGTCCTTGTGCACATTTGTTCCTGTTCTGCCAATATTAAACAGAATTAACAAAATTCAAAACAATGCCCTGTCTTTCTTTTTTCCATTGGTAAATTTAATCAAAACAAGAAGATTTCATCCAGCTCTGTAGACCATCGTACAGTTAAAGACGTCTGACTCTGCTGCAGTGAAGGAGCAGCCAGCACCTTCCGGCTGGATTCCACAAGTTGGGGATCTCATTCTAGAGAAGATTGCAGTGAAGAAGGAATTTGGCCCATCATACCATGCACCGCTGCCAGTCCTTGGCATTCAAGGTACAAGAACCATGATATTGCCACCACTAGCTGGTTCTAAAGACAATTGTTTTGTCTCTAATGATCAAGTGAAATTACATCATGTGGGCAATTCTAAACAGCAGGCTAAGTGATTTCTTGGTAGTTCTCTAACTCCTCACGCTACTACACGAAGATTTCCTCTACAGCGCATGAGCAACATTAAAACTGTTTCTCCCCAGCCTGGGGGGGGGGGGTTGAATAAACCTCTGTTGATTCCTGATTCCTCTACAAATGCCAGCCAAATGACAGAAGTAAGTACAGTATTTACTACTGAGTCTCCTGCAGATTAAGTTGTTTATGATGACCCGGGTTTTGAGGTATCTACCAGTTCTATCTCTTCACCTGTGGTTCCTGTTTTTCAAAAAACTGCCTCTAGTTAAGTTGCTTTGATATGAATTTAACTTGAAAAATGAAAAGACGAGAGGTGTTGGGCTAAACAGGAACAAGTTGGTTTAATTAAACGCAGAGGCCGAGAGATTATCAGCAGAGTCGTGTCTGAAAACTGTTTCCTTGTACAGAGGTTCTGGCCGGCATTATTTACAATAAACCTATTACACATTCTTGTAGAATACATAAATCTGGGCCTGGTCATGAACCATAAATTCAATCTTCTGATAAGGGGGCACATGTGACACTCGACTTTGTAGAGACCCAATGTGGGCCAGCCTCAATGTATCCAGATGTCCGGCATGGGGAATGGATGATCACTGTGTGTATTGTGCATGCTGTGTCCTGATTGGCTGAGTGTTCCGAACTACATGTGGCATCTTGCTCTGTGGTATTTTGGAAATGCGCATCTTTGGCCAAACATGTTTTATTGGGGCCAATCTCCTCGGACCTTCTGTGGTGCAGCTGCCTATCTGTTGTATCGATCTGGGTTTTCCTAGTAAGAGCGTTTGTCTTCAGGCTAAGTGCAACCCCACCTGTGACCTATCAATCAGTAGGCTTGGGTTTGAGTCGCAGGGTCTGTCTTGCCACGTATTTCTGATTCGGGGTTGATGATGAAAGTTATCTTTGATGGATTTGACCCCAATGATACAAGATAGTTATTACATGCACATATAACATGGCGGTCATTGATATCGCATTTACTAAATTCAACATTATTATGCATACATTTGTTACGGCTTACATCAACATCTTATTTACTGGTATTGACATGTTATGTGTTGTTGTGTAGTTCCCACTAATCCGTAGGACCTGCGCATTTGTTGGACAACATAAAATTTGGGCGAGGAGCTTAGACTGACCCACCGGGCACCCCCGCAGGATATGTTAGCCTAGAGACCAGCTAGCTCACAGTGCCACTGTAAGACCCTCTAAACTTACCAGGGAGTGAATGGTTTCATGCAACCACTGAACATGACAATCCTGACCCCTCAGGGATCGTGGAAACAGATCAGAACTGTCCGCTCAGTCACTCATGCTTACTTGTGCTCAGAAAAATATACAGTGAATACATGACAGGATGTTTTTGAATATATTTATTGAACCAACCTTATTCTGGTATAGAATGCTTGTGCTGTGATAATCAGTAGACAGAAGCAGATGAAAGTGATTACAAGCACCAAAAGCATAAATATTAGACACAGTTCTACCATTGTGCTAAAACAGTGTATATATGCAGGCATATAAACAAGGCAGTAATCAGGCATACTCCTACTATGCAAACCCTACTCTAAGTGTGTGTAGGTGTAGAGGCAAGAATCTCCCCAAGGGACGATCCAACCTCATTAACTGGTGGGAGAGAATGTAGGACCCCATCTTGGTCAGGAACTGGACACCCCTCACGGAGATGTCAGACCGCTGCATGGTGAAGTCTCAGCATGCAGGGACCCTCGGTGTCAGCTGAAGTGCCTTCTCTGCTAATCTTATGGGATGCTCTTTATTTATGATAGAAATCAGGATTGCGATGTGCGTTTAGATTAGCAATGTTATGGATTTGTAGATTGCCCTGTTGCCCTGTGGATGAAGATAGAAATGACATTCGTACATAGTGCGTAGAAGGGCCTTGTACGTGAAGTTCGAGGATATTCTTGTTCGTATTGCAGGAATGCTTGTGTTTGTAATGTAGAATCAAATCTGTAATCTACATCTGTTGCCGTGAGAGAGTAAGCCCATTGAATCCATTGTGGATGTAAATCTTTGGCATTTGGAGCGCTTGCTTTAGTAACGGTCTCTAACGTCGTACTGGGGTAACGACAATTATGCGATTACCCTGAGCCAGTGCTCTCTCTCTCACAACAGCAGTCTGTACCTCTGTGAGAATTTTCTCACTAGGTGCAAAACGCATTTAAGCATTGGTGTACCGATGTGATTTGTATGCAATGGATACTTCACCTTCATTGAAAGTGATACAGGTGTATCCGGTGGGTCCATCGACTACGCAGATCACCAAGTTAGTTATGTTTACACTTATGGGCAAATGTTTGGAAGCTATCATATCAGCTTGGACAGAACGTAAAATGTTTGTGTGTTTCTGTGTCCAATGGTTGATTGATAAATCTGGTCTGATTAAATTGTAGAACAGTTTTACTCTTTCTGCATAATCCAAAATGTAAGTTCTGCCAACATTTTATGGATTGTAGTCTTTTCAGAGGCATTGGATGTTGGAGCAATGCGCATTTTTCTAAAAAATGTGCCGCCAGGCTTTTGCCTTCACTTGACAACTCTTCTTAAGGAGAAGCTGGATCAGGGAGGCAGAGCGATCCTCATACTGTTGGACTTGTCGGCAGCGTTCAACACGGTGCCACATGGGAGGCTCCTCGACAGACTGGAAAAAATGGGTTTTGGCGGTAAGGCTCTAGCTTGGCTTGCCTCTTACCTGGAGGACAGAGAACAGGTTATTTGGACTCCCCCTTTTTCTTCTCTCATGCCCAGTCTACAGGTGGCAGCCCCTCAGGGCTCCTGCCTCAGCCCTTTGCTTTTTAACCTGTATATGTCCCACCTTGCAACATTAGCGGAGACCTATGGTGCAAAGATAATTTCATTGGCTGACGACACTCAGCTGATTTTTTCTTGCAATAGAGACAATGAGTTCGATGGGGACTTGATTAGATCCTGCCTCACAGAGGTCTTCGGCTGGCTAAATGAGAACCAACTGAAGTTTAACTCTGACAAGTCAGAAATTGTTTTCTTTGGTCTGCCCGTAGTGCACGATTGGAGCCAATGGTGGCCAGAAGAATTTTCCCCTCCCAGTGTGGCTCAATCCACTGTCAGGAATCTGGGAGTCCATATTGATAATGCTCTCTCCATGCGTTCTCAAGTTTAGGCCCTGGTGGGGACCTGTTTCGGACTACTTCGGATGGTGAGAAAGTTCCTTCCGCTTCTCCCGTTGGACTCGAGGAGGATTGTGATCCAGGCACTGATTACATCAAGACTGGATTATGGGAGCATTCTTTACCTGGGTCTGCCGGATTATCTCTTACAGCGTCTTCAGGTGGTGCAAAATTCTGCAGCCAAGGCTATATTATGTCCAAAACCTAGGTCCCACATGGCACCTCATCTTAAAGCCCTTCATTGGCTCCCGGTAAGAGAGCGGATAACATTTAAGACCTTAGTAACGTTCTTTAAGGCTCTTTGTGGCAAGGGGGCCAGCTACCTCAGAAGACGTGTCGGCTGTTATACTCCGACAAGAGCACTTATATCAACCTCTGCAGCGCAGGTTGGCGTCCCTAGGGTGCTGATGGCATGCAGGGGTGGCAGATCTTTCAGCCTCCTAGGGGCACGGGCATGGAATAAACTCCTGCTGCCCCTTAGACTCTCCACGGACTTGAGGAATTTTAAAAAACTGTTGAAAACTTGGCTCTTTCGGAGTTAAACCATCGCTATGACAGTATTGTGTGATTCGTTAGCCGGGATACTCCTTTTGGAGTAGCTGAGCGCTTTATAAATTCATGTCATTCATTCATTCATATCCCAAAAACAGGACAATGAGGTGGGCAAATTTTTTTTTTTAAATTAGATTCGTAACCCAGGTGAGTGAACCCAAGGATTATGTGGTTCACTCTGGCCAAGTGTTCCATTAACTCATCGTCCATCAGATAGATGTCATCTACATAGGACAATGCCTCCTCATCAAATTTTTGAAGTAATTCTTTTTCCCTGGCTGAGGTAAATGGCAAAACTGATGCTGTGAACCTAGCGCTGAAAATGCGGTCAAATATCTGCTTCCAGGTACTATATTCTGGCAGAAAAATCTATTTGAGATATCTAGTGTTGTTTTGTATTTCTTCCGCACAATGTTATTCATTAGTGCTGCACTATGTGCGTTTTGTACTGCAAATGTGCGTGTGGAAGTATTCAAATATCTGTAGTCTAAGACTAGTCGATATGAATTATCTGGTTTCATTACGAGAAGCAAGGGATTATTCATGGACGAGGTGTAATTTTCTATTACACCCTGGTATTCAAGTTGTTCTAGGATTTCCTGAACTTGTTTCTTAGCTTCGTGTTTTATAGGGTACTGTCTCTGGGGTTGAGGGTTTGATTTTATTGGAATTTTATGATGAGGTGACGCATCATCCTACCCAACATGATTGCAGTAAAGTGCAGGAGCTAGCGCTAACGCCCACTCCTGCACGTATAAATGTTTAACTGATTCTGGAATGAGGTCAGAGAAAGCAGGTAAAATTACTATTTTTCCTAATGGGCTTTCCATTACGAACTCAGGTGGCCAATCCTTTTCAGCCAAAAGAATATTGTAACCTTAGGTTAGGTTCCCCCAAAAGAGAGCCCTGATTTTCCTGGGCATGTCGCCCTCCTTTTGGAGCTTTATTTCATATATACGACAAGGGACACTTATCCTTGTGTCCGGTGTTTCCACTGTGATATGCTCATTCAAGGCTGCTACCACCAGATAATCCATCAGGTTCCGGCGAGCTATTGTGACTTCTGCTACGGCATCCAGCCTCGTCACTGCTCATTCCCCATTCAGAAGCAGAGTCCTCAGTAGTCTGAGTATGCCTTATTTTAATCCTTGCTACTTTCTTCTTTTTGAATTGAGGTTTTTGAGTTTGGTTTGTCCTCTTTAAGGATGTAGTCTGAAGTGCAATGTGTTTCCCTTTTCGGCTTAACATGCTCTTCTGATCTGCGCTCTGACTGTCCATCTCTCTCGGAACATGTATTGGATGGATCCTGAAAGGAACGAGAGGACCGATTATCAGTGTCCTGATACCTATGAGGCTTTCTAATATTATCACGGTTTCTTAAATTATATTTTTTGTCAGTAGATTTCTGCTGAGGAGACCCATCCCGTGATTGTGTTTTATTCTGTTTATTTTTTTGTTTATTTTCCCATTTCTTCTTGGAAGAATCAGGTGTTTGCTTGGAGTTAGCCTTTTCAGAACTACTCTTAACCTGTGGTTTCCCAGGTCTGGCTCCCAAATTATCTCGGACTAGCGTAGCTTAGGTTTCTTCAATAATTTTAGGCAATTCCTGCTCCTGCTGTGCAGGAGGGAATTCCCTCAGGCGTTGGTGTATAGCCAATGCTGCTGCTTACCCCTTTATGTTACTTAACATATTTGTTGATACTGTAGTAAAATTGCCCATCAGTTTCATCCCCAAGTCCAGGGCAGGTGCTGCCACATACTCATTCTGTACTTGTTTCAGTACCTCAGGTAAAACTGCTATTGAAATGGTACCATGAGTTCTGGTGTAAACTGTAGCAAAGACTGCACCCCAAGTGACGCAATCTTCCACCGGCTGAGCCATTCCCATAGGCAAGCAAATTGTTAGTATTCTGTGCTTGTCCTGAGGGCCCAATTGGGGAAAAACGGCCTCAAGCTGCCTTGTTTTCTGTGCTATCCAGAACAGAATTTGCTCCCGACTAGTGGGAACTTTTCCCATAACAGTGTTCAGTGTTTGAGGGCTGATACCCATAGCAGCCAATTGTGGTTGTGCAGCCTGAGCCATCTGCACAGGGCTAACTGTCAGTGTTTGCGTAATGTACTGCGTGAGATTTCTGTACATTTTTACTAGATTTTTTGTATAGTGTTGTTATTTCTGCTGCATCTTAATCATCAAGATTAGGATGTGGTGTATAAGCAGCTGGGACTGGCCAAGTCGCTCCTTCTTTACTGAGCAGACCGAGTCTCACATTTTCTACGATATGGTGGAGGGCACCTTTAAACCAATGTATGTGTTCTTGGTAGGTTAACAGAATTTCTATGTCCACATATGGAAAATATTTGTATTGTGTTTCATCTTCAATGTAAGTGTGAAACAATTTTGTGCGTGCATTCGCAGCCGGGAACTTAACACAAGAAAAGAATACCTCTGTTCTGAATGCTTCGTGTGCCTCGACCAGAAAGGTTATGTTCCCACCGGTTGCTGGGAGGACGTAATGTAATAATTTCATAGTAACTGCATGTCTGCAATTTTCTGTAATATTTAGAGCAACTTTTTGTCCTTCAATGTCCTTCAGCTTGTTCGGTCATTGTTAAAGAAAAGGGTAATTAACTAAATTAATTTATGGAGACAGGGTTAGCACAATGTGGGAGAATTTTTTATCCTACAAGCTTGAATAACCTACAGCCAATATAGGGTATACCTACTCAGCTGTGGCGGATTTCCCTTCCCACCATGGACGTCTCCATTTTGGAGGTGAGTAAGGGTCTCTGAGAAAGCACGACTGAGCTACTCAGGTAGCCTGTTAAATAAGAAGAGTCATGCCGTGTAGTTCCCACTAATCCGTAGGACCTGTGCTTTTGTTGGACAACATAAACTTTGGGCATGGTGCTTAAACTGATTCCGGGCACCCCCGCAGGATATGTTGGCCTAGAGACCAGCTAGCTCACAGTGCCACTGTAAGCCCCCCTAATCTTACCAGGAAGCAAATGATTTCTGCAAACCACTGAATATGACAACGCTGACCCCTCAGGGATCGTGGAAACAGATCAGAACCTTTTGCTCAGTCACTCGTGCTTACTTGTGCTCTGAGAAATATGCAGCAAATACACAGTATGACCTTTTCAATATATTTATTGAACCATTGTTATTCTGTTATAGAATACAAGTGCTGTGATAATCAGTAGACAGAAGCAGATGGAAGTGATTACAAGCAAAGAAAGTGTAAATAGTAGAGACAGTTCTACCATGGTGCTAAAACAGTGTATATATGCAGGCATATAAACAAGGCAGTAATCAGGAGTACTCCTACTATTCATGCAAACCCTACTCTAAGTGTACCTAGAGTGTGTGTAGGTGTAAGCCAAGAATCTCCCCAAGGGGTGATCCAACCTCATTACCTGGTGGGAAAGAATGTAGGACCCGGTCTGGGTCACGAACTGGATACCCCTAACGGAGATGTCAGACTGCTGTGTGGTGAAGTCTCAGTTTGCAGGGACCCTCTGTGTCAGCTGGAGTGCCTCCTCTGCTTATCTTATGGGATGCTCTTTATTTATAAAAGAAAGCAGCCTTGCAATGTGCGTATAGATTAGCGGTGTTATGGCTATGTAGGTAGCTCTGTTGCCCTGTGGATGAAAATAGAAATGAAGGGCCTTGTACATGATCTTCGAGGCATCGTGATAATGTTGTGTGAAGCTAGATGTGTAAACAAAGTCGTTTCAGGGGAACTAATCCAACATTGTCGTGCATGCATATATGTACAAAAAGTCATGGCAGAAATGTTAATGTGAAAAATAAGACAATGTAAGAAATGAGCAGCTTCGCTACATGGGCCTAGCCCGAGCACATACCAGTGTACATATATTATGGCATGGATTGACATCTCATTCACTGATATTAACAGTTCTTTTGGAGTATTAGATGATTTTACATTGCATTCTTTGGAAACTTTTAACATTTTAGACACTGCACCTACATGTGTTTGTGTTCTCCTTTCATGGCTCATCTAGTTCTTCCTTGGATATGTATTTGGATAATACTTTCCTTTGTTTTTCTATTTCTATGGACTGGACTTGCGACTGTTTTCTTTTTGCTAATAAATAGATATTACCTTTCAGAACGCTCTGCCACAGAACTGGTAGATGAGGTGTTAACACCCCACTCCTCCTCACATAGAGTGAGGAGAGACATGTCTCTTGTGAACATTTCAGCTGTTCCAGTAACTGATGGAATTCTTTGGGATTATGTCTCCTATGATATTTTTGGCCCTACCAAAATTCTGTGGATTCCCTATATATTTAAGGTTGCAATATGTAATGTTTTTATACCTGGAATAGATTCTAATGACTGGGATTTTGAAACTGTTAAATCCATGCTCTCGCAGCTGGAATAATATACTGTTTGTGAAAGTGAAGATTTGTACCTTAATTCTGCTAATTATGGTGAAATGTTCCGTTATCAACATTATGCACATCATTATTTACATAGAGCTAGTGTTAAATGCATACTTGTTAATCACACACAATGGGAACATTGTTCAACCCTGCAGAAGTGAGTTCAAAAAAATATAGGGATAAGTTCACATATTTTTCTGGCCATGATTCATTAGACGCAAAATCTTTTTATTTGAAACTTGTCCCCACACCACCTAGGAAATATATGCTGATGCAAACCAAGTTAATAATGTACCAATTTGTTTGTCCCACAATTGGCCTTGCAAGGCTATGAGCATTGGAAAGATAACATTGAACTGAAATAAAATTTGGGGTACAAAACATTGACAGGTTCAGGGAACAGACACCTTATTTAGAGCGTGCTTGATTCAACACAAAAGATTTTTCTAAGTGACACATTGCAACAGACTACATGTCTGGGGCTTGCGACAATTACAGACATGAATTCACATAATATTCTTTCAATTGCCAGATTTGACAATTGGCAACATTTAACAAATAACATCGAAGAGCAGCTGCATAGTATGGTGCAGAATAGTACATTCAACTCCAAACTTTCAGGTCCTAACAGGTGGTTATTGTGGCCAGCGGATACAATGGTTGTTATACTAATTTTTTTAAAGTCCACTCCGGGATTTAAGGCAAGTAGACCAGACCCTCATTATTCGAGGTCTCAACATTCAGAAATAGTCACCACCTATTCAGTGGGGAAATTGCGCCAACAATTGTTGGAACATTCCACACTGTCTGCAGTAAAACAACATCTCTCGCTCCTGTCGGATGACATAGATCTGTCAGATTTTTTGTTGAATCCTAAGTTTCTGCGTCCTTAAAGATTAATTTATGCCACTTACAATGACATTTGGAAATTGTCACAAATGGAAGCATCTGTACATTTAATTCGAATTGATCAAGAAAATTTGGATAAACTGCTTGCTGTTGTTGATAATAGCATTAACAAATTATCTTCTCACATTTGCAGTTTGGATAGCATTGTATTGTCTGTAATTGATGTTATGCAAAATAATATGTAATTATTATCCAATCGGCAAAGTCAGCTTAAATCTATTGTGCAATTTAGTTGGACACTTCAGGTACTAAAATCTGGCTGTGTGCCATTGTGTTATTTGAACTATACACAACTACTCTTGCCTTTTAACCTGACACATATACAGTGACTCATGGCAAAAAAAGATGCCACTTACACAATGTTACATATCGAGAATTTCGAACAAGTGCCTTTCACAGTAGCTGAAATACCCTCAGTAGTGTGGTTAATACATGGCGTAATATCTTTGCCAATTTCAACATTCCAGTTTACATCTTGCATGAAATATTTCCTGGTAGGTAGATATGAACTCCTCGGAGGGAGCTTTATCCGCAAGTTGTGGTCACCTCCGTTTGCTTACCGATGTGAAAGAGCTGACAGAGAGGTATTCCTTCCTGGAAATGAATGTGATTCGTCTGTCAGGCACTCACTAGTTTGTATACAAATTACTATTCATGGAGCTTGTAATACTTTGATAGGAAATTTGGCCTGTTTTTTAAAAGTAATACCAACCCCTTCAATTCTCCATCTCATTACTGTACTTTCCAATGGAAGTTGTTTGATGTTAAATGACCAAGATTGTTGTTGGATAAGAGTTGGTGTCCCGTACATCCTTTCTGTCGCTCAGATAGTGACTTGCTGTAAAAACATGCTGATATTTCGTTGTGGCCTTACATTCCTACTTCAAAGGATGATTTCAACAAGCTAAGTGGACTCAAAGACTTATTGTTTCAAAAAGACGTGGCACTTACATCTGCCAGAGAAACCTCTAAAATGCAGGTTGCAAGGACGTCCAGTGAAATACAGTCGCTTTGAAGTACTAACCTCCCACAGCAATTTGGTGAGCTTGTGTTTCTCATTCTTAGTGCTTCCAACATTTCCCATATAGTGCACTTTTTTAAAGCGATCAGGACTGGCTTAGTCAGTACCTTCCAGAAACTCTTTGGAGTGATACCTGCCTTTATACATTCCCTAGTTTCGAGAGTTTTGGGTGGCATACCCTTGGTGTTATTCCTCATTTGCAGCATTTTGGTTCTATTCTTGCTGCTTCGCAATGGATTTCCATTTTAAAGTCCACTGGTAAGTCCAGCTGTGCCATGAATGCCTGGGTTACCTGTGCAACCCGTGTTTCGTTACCTTTGCTGTCCCTTTGAGTAGGCACTCAATGTTTGTCTCACAAAGCAATTGACTGTTCCTATGGACATGGACCTGTTGGTGAGTCTGATAAGGACTCATTTCCGGAACTTGTTATGGTGAACAACACTCCATTGTATGGCACCCACTGTATGATACTCAATTCTACGACATTCCACTCTATGACACTCCACTGCTCTCCACAACATGCCACTCCACAGAATGGAGTGTCATACAGTGAAGTGGCATGTTGTGGAGAGCAGTGGAGTGTCATAGAGTGGAATGTCGTAGAATTGAGTATCATACAGTGGGTGCCATACAATGGAGTGTTGTTCACCATAGTGTCAATGAGTTGAGTGTCGTCGAGTGGAGTGTCATCAAGTGGAGTGTCATAGAGTGAAGTAGAGTGAAGTAGATTGTTGTAGAGTGGAGTGGCATAGAGTGGAGTAGGGTGGAGTAGAGGGCCATATAATGGAATTATGTTGAGTGGAGTGTTATAGAGTAGATTGGAGGAGAGCTTTGTAGAGTGGAGTGCTGTGTCATACAGTGGAGAGTGGAGTGAACTGGTGTGTTGTAGAGTGTCATACAGTATAGTAGAGTGGTGTAGAGTGTCATAGAGTGTAGTAGAGTGTTATAGACTTCAGTTGCATAGAGAGGAGTAGAGTGTCATAGAGTAGAGTGGCATAGAGTGGAGTAAAGTGTCATAGAGTGCAGTGGTGTGTTATAGAGTAGAGTGGCGCGGAGTAGAGTGTGGTAGAGTGAAGTGGTGCAAAGTGTCTTAGAGTGGAGGAGAGTGTTGTAGAGCAGAGTAGAGTGGAGTGGCATAGACAGTAGTGACAAAGAGTGTTGTGTTGTAGAGTGTCACGTCATAGAGTATAGTGGCATACAGTGTCATGGAGCAGAGTGTCCTGGCTTAGAGTGGAGTGGCATACAGTGCTGTGGCAAAGTGTCATGGTGTAGAGTGTTATGGCATACAGTGTTGCAAAATAGAGTGAAGTGGCATAGAGTACAGTGGCATAGAGTGATTAGAGAAGAGTGCAATAGCGTACAGTGGAGTTGCGTAGAATGCAGTGGCATGTAGTAAAGTACAGTGGAGTGGTGTAGAGTGGGGTGGCACATAGTAGAATAGTAGAGAGTGGAATGGTGTAGCATAGAGTCACCACTCTACACACAATGGAGTGGTGTAAACTAGAGTGGCATATAGTGGAGTAGCGCAGAGTAAAGTGTCGTACAGTGGAGTGTTGTTCATTGGAGTGTCATCAAGTAGGGTGTTGTTGAGTGGAGTGTGGTTGAGTAGAATGTTATAGAGAAGCATAGAGTGAAGTAGAGTGTTGTAGAATGGATTGGCATATAGTGGAGTAGGGTGGAGTAAGAGTCGTACAATTTACATTTTAAGACGCCTTACATGTGTATTATAAGTACAATAATACATTGTTCCTTTCATTGATAGCAGTCACCATATCCTAGTCATTTTTGCCATGGTCTACTGCTCACTGGACTATGGCAATCCCACATATCTAGCAGCTCGTAAAAATTCCTCACCCCTGATACAGTAGTTCAACTGATTTCAGGCCTGCTTAATTTAAAACTGGCACCATTTCCTCTTGAAAATGATGGTGTTTATCCAGAGAGCAACTTACCATAAGGTACACAGCTCCAGGAAGAAATAGAAAAAAATTGAAAGACATGCCTATCAAAGCGATTAAGTATTCACAATAAAAACCTCTAAATATTGATTGGTTGAAAAAGCACATTGTCTCAATTTACATCAAATAAGGAAATATGATGTGTTTGCAAAAAAAACACTTATCTATTGGCTAATTGCAAAATAGTTTTTTGAAGTCTTATTCAAATGTTCAGGAACAATAACAGGTATATGTCAACCATATATATTTTAGTCCTGAGTGAAATTTAAGTCACGCTGGCATAATTCACACAACCTTGGGAATTTTTAGTTTTACGCTGATTAAGTGAAATTCCAGAAATTTTGCTAATATGCCATTTATCATAATTTTGTGCTTTTCATGATAAACATTTACCACAACTTAGGCAATTCACTGTATTTACAGTACAAATTTACTGTAAACACATTGGAACAAAAACTGTTGTTCGTGGTGCTCTTGTTTAAATGCATCCTCACACCAACAATTGATGCAAGGATGTATTTCTCGTAACTGTGCAGATTTTTTTTAAATTTTTCCTTATTACTAAAAAAGCAAAATATGCAAATTTCGCACACCCGTCATATACATTCCTCAGATTTTTGATTGGTGAAACATTACGATGAATCTCCATGAAGCTTTGCACATTTATTGCTTTTTCTACATTGTCTGATGATTTTCATGGTGGTGCATAGAAAAAAGGGAGATCCAAAAACATGTTTTTTCCACCAATGCATTTTCCATAGACTTTTTAAACATATGTAGTGGCAAAATCGGTGAACGTATTTTCATGAAATGTGGCAGGAATAAAGATTATGGTGTGCAAAGGGTCCTTGTTGTCTGATCTAAATTGTATCAGTAATTAATGAAAGCCCTTGCAAAATTAAAAGGCAGCCATCTTGTTTAGGCCACACCTTTGCTCTGAGTGCTGAGTTTGAATAAGAAATATAGTTTAGTGCTGTCATTTTAATCTAGAGTAAGAAATGAGGCAGTTTAGCAAACTCTGTAGAGTTAGGGAAAAGTAGTTTTATTGAGTTATTTTTTTTTTTCAAATCGACAGAGTACTGCAATACTCTCACGAAAATACCTTGAAAGTACTGTGGTACTTATAAAATGTAGAAAAGAATTAATATAAGACAAAAAACAATTAGACATATTATAGGGTGGCACTTAGAAGAGCTTTGTCGTTTTTAAACTAAACATAGTTAATAATGTTTGTCCAGCTATTTTTTCAGGTTTGAAATTAAAAGATGTTTTTTATAGATTATAAAATGTACACCATCAGGATGAAAGAGTTCTTCATTGGAATAGTGTATATTCAAATGAAGAAAAACTATTTTCCCAATTCATGTTATTTCAAATGCTTTCAAACCTAAATCATGATAAACACCTCCTTCTTGCCATGCAGTCTAACCCAAAGAAATTAAACTGTGCCTAACAAGTCAAACCTCTAACCATCTTGCACATACATGGTATACAAGAATGAGGAACACAGAGGCAGGAAAACACATATTTAAAGAGTTAGATGATTGGCCAGAAGGAAAGTACAAAATATAAATTTTGAATGTAGCAACATAATTGGCTTAAATACAAATTGGGCTACCAATGTAGCATGATACAAAACAAACCAACAAAATAACTGAAGGAAATAAACTAGTCTGCAGAAATTAAATTTAAAAGTATTAGAAAAGCATTTGAGATACACATTTGTGGTCACATGACAATGAAAACCAATAGACAACTAGAAAATAAATACATTTAAGAAGTACAGCATTACAAGATTGGTTATTAACGCAACGTAAGATAGAAACAGAGACCGATACTACTTAACACACATTTCTGGTAACATGAGTATGAAAAGAAAAAGAAAATTAGACAACAATAAAATGAAGAAGTAAAGCATTATGTTATTCATGAATAACACAGAGTGGGCTATAAACATAGCCAAATAGTCAGGGGCACTGGAATTTTGTGGTAGAGGAGCACCAAATTATGCAGTAGGGTTGACTAAATTATGCTGCAAGAAAAGGCAAATAATGTGGCACAATGCAACACTTTGTTATAGTAATATTTCATCAATTTGTAATTTTTACACATGGTAACACCATCTGGGCAAATATTTCACCTCATTAGTACCAGTTTAACAACCAAGTACATAAATAAGCAACTGAAAGATGAACAGTTAACCTTTACAAAGGGTCTTTCAACACATGCAAACGCATATAACTATGTTTTTTGTAACTTTTGATCCATTTGAGATTTTTCTGCAGATTATGCAGCAGATGTGCCAAATGTGTCAAATCCTTAATTATGCTTAAAATGCCATGGGTGCAACTTCACATAATTCTAATGGTCCTGCCAATAGTACTAAACACACATTTGTGGTCACATGATTATGAAAACAAATAGAAAAGTGGGTGAGGGGGGGGTGGTCTGGCCAGGAATGAAGATGGTCACTTAATCCAGGAGCTCTGTGTCGTGAGGAGCCCCGGACGGTGGCGGGATCTCCCTGGGAGCCATCTGCGAGCCGGTATCCTGGGCGCATATAGCGGATGGATCGGGGGTGTCATGACAGCGAATCTGATGCCGCAAAGTGACCCTGCACTCAAGCTTTCCCGCTGAGAACCGAGTGGGGCCTAGTGGCAGACGGCAGACCGTGGCTCACAGTGAGAGGAATGGGCCGGTGAGACTGCCAGACGGAGGGACATGGACCAAAGACACACACTGCCCACCGAGCCAACTCCAGAATGGGCCCCAGCACCTTCTAGCAACATGGCATAGTGAGGTGTCCTGGCCAAGATCTCAACCCAGCAGAGAAGGTTCGGACCCATGCCGCGATGGAGGGCCACGGCATGCAACCTAGCGGGTGGATGCAGAGCGACCTGCACTAACACCCTCCCTCCTTATTCTGAGCCGGCGAGGGAGGGGGCCTTCAAGACGTAACAGCAAGTGAGACCCGTTTCTTCCTTCCTTACCCTGGTGCGGGGTTGAAGCAGCCTACAGGAGTGCCAGGATCCCATGACACGAAGCATCCCCTGGCCATCTGGCAGCTGCACGGTTCTGCAGTGGTACAGGCGGGAGCAGCCTAGTGCCACCAGTCACGGTCACCCGAGGCGGGGTCATTCACCATAAGGAAGTCCCTCACGGACTACCATTCCTGGCCCAATTGGGCCAACAAGATGTCACCACCTGATCCCGGGCTAACCGTCAGGACAGAGGGCCGTCGACATGCCAGAGGGGTGCAACCTCTGATGTAGGGAGGCAATCACTGTCCGGAGGATTTGCGTGGTGAGTGGCCCCTCCTCCAACTAACATAGCGACCTGTGCTGGAGCCTTGAAACTGCTCTTCTTTCCCCAGAACCATAGAGTGTGCAAGCCAGTATGGAGTGAGTGAACACGCATACCACACAACAGCTCTGGTACAAACGGGCGCAAGAACGACCTCCTCAAAGGGCCTTGCTTTGGATGGCAGTACCTGGGAAAGACTGACTGCCAACGAACTGCCTTGCGACTGCGCACACCCACCCATAGTGCCACTGTAACCGAGTCTCCCTTCCTTCACATACTCACCGCTACTGTCATCCACACCCGATCGCCACACGGAGTGCCCTTATGCCTCTGACTGCCACTATTGCTGCCAAAGGCAGGCCAACACAGAGAGAGCGACGGCCTCCCCATAGTTCTGACTGCACTAGAACGGCTCAGAACATAGCCACAGACCCCTCCAGGCACTATTACTCACCACCTTCAGTGACCCTTCTAGAGACAGGCCTCACATCCAACCGGCAGCAAGACTGGACCTCACCACAGGCACCCCTTGTGCTGAGCGCGGGCCACCTGGCATCCCCCAGATGGAGACCTCTCTTTACTCCTCCCACATCCACAGCGTACACCCTTAGCCTTCTGCGATATATTTGCCAGCTCCCCTCACCTAACTGGACCAATACCAGACACAATCACGCATCAGAGCTGCAGCCACCACTGCTTATACGCTCTCCCCCTTGAGCGTTTTGCACCACCTACGCCCACTGGCGACTGCATTAGAGATGCCTGTGGAGGGACATACCCATACGCTTGGAGAAAGACACGGATGAGCCGGGGATGCCTTCAGGCAAAGCGACAGGAAAGCCTGCAAGACAACTTTTTTTTACAGAAGCAATAATCCTGGGCTGCACCATCTCAGGTGCACAAGATGTCACCCCCCAACACCGAAGCCACCTAACCCTGAGATGGCAGCCTCACCAGACTCCACCATGGAGTGGATACTCCAGGAAATCTCCGCTGCGGGCCGATGGCTGGAGGGCATGGAGACATCCATCTCTGCTCTTACAACTGAGACTAAATCCATTCGTGCAGACATCGCCGGATTCCAGAGTAGGGTGGACTGTCTCACAGCATGTGTTACCGCAGTGGAGGACTGCCTCAGCACCATACCGGACCGGGACCAAGAACTTCTTTTCCTCTGAAGTAAAGTGGTGGACTTGGAAGACAGGAGCCACCGGGATAACGTCCGCTTCTTTGGATTTCCAGAAAGGATAGAAGGATCGGATGCCAAGCCCTTTCTCAGGGTCACCCTCCCAAAACTCACTGGTCTCACTTTTGACCCACCATTAGAGATGCAGAGAGCCAACCGTATAGGACCGCCCAGCGCAGGGAAGAATATGCGGCCGCACCCGCTCATTGTTAGCTTCCTACGCCACAAACAGGCCCGCCAATTGCTCACTGCAGCTCACACCCATGGCCCGTATACCTTCGAGGGCCATGAGATCAGAATGGCGATGGACTTTTCGAAGGAAACTAACGATTGCCGCAAAGCCTTCCTCTCTCTCAGGCCTCGCCTGCAGCAGCTGGACATCAAGTATGGCCTCTTCGAGGCCTCACGTCTGCCGATTACCAAAGACGGAATCTCCAAAGAATTCTTTAATCCAGAAGATCTTCGCCATTTCCTGGACAGCCTTCCTCCTCAAAGTATGGACTGTGCCACACTCTACCAGAGGACGGATACCTATGCCCATCATCAATCTCTCCAACACCCTCTAGTGGACTCCAGCGCAACTCAGGCCGATCCCAGAGTAGAGGTAGAGACCTGGACCGATCTTCTTCTCCCTGGGAGACAGAGTCCAGGCCCTACAGGCAGTGGCTACCCTCACACAGGAAAGGGACAGACAAGTCAGGCTCCCATCTAAAACCTGCTTCGGCTGTGGAGGGTGTGTCCTGACCTGTAGCAGATTGAACCTCAGGCACCTGATGAGAGGATTGAGTCCCGTCACCCAACGACTGCTGAGAGAGATGGCAAGCTGAGTACTTGTTTCCTTGTTAGGCACTTGTTATGCACTATTTGTTATGTATCGTTTCTCTCTCCCTGGTACCCTTCACCCTCCCTCTCTTTTCTCTTAGACATGTGCACATGATAATGTCTAATTGCCACTGTTGAGTTAAATAGCTTGTTCGATTGTATATTCATTGTTGCACGCCATGCATGGTGCGAACTACCCCCCTCTTGCCCCATCTCCCTGAAGCCGCTCAACATGCTCATTCATAAAAAACAGAACTGGCATAGATATTGCCAATTTGCACTACCTCAGGCTGCCACCATACCCCCATTTTCTTATACACCACTGCCTGTGGGGACCTCACAACAGTTTTCCTACCCTCCAGTCATGACCGGTGGTAGAGGTTGGACACTTGAACTCTCCCCCTTTGTTAGAACTGGGCCTGCACAGCATATACTCCGCCTCTCTTCCTAGTCCTCCCTTGCTCCGGCTCCCCCATCCTGCTTCCATACCATCCTCTCCCACCCTTTTTTTTCCTCAGAGCCGTATCCCCTCCCCTTCCCCCCTCTCTGGCTCCCTACTACCCACTCCCCCTATCCAACTACCCCTCGCACAGTAGAACGACCACCATCCTCAATACTGCCAACGTTACCAGCCTGGCACGTCTCCCGGGCGGCCCTGCCGCCCAAAGGGGCTCCACTGATATGCATTGCCCGGAAGCTTAGACCTGCAGAGAACAGCCCTATACCCCCAGAGCAGCACCTCCCTCGCGCAGCCCCCCAGTCTTCTTGGACCTAACCACCCCCTCTAGCCTCCCTCGCTAGTAGCCCCTCCCTACCTACCCTTCCACACGCAGACAAGTGTCCCCCTTTGCAACCTCCCAACCCACCAAGGATCACCAAGAGTAGCTTTGCCCCAATATTTGGCCCCCTTGCCCGGATCTCCCCATCCCTGTATCGATCCTACCTTCACCCCAAACCACCTTCTCACCTGCACAACATTCATTTCTTTACACACCCTCCTACCCTTCCCTTTCTCCACAACCTAACACATCCCCCCTAATCCCCCAGCAACGAATCCCCTTTATCAATCTTCAGGTCATAGATGGCAGCAACTACCCCCTCTCCCTCCTGCCCGCTATGCATAGGCTCATGGAATGTCAATGGCCTCACACACTATATCAAATGTAAGAAAATGCTCTCCTACCTGCTAGCAGAAAGAGTGGATGTCACTCTCCTACAAGAGACACATCTAGATGCTTTGGAATCTACCAAACTTCGTCGTGAATGGGTGGGCAAGGTTATCCACAGTGGCGTAATGACACAGACCTCCGCTGGGGAGAGCCACCCACGGAAATGCGGAGTGGATATACTTTTGAACAAATCTCTGCCCGTGTCAACTGTCAACACATGGGTTCACCCAGACGGCAGATATGTCTTCGCCAAGCTAAGATTGGGTGACAGATCCTTATGTGTTAGTTCGGCGTACACCCCAACGGGGGCCAAACGCTACTTTTTCCTCCACCTGAACTGCTTGCTAGTGGAAATTGGGGCATCTAGTTACTTTATCGGCAGAGACTGGAATCTTGCCGGTGACGCAGTCCTAGATAGGACGTGCCCCCTGGACAGGGGTAACGAGGGAGACAGGGCCCTACTAGGAGGCATAGCATCTGATCATGGTCTAGTGGATCAATGGCACCTTTGCAATCCCACAGACAAGGAATATACTTTTCTCTCATCAGTCCATGGCATTTCCTTATATCCTATCCTGTAGTTGCAATCACCAGTGATTCCCATATACTGAAAACCACCCTCTCCAACCACTCCCCGGTTTTACTTGCTCTCGATGTGGGTCTAACCTCATCAGGCCATAAATCATGGCGGCTGAACATCCAGTGATACTTTTTGCCTAAGGGCAAGGCCCTACTGCAGTCTCACCTCTCCGTCTACCTAACCAACAACAAGACATCAGTTACCTCCAGTAGGACCATATAAGCGGCTGCAAAATCAACCATCTACGGGCAACTGATGAGAGATGCAGCAGAGGCCAATAAGAAGGCAACTCTCCGCTGTACCGAGCTTGAAGAACAGATTACCTCCCTTACGCATCTGTACTCTTCCAACCCCACAGTGCCCAAACACCAACACCTGGAACTAGCCTGAATGGCCCTCAATAGCTTATACACTTCCAAAGCTGAATATGCCCTTCAGCGTTTAAAAGGCAGACACTATGAACAAGGTGAAAAAGCAGGCAGCCTACTGGCAGCACAGTTGAGGCAACGTGAGGCAGCGAAGGCCATCCCTGCTATTCGGACTGACTCAGGTGTGGTCCTCACTACACCCCAAGAAATAGTCAACACATTTGCCTCCTTCTATGAGGCACTCGACACCCCAGAAGCCCCAGTAACCGAAGACCAAATATCTACCTACCTCGTGGGTATTGAACTACCACGCCTCACAGACAAAGGTAGAGAGTTATTGGAGGGAGTTATGTTTATTGATTACAGGAATTCATCCTTTTCAGCGACTGCCGATTTGATCCCTTTATCCAACACATTGCTATCTAGCACCCGTGTTTGTCAGCCATTCTCTCCGCTCCTCACATTGGGGTAAGGAATTGACTACAGAGTGGCTGATTAGACACATGTCTAGTAGTACTGCTTCCCTTTATAACTCCCATTTTTCTCTTTTACTTCTCACTCGTGCAGCACCCGGCTGGGTCCCTTGTGAGTATTCTTTCCACTTTCTTTCACTTGACCGGTGTTTCACGAATTTCACACATTTCTCAATCTCTCACTTGGCTGCGCAACCGCCTTCAGGTATTACTGAGTCCACAGCATCCCTTTCCAAACAGTATGGATTACTTTCCACTTTTTTAGCAACTGATTTTTGCTTTCTCAATCCTAGATGTCCCCACATCCCATGGTCCTGAAGAGACCCTTTAATGCACGTAGGGTCGAAACGTCGTCGACAGCTATTTAAGGTGAACCACTTGAACAGCTCTGATCATTGTATACACTAGCTGTGATTATTGTGAAATGATAAATGGTCGTCTTGAAAATTGTGGAAACCTAGTTGTTTATGTCACAAATGTTGTCACTTTATGGTTCCATTTCACACCTGGGACAAAAAGCACTATTGTTTTCTGTATATTTTTGTACATATCTCTATATTTTTTGGTTTATATAAAAGGAGTATTGTAAATACAAACATAGGTCTACATGGTCTCCTTTCCTTCTGACATCAGTATAACCCTTTAGAATTGCGATTGTGCATAGTATTATCAATATACATCAGTACTATTTTGACACAGGAACCATTGTTTCTGTTACATATGCAGGCTAACTATAAGGCATGGCACCGCGCACATTGCCTCTTGAGGATAAACCATTGATTGAGTTCCAAAGCCCCACTTTGGGGCTATGATTGCATCCGAATAAACAGACAAGCACTGCAACTGGCCTAGTTGGAGAGCGAGAGGAATTCTGACACTGGATCAGATCCTACTAAATGGTGAGTTAAAGCCCTTCGCCCTGCTAAGGGAGGAATTCGCTCTGCCCCTGCAACAAGCATTGCAATACTTACAACTACAACACTGCTTGAGACGCTGCCTCAGCCCCCATTCTTGGATACTGGAACCCTCGCTGATATTGGAATATCTCCTAGTATGGGGACGACATAAGGGAGTGATGTCGGGACTAAATGGGGCCCTGATCACCCATTTATACTCACAGCTTCTCCTTAGTGGTCTTCGCGAGAGATGGCAAACATGCCTACAAATTGCCATTGAGGAAGAGGACTGGCCGGATATCCTAGAAGCCCTAGACAAAGGTACCCGGGAAGCTCGATTGAAATTGTGCCTTTTTAAAACTTTACATGACTGGTACTGGACACCTCTGAAGCTGCAACCAGCAGGGCTATTACCGCACTCCAAGTGCTGGAGGTGCCCGGGAGTGAACTGTCATCTCCCCCGCATCTTATGTGACTGCCCTTCTACACAGCACTTCTGGTCCTACATAGGAGAACCTCTGAGAGAGACAATGCCCCTCCGCCTCCCCTTTACCCCCTCTACCATCCTCTTACACGATGTCAGAGACTCACCCGATCTCACGTGCCCACAACACCGCATATTGCACACAGTGCTCTCTTCAGTCAGAATCTGCATCTTACGGCAATGGAGATCGCCCGCTCCCCCTCTCAGGAGGACTGGTTGGTGGCAATGGTTCAAACAGCATCCCTTGGATGCGTTATATACGGTCTGCAGGACCAGGAGGAGGTGTTCCAGCAAACATGGATCCTTCGAGAGTCCACTCCCTGAAACCCGCTGCCCCTTCCCCTCGCTACCACCCATTCCCTTTAATTCTACAAATGTGTGATGCTAACATGGATATACAATTGTTTACATGCTATGTTACTTCTTACAATACAAAGGCAGAAAAAACAGATTTGAGGATGTATAGAAAGAAAAATCTGCTGAGCAATGGTTAAGTAAAATATTATACAGATTTATCCTACAAATGCTATCTCATTGTGAGGTCAGGAGCTATGAAACATTGTCAGCATCATGTAAAAGAGTTCTGAAAAGCCTACCTGAAATTGAATACCTTGCACATTCTATCCCACAAAGACATTTTGAAAACAAATATGTTGGACACATACTACCCAAAATGAAGTCTATAGTTAGAAAGAATATCCCTCTATAAAGTTGCTCAGTTCTACATAATTAGAAACAATGTGGCAGTAGACATCAACACTGGAAAGTTTTGAGTTGAAAGTACCAATGGCTGTTTAATACGTCACAATAAACCTACTATTATTAATCATTGTATTGAAGTTTTTACACAGGAAGAACGAAACAATTTTACTATGTATCTCTCCTTCAAATATATAAATCAAGGCCCAAAGAACTTATAGGTCCCTTTCAATGCTATGAAGATGCATTTAAGGTTTATAAAAATGACATTACATTGCAGGTTTCAGGCATACTTACAAATGCTGGATCAAAAAATAGAAGAAGAGGACAATACTAGAGGATGTGGTCTCACGGCTAGACTGCCGACTTTGGAGCTGGGAAACCAAGGTTCGAGCCTCAAGGTCGACTCCACATCCTGTGATTCTGGGCAAATCACTTAATCTCCCCGTGCCTACCAAAAAAATGAATGTGTCCTTGTGTAACATAACTGGTGCTCATGCAAAGCGCTCCAATACCTTCGGGTTGAGTTTGCGCTATATAAATCGGCAAAACAAATACTAATGCAGAAATTCAACACAATACTCCATCTACTAATACATAACTTCTATTTGGAGGCCTCCTGACCCACCAATTATTAATACTGAAGCAGCGGTTGCTATGAACAAGGTTCAAAATCCAGTGGACTAGGTCAAAAAGGAAGTAGATAATTTAGATTACTTAATATCTCAATTAAATAGTGAATAAATAGAAATATACAAAAACATGCAAGAATCAGTAGGTCATGGCCTCCGACATGAAAATTCAATATGTGAAGGTAGTACATATGAGCCTACATTCCAATTTGTGAATGGCAAGCAGGAACAGGGAAAAGCTGTCTTATTCATTTAATTACTGCTTATGTCCATAATGTTACCAGCTCTAAATTATCTTGTGTGGTTACTACATCTAGTGGCTTAGCAACACATAACATCAAAGGAATTACCTTACATTGTCTACCCTTACCACATATGGAGCATGATATCAAAATGGAATACTTAAATTAAATACTCATACATGCCAATAACCTGGAAGAGTCTTCAGAAAATTAAACGTTTTGATTATAGATGAAGTGAGTATAGTATATAACTTAACGTTGATGTTTGTTCATCTGTGTATACAGGAGGTATGCAAAACATCCTATTATGTGCTGTTTGAAGGAAAAAATATGATTGTGTTTGGAGACTTATTATAACTAACACCAGTTAAAGTTCAACTAACTTTCAAAAAACTTTTGAAAGACCAAACTCGGAATTGTTTAAGAAGTATAAGCAAGCTAAAAACGAAGCTTCTGCCAAGATATTGAAAGACTTTTGCCTGTGCATTGTAACAAATGAAGCAAAGATTATGCTAAGGACTCTGAATACAAGTAAATTATTTCCCTTCCTTCATTCACCTGTTAAAGTTATACATCATCTTCTTTCACAATCACAACCCATTGATTGTTTAATGGCAACTGTTGAAGAATGTGCACAATTAAACTATGCTATGCAACTTCTGGAGAAAAAAAAAACAATTGTACATTGTCATTCTAAAGATGGAGTAGAGAATCACAGATCAAACATAAAGATAAGCAAAACTTTAGCTACTAAATTACAGAAAATGGAAAAATCAGTTTCACGTACAAGGGATTGAAAAAAGATTTACAGCTATGTAAAAATTGTTTTGTCATTTCTTTTGAAATTTACATGTAGGTGAAGGACTAGTGTTGGACTTGGCTCTCTCTGCAGAGTCACCCGAAAATCTTTTTTGGCTTCATCCCTCCTATTGTATTGAATTCATGTTTGTTGGCACTCTGTGCACTTTACAACTGATAACCCGTGCTAAAGTGCTTGTGTGCACTTCCTAAAATATGGTAATATTGTTTAACACCATATTGGCATATTTCATTTACTTATAAGTACCTACAAAAATGGTAAACCATATACCTAGGGCCTGTAAATTAGATACTACTAGTGGGCCTGCAGCGCTGATTGTGCCACCCATGTAAGTAGCCCCTTAACACATGCCCCATGCCTGCCAGTGCAGCCTGAATGTGGTTTTAAACTGCCAATTCAACTTGGCAATATAACTTCCTTGTGAAACCTTAAACTCCCCTTTTATTGCATAAAAGTCACCCCTAAGGCAGGCAGGGTTCATTGTAATTAAAAGGTTCGACAGGTACTTTTCAAATTTACATGTCCTAATACTGAAAAAGTGCAAAAAAATACTACCTCTCCCTGAGGATAACATTGGGTTAAACTATTACATCAATAAGTGCTGATGTTTGATTGGCAACAGGTAAATATTCCATGTTTGGTGTCTAAGAAATTATAATTTAAAATCCTCTTTAACAGCAAAGTCGGATTTTAAGTTACAATTTTTAAAATGCCATTTTTAGCAAGTTGGCATTTTCCTGCCCTAACTGTTTGGTGCCTGCAGCCTGCTCCCTAGTCACATGACTGGGTGTAGTTGGTAGCTGAACTTTGTTTGTTCCTCCTAGATAGTCACACAATAGAGAACGAAGAGTTCTTTAACACAGCTTTGTCCAGTGACTCCCTGATAATGAAACTCCCTCCTCGGGCACCTCTTGCAGCCTTGCCCCACTGATCTTCACCATCTCAGAACACTTTTCCTTTCAAATTTCTTCTAACTCCAAAGGTAAGCACATCGGTGCCCAAACCACTTTTCTATCCGACTCACGCTCCATATCGGTGAGCCATATTTGGAGCCCTGGGAATTGTAGTGGACTACATATGGCAAAAACTGGACATTTAATTGATTGTGGTGACATTTGACACACTAAAAAAGCAAAAACATAGCTCACGCTGTTCAGCAAGATCATCACTTCTAATAGATTTATATATTTGTAGAGTACAGTTTGCTCTTTATTTAGCTAATGCAGTAACAGTACACAAAACACAAGGACTAAGCTTAGATTATGTACTCAGTAACATTGCCTCAACAGTATTCAAAGATTATCTGGCATATATTTCACTTTCTCGAGCAAAAAAAACACTATTTCGCTGAGACAAAACATAATGCAGACAATAGCTCTCTAACTAATCCTTTGTGAAACAGATACGCTCCTCCTTTTGTTCAAAATCCCAATTTGTTAACACCTCAAATGTCTTTTAGAGGAAATATCGAAACAAACTATAATGACAAAGAGAAATGGAAATACCTAAAAAGAAATCCAGAAATCAAAACACACAGAAATTACAGGACATCAGTGTCAAACTCATAATGCTATAAATTGCTACAGCAATGTAATTGTTAATCGTCTTTTGTACCTACCGCCTGTCAAAGTAATAATCCACCAGCATGTAGATCAAGGCTTCTGCCAAGCCTTGGTGAATCTTATGAAAACATTTGGTCACACAACCACATATGCCACTCAATGGTAGATTGATGTATTTGAATTAATGGAAAAACAAAAATTAAGAAACCCCATTGGATGAAACCAAATCATGGAAAACCTATTTTAAGGATAGACAATATTAAGGAAATATAAATAAATTGAAAATTAGAGGAAACATTTTAAAGAAAAGATAATTTTAGGAAAACATCCAAAATCACAATCTTTCAATCTTGGGTGAAGATTAAGGGTAGTGAGGGATTTTAGGTTCAGTGATAGGTGATGTTTAGAGGTGATGAGGGTTTTTTAGGGTTAATGGATGGGTGGAGTATAGGGGTGGTGAGGGCTTTAAAGGGTTGAGTGATGGGAGACATTTAGTTGTGGTGTAGGTTCTTTAAGGATCAGGGATGGATGGAGTTTAAGGCAGTGAGAGGTTTTTAGGGGTCATGGATGGGTGGCGTGTAGGGGTGTTGAGTTTTTTTTAGTTTTTATGAATGGGTGGAGTTTAGAGCTGATGATGGTTTCTTAAAGTTCAGTATAGAGTGCAGTTTTGGGGTGGTGAAGGGTGTTTAGTGTTCAGAAATAGGTAGAATTTAGGGTGGTTTGGGTTTTAAGGGTTCAACGATAGGAGGATTTTGTATGAAGAAAGCATTTTTAGGGTTCAGGGATGGGGCAGCTTAGGGATGGTGAGGGGTTTTAGTGGTCATGAATGGATGCTTTGCAGGGGTGGTGAAAGTTTTTTAGGGTTCAGGGATGAGTGAATTTTAGGGGTAGTACAGGGTTTTGAGGGATCAGGGATGGGTGTAGTTCAGGCATAGAAAGGGGTTTTTAGGGTTCAGGAATGGGTGGAATTTAGGGGTAGTGAGGGAGTTTTTGCTTAAGAAGGGTTAGCGTTTAGGAATATAAAGGGCTTTAATAGTTCAGGGATGGGTGGACTTTAGGGTTCAGGGATGTGTGAAGTTTAGGTGTGGTGAGGGGTTTTTAGGATTCAGGGACAGCTAGAGTTTAGGGTTAGAACAGCTTTTAGGGCTCGATGGGATTTAGAGGTCAAAGATGGGTGTAGTTTATGCATGTGGAGGTATTTTTAGGGAGCAGAAATGGATTATGTTTAGGGGCGGTGAAGGTTCAGAGAATTTAAAGCATCAAAAGTAATTGTTTGACAACATAAAAGATATCAATCTGAAATAATGTTCGCTGACATAAAGCAGTGAAATATATAACTTTGACAAATGTTTATGAAAGTAATGCCTGCAACCATTTAATTTATATCTTAAGAACATATGCAGAAACTACTTTTGAAAAAAACAAATTACTTTCTATGAATTGGTTTCTATGAAATGATAAATGCCATTTATCCTGAAAATTTCAATTAAACCATTTAGATGAAATGGTTTCTCAGTAATGATATTCCATTAAATATATTTCCATGAAATCACACACAACCATGGTAGATATGTGTAGAGGGGCTTTTCCATGTTCTGTCAATGATTAACAAGATGCTGAAGGATCCGTTATGTATGTTCTGATATCTACAGAAACTCACCCAGGTTGTGACCTACTCGGTATAAGCTACTTTTGGGAACATGAATGCTTCCACTGCCTACATTCGAGCTCCATTGTTACCCAATTTGAAAGATTGTTATCCACCAATACCTGATTGCAAATCAATTTCATTAAAGAATTTAATATCTAAAGCTGTGCAAAAAAACTTATGTCTGAACTGTAATTCAGAACTTCTCTCCACACTTAATTTAACAATGGTAACCAAATATGTAATATTCATAATTCAAAGATGTACTGTCAATGACAGAATAAAAAATATGTCTATTTCTAACCTTCCTGCTTCACAATTTTCTATTTCAGGACACACTTATACTACTAGTGCCATAATGTTTCATCATGGAGAGATTGCAGCATTGGGAGACAACACAATGTACTTAAAGAACAACACAGGTTGGACCGAATGTAATGGTACTAGTCTTACTGTTAAGCATAGACAGCATACATATTTAATAGACAGTTACATTGTTATTTTAGATCAAACGTTCTAAGTTATAATGTTATCATTTTTATAAAGCTAAAATTGTACTTTTGAGTTGTAGTTAGATAATTCAGGAGATATATGATTACGTGGCCTTGCATGGGTGATGGCATTTGTAAAAATCTGCTGTAAGCATTGCTGTCTTTTGTACTTTCATATATATCACAATAATTAGTTAGATATCTGAACAGTTGGACATGCACAGCTTCTATGGGGTGTTTTCACAATCCAATTGATTTGTTTTTCCCTAGTGTTTCATGATGACTACTACCATATGATCACCCTGATTTACAAATGTTTCTTAAATAATGACATAGTAGAGTAATAGAAATGCTACTTATGTCTGAGACACACATAAAACAAAAACAATAATTGATTGACTTAGTGTTATTAGATACCATCAGATATCACTGTAGCATAAACTTCCCATCTAGTATGAAGCCCCCATAACGCATGTGTTTAACTTACCTTACACTTAATGGTTAGTAATTAAATGTTGGACTTGAGATACCAGCTCCAAGCTTTTTCTCTTATGAGACATTTGGTTTGTTCTTGAAATAACTTATTTTTTCTTCTTTTTGGTTATATGATTTCTTTCAAGAACTTTTCTTTTTTTTACAATGTCAACATTGCCAAACCAAACAATCGTCTCAACAGGAGACAGAAGTAAATACATTTTTTTAAAGAAAACTAAGGCCTAATTGCGATGTTGGATGGACTTCAGTCCGCCCAACATCGTTTCAGTCGTGGGACCACCTGACCGCCTGTCGTGGTCCCGACTGACCAATTAGGATGCGACCGAACAGTGTTCGGTTGCACTCCTATTCTTTACAAAGGGAGCATGCATTCTGACCAGAATGCACGCTCTCAATCCATCAATCAATGCTTTTAAAGCACGCTACTCACCTTTGAGGGTCTCAAGGTGCTGGGGGGGGAGCAGCTCCGGGTCAGTCGAAAAGCCAGGTCTTGAGGCTCTTCCTGAAGGTGTGCAGGGTAGGGGAGCATCTGATGTTGACTGGGAGCTCGTTCCAGGCCTTGGCTGTGACATAGGGGAAGGCTCTTCCACCTGCTCTGGTTCTGAGGATGCACGGGGTCTGTTAGGGCGAGGTCGGCGGAGCGGAGGTTTCTTTTGGGTAAGTGAAAAGAGATTCTTTCATTGAGGTATTTGGGTCCGATGTTGTGGAGGGATTTGTAGGCATAGGTGAGTAGCTTAAAGGTTACTCTCTTCTCGACAGGGAGCCAGTGGAGGTCTTGCTGGTGTTGGGTCATGTGCTCATGTCGTAGGGTGCCGAGGACGAGTCTGGCTGTAGTTTTCTGGATGGTCTGGAGTTTGTGTAGCAGGGATTTGTTGATTCCAGCGTAGAGGGCGTTTCCTTAGTCCAGTCTGCTAGTTATGAGTGCATGGGTGACGGTCTTTCTGGCTTCGGGGGGATCCACTTGAAGGTCTTGCGGAGGATGCAGAGGGAGTTGAAACAGGTGGAGGCGACGGCGTTGATCTGGTGAGTCATGGTGAGGGAGTCTAGAATGATTCTGAGGTTCCGGGCGTGGTCCGTCGGGGTGGATGGGCTTCCGAGGGCTACCAGGTGTTGTCCCAAGCAGCGGGGGAGGGTCCAAGGACAAGGACCTCTGTCTTCTCCGAGTTGAGCTTTAGGCAGCTGTTGCTCATCCAGACTGTCACGTCTTTCATTCCTTCCTGGAAACTGAGTCTGGCGTCTTCGGGGCTCTTCGTGAGGGAGAGGATGAGCTGGGTGTCGTCGGCGTGGGATACTATGCTGAGCCCATGCTGTCTGACGATGGTGGCGAGGGGGGCCATGTAGATGTTAAAGAGCGTGGGGCTGAGCGATGATCCTTGGGGTACTCTGCAGTTGATCTCTGTGGGTTCGGAGAGGAAGGGTAGGAGTCTGATCCTTTGGGTTCTGCCGGCGAGAAAAGAGCGGATCCAGTCGAGGGCGGTTCCCCGTATGCTGGCGTCGTGGAGTCTGACTGCAAGAGTGTGGTGAGAGACGGTGTCAAAGGCTGCGGAGAGGTCTAGCAGGATGAGGGCTGCGGTGTGGCCCAGGTCGATTAGCACGCGGATGTCGTCAGTGGCGGCGAGGAGGGCGGCTTGGTGCTGTGGTTGCTGCGGAATCCCGACTGGGAGGAGTCAAGGATAGCGTTCTCTTCGATGAAGGTGGTCAGCTGGGCGTTGACGAATTCCTTGGTGACTTTGGCTGCGAAGGGAAGGAGAGAGATGGGCCAGTAGTTTTTCAGGTCCGTCGGGTCAGCCAAGGGTTTCTTGAGGAGGGGCTTGAACTCTGCCTGCATCCAGCCCTGGATTCGAAGGTGGCGTTGATGGTGCAGCGTAGTTCGGGTGCAATGGTAGTGGCGGCTCTATGGAAGATGTGAGGTGGGCAGGGGTCTGTGGGGGCTCCTGAGTGGGTGCTCTTCATGGTCGTGGTGGTGTCTTCGGTGGTGACCAGTGTCCAGGTGGTGATAGTGGGCTGGCTGTCGTTGCTGGAGGGGGGTGTTTTCTGGAGTCTGTTCGCTGAAGTTGTTGTAGAGGGCCTTGATTTTCAGGTGGAAGTAGGAGCCGAGCTTGTTGCAGAGGTCCTGGGACGCTGTGATGTCCATGGCTTCGCTGGGTATTTGGTGAACTGCTGGATGATGTTGAAGAGTTCCTTTGAGTTGATGGCGTTGGTGAGGATCTTGTTCCTGATGAACATCCTCTTGGTGGCTCTTATGAGTTGGTGGTATTCTGTCATGGCGTGCTTGTAGGTGGTCTGGTCTTCAGTGGTTTTGCTGTTTCTCCATCGTTTCTCGAGATGTCTGCAGGAGCGTCTGGCTTCTTGGAGGTCACTGGTGAACCAGGCGGCCTTCAGGGGGCGTTGTCTGTCAGGGTGGTGGAGGGGTGCAGGTTTCTCTGCGCAGCTGATGATCCAGTGGTGTAGTTCTGTGGCTGCAGAGTTGGCATCTGTTGTGGCAGAGGGGGGTCGAGGATGAGGGTGAAGTTAAGGTGCTCCTCTGTGACATTGCTCCAGTTCCTTTGTGGCAGGCACGGGCAGGCTTGTGTGTGGTGGTGGTGCTGAAAGAGAAGTGTACGCAGTGGTGGTCTGGCCAGAGGGGCTGTGAGGTGTGGCTGAAGTGGATGTTGGTCCCTCCTGCGAAGATGGGGTCGAGGATGTGTACGGTCTTGTGGGTGGGGGTGGTGTTGAGCTGCTTCAGTCTGAGGTTGGCGAGGTTTTCCAGGAGGGCGGTGGAGATGGAAGTTCAGGTCTCCGATGAGTATACAGTCCATGGAGGCGATGGCGTGGGGTGCGATGAGGTCAGCAATGGCGGTGGTGAAAGGAGTGCGAGGCCCAGGGGGCCTGTAAGCGAGGGTGCTGCGAAGCGTGGTTTTGGGGCTCGTCAGGATCTGAAAGTGGAGGTGTTCGGTGTTGGAGAGGGAGTCGCTCGTGCTGGAGGTGGAGAGTCGGAGGGAACTTTTGTGTGCGATGGCAAGTCCTCCTCCTGGGCGGTGGGGCAGTCCTTCCTCTGGATCTTGTAGCCGTCAGGAATGGCGGTGGCGATGTCAGGGACGGAGGCGGCGTTTGTCCAGGTTTCCGTGATGAAGGCGACGTCTGGCGAGAGGGTGTCGAGGAGGTCCCAGATCTCTACGGCATGTCTGTGCAGGGAGTGTACATTGAGGAGGATGCACTTCAGGGCTTCGGTAGTGTGGGCATCCGGCGTGGGTGCGGAGATCATGGGGATGCTGTGGATGGTGAAGGAATGTCGGCAGTGTCGGCAGGAGAAATGGCCGTGAGTGGGGTTCGACGTTGACATCTGGCAGTTATTGTTCCTTCAGGGGATGAGTGCGAGGAGGGCAGCTGGGTCGTAGCGGTGGAGGGTCGGAGATCCAGGGTCCCTGGAGCTGGTCTGGTCAAGGACCGTCACAGACGGACTTGCCTTTGGCGCGCCCGCTGCGCACGTCCGCGCAGCGGCCGCCATTAAATAGGGGAAGGGGGAGGGAAGTGCAGCTGGGAGGTGGGAAAACTGGCAGGGGGGAGGGGCCACGGAGGCAGCAGCGGCAAAGAACGGGCGGGAAACAGGAACGGAGGCGAGGAAGATCAGGGGGCCAAGCCTTAAGGCAACAGAATAGGCTATAAAAAAAGAAATAAAGCAAATATAAGAAATAAGGCAGAATCAAGAAATAAAGAAATATGGCAAAATAAAAGAAAAAGAAAAAAGAAATACGGCAAAAAGTCACAGGGACACAATACAGCCCAATACAGCAGACTCGAACCTCTGCCAGGCGCAGAGGTGAAAGGGGCAGCAGCGGGGAGGCTCAGTCAGCGGAGCTGTACAGGCGGAGAGCTGGGTCTTTGACCAGGAGGTCCTGCTGGGGTAAACATAAGTGGGCTTCTACAGGGTAGTTTATAGCGGCCACAATCTTGTTCTAATAAATACCAGTGACAGGCTGTGCGCTCCAACCACGGCCACCTGACTGCCTGTTACCAAACACTCCCCTTATAAAGCAATGTGTTTGTGCTCAAGCGTTCATGCAAGCAGAACTAAAGGTAATTCGACTGGAAAAAACTAAGAAAGACAAGCATCTCTGTGGGGCAGGAATTGTATCTGGGAAGATCCATCGCAGCTCTACATAGAAGCAAGGAAATTATAGCATTGGGTGGCAAGGAAAGTACAGAGACCCCTGGTTTCTCCTGCTGTTGGTAAATGGAAGAGTATCCTCTTTTCCCCAAACACCGGGTTTAAGCCGCTCTTCTGCCTACAGATGTGACCACTCCCGGTTCCTCTGTTCCTGTAAAGGACAACACTGGCCTCATCAGGGAGGGCCAAAGCCCTCTCTTTCTCTTCCCTTGTCAGGCCTGCAGCCTTTCTCTTCCACCCCCCTCAGTGGGGCGGAATAACCGATATTGCCCTGCCAGAGGAACACATCTAGGGGGACGGGCTTGCTCTTCTCTGCCCACAGCCTGTGGGCAGGGCCACGTCTGCACTGCTCTCATTGGAAAACAAAGAGGTGCAGTTCATCCCTGCACCCTATGGCAGGCACATTAAGGTGCCTGCTGCAGGGTGCAGGGATCAAAATGGGGCGGCCTCGAGCTGGAGTCCGTGCACCAAAGTCGACTTCCGACAGCCTTTCTGTGTCGGAAAGGCCAGCACAGAAAGGCTGTTGGGAATCCAACATTGTAATCCATCAGGCAGAAAGAGCTGCGCTTGGAATTGCTGAGGTCTTTCCGACTGGCGGACGGGCTCTCTGAGCTTGTCGGAGGCCAGTCGGAATGACCGGTCAGATTCCTTTCTGGCTGACACCATCAAAATGGGTCGGTCGGAAAGGAATCCGACCGACTGATTACAATGCGTTAGGAAATGGCTCAGACTGATGATTGGAGCAGTTTCCTAACGCATCGTAATCAGCCCCTTATTGTGTTGGGGATGATGCTGGTGAGCCATGACCATCTCCTGATATATCGTCATGTCCACCTCTCCCACAACAATCTCAGTATGGCACAGGAGCAGTATGACAGTATCTGGCATTACTGCCATAGAGATTTACAATTTCTCTATTCTGTCTCAAGCGATGTACTGGCACCACAGTAGCAGAGGCAGGTATTGATGGAGGAACAGATGCAGTGGGTGGTGGTGAAGGTGGTCATGGAGCTGAAGAAGGTGAAAGTGGTGCTGGGGGGATAGATGCATTGGGTTGTGGTGGAGGTCCTGACAACATAGAAGAAGTTCCAGGTGTTGCAGTAGCTGAAGAAGTGGCAGCTGCTGATGTTCCTGTTTCCACCTCTTCCAGCTTCTTCTGATGCCTTTTTTCGCCATGTGTCAACCTAGTTTACTGCATTGCCTGCAAGTGTTTACTCATTCCTGTGGTCCCATATGAATACTGCTTCACATTCCCACAAGAAAGCACTTTTTTGCAGAGATTGCAGGTTACCAATTTCACGGTGAACTTTTGCCCTCCAGGAGGAAGAAAGAAAAAATCCCACACGGTTGACTACTTAAGCTTTTTCCTCCACTTGACCGCCTCTTCCTCCTGCTACAACTGCACCTCTTCGTCTTCCTGCTGCAAAACCCCAGGATCTTGTTCTTCAGCAATTGCAGGTGATGAACAGCCTTCAGAAAAAAATATTGGCTCTTCCAAGCTCCACACCTTCTCTTCTGAAGAAATCAAATGAAATGGGTATAAGTGGTATACACTTACTGATTTCGACAATTGCCAGGGTTCTAAGCCAATGAAATGCTGTTTTACAAAAGTGAAATGACTGCAGTACTATCTTGATTTTATTGTGGTACTCATAAGGACGCAAACACAACCTGCAGTTACAATACTAACACATATACCAGTAAAACACAAATAGCCATCAAACCCTAATTACATTTTTTGATTAAAAAATAATTTTATGGTGTAAATATATGTTTAGAAATTTACAAAAGTGCTGTGATATCATCGAGGAACCAATACTGAATGCAAAACGAACATGCAGACGATGCTGGCATTTCTAATGAACTTTGAACTACATCAAAAGTACTGCGGTATAAAAAACATATTAAAAGAAATAACCCTAATAAACAACATGAAAAGATTACAAAACAATTTTTTCACCCACAAAAAAAAGCATACAAATTCAATGAAAAAAACAAAGGTTTAAGATTAGTTATAGTTAAAAAAGCTTAATTTAATATTTGTAATACAAAAACCAACTTAAGCTAGACAAACCTTAGAAATTTGAAAGTTATAACATTAAGTTATAATTTCCGCCCCACCCAAAATGTACTATAACTCGTGCACCTCCATACACAGTGTTGTGAACTCTGTAGCCAGACTGCATGAACTATAACTCACGCATTCTCCATGCACTGCTTATACACTTTCATACCACTTACACTACGTTAGATCATAGCATTCATAGCAACACTCATCACATCTCAAATTACATAATTTATGAGAACAATGTGCATGGTAGCAGGCAGAGTTACAGTTTGTGTAGAAATTCATCTCACCTGCACTTTGAAGAGCAGAGAGATCCCTTTGCAGGTGGGTGCATTGAGTGACTGCATCTGCCTGCAGGGGAATATTTGGGGGGGGGTCCATGGGATCCCTTTTCTCCCCTCCAGAGGGCTGACTTTAGGAGGTGCACTGAAAGTGTGCCACCTTTTTGTGCCATACTTTCAGGACACCTCTAAAGACATGGTTTCCTCTGAGTCCATGTCCCTAATATGGCACGGGGGCCAAGGCAAACTGATTTTGTCATTTGAATTCAGGCCACACCCCAACGCAAATGAGGGCACACCATCTATTTATAGCACTGGCGCTACATGTACACCAGAGCAATCAGTATTACAGAAGGGGACGCAAAAACGTGCCAGTTGGCCCCCAGGACACAATGTATAATATGGCCCCAGGTATGTTTGCTCTCATGATAACTAGATTGATAGTTATTGTGGAGTAGAAGGTGGTGTTTGGGTCTTAATTTTTATTGTTGGAACAAGTTTGCCTTTAATGTTTGTGGAGCTACTTGAAACTTCGTTAGTCTGCACATATGATCTTTGGTTTATTCTTAAAATTACTCTTATTATGTAGTCCTGTATGCTCCAGATACTGGTAAAATAGGATACTAGGGGGCATATTTACAAGGGGATTATGCTACTGGAACATCACTTTTTATGACGTTCTATTGGCGCAGAGCCCTGCACCATATTTACAAAGTGGCATTAAGCCACTTTGGGTGGCTTAATGCTGCTTTGTAAATATGGTACCCATTCACGCAGTTTTCTGTGTGAAAGGAGCGTGCAATGGGTGTTGTTTTGGGTGTTCCACCACAACATCCATTGCTTTTGACACTGCCCCAGATTTACAAGGATCTGTAAATCTGAGAAAGTGCCAAAAACTAATGCTAATGCTACGCAAATGCAGGTGTTAGATTGGCGAACGAGGAGAAACCTATGTGTGCTAGAGCAAAACGCTTTAAAGATTGTTTATGTCCATTAAATAATGAGATTTGCTACTTATATGAGTGCTGCAGAACTCAGCACACATAGAGGTAGCCAATCTCCATTATTGATTGTTTATCGCAAGGGTGTCTGTGTTGACAAATGGCAGCTATTTTTAGCACCCGAGCAAGGGAAAACTCAGAGGTGGGATGTATTGTTGTAAATATGGTGCATCCCTGCGTTTTTGAAATGGCGCAGTGCTGCAAAATGTGCAGCAGCACTGCACCATTTCCTTGTAGATATGCCCCTAAATTTCTTAATCTTGTGCTTTGTGCTGTATTGAAATTCATGACATCTTGTTCTCATAATATGCTGGTCACATATTGGCATTTACATCCACTTCATACACAAACTGCAACTCTATTACTTGAGGTGAAATATACAAAAAATCAATGTATTCAGCACCAGACAGCTTCGTTGCAGTGAAAGCATATCATTCAAAGATAGGAGTGGGCGTAAAAGGCTGTTGGACACGATCTTATCAAGTCGCAGACCACACATTTTATTTAGCTTATTCTTAGTTAAATAAATACACACATGTAATGCTGTGTGTAGAGACATAACTTGCAAATATTATTATCTACTGAACACCCGGAGGCTAACTGCAACAAATTTTATTTTGAAATATAGGGCCGTGTCAAAAATCAAAGGTGCCAATAGTATTCCCCAAAGCTGCACAGTTTCAGAGTCAGAGAGGGGATCTTGCAAAGTGTGAAAGGAACCTCAATACATTATTTTGGTAACCTGTACGAGCATTAATAAACACCTTCCTGTTGGACTTGAAACGTGTTGAGTTTTTGTAGACCTGTTATTCACAGCTATTATGCCGGGACATTTCCTGAAACGGAATGTATCAATTACTACCGAGTTTCCCACATCACATCCAAGCGTCTGCGAATTTGCTGCTCATTTGGAACGTGGAAATAAAACGAAAGTGCTGCTGACAGTATTGTTCGTTCTCACATTTCCAACGTGGCGGGAGGGTGGCGAGGGTTGGGGGTGAATGTGTGTGTTCTAGAGGGAAAACCTGGTTTTACCAATATATTACTGATAATTACCAAGAAACTGTAAGAGAGTTTGCTCTAAAGTTATTAATGTCCCGTCGACCCAGTCATGGTTGTTTTTTAGTTGAAGCTTCACGATGTCAGTTACCGAGACAGTGGGGAAGGTATCTTCGCCTAAAGAGGAGTTATAGAAATCCAACAATTGGGCCTTGAGAAATGGCTGACTGGCTGGTATATGCCTCTCCGTACTGCGAATAGCAAGCTTTCTTTACGTCTGACTGTAACTGAGGCAACAACCAACCTGACTAATACGTTTTAATGGATTGATTCAAATTCCAGGAAAAGCTCAGTGGCACTTATTTAAATTATCGGAAATTTACTGCATATATAAATCTGTAAAGCATATTTGAGAATTTGAAAAAAGAAACAATTGTACATATTTCAAGCCATATGTAATGATGTCTGTCAGCTGATCTAACTTGCAAGGCTACTAGCTGGCGAGTGAAGTTGCATGCCAGTTGGATAAGACACTATCAGCCCTTTTAGCTGTATACAATGAATTCAAGTATTTCAGGTCAAAGCCCAAAATGACAGAATGAAAATATATTTGTATGGTTCCCCGTGATATTGTGTTCTTTTTAAAAACCCTTTTGTTGTGAAATGTCACACATTTTTGCATTTTTACTGAATACTCTAATATGATGTATGAGATGTAAAATACTTGTTTAAAAAAAACATGCATGGAATCCTAATTCAAAATATATTGTAAATTTGTTTATTGGCAGAATGAACATTACCGACCTAGAAGCCTGAAGTAGAATCCCGCCAACCCCTTGCACATTTTATAGGTATTACTTGGATATTGTAGGCAATAATAGATAGGACATTACATTTCAAGTAGAATTTTATTGAGCCCAGCTTTTTCATTTGTTCTGCCCAGGTCCAAAAGTAGCATGCAAAACAGCCGTTCCAACCCGCCCCAATTTTTAACAAAAGGACCTTGTAATCATGTTTAGAGCTACATTGAAAATGAAACTCTCGGCAAGACGCATATTCTAATACCTTTATAGAGTGGACACTGGGTCAGCTGCCTTGAACCAATAGCTTATTTGGATGACCCTCTTTTCGCCATTGCCAATCAATCTTAGTTCAGTCCAAAGGAGTACTTCTCTCTCACTATCACGATAGAGGCTTTGGTGCATCTTTCAGTCTGTCATAAGAGTGTGAGCCAGACTGGTACATCATCTCGCCTAACATGCCTCGATTGCGAACTTGACCTTTACATGGCCTGCTAAGTGCTTTTTGGTTATCAACTCCAAGAGACCTGTTGGGGTCAGGCAGTCCTGATATGATTGCAATAACTACATTAAGAGGTGGGTGCACATGTTAACAAGTGGGAACTTAATCAGAAGCCCTAGCTCCAAGCTGGCTTCATGAACAATGAAATGGTGACAATCCTTTGTGTGAAGGCAAGGCACAGCCTATTCAGTTGCAATTCGGCTGTGCCCAGCTCTGCCCCCCATCCTGCCAATGATGCCCCATCCCTCTATTGTGTGACAGTCTGTGAAGAATAAACAAATTGCAGTTGCCAATTACACTTAGTCATGTGTCCCAGGAACAGGCTGCAGGCACCAAACATTTAGGCCAGGAAAATGCCAACTTTCTAAAAGTAAAAACAACAATTGATGGACAGAATGCAGAACAATGTCATACATTCACCCCAGTATAGAGATCTGGGCCTAAATCCATCGTTTTTTGCTCACCATGCCATTCCAGTTTGAACCCAGCCATATGCAAATCAGTCTTGACCCTGTGCCCTATGGGAACAGTCCAGACCGAACTGCCAGGCCAGGTCCTCCCTGGACTGGAAACAAGCATCCTAGGACCGGTTTCGGGGTTTCACCCCTCTTCAGCCAGGATAGCTTGACTCCAGCGGCATGGAGAGCACGGGACCCACGTCTGGGCATACCCGTCCCACTCGGGGTGACAAATGCAAAAACAACAATTGATGGACAGAATGCAGAACAATGTCATACATTCACCCCAGTACAGAGATCTGGGCCTAAATCCATCCTTTTTTGCTCACCATGCCATTCCAGTTTGAACCCAGCCATATGCAAATCAGTCTTGACCCTGTGCCCTATGGGAACAGTCCAGCCCGAACTGCCAGGCCCGGTCCTCCCTGGACTGGAAACAAGCATCCTAGGACCGGTCTCTGGGTTTCACCCCTCTTCAGCCAGGATAGCTTGACTCCAGCGGCATGGAGAGCACGGGACCCACGTCTCATGCAATGTTGGTACTATTGCATCTGTCAGCCGCATTCAACACCAGCTCCCATATAGTCTTAACTAAAAGACTAGAAGCAAATGGTGTCGGAGGGAAAGCCCTAGGCTGGTTAAGGAACTTCCTGAGTGGACTGACACATTTGGTGCAGTTAGAGTCCTATATCTCTGGAACCATATCCCTGGACAGGGGAGTGCCACAGGGATCAGCATTTTGCTCACTTACTAAAACATGGTTAAAATTGGCTTACACCTGATTTGCATATTTACTTTACTTATAAGTGTCTAATTAAGTGGTGTATCATATACCCAAAGCATGTAAATTAAATACTACCAGTGGACCTGCAGCACGTATTGTGCCACTCACTTGAGTAGCCCCTTTAAACATGCCCAGGCTTGCCAGTGCAGCCTGAATACAACTGTAAACTTTCAAATCAATGTGGCAATATAAACCCCTTACTAGGCCATAAATTCACCTGTCATTTCATCTAGGTCATGCCTGAGGTAGGGCCTCGGTAACCCATAGGGAACGGTGAATTGTAACGAAAAGTTTGGACATGTACTTCTCGGTTTTACATGTCCTGGTCGTGAAAAACTCCTGTATACGTTATTTACCACTGTGAGGCCCACCTCCCTCAATAGGACATCATTGGGTAGCCTTATTCAATCTAATAACAGCTAGATTTTGATTGGGGACATGTTTTGTGTCTGAGAAACTGTAATTAAAAACCCTCTTTAATCGTAAGGTTGGATTTTAAGTTACAACTTTGAAAACGCCACTTTTAGAAAGTTATACCAAAAGGGGATGATGGACGGAGCGTTAGAGCAAATCAAACACTCACCCCCAGTCAACTGATCTGGGTTTAATCCATCATCATTCTTTAGCGCACTCCACCACCCCAGTTCACACATGGCCATATGCAAATCAGTCTGACCCTGTGCCTCATGGGAACAGTCCAGCCCGAACTGCCAAGCCATGTCTTCCCTGGACCGGAAACAAGCATCCTGGGACCGGTTTTGGGTTCATAACCCTCATCAGCCAGGCTATCTTGAATGCAGTGGCAAAGTGAGCAAGGGACCTACGTCTGGGCATACCCTGCCGACTTAGGGCGAACAAAGCGATACCAAAAGGGGATGATGGACGGAGCGTTAGAGCAAATCAAACCCTCACCCCCAGTCAACTGATCTGGGTTTAATCCATCATCATTCTTTAGCTCACTCCACCACCCCAGTTCAGACATGGCCATATGCAAATCAGTCTGACCCTGTGCCTCATGGGAACAGTCCAGCCCGAACTGCCAAGCCATGTCTTCCCTGGACTGGAAACAAGCATCCTGGGACCGGTTTCGGTTTCATAACCCTCATCTGCCAGGCTATCTTGAATCCAGTGGCAAAGTGAGCAAGGGACCCACGTCTGGGCATACCCTGCCAACTTAGGGCGAACAAAGCGATAAAAGGGGATGATGGACGAAGCGTTAGAGCAAATCAAACACTCACCCCCAGTCAACTGATCTGGGTTTAATCCATCATCATTCTTTAGCTCACTCCACCACCCCAGTTCAGACATGGCCATATGCAAATCAGTCTGACCCTGTGCCTCATGGGAACAGTCCAGCCCGAACTGCCAAGCCATGTCTTCCCTGGACCGGAAACAAGCATCCTGGGACCGGTTTCGGGTTCATAACTCATCAGCCAGGCTATCTTTAATCCAGTGGCAAAGTGAGCAAGGGACCCACGTCTGGGCATACCCTGTCAACTTAGGGCGAACAAAGCGATACCAAAAGGGGATGATGGACGGAGCGTTAGAGCAAATCAAACACTCACCCCCAGTCAACTGATCTGGGTTTAATCCATCATCATTCTTTAGCTCACTCCACCACCCCAGTTCAGACATGGCCATATGCAAATCAGTCTGACCCTGTGCCTCATGGGAACAGTCCAGCCCGAACTGCCAAGCCATGTCTTCCCTGGACTCGGAAACAAGCATCCTGGGACCGGTTTCGGGTTCATAACCCTCATCAGCCAGGCTATCTTGAATCCAGTGGCAAAGTGAGCAAGGGACCCACGTCTGGGCATACCCTGCCAACTTAGGGCGAACAAAGCGATACCAAAGGGGATGATGGACGGAGCGTTAGAGCAAATCAACACTCACCCCCAGTCAACTGAACTGGGTTTAATCCATCATCATTCTTTAGCTCACTCCACCACCCCAGTTCAGAGATCTGGGCCTAAATCCATCGTTTTTTTGCTCAACATGCCATTCCAGTTTGAACCCAGCCATATGCAAATCAGTCTTGACCCTGCACCCAGTGGGAACAGTCCAGCCCGAACTGCCAGACCAGGTCCTCCCTGGACTGGAAACAAGCATCCAAGGACCAGTTTCAGGGCTTCACCCCTCATCAGCTAGGATAGCTTGACTCCAGTGGCATGGAGAGCACAAGACCCACATCTGGGCATACCCGTCCCACTCGGGGTGACAAATGCAAAAAGAACAATTGATGGACAGAATGTACAACAATGTCATACATTCACCCCAGTACAGAGATCTGGGCCTAAATCCATTGTTTATTTTCTCACCATGCCATTCCAGTTTGATCCAGCCATATGCAAATCAGTCTCGACCCTGCGCCCAATGGGAAATGTTCCCATGAGGCACAGGGTCAAGACTGATTTGCATATGGCTGGGTCCAAACTGGGGTGGCGAAGTGTGCTAAAGAACAATGATGGATTCAACCCAGATCTGTGACTGGGGTTGAGTGTCTGAAAAGTTTCAGCACTCCGTCCATCATCACCTTGTGTTAGCTTTCTAAAAAAAAAAAAAAAAAAAAAAAAGGATAAGACACGCACTACCTAGGTGTTCCAAAGTTGTACCAGTTTAGCGTGCTACTGGGGATTCACTCTCTGATCCTCAAAGTGCGAAGTGTAAGAAACAACAAAGTTGCATCTCCTGATTAGGAGATGTCCCCCTGTGCACTGCTGCAAATCCCAACAAGGGTAAAAAAAAATTAAAACACGGATGCTTGTATCAAATTAAATCAGTTGAAGATGATGTTTATTCACATCCATCGATAATGATATATTTTTCAAAAAATGATGAAAATAGTAAACAATTCACTGGGAATTTGAACGTGTTGTTACATCCATCCCGATGCATTTCGGGCAACAAGGTACCCTTCGTCAGGGGAAAACATCTGAAAATAAGAACAAAAATAACAGCGCTTACAAGAAGAGATCACCCAAACTGAATGAATGGTGCTGTCGAAAGCTTAAACCAAAACGAACATTAGATCCCATATATATGACGCACCGAAAAGGTGAGGAATTGTGATTAGAAAACAACATGCTAGAGTGGAGTGAACAATGGCGAATACAAAATTGGTGTCTAGATCCAGAAACAACAAGAAGCATAAAACGTGCTGTTCGGTGAAACGCGTGAAAAGAGCACAACATGCAATAAATTGTGGTCAACAGATTGCAGCAACCTAAAGCAACAAACAACTAAGAACTCGCGGTTAAATATAGAAGTGACAAAGTGCATAAGTGAGAATCGGGTGAATCTAGGCGTGTACAAACGCAAGAAGAGTAAATGCGAGCTGATGATAATAGGTACTCGCTATCTTTTTAACGAACGAAATTAATGAAAGTGAGTGGCTGCGTGACCTGCATACATGGAAAGCTAATGTAACAAGTACTTACATTGAGGCTAGAATTAATCATAACTTCTTCCAAAGCCAGTGTGCGGCGTGAATTCTAAACCGAACAGTGTCTGAAACCAGTTCGACACAAATAAACGTGAATAAACGTGAATGAAAGCCATGTGACCCTAACTTACGTGAAGTACGTCAGAGAATAATCATGTTAAAGCAGGGGCCATCTTGAAATTGGATTCTGATTGAAATAAAACAAGTGCTGCACTGCTATAAATAAACAGGGTGAAAATGGCATGTGGTACAATAAAGAGCAAGGAGAACAGAAAAGAATAATATAAGAGTGAAAAATGTGCACGAAAGGACTAGTATAAAAGTGAAGAGAGTGCACAAAAAAATAACAACCATATAAATAAGTGACATGTAACACAAAAGTAAATGGCATAACAATCTACAGTTTATAAGTAACACAGGAATTCCATCCGGTCATTAAGTCCATTCGGTTGCATCGTGTTCAGAAAACGGATCCAATGATTCTCTCTTTGCAATAATCTGTTGGTATTGTCAACTCCTTCTTTTTGCTGTCTACGACTTCTAGAACCAAGAATTTTAATTGACTGATGTTGTGTAGTTTGTCCAGATAGTGTGCAGCCACTACAGATTTCAAATTTTTCGTGCGTATGTTGCTCTTGTGTTCAAGAATACGTGTTCTGATTTTTCTCTCAGTTTTCCCTACATAACCCAGGCCACAGGGCATTTCAACAGGTAAACAACGTTGGATGTGTTGCAGGTAGCATTGACCTTTAATTTGATTTTGGTGCCTTTCATTGGATGAGTTATGGTGGAACCTTGTATCATGTTATGACAGTTGCTGCAATTGTGACAAGGTTGCGAACCTTTATGGATGACATCAGGTGTATAGTCAAGTGGTCTTGTTAGCATTTCCTTCAAATTGTGTCCTCTGGTATAGGCAAAGATGGGTTTGTTGATAAATAAACCATTGAAATCCGGTTCCAAGGTCAACATTGGCCAATGTTTCATTATGATGTTTCTGAATCGATGACTCATTGTGGAATATTTAGAAACCATTACTGCTCGATTCTGTACTGGTTTGTGTTTGACCTTCAGAAGGTCCGTTCTTTCCCTGTTCGCACTTCTTGATTTAGGTTGTTCCAGAATTTCAGTGGGGTATCCACGTGCTTTAAATCTGGTAAGCATGGCATCTGTTTGTAAGGAACATTGATCCGGGTCCGATACAATACGTTTGACTCGTAACAGCTGTGAATAAGGTAAATTGTTTTTCATACATGATCTATGAAAGCTATTGTAGTGCAAAATACTGTTTCGGTCTGTGGCTTTACGAAAAATATTGGTGACCAATTTATCCTGTGCTCTTTGAATTTGTACATCCAGAAATGTAATGGTATCTTGTTGAATGTCAAAGGTGAATTGGATGCGGTTATCAATCTGATTGAGTTGGTCGAGAGCCAATTGTAATGCAATGTGTGAGCCTGTCCAGATGATAAAAATATCAGCAATATATCGTATGAACATCTTAGTGTGTTCTTGCCAGACGTTGGTGTTCAGGATATGTTGCTCCTCAAAATGGTGCATAAAGATATTGGCATACGTTGGGGCTGCGCAATTGCCCATCGAAGTTCCAGACAGTTGTAAAAACCACTTATCTTCCCATTTGAAGTAACTCTGGTATAGAGTGAAATGAAGTAGTTCCATGATGAACACTTGCAAATTTGTATCCAGAGTAGAGTTTAGCAAAACATGTTCAATGGCTTCCATGCCAAGATCGTGTGGGATTGAGGTGTATAACGCTTTTACATCCACTGTACAAAGCCAAAGTTCCTCCTGTGGTAAAATGATTAGTTGATGAATCTTGTTGATGAAGTCTGTAGTGTCTCGAAGATATGTCAGAATTTTGGTCACAAATGGTTGCAAATGCTTATCTATGAACTTGCCAACTGGTTCATGAATACTGCCTTTGGTGGACACTATGGGTCTGAATGGTGGTTGATACAAATCCTTGTGCATCTTCGGTAACATATACAAAGATGGAGATCTGGGATGAGTTTGAATCAAAAACCTCTTAACTTTTTCAGTAATCACGCCGTTATCAACGGCTTGTTGAACAACGGTTTTCAAGATACATAGAAACTGGTTTGTAGGATTGTAAGCAATAAGTATTGGTGTCCATGACGTGAGCATTGACCTGTTGTTCGTAAAAGTTTCTGTCCACAACTACAAGGGCGCCGCCCTTATCAGCATTTTGACAAACAATCGATTTGTTATTAGCTAAGTTCTTTAGGATGCTCCTGTCTTTGATGGTGAGATTGGTATGTTTGGATTTGTGTTGGAATTTTAAAGTGTGTAACTCATGTTTGACTAAACTTTCAAAGGTGTCAAAACTTTTATGGCTGATAGGAGCCAAAAACGTGCTTCGTGGTCGCATCCCTTTGAGTAAATTGTCATCATCAGATTCTTTGAGTTGTACCACATTTTCGAAATAGTTTCTGAGACGTAAGTTTCTCATAAATTTAAAAAAACTGATCTCTAATTCTAGGGTGTTGGTAAATGTTGTAGGAACAAACGATTGACCTTTCTGTAGCGTGCGTATCTCACTGATAGTCAATTGGTGAGAAGAAATGTTGATCACGAGATTATTGAAGTCTGTTATTTCTTCCCTCTGCCCTTCCTGCCGATATTCGGTGGATTCTTCACACCTGGTGGTTCTTTTCTTTTTCTTTGACTCCTCCTGGGTCGTCCTGATCTGTAATGCCTTCGTCCAAAAATGAACCGCAGGTGTTGAATCTGTGGTATCAGTTATAGCAGTTGAAATAACGGTGGACCGTGATACACGAGGCGTGTGTCGCTGTCAGATGAGGAAGTTTCAGTTTCAGTGTTAGGATTGTAAGGTCTATTTTGTCTGCGGCGGGCATAGACTTCTGCCCAAGAATACACCTCGCCAAGTTTGTAATCAATAGTGTCACGTTTATATTTGCGAATCTTGCGTTCTTGTATCTCTTGTGTGTATTTATTCAATTGTATATTAATGTCATCAAGCATTTTCATAAAATCTTCAACTTCCATCATGTTAGTTAATTCAGTTTTAGTCTGGACAATTTCTATGGTTAGTTCATCTAAAACTTTAGAGAGTTCCTCGATGATTAACAATATTAAGTCTAGAGAGCACTTGTTGAGAATGGCATACCATTTTTCAATGAAACGCGGATTATTTTTGCATAATAGTGGTTTGAGGGGTATCCTTAATCCTCTGGGGATCCTCTGAGCATGATGGTACTTTATCAAAGTACTGGCATGTAGCCTTTGGTTGGATTCCTTCTTAGTGAGATAAAGTAGTTGTCTAATGTTACTTTCCTTGTTTTTGATGTTCGATAACGGGGTGATGTCTTCTTGGATTAGCGCGTAAATTTTGGTTGCATCCGTATCGGCGAATGCAAAAGTATCAGCTCTTAAATCCGTCAAGTTAGAGATGTCTTCATACGCCATAATGTTGAATAAATTTATGCAGTGCGGTGTGCCGTGTCTGAAGGATAGATAATTGAAACAACAAAAAGGATAAGACACGCACTACCTAGGTGTTCCAAAGTTGTACCAGTTTAGCGTGCTACTGGGGATTCACTCTCTGATCCTCAAAGTGCGAAGTGTAAGAAACAACAAAGTTGCATCTCCTGATTAGGAGATGTCCCCCTGTGCACTGCTGCAAATCCCAACAAGGGTAAAAAAATTAAAACACGGATGCTTGTATCAAATTAAATCAGTTGAAGATGATGTTTATTCACATCCATTGATAATGATATATTTTTTCAAAAAATGATGAAAATAGTAAACAATTCACTGGGAATTTGAACGTGTTGTTACATCCATCCCGATGCATTTCGGGCAACAAGGTACCCTTCGTCAGGGGAAAACATCTGAAAATAAGAACAAAAATAACAGCGCTTACAAGAAGAGATCACCCAAACTGAATGAATGGTGCTGTCGAAAGCTTAAACCAAAACGAACATGAGATCCCATATATATGACGCACCGAAAAGGTGAGGAATTGTGATTAGAAAACAACATGCTAGAGTGGAGTGAACAATGGCGAATACAAAATTGGTGTCTAGATCCAGAAACAACAAGAAGCATAAAACGTGCTGTTCGGTGAAACGCGTGAAAAGAGCACAACATGCAATAAATTGTGGTCAACAGATTGCAGCAACCTAAAGCAACAAACAACTAAGAACTCGCGGTTAAATATAGAAGTGACAAAGTGCATAAGTGAGAATCGGGTGAATCTAGGCGTGTACAAACGCAAGAAGAGTAAATGCGAGCTGATGATAATAGGTACTCAGCTATCTTTTTAACGAACGAAATTAATGAAAGTGAGTGGCTGCGTGACCTGCATACATGGAAAGCTAATGTAACAAGTACTTACATTGAGGCTAGAATTAATCATAACTTCTTCCAAAGCCAGTGTGCGGCGTGAATTCTAAGCCGAACAGTGTCTGAAACCAGTTCGACACAAATAAACGTGAATAAACGTGAATGAAAGCCATGTGACCCTAACTTACGTGAAGTACGTCAGAGAATAATCATGTTAAAGCAGGGGCCATCTTGAAAGAGGATTCTGATTGAAATAAAACAAGTGCTGCACTGCTATAAATAAACAGGGTGAAAATGGCATGTGGTACAATAAAGAGCAAGGAGAACAGAAAAGAATAATATAAGAGTGAAAAATGTGCACGAAAGGACTAGTATAAAAGTGAAGAGAGTGCACAAAAAAATAACAACCATATAAATAAGTGACATGTAACACAAAAGTAAATGGCATAACAATTTACAGTTTATAAGTAACACAGGAATTCCATCCGGTCATTAAGTCCATTCGGTTGCATCGTGTTCAGAAAAACGGATCCAATGATTCTCTCTTTGCAATAATCTGTTGGTATTGTCAACTCCTTCTTTTTGCTGTCTACGACTTCTAGAACCAAGAATTTTAATTGACTGATGTTGTGTAGTTTGTCCAGATAGTGTGCAGCCACTACAGATTTCAAAGTTTTCGTGCGTATGTTGCTCTTGTGTTCAAGAATACGTGTTCTGATTTTTCTCTCAGTTTTCCCTACATAACCCAGGCCACAGGGGCATTTCAACAGGTAAACAACGTTGGATGTGTTGCAGGTAGCATTGACCTTTAATTTGATTTTGGTGCCTTTCATTGGATGAGTTATGGTGGAACCTTGTATCATGTTATGACAGTTGCTGCAATTGTGACAAGGTTATATATATGGGATCTCATGTTCGTTTTGGTTTAAGCTTTCGACAGCACCATTCATTCAGTTTGGGTGATCTCTTCTTGTAAGCGCTGTTATTTTTGTTCTTATTTTCAGATGTTTTTCCCCTGACGAAGAGTACCTTGTTGCCCGAAATGCATCGGGATGGATGTAACAACACGTTCAAATTCCCAGTGAATTGTTTACTATTTTCATCATTTTTTGAAAAAATATATCATTATCGATGGATGTGAATAAACATCATCTTCAACTGATTTAATTTGATACAAGCATCCGTGTTTTAATTTTTTTTTACCCTTGTTGGGATTTGCAGCAGTGCACAGGGGGACATCTCCTAATCAGGAGATGCAACTTTGTTGTTTCTTACACTTCGCACTTTGAGGATCAGAGAGTGAATCCCCAGTAGCACGCTAAACTGGTACAACTTTGGAACACCTAGGTAGTGCGTGTCTTATCCTTTTTGTTGTTTCAATTAGCTATCCTTCAGACACGGCACACCGCACTGCATAAATTCATTCAACATTATGGCGTATGAAGACATCTCTAACTTGACGGATTTAAGAGCTGATACTTTTGCATTCGCCGATACGGATGCAACCAAAATTTACGCGCTAATCCAAGAAGACATCACCCCGTTATCGAACATCAAAAACAAGGAAAGTAACATTAGACAACTACTTTATCTCACTAAGAAGGAATCCAACCAAAGGCTACATGCCAGTACTTTGATAAAGTACCATCGTGCTCAGAAGGATCCCCAGAGGATTAAGGATACCCCTCAAACCACTATTATGCAAAAATAATCCGCGTTTCATTGAAAAATGGTATGCCATTCTCAACAAGTGCTCTCTAGACTTAATATTGTTAATCATCGAGGAACTCTCTAAAGTTTTAGATGAACTAACCAAAGAAATTGTCCAGACTAAAACTGAATTAACTAACATGATGGAAGTTGAAGATTTTACGAAAATGCTTGATGACCTTAATATACAATTGAATAAATACACACAAGAGATACAAGAACGCAAGATTCGCAAATATAAACGTGACACTATTGATTACAAACTTGGCGAGGTGTATTCTTGGGCAGAAGTCTATGCCCGCCGCAGACAAAATAGACCTTACAATCCTAACACTAAAACTGAAACTTCCTCATCTGACAGCGACACACGCCCTCGTGTATCACGGTCCACCGTTATTTCAACTGCTATAACTGATACCACAGATTCAACACCTGCGGTTCATTTTTTGGACGAAGGCATTACAGATCAGGACGACCCAGGAGGAGTCAAAGAAAAAGAACCACCAGGTGTGAAGAATCCACCGAATATCGGCAGGAAGGGCAGAGGGAAGAAATAACAGACTTCAATAATCTCGTGATCAACATTTCTTCTCACCAATTGACTATCAGTGAGATACGCACGCTACAGAAAGGTCAATCGTTTGTTCCTACAACATTTACCAACACCCTAGAATTAGAGATCAGTTTTTTTAAATTTATGAGAAACTTACGTCTCAGAAACTATTTCAAAAATGTGGTACAACTCAAAGAATCTGATGATGACAATTTACTCAAAGGGATGCGACCACGATGCACGTTTTTGGCTCCTATCAGCCATAAAAGTCTTGAAACCTTTGAAAGTTTAGTCAAACATGAGTTACACACTTTAAAATTCCAACACAAATCCAAACATACCAATCTCAGCATCAAAGACAGGAGCATCCTAAAGAACTTAGCTAATAACAAATCGATTGTTTGTCAAAATGCTGATAAGGGCGGCGCCCTTGTAGTTATGGACAGAAACTTTTACGAACAACAGGTCAATGCTCACGTCATGGACACCAATACTTATTGCTTACTTGATTACAATCCTATAAACCAGTTTCTATGTATCTTGAAAACCGTTGTTCAACGAGCCGTTGATAACGGCGTGATTACTGAAAAAGTTAAGAGGTTTTTGTTTCAAACTCATCCCAGATCTCCATCTTTGTATATGTTACCGAAGGTGCACAAGGATTTGTATCAACCACCATTCAGACCCATAGTGTCCACCAAAGGCAGTATTCATGAACCAGTTGGCAAGTTCATAGATAAGCATTTACAACCATTTGTGACCAAAATTCGGACATATCTTCGAGACACTACAGACTTAATCAACAAGATTCATCAACTAATCATTTTACCACAGGAGGAACTTTGGCTTTGTACAGTGGATGTAAAAGCGTTATACACCTCAATCCCACACGATCTTGGCATGGAAGCCATTGAACATGTTTTGCTAAACTCTACTCTGGATACAAATTTGCAAGTGTTCATCATGGAACTACTTCATTTCACTCTATACCAGAGTTACTTCAAATGGGAAGATAAGTGGTTTTTACAACTGTCTGGAACTTCGATGGGCAATTGCGCAGCCCCAACGTATGCCAATATCTTTATGCACCATTTTGAGGAGCAACATATCCTGAACACCAACGTCTGGCAAGAACACACTAAGATCTTCATACGATATATTGATGATATTTTTATCATCTGGACAGGCTCACACATTGCATTACAATTGGCTCTCGACCAACTCAATCAGATTGATAACCGCATCCAATTCACCTTTGACATTCAACAAGATACCATTACATTTCTGGATGTACAAATTCAAAGAGCACAGGATAAATTGGTCACCAATATTTTTCGTAAAGCCACAGAATGAAACAGTATTTTGCACTACAATAGCTTTCATAGATCATGTATGAAAAACAATTTACCTTATTCACAGCTGTTACGAGTCAAATGTATTGTATCGGACCCGGATCAATGTTCCTTACAAACAGATGCCATGTTTACCAGATTTAAAGCACGTGGATACCCCACTGAAATTCTGGAACAAGCTAAATCAAGAAGTGCGAACAGGGAAAGAACGGACCTTCTGAAGGTCAAACACAAACCAGTACAGAATCGAGCAGTAATGGTTTCTAAATATTCCACAATGAGTCATCGATTCAGAAACATCATAATGAAACATTGGCCAATGTTGACCTTGGAACCGGATTTCAATGGTTTATTTATCAACAAACCCATCTTTGCCTATACCAGAGGACACAATTTGAAGGAAATGCTAACGAGACCACTTGACTATACACCTGATGTCATCCATAAAGGTTCGCAACCTTGTCCCAATTGCAGCAACTGTCATAACATGATACAAGGTTCCACCATAACTCATCCAATGAAAGGCACCAAAATCAAATTAAAGAATTAAAGGTCAATGCTACCTGCAACACATCCAACGTTGTTTACCTGTTGAAATGCCCCTGTGGCCTGGGTTATGTAGGGAAAACTGAGAGAAAAATCAGAACACGTATTCTTGAACACAAAAGCAACATACGCACAAAAAATTTGAAATCTGTAGTGGCTGCACACTATCTGGACAAACTACACAACATCAGTCAATTAAAATTCTTGGTTCTAGAAGTCGTAGGCAGCAAAAAAGAAGGAGTTGACAATACCAACAGATTATTGCAAAGAGAGAATCATTGGATCCGTTTTCTGAACACGATGCAACCGAATGGACTTAATGACCGGATGGAATTCCTGTGTTACTTATAAACTGTAGATTGTTATGCCATTTACTTTTGTGTTACATGTCACTTATTTATATGGTTGTTATTTTTGTGCACTCTCTTCACTTTTATACTAGTCCTTTCGTGCACATTTTTCACTCTTATATTATTCTTTTCTGTTCTCCTTGCTCTTTATTGTACCACATGCCATTTTCACCCTGTTTATTTATAGCAGTGCAGCACTTGTTTTATTTCAATCAGAATCCTCTTTCAAGATGGCCCCTGCTTTAACATGATTATTCTCTGACGTACTTCACGTAAGTTAGGGTCACATGGCTTTCATTCACGTTTATTCACGTTTATTTGTGTCGAACTGGTTTCAGACACTGTTCGGCTTAGAATTCACGCCGCACACTGGCTTTGGAAGAAGTTATGATTAATTCTAGCCTCAATGTAAGTACTTGTTACATTAGCTTTCCATGTATGCAGGTCACGCAGCCACTCACTTTCATTAATTTCGTTCGTTAAAAAGATAGCGAGTACCTATTATCATCAGCTCGCATTTACTCTTCTTGCGTTTGTACACGCCTAGATTCACCCGATTCTCACTTATGCACTTTGTCACTTCTATATTTAACCGCGAGTTCTTAGTTGTTTGTTGCTTTAGGTTGCTGCAATCTGTTGACCACAATTTATTGCATGTTGTGCTCTTTTCACGCGTTTCACCGAACAGCACGTTTTATGCTTCTTGTTGTTTCTGGATCTAGACACCAATTTTGTATTCGCCATTGTTCACTCCACTCTAGCATGTTGTTTTCTAATCACAATTCCTCACCTTTTCGGTGCAGTCATATATATGGGATCTCATGTTCGTTTTGGTTTAAGCTTTCGACAGCACCATTCATTCAGTTTGGGTGATCTCTTCTTGTAAGCGCTGTTATTTTTGTTCTTATTTTCAGATGTTTTCCCCTGACGAAGGGTACTTTGTTGCCCGAAATGCATCGGGATGGATGTAACAACACGTTCAAATTCCCAGTGAATTGTTTACTATTTTCATCATTTTTTGAAAAAATATATCATTATCGATGGATGTGAATAAACATCATCTTCAACTGATTTAATTTGATACAAGCATCCGTGTTTTAATTTTTTTACCCTTGTTGGGATTTGCAGCAGTGCACAGGGGGACATCTCCTAATCAGGAGATGCAACTTTGAGCTTTCTAAGAATGTCATCAATTGTGTGTTCACCAATGTTTCCATCACTTTCCCCAAAAGAAGTAAGGAGATCAGTTTTAAATTTTCTTGTTCTTTAGGAACATCCATTGATTTTTAAGAATAGGTTTAACCCTTTCCGATTTCCATTTTACTGGAACTGATTCCAGAGACAGGTAGAGCAGGTCTGTAAGGCTGTTCAGTAGGACAGGGGCCAGGGTGGACATAATATAGGGAGGAGCCGGGTCTTCTGATGATCCTGACTTAACCCTATTTATTAAGGAGCTTACATCCTCTTGCGTTACCATATTGACCTCCTCCAGTAATACTGGACGTGTATTTTCTATCCTCCTACACTTCCTATTCATTTCATTTGCCTTCTCCTTAGCAAAGGTGTTTTAGATTTTGGTTATTCTATCATCAAGGAAATTTGTCAACTCTTCTACCAGGTCCTGGGAGGCTGGAAGGCTGCAATAGATGCCTCGCAGGATTTGGGATTGGTGAATTCCTTAAGATTCTGAACAATTCTTAACTTAATGTGAGTTGGCTGTTTTGTCCATTCTACTAACAATATGTGCTTTCCTGGCACATTTGATGCTGTCAAGATATTGTCTGTGGGCCTTTTTGTAGGTTAATCTAGCCTAATTTTTTTATGACCTCCATTTACGTTCTAGTTTCCTACATGCCGTCTTTTCTATCCTCAGGGGATCAGTGTACCATGGAGCCAGCTTGATCTTATGCTTAGATTTTCATTTGCCTATTGAGACACAGGCTATCTTGTCCAATGCTTGAGAGATGGCACTTTCAAAGGCTTCTAAAGCCTCATCCAGATTATTGTGGCCCTTTATATAGGGAGGGCTAAAATGTGAGGTGAAAGTGGCTAGGTAAATTTTTCTCCATGGCCTACTCAATTTTGGGGCTGGGGTCAAAACCTCTGTTGGAATTCCTGACTGAAAATGGAATTTGATGGTGTAATGGTCAGACCAGACCAATGGGGAGTAGGGATTGACCCTAATATTTGGTTCATTAGTGAACAGTAGGCCCAGGGTGGGCCCTGCAATATGTGTGGATCCAAGCACCTTTGCTATAGACCTCTAAGTCCGTGATTAGATGGGTCGTGTCAGGGTCTGAGGTTAGTTCTTCATGGTAGTTAAAGTCTCTGAACATTAGGAAGGTATCCCCTGGCCCCTGGTTTTTAGTGGCCTTGATGTGACATACAGAGCAAGAAGTGGTTTCTTGTACTTTCATTTTCTTTTTGCTGATGTTCATTTTGCTCATTTTGGATATACATTTAAAAAAAAAACATTTTTGTCTTTTTCATCATGAACATTACTTTGGCAGTTATTTCATTGTGATTCAGACTCAATTATTTGCCTATGTCTATATAAAAATCAAGGAAATGACTCAATCTAACTGCGAGAAAAAAGCCTCTTTGGGATTGAACGACAGTCCAGCTTCATAGAATGCAGTCTTAGCTCCCAGTGGTGATTTGGTAGTAAGGACAAGCAAAACGTCAGAGAAAGTACATGTATTTGAAGTTCTTAACAAACAAATATCACAAAAAGGTAGTAAGAAATAAATTACATGTATTACCGCATCAGTTTAATTTCAAAGAGTAAAATCGAATAAGAAATGTACAACAAAAATTAAGCAAATGTATATGGTGTTGAAAAGCTCTATGAAATACAAAAATAAAACTCCTAATCATTCATTGGCCTACCTTAGGTGTGACCTAGATGCAATGAAAGGTGAGCTTAAGGCTTGGAAAGAAGGTTATATTTACAAAAAGCACCCCTGGGTCTAAAGTGGAAAAAGGGGGAGGAGTGCGGGGAGTCCTTTTAACCCTATTAGTGCCCATTGAAAATCCCTCAGTGCCAAGCCATTTAATTACTTTTTGGAGTGCTTTGCTTTAACATGCTGTAGTTTGTGTAATTATGATTATAATGTTGGGAAATTATATATTTTTGGTTTCAGTACCTCCTGTACTGTCAATTTATATATAAACGTACATTTATAAAACACTCTGAAATCACATGACGCAATTCAAGATGGCAGACAGATGACTGTGAAAATGATATGTGTAAATGACCGCGTTGGTAGGGCAATAAAAAAATAGTGTTTTCCAAATGCAGATACAGAGAAATAATTATTATTCTGTTTGCTTACCAGGTAAAAAGGCAGGTTTTGATTTCCTTTTTGATTTTTGTGTTTTTTATTGCTATCTGTCATACTATGACATAAATATAAGGCACATACGTTTTTCACGTGTTTCTAATCTTGTGCAGAATCTAAAGTTATAAGCTTAGCAGAATTGGTTCACAGTAGTAAAATGGATGTTTCAGAGACACCTGTTAGTAAAGACACAAAAATACATATTTTTGTTGCTTTTGACAGCACTTTACATACTACAAAATGGCCGACATTCTGTTTTGTATGTTGTTGTTTTTCATGTAATGCTCTCAATCTTGTTATTGGAGATGTGTTCAACATCTCAAAATGCATTTTCTGACTTTCATGCACAGTAATGATGCATATTTTGTTGATAGGTGGCATATGATTTCATGCGTAGTCTCTTGAAGGTCACAGTCCTTGACCCCAAATGGTAGCTCCTGGAAGTATGCAAAGGATGTACCTTTGTAACAGTGAAATTGTTTATGCAAAGTGAGGTATCATTGGAAAAGTCATTGTCTGATCTCAAAGGTCAACTAGTCAAATTTTTTAAGAGGTTAAGAAACCGTGACCTTTGACCCCTAAATACACATTTTTAACCTTTTTAGTTTTTATTCTGTTACCCTTGGATCAATTTCAGCAAGTGTGGTATTATCGGACTTGTCAAGAAAAGTAAAAAAATTGACTGATGTTGTGTAGTTTGTCCAGATAGTGTGCAGCCACTACAGATTTCAAATTTTTCGTGCGTATGTTGCTCTTGTGTTCAAGAATACGTGTTCTGATTTTTCTCTCAGTTTTCCCTACATAACCCAGGCCACAGGGGCATTTCAACAGGTAAACAACGTTGGATGTGTTGCAGGTAGCATTGACCTTTAATTTGATTTTGGTGCCTTTCATTGGATGAGTTATGGTGGAACCTTGTATCATGTTATGACAGTTGCTGCAATTGTGACAAGGTTATATATATGGGATCTCATGTTCGTTTTGGTTTAAGCTTTCGACAGCACCATTCATTCAGTTTGGGTGATCTCTTCTTGTAAGCGCTGTTATTTTTGTTCTTATTTTCAGATGTTTTTCCCCTGACGAAGGGTACCTTGTTGCCCGAAATGCATCGGGATGGATGTAACAACACGTTCAAATTCCCAGTGAATTGTTTACTATTTTCATCACTTTTTTGAAAAAATATATCATTATCGATGGATGTGAATAAACATCATCTTCAACTGATTTAATTTGATACAAGCATCCGTGTTTTAATTTTTTTTACCCTTGTTGGGATTTGCAGCAGTGCACAGGGGGACATCTCCTAATCAGGAGATGCAACTTTGTTGTTTCTTACACTTCGCACTTTGAGGATCAGAGAGTGAATCCCCAGTAGCACGCTAAACTGGTACAACTTTGGAACACCTAGGTAGTGCGTGTCTTATCCTTTTGTTGTTTCAATTATCTATCCTTCAGACACGGCACACCGCACTGCATAAATTCATTCAACATTATGGCGTATGAAGACATCTCTAACTTGACGGATTTAAGAGCTGATACTTTTGCATTCGCCGATACGGATGCAACCAAAATTTACGCGCTAATCCAAGAAGACATCACCCCGTTATCGAGCATCAAAAACAAGGAAAGTAACATTAGACAACTACTTTATCTCACTAAGAAGGAATCAACCAAAGGCTACATGCCAGTACTTTGATAAAGTACCATCGTGCTCAGAGGATCCCCAGAGGATTAAGGATACCCCTCAAACCACTATTATGCAAAAATAATCCGCGTTTCATTGAAAAATGGTATGCCATTCTCAACAAGTGCTCTCTAGACTTAATATTGTTAATCATCGAGGAACTCTCTAAAGTTTTAGATGAACTAACCAAAGAAATTGTCCAGACTAAAACTGAATTAACTAACATGATGGAAGTTGAAGATTTTACGAAAATGCTTGATGACATTAATATACAATTGAATAAATACACACAAGAGATACAAGAACGCAAGATTCGCAAATATAAACGTGACACTATTGATTACAAACTTGGCGAGGTGTATTCTTGGGCAGAAGTCTATGCCCGCCGCAGACAAAATAGACCTTACAATCCTAACACTGAAACTGAAACTTCCTCATCTGACAGCGACACACGCCCTCGTGTATCACGGTCCACCGTTATTTCAACTGCTATAACTGATACCACAGATTCAACACCTGCGGTTCATTTTTTGGACGAAGGCATTACAGATCAGGACGACCCAGGAGGAGTCAAAGAAAAAGAAAAAGAACCACCAGGTGTGAAGAATCCACCGAATATCGGCAGGAAGGGCAGAGGGAAGAAATAACAGACTTCAATAATCTCGTGATCAACATTTCTTCTCACCAATTGACTATCAGTGAGATACGCACGCTACAGAAAGGTCAATCGTTTGTTCCTACAACATTTACCAACACCCTAGAATTAGAGATCAGTTTTTTAAATTTATGAGAAACTTACGTCTCAGAAACTATTTCGAAAATGTGGTACAACTCAAAGAATCTGATGATGACAATTTACTCAAAGGGATGCGACCACGAAGCACGTTTTTGGCTCCTATCAGCCATAAAAGTCTTGACACCTTTGAAAGTTTAGTCAAACATGAGTTACACACTTTAAAATTCCAACACAAATCCAAACATACCAATCTCACCATCAAAGACAGGAGCATCCTAAAGAACTTAGCTAATAACAAATCGATTGTTTGTCAAAATGCTGATAAGGGCGGCGCCCTTGTAGTTGTGGACAGAAACTTTTACGAACAACAGGTCAATGCTCACGTCATGGACACCAATACTTATTGCTTACAATCCTACAAACCAGTTTCTATGTATCTTGAAAACCGTTGTTCAACAAGCCGTTGATAACGGCGTGATTACTGAAAAAGTTAAGAGGTTTTTGTTTCAAACTCATCCCAGATCTCCATCTTTGTATATGTTACCGAAGGTGCACAAGGATTTGTATCAACCACCATTCAGACCGATAGTGTCCACCAAAGGCAGTATTCATGAACCAGTTGGCAAGTTCATAGATAAGCATAAACAACCATTTGTGACCAAAATTCGGACATATCTTCGAGACACTACAGACTTCATCAACAAGATTCATCAACTAATCATTTTACCACAGGAGGAACTTTGGCTTTGTACAGTGGATGTAAAAGCGTTATACACCTCAATCCCACACGATCTTGGCATGGAAGCCATTGAACATGTTTTGCTAAACTCTACTCTGGATACAAATTTGCAAGTGTTCATCATGGAACTACTTCATTTCACTCTATACCAGAGTTACTTCAAATGGGAAGATAAGTGGTTTTTACAACTGTCTGGAACTTCGATGGGCAATTGCGCAGCCCCAACGTATGCCAATAACTTTATGCACCATTTTGAGGAGCAACATATCCTGAACACCAACGTCTGGCAAGAACACACTAAGATGTTCATACGATATATTGATGATATTTTTATCATCTGGACAGGCTCACACATTGCATTACAATTGGCTCTCGACCAACTCAATCAGATTGATAACCGCATCCAATTCACCTTTGACATTCAACAAGATACCATTACATTTCTGGATGTACAAATTCAAAGAGCACAGGATAAATTGGTCACCAATATTTTTCGTAAAGCCACAGAACGAAACAGTATTTTGCACTACAATAGCTTTCATAGATCATGTATGAAAAACAATTTACCTTATTCACAGCTGTTACGAGTCAAACGTATTGTATCGGACCCGGATCAATGTTCCTTACAAACAGATGCCATGCTTACCAGATTTAAAGCACGTGGATACCCCACTGAAATTCTGGAACAAGCTAAATCAAGAAGTGCGAACAGGGAAAGAACGGACCTTCTGAAGGTCAAACACAAACCAGTACAGAATCGAGCAGTAATGGTTTCTAAATATTCCACAATGAGTCATCGATTCAGAAACATCATAATGAAACATTGGCCAATGTTGACCTTGGAATCGGATTTCAATGGTTTATTTATCAACAAACCCATCTTTGCCTATACCAGAGGACACAATTTGAAGGAAATGCTAACGAGACCACTTGACTATACACCTGATGTCATCCATAAAGGTTTGCAACCTTGTCACAATTGCAGCAACTGTCATAACATGATACAAGGTTCCACCATAACTCATCCAATGAAAGGCACCAAAATCAAATTAAAGGTCAATGCTACCTGCAACACATCCAACGTTGTTTACCTGTTGAAATGCCCCTGTGGCCTGGGTTATGTAGGGAAAACTGAGAGAAAAATCAGAACACGTATTCTTGAACACAAGAGCAACATACGCACGAAAAATTTGAAATCTGTAGTGGCTGCACACTATCTGGACAAACTACCCAACATCAGTCAATTAAAATTCTTGGTTCTAGAAGTCGTAGACAGCAAAAAGAAGGAGTTGACAATACCAACAGATTATTGCAAAGAGAGAATCATTGGATCCGTTTTCTGAACACGATGCAACCGAATGGACTTAATGACCGGATGGAATTCCTGTGTTACTTATAAACTGTAGATTGTTATGCCATTTACTTTTGTGTTACATGTCACTTATTTATATGGTTGTTATTTTTTGTGCACTCTCTTCACTTTTATACTATTCCTTTCGTGCACATTTTTCACTCTTATATTATTCTTTTCTGTTCTCCTTGCTCTTTATTGTACCACATGCCATTTTCACCCTGTTTATTTATAGCAGTGCAGCACTTGTTTTATTTCAATCAGAATCCTCTTTCAAGATGGCCCCTGCTTTAACATGATTATTTTCTGACGTACTTCACGTAAGTTAGGGTCACATGGCTTTCATTCACGTTTATTCACGTTTATTTGTGTCGAACTGGTTTCAGACACTGTTCGGCTTAGAATTCACGCCGCACACTGGCTTTGGAAGAAGTTATGATTAATTCTAGCCTCAATGTAAGTACTTGTTACATTAGCTTTCCATGTATGCAGGTCACGCAGCCACTCACTTTCATTAATTTCGTTCGTTAAAAAGATAGCGAGTACCTATTATCATCAGCTCGCATTTACTCTTCTTGCGTTTGTACACGCCTAGATTCACCCGATTCTCACTTATGCACTTTGTCACTTCTATATTTAACCGCGAGTTCTTAGTTGTTTGTTGCTTTAGGTTGCTGCAATCTGTTGACCACAATTTATTGCATGTTGTGCTCTTTTCACGCGTTTCACCGAACAGCACGTTTTATGCTTCTTGTTGTTTCTGGATCTAGACACCAATTTTGTATTCGCCATTGTTCACTCCACTCTAGCATGTTGTTTTCTAATCACAATTCCTTACCTTTTCGGTGCGTCATATATATGGGATCTCATGTTCTTTTTGGTTTAAGCTTTCGACAGCACCATTCATTCAGTTTGGGTGATCTCTTCTTGTAAGCGCTGTTATTTTTGTTCTTATTTTCAGATGTTTTCCCCTGACGAAGGGTACCTTGTTGCCCGAAATGCATCGGGATGGATGTAACAACACGTTCAAATTCCCAGTGAATTGTTTACTATTTTCATCATTTTTTGAAAAAATATATCATTATCGATGGATGTGAATAAACATCATCTTCAACTGATTTAATTTGATACAAGCATCCGTGTTTTAATTTTTTTTTACCCTTGTTGGGATTTGCAGCAGTGCACAGGGGGACATCTCCTAATCAGGAGATGCAACTTTGAGCTTTCTAAGAATGTCATCAATTGTGTGTTCACCAATGTTTCCATCACTTTCCCCAAAAAAGAAGTAAGGAGATCAGTTTTAAATTTTCTTGTTCTTTAGGAACATCCATTGATTTTTAAGAATAGGTTTAACCCTTTCCGATTTCCATTTTACTGGAACTGATTCCAGAGATAGGTAGAGCAGGTCTGTAAGGCTGTTCAGTAGGACAGGGGCCAGGGTGGACATAATATAGGGAGGAGCCGGGTCTTCTGATGATCCTGACTTAACCCTATTTATTAAGGAGCTTACATCCTCTTGCGTTACCATATTGACCTCCTCCAGTAATACTGGACGTGTATTTTCTATCCTCCTACACTTCCTATTCATTTCATTTGCCTTCTCCTTAGCAAAGGTGTTTTAGATTTTGGTTATTGTATCATCAAGGAAATTTGTCAACTCTTCTACCAGGTCCTGGGAGGCTGGAAGGCTGCAATAGATGCCTCGCAGGATTTGGGATTGGTGAATTCCTTAAGATTCTGAACAATTCTTAACTTAATGTGAGTTGGCTGTTTTGTCCATTCTACTAACAATATGCGCTTTCCTGGCACATTTGATGCTGTCAAGATATTGTCTGTGGGCCTTTTTGTAGGTTAATCTAGCCTAATTTTTTTATGACCTCCATTTACGTTCTAGTTTCCTACATGCCGTCTTTTCTATCCTCAGGGGATCAGTGTACCATGGAGCCAGCTTGATCTTATGCTTAGATTTTCATTTGCCTATTGAGACACAGGCTATCTTGTCCAATGCTTGAGAGATGGCACTTTCAAAGGCTTCTAAAGCCTCATCCAGATTATTGTGGCCCTTTAAATAGGGAGGGCTAAAATGTGAGGTGAAAGTGGCTAGGTAAATGTTTCTCCATGGCCTACTCAATTTTGGGGCTGGGGTCAAAACCTCTGTTGGAATTCCTGACTGAAAATGGAATTTGATGGTGTAATGGTCAGACCAGACCAATGGGGAGTAGGGATTGACCCTAATATTTGGTTCATTAGTGAACAGTAGGCCCAGGGTGGGCCCTGCAATATGTGTGGATCCAAGCACCTTTGATATAGACCTCTAAGTCCGTGATTAGATGGGTCGTGTCAGGGTCTGAGGTTAGTTCTTCATGGTAGTTAAAGTCTCTGAACATTAGGAAGGTATCCCCTGGCCCCTGGTTTTTAGTGGCCTTGATGTGACATACAGAGCAAGAAGTGGTTTCTTGTACTTTCATTTTCTTTTTGCTGATGTTCATTTTGCTCATTTTGGATATACATTTTTTTTAAAAACATTTTTGTCTTTTTCATCATGAACATTACTTTGGCAGTTATTTCATTGTGATTCAGACTCAATTACTTGCCTATGTCTATATAAAAATCAAGGAAATGACTCAATCTAACTGCGAGAAAAAGCCTCTTTGGGATTGAACGACAGTCCAGCTTCATAGAATGCAGTCTTAGCTCCCAGTGGTGATTTGGTAGTAAGGACAAGCAAAACGTCAGAGAAAGTACATGTATTTGAAGTTCTTAACAAACAAATATCACAAAAAGGTAGTAAGAAATAAATTACATGTATTACCGCATCAGTTTCTTTTCAAAGAGTAAAATCGAATAAGAAATGTACAACAAAAATTAAGCAAATGTATATGGTGTTGAAAAGCTCTATGAAATACAAAAATAAAACTCCTAATCATTCATTGGCCTACCTTAGGTGTGACCTAGATGCAATGAAAGGTGAGCTTAAGGCTTGGAAAGAAGGTTATATTTACAAAAAAGCACCCCTGGGTCTAAAGTGGAAAAAGGGGGGAGGAGTGCGGGGGAGTCCCTTTTAACCCTATTAGTGCCCATTGAAAATCCCTCAGTGCCAAGCCATTTAATTACTTTTTGGAGTGCTTTGCTTTAACATGCTGTAGTTTGTGTAATTATGATTATAATGTTGGGAAATTATATATTTTTGGTTTCAGTACCTCCTGTACTGTCAATTTATATATAAACGTACATTTATAAAACACTCTGAAATCACATGACGCAATTCAAGATGGCAGACAGGTGACTGTGAAAATGATATGTGTAAATGACCGCGTTGGTAGGGTAATAAAAAAATAGTGTTTTCCAAATGCAGATACAGAGAAATAATTATTATTCTGTTTGCTTACCAGGTAAAAAGGCAGGTTTTGATTTCCTTTTTGATTTTTGTGTTTTTTATTGCTATCTGTCATACTATGACATAAATATAAGGCACATACGTTTTTCACGTGTTTCTAATCTTGTGCAGAATCTAAAGTTATAAGCTTAGCAGAATTGGTTCACAGTAGTAAAATGGATGTTTCAGAGACACCTGTTAGTAAAGACACAAAAATACATATTTTTGTTGCTTTTGACAGCACTTTACATACTACAAAATGGCCGACATTCTGTTTTGTATGTTGTTGTTTTTCATGTAATGCTCTCAATCTTGTTATTGGAGATGTGTTCAACATCTCAAAATGCATTTTCTGACTTTCATGCACAGTAATGATGCATATTTTGTTGATAGGTGGCATATGATTTCATGCGTAGTCTCTTGAAGGTCACAGTCCTTGACCCCAAATGGTAGCTCCTGGAAGTATGCAAAGGATGTACCTTTGTAACAGTGAAATTGTTTATGCAAAGTGAGGTATCATTGGAAAAGTCATTGTCTGATCTCAAAGGTCAACTAGTCAAATTTTTAAGAGGTTAAAAAACCGTGACCTTTGACCCCTAAATACACATTTTTAACCTTTTTAGTTTTTATTCTGTTACCCTTGGATCAATTTCAGCAAGTGTGGTATTATCGGACTTGTCAAGAAAAGTAAAAAAAAATTATTTGTTCAAATTGTTGGAGACATCATAATATTTGACCTTTGACCTATTGTAAGTGTTTCGAGGTGATTATTCCATTATGGCTAGATAGTTTTTTGCAAGTATTGAAGTGTTTGAATCGTCATGATAAGAACTTACATTTTTCTTGGTTAAATTGGTATGGGGGTCATGTGGTTTGACCTCTATTTTCACTGTTCTAAGCATTTCATGGTCATTAATCCATTACTGTTAGATCATTTGTTACAAGTGAGGCATTATTGGAATGTCATGTTGAGTACTTACATCCTATTTAGTTACTGTGTTGGAGGAGGTTATGTTTTTTGACCTTTGCGGCCCCCACGGACCCGCGCATTATACCAGAACTGTCCAAAACCAGATTAGCACACAAGGAAGCACTACATAAACTGTGTGGTTTCGATTATACGCAGTATCTGGCTAGAAGACACGCGGAGGGCGACAAAACAGGCAAGACGCTTGCGTGGCTGTTGAATAGCAATCTTGCACAACCACCTATTGCTGCAATATACACCCCAGATGGTACCTTAGTCAATACCCGAGAGCTAATTAATGACTCCTTTCATAAATACTATGTGTCATTATACAAGGCCCCAGTCTTAGGTGACCCACAGGCAATGCATCAGTTTCTAGAACAGGCGGCCCTCACACAAGCAATGCAGGACCAATACTCTGAACTAGAGGCGCCGCTCACGGCATCTCAACTCTCAGACACTATCAAACAGCTAGCGAGAGGCAAAACTCCCGGTATGGATGGTTGGCCCACAGAATTCTATGCTACCTATTCCACCCAGCTGGCTCCCCGGCTGCTCACCGTATTTCAGGAATCCTTTGATAGAGGCACACTGTCTCCTTCCCTCCGCGAGGCTGTACTTGTGGTCCTCCCAAAACCTGGTCGTGACCCCCTTCTCATGAGCTTGTACCGCCCGTTGTCCTTACTTACATGGGACTACAAAATTCTGGGTAAGTTGCTGGCCAACAGATTGCTTGAGGTCATCCCCCTGTTGGTCCAGGCGGACCAAAACGGGTTTGTCCCGGGCAGGAGCATGGGGCTGAACCTTCGTCGCCTGTTTAAAATACTAGAGTGGGCCCAAACGGCTCCCGAGCAGCACTGGATAGCAGCCTTAGACAGAAAAGGCCTTCGATACCCTGGGGTGGGATTACCTACTGGCGGTGCTGGCTCGATTTGGTATAGGTCTAAGTCCCTACGCTGGGAAAAATATTATACACCAACCCATGTGCGCGAGTGAAAATAGGCTGAGTTATCTTGCCCCCCTTTGATATTGAGCGCGGTACCAGGCAGAGATGCCCACTCTCAACCATGCTGTTTGCCTTAGCCATGGAGCCCCTGGCCTGTGCGCACCGCAGCCATGTTATTGACTGGGGCATTCGAGTGCACACGCAGTAGCATATAGTGTCTCTTTACACGGACGATGCACTGATCTATCTTTGCAACCAGGGCGAGGCGCTCCGAGGTCTAGTGGAACTCTTAGATACCCATGCGCGCTTGTTGGGCCTGAAAGTTAATTGGGATAAATCCATCTTATTCCCGATGTCACCCATCTAAGTCGAGCAAAGGCAGCAGCAGCCCCATGCACCACTTACCAGAGCGTATGACTCATTTAAATACTTGGGAGTTCAGGTCTATCACTCTCTGTCTGATCTGATAGACGGCAATCTGGGGAAGGCGATTGCCAGTGCTAGGGTGAGTCTCCCGTTCTGGACTGCTCTCCCATTATAACCCCATGGGCCGGATTGCCATATCCAAAATGCTCCTCCTCCCTAGGCTCCTATACTATTTCGCCGTTCTCTCCTACAGACCGCCTCAGAAATTGTTCCATGGCCTACGTTCACTCTTAGTGTCTCTGATATGGGGCAACTCCAGGGTGAGGGTAGCACTCTCAAAGCTTCATCTCCCTATATCAGAGTGAGGACTAGGGGCGCCCAATTATGAGTTATACTATGCAGCCGCTCAGCTCCAATGGCCCATGCGCTGGCTTGCAAAGAAGAACCTAGCTGAACTGGACACCTGGGCAATATCGTTATCACGACCAGACCTGCTTGAATGGCTATCAGGTACCAGAACCCAGTTCCAGTGGACGGAGGGTTGTACTTTGCTACGGGCAGCCTGTAGCACCTGGTCACATTACGTGATATCCAAACGCCGTCCTATGCCGTATGCCCCAGACCTCCCCATCGACATGCTCCCAGGATCATACACCCACCTAAAGAGCCCAGAACTGGTGGATTGGCAAGCAGTTGGACTGACAACATGGGGAGATTTATTCGTAGACTCTGCCTTGTGTGGTTTTGATACTCTAAGGGACGACTGTGGGGTGGCTCCTGGAACATTCCTTCTATACGCGACACTGACACAACAGGCAACACATATCTGGGGGGACATAAGTACGGTACCACCGACTTCTGAAGCCTTACAGACACTATTTACGCACAGGTCAGGTAGGAAAGCTATCACAGCTATATACAATTCTGTTAGAACGGACACAGCCCCCTCATTGTCCCCACTGCGTGAATACTGGACAGCGGCGCTCTCCACAGAAATCACAGATAAGTAATGGCAACAATGCGTTGGAAATCCCAAGACAATTTCAATGAACGCCCATCTGAAATTCACGCAATTCAATTATTTACATCACACGTACTTATACCCGCACCAGCTGGCGCACATGTCCTCGACCTCCATAGATATTTGCCCCAGGTGCCACGACGCGGGTGCCAGTTTCTTGCATATGGTCTGGATGTGCTCCTGTGTCATGGCATAATGGGGAAAGGTCTCTGACATACTAACGAGGCAATGGGAACCATATCTCCAATTCAGGGGGCGCATTACCTGCTAGGCATCACTAAAAGGAACGCGCAACGTAAGAACCTTAACAAATTCATTGACTTGGCATTGGTACTGGCCAAACGCTCTCTGGCCATGGCCTGGAAGTCCCCGACTGGCCCATCCATCAGACACTGGTTGCTTGCCCTTCGGGGTGCCCAAGTGGCCGAACATGACATATCGACAGCGCAACCCCCACGCCCAATGGCTCGGAAGCAACCTGTGGACTGGCAACACTACGTGACTACTATAGAAACAAGGCTCCAGGACACGAATGACCATGAGTGATATGGCACTAACGCTGTCGCTGTTCCTGATCAGTGTAACTGAGACGCCTCGAGCACCCACGTTAGGGAACGCTCGTGGCTGGGGAAAGGGGCCACACTCACAAGCGGGCACGACACTTGGATATAACTGTTCCATATTTCCGGCCCGGCCTAACCGCACCCACACATACCGCAACATTTGGGCTGCATTCTCTCCCCCCTACTCTGCTCCCATAATAGCACCTATTACAACAGGACTCTGTTGGCTTGCATTCCGCATAGGCGGTGCACTAAGCGGGTATATACATATGATATTTATAGAATAGGCACATTAGCAAGGTGGTATCAAGTTTAATAGTTCTTTTTTCTTTTTATTCCTTTTGCTCTTTTACATTGTGATTCAATATAGCTTCATACAGTAACATCTGCTGCTAATCTCTGTAGTGACTTAATGCTGCCATTGTTTGATAGAAATTTCGAACGCAGTGATTTGCCCCCCCACCTAGCAGGCACAAAAATGCAAATGGAGATGTACTATATTTGGTACTTTAATACGACGTATATACAGTTGTATGTTGTGTCGGATGTAAAACGAATAAAGATTATTTAAAAAAAAAATGCTTTTTGACCTTTGACCTCTAATTATACTTGTTTAGGTGTTTGAAGGTCGTTATTGCACCACCCTTGGATCATTTGTTACTAGTGTTGCATTATTGTATTTGTCTTGACAAAAACTTGCATTTTCATTGGTTTTGGGGTATCATGTCTGTTGACCTTTGACCACTAATTTCACTATTCTAAGTCTTTCAAGGTCATTATTCCATTACCTGCCCCTACAACCCCCTACACCTCTACTTACCTCTGCTGTCATTGGTCTCCCTCCTGCATCCTCCGGAGCAACACCTGCAGCCGATTTGACAAAAGAAGAAACTGCGTTGAGAAGCATTAGGCGCTCAACGCTGAAGTGGTACCCTGCACCCGGACCCCCTGTGCTGCTGGGGGTGTATGCTTGGTGCTGCTTTGGTCCCCCCCCTGTGCTTGTGCTAACCCCCAAAGCTTGGCTCCTGCAACCGATCTACTTACCTGTAAGCAGTGTGGATCCAGGCACCCCAAGTCTCCATTGGAAAGCATCGGGTCGAACTCCGACTTTGACCTCTGCGCCCAGCTGCCCCTGTGCCGCTGGTGGTGCAGTTTGGTACTCACCTGACCCTTTGGCCTTGCTGACCTTTGGCCCCGAAGACTTGAACTCTAAGTGTGGTACTTAGCTGTTTAACAGTGATATTGTTTTCCCCATAGGATAACACTGAACTGTTGTGAAAATATTCAAAGTGTCAACTTTTGAAACTGAAAAGTATTTTTATTTAAAAAGCTGATTGTGAAGATTTAAATCTTAAAAGAAAAAAAACAAACAAAGTATATTTTTCTAAATTGGTGTGGATCTCCTTTTTGAGTCATGTGTCTATTATTGATCAAGGTTGAGCAATAAATGTCTTACGCTCTTCTGTGTTAGGCCTAAGGCTCCTCGCCCAAACTCGCACTAATAGAGCATCTGGGGTTTTACATAGAGCCCTGTACACTTGTGTGGAACCCCTGGACTCTGTGCACGGTATTACCACCTAGTGGCAATATCATATAGAGAGCCAGCTTCCTACACTTTTTCACATAATTCACTTTCAAAACTCCTCTCACTTTGCAGAAAGAGCTTTTGTTTGGTGAAATCGCCCGAGGTCCCCTTGCGACTCCTGTGTCTCCGGCATGTGAGTCCACTTGAGGGTCAACTCTGCTTTTCTTGGACTCCCCTGGTTGCTCTAGGCTTGCCCTGACTCCCCTGTGTTTGGTGAGTCTCCTGGACCTTGCTGGTCTGACCCGTACACATCCTTGACCTTCTGTGTGGGTTGCCGTTGCCAAGGCTTGTTGGTGCTCCCGCCAGACACCGACCCCTCAGCACTTGACATCCTTCGTGGGACAGCTCGCATCCGTCTCCTGGTCATCCTCGACGTCTCCTGGTCCCTGCTGCTGCAGAGTCAAGGACTCCATCAACCTACCTGAAGCACCCGACACCGGTGGGCATTCGTCTACCAAGCCCCTGGTCACTCCCAAGAGACCCAGACTCTGTCCCCTCTGCTTTCAGGTACTTCTCGACAAGAATCCATCTTTGGATTCCAATGGGCACTTTTCTTCCTTCCAGCAGCAGCTCTTCTTCGAAGTCCTCCATTGGGTTCGGCTGCGGTTTCCGACGCCACTTCAGACTTATGCACCCGGCTTCCCTGGGATAGGTAACACCTTGGTATCCACTGGTGGGGTGGCTCTCCAACCTCCTATCTTCCATGGGGTTTCTTCGAAGTCCACTGGGAAGGGTCCTTAAAAACTCTAAAACTTCAACCGCGACTTTCCCATAGAATTGTACGGAGCACGCGGCCGTGTTCCCACACTGCACCCGTCCTCCATGGGGTCCCTATCTACTCACCTTGGGTGGTTCCTTGAGGTCCCAGCGATTCTACGTCTTCTCGACACTGTCTTGACTCGAATCGTGGTTCTAAGTATTGTGTGCTTTGTGATTATGTCCGTGTAGGAGATACTGTATTGTACTAGATAGTGTTATATCAATAAATACATGTTTTTATAACTACTGTGTGGTTCTCCTTTCATTTAACCAATACTATAAGGTTGCATTCTGGTAAAACAAGCTGCTTAATAGTCCTTCAAGACTAAGCCTGAAGACTGCTCTCCACAGCTACCACTTGGATAGCTTTCTAAGGTTATCTTTGACCTCTTAAATCACAATAAGGGTTGTTTGGACTGGTGCAAGGTGTCCACTTTAATTAGTGGACAGCATATACCAGGCCAACTTCTCACATTGGTGTGCAGCGATTGGGATTCAAGCCTGCATTGGTTTACCAGATAAATCTTTGTATTGATTAATTGAAAAACCACTATTACTAGGTACATATAATACTAGTTTAAAATAAGTAAGTTCTACTGAACTTAGGGATGGGTAAGCCAAGGGTCTAGCACATCTTTTCTCCAACCTCAGAGAGTTTAGTTCCCACTAGGTTAGGTCTGTGCAATACCTCACCACACTTAGTATGTCTACTAAAGGAGATGCCAGTGGCTCTCTGCCTTCTAGATACAGTGAGCTTTCGTTCCAAGAACTGAAAGCCCTGTGTGCCTCTAGAAAGTTGAAGACAGGGAGAAGTGCCAACACCCAACGCCTAGTAGAGGTGTTACTTCTTGATGACTTAAGGAAAACCCCGGCGTCAGATGAACTTTAGAGAGTGGGTGGGACAGGAAATGAGGATAGGTCAGGAGGTGACACCTTCTATGACCTGGAGTCTAACCTGGACCAGGGGGAACCTGATGGTCCACTGGGGTGGCAGATTGGGGGCTACAGCCCCCATCTGCCCCCCAGGGCGGGGCAGAAAGGCTGTAATGGTGACGGGTGGGGGCATTGGCGTGCCCATTTTGGGCAGCCCCACCCAAAAAAACGCGCCCAAAAAATCCCTGGCGTTTAGTGGGCTTTCTGCCCCACCGGAGGGCAGAAAGGCTGTAATGGTGATGGGGGTGGGGGCATTAGTGTGCCCGTTTTGGGCAGCCCCCACCCTAAAAAAAATGCGTTCAAAAAAATCCCTGGTGTTTAGTGGGCTTTCTGCCCCCCCGGGGGGGCAGATTAGGGCTACTGCCCCCAGGGGGCAGAAAGGCTGTAATGGTGGCGGGTGGGGTGGGGGCATTGGCGTGCCCGCTTCGGGAGCCCCCACCCTAAAGAAAATGCACCAAATAAAAATCCCTGGTGTTTAGTGGGCTTTCTGCCCCCCCCCGGGGGGGGGGCAGAAAGACTGAACATTGGCAATTTTTTGGGGGGGAGCAAAAGCCCTTGCCCAAGGGGCCGCTCCCCCCTCCCTGGTGCCTTAGTGGGTGGATCCCTGCTTGGGGATCGCCCTCCTGGGGCGATCCCCAAGCAGGGATCCACTGGGAGGGGTACCATTGGAAAGGGAGATTCTCCCTTTCCAATGATACCTCTCCCGTCTTTCTACGTGCTCAGGGGCTGAGATAGCCCCTGAGCACGTAGAAAGTGAAACTGAAATGAGCCTAAAGGCTCATTTTAGTTTCGTTTTCAGTGAAATGAAGTCAGCGCGACGTGCGCGCTGATCTTCATTTCACTGAAAGGAGGGGGCCTCAGGAGCTGGGGAAGCTCTTCCCAGCTCCCGAGGCTGTGGGGAGAAAAGGAAATCCCTCTGCTGTCTGCAGCAGAGGGATTCGTGCCTCTGGCCTCATGACGGAATGGTTCCGTCATGAGCACAGGAGCACCGATGCTCATGACGGAACCATTCCGTCATGAGCATCGAAGGGTTAATCAATGGTAAGGAGGCCATGGCACACAGGGACACAAGTGCAAGTGTCACTATTGTGACAGAGAATCTTGTGGCCCCTGACCAAATCATACTTGGAGAGATGTACCAAGTGACCAATGCTAACAATGTCAGGACTGACCATTTCTTGGCAGTTGTTAATTTCAGCTGGGGAGGGGTAACTGGCCCTTAGAAAGTTGTGGTTAGCTCAGACCTTCCAGTGGAGGGTTTGTTGGACAATGATTTGGGGACTTCAGCCTGGGCTGATGTGGAACCTAGGACTCATGCAGCAATGCTGGGCATCACTGCAGATGTGTTTGCTGTGACCGGGTCACAGGCCAAGCTGACAACCACTGAACAGGCCCTGGGTCCTGGAACAATGGACCATGTGCCTTCCAAGAGAAGGAGCAGGAGGGGTAAGGCTGTGTCTTTCCCCCAGACTCAGTGAGGATCAGTCTCTTGAGGGAGGTGATCTTAGTCCCTGTGAAGGAACTGTCCCAGATGAGCTTGAACCTGATCAGGTTGAGTTCTTGGGGACAGGGGCCCTTCCAGGGCAGACTTGAGTTTGGAGCAGTAAACCTGCCCCTCTCCTGTACCCCTCAGACAGCAAGCTGCTGCTTAGGCTTCTGGGCGTGTCAGTGGATCCCACAGGATCTATTGGAATGAGGGACTCCTTCACTCAGAGGGTAGAGACCCCAAGCCTGGTGCCACCATGAGGTTGGTCATACCTCTGAAGTTTAGGGGCTTCCTACACACCTTGGCACATGACATTCCCTTAGCAGGACACCTAGGCCAAAGTAAGACTTGGGACAGGCTTGTCCCTCACTTTCACTAGCTTCACATGTCAGAGGACACAAAGGAGTTTTGTCGCTCCTGTACCACCTGTCAAGCCAGTGGCAAGTCAGGTGGTACCACAAAGGCCCCCCTCATACCACTACCTGTGGTGGGGGTTCCCTTTGAGATGATTGGGATTGACATAATTGGTCCCATGAACCCTCCAACAGCATCTGGACACAGTTATATTCTAGTGGTGGTGGACCATGCCACTAGGTATCCAGAGGCAATCCCCTTAGGACCACTACAGCACCTGTGGTGGCAAGGGCCCTCTTGGGAATTTTTTCCAGGGTGGGCTTCCCTAAGGAGGTCTTAACTGACAAAGGTACCAACTTCATGTCAAGTTACATTACTGCAATGTGGAAGGAGTGTGAAGTGAACTACAAATTCACCACACCCTATCACCCACAATGCAATGGGTTAGTTGAAAGGTTCAACAAAACCCTCAAGGAGCATGATCACGGGCCTTCCTGAAAAAGGTTAGGTGAAAATGGGATGCCCTGTTGCCCTGCCTTCTCTTTGCCTACAGAAAGGTCCCACAGAAGGGGTTGGCAACAGACCTTTTGAACTTCTGTTTGGGCATCCAGTTAGGGGTCCCTTGTGTTTGGTAAAGGAGGGATGGGAGTTACCTTTCAAACCCCTAAGCAAGACATTGTGGACTATCAGGCACATGCATCAAAAGAAAAACCGGTCGCAAACGGGCAGATTCTCAGAATCTGCCCCTTTGCGACTCGGTATTTTGTATTTGGGATGCATCATCCCAAATGCAAAAATCGCAATTTAAGTAATCTCTAAATTGCGATTACTTAAATTACGACTGCATTTAAGGAATCGCAAATTGAGATTCCTTAAATGCAATGCATTAAAGTAAAAAATTTGCGATTTCGCTAATAGGAGTCGCAAATTACGATCAATTTGTACTTGATGGTAATTTGCAAAAACTTTGAAAAATGCACTAAAGTGCATTTTTCAAAGTTCCATTTACACACACACATGCCCTTGGGGCATGTGTGTGTGCAAGATGTACTCATATGCAGATTTCAGGGGTGCAACAGGGTGTCCTATTGGGTACTCGCAAATTGCGAATGCAATTCCCATTCATTCCTATGGGCCTCTAGGCCCATAGGAATGAATGGGAAGACATTCCTTAATTGCAAGTCGCAAATTGCGACTCGCAATTAAGGAATGTTTAGAAATCACTATTTTTTTAGCGATTTCTACATGCATAGGCTTTTGCAATTCCTTAATTGCGATTGCTTAATAATCGCAATTAAGGAATCGCAAAAGTCTACCTTGATGCATGTGGCAGTATGTGCTTAGTCTCCGCTCCAGGATGGCTGAGTACATGAAGAAGGCCAGTAAAAACCTTGAGGCAAGTCAAGAATTACAGAAAGCTTGGCATGACCAAAAGGCTGTTCTGACTGTTTACCAGCCAGGGCAGAAGGTATGGGTGTTGGAGCCTGTGGCCCCAGCAGAGGTGTCCCCGACTTAACTGACCCCTTCTTTGCCTTGGAGAGGGCACATAGGGTGCCGGCACGCTGTCCTCCTCGTCCAGTGGTGGCTATATTGCTCCACTATAGAGTCAGAGACATTATCCTGCAAAGAGCTAGGATGGAGGGCCCCTTTAAAATTGAAAACGCCAAAGTATCCATGTTCGCGTATTTTATAGCCCTTGTCCAAACACTTTTGTACAGAGTTATTATACAGTGTGTTAATCCTGCTATGTACGTCATGTGCAGGGGATTAAGATATGATACTAAGAATCCTCATGCATAATAAATGAGGTTAGTTTCAAAGAAACCAATCGACATTTATTCAGCACATAACTGGGTAAAAGGTCAGCGCTAGAACCATTATGTATAGCAAGGTAGGACAATGTAGGTGAAAGTTCGCTTTACTACTTAGGCCTAGCTCATGAAACATAACAATATGCATTTCTAAATACACCGACACGCAGGGGTCCATCTCTGGCACAAGAAAGATGAGAGCTGGTGTGTGAGCGCACATTCACCCATAAAGAGTGGGCAGGCGTTTTACACCAGGCTCGTTCCTCAGCCTGTAGTATGGAAAGATAGGAAACACTATTGAAGATCACCCCTATTGGTAATATACCCACGCCCGACTGGCCAAGTGGAAACCTGCCAGTAACGGCAAGCATTGGTGACACTGTGGACATCAAGGGACTCTAACTCACATCCTATGGCATTGCCCGAAAATACAAACTTTTTGGTCTGGGCCTCTCCAATACGTCAACCTACCCACTGTGCTCACCCCAGGGATGAGCTCTCACTCTGGCCCTCTGCATGGTGAAACAGGTCACCCTGGGTAAGTAGGGGACTGACTATATACCAATAAAATTAGGCTGGTTAAATAGGCTTTGGCACCTCATGGGCATGGAGAAACAAACAGCAGTGATAGAGCGGAAATTACCCTTATTTCACAAAACATGGGGACTGTGTCCGATATCTATCACATGAATTTAGTGAATTGATCTGCCCGAGGTACTTGAGGGTGCTTTACCTTACACAGTCATTGCAGGACCCATTAAACATTGATGCCCTTCAATCTTATCAAACAGATTGAAACCATAAAAGGGCTATGAACTATGTTAAAATCCATAATGAGCAGAAACAAAGGGGCCAAAACAAATTTTTTATGAATGCACACCCGCTCCCTTTGAACGTGGGGAAAATGTGTGGCTTAGCTGAGTTTACTGACTTCTCCTAAAAAAGTAAGATTGTGAGTGCTCGGAAATGCGTTTATCTCCCTGCCCTCCTTTGTATGCACCATAAGAAGCCCATCTGCTATCATACATTTGGGCTTGATTTTATCCAGATCTATGGGGCAAGCACACAGATGATAATTGAAATCAACGGCTAGTATAAGCTTATTTCGACCAATGCCGTGCTCCACCAGAGAGTCAATAGCCGAGCATAAACTGTGGAGGTACTTGGAGTCCCTGGTCGGCCCTGCTTTTGCATTATAAATGTTGAGCAACACCACTTATATGGAGCCGGGGACATGCAGCGTTAATGCCTGAAACAAATATTACTCCCATTTAAGATCTTTAGCATGTCCACATAAATCCAATTACACAAAAATAATTAGTCCCCTTTAGCCCTCGCCATCACTGACGCCGCTGCTGGCAAAAGATAAGTCTTGCATCATTCTAGGAAAAAGATTATTTACTTCCAAGGTTTCTTGCCAACAGATGACATAGTATGTCCTAACAAACTGCACCCAATTACAATCACTAAACATAGCAGACAGACCAGCATTATTCCAAGATAGCAACCTCAGATCATTCAGGTTACAAGATGGAATATCCAACAGGTGAGTTGCGGGCAGGATAGGTAAAGGGGGTGGCTCAGGGGCAGCAAGTCAATCACAGGACTCAAGTTTGCTTAGGGGTGCAAATCTGTTACATAGGGGCAGAATCAGAAACACTGGTGGGGCCGAAATAGGACGACCACAGTAAACTGATCCACGCAGTACCAGGATCCACAAGAGCTGACGAACAATTTCAGGTTGGTAAAAGAAGCCAAGTGGGAACGCTTGGATGTTGGTCGACCTAGATGACCTGAGTGAACCTAAGGTGGGTAAAACATGTGCATCAACAGTGGGTTTGGTAAAGTTAACCACCACACAGTCCCCCACCCATCTCCTAACATCAGAACCCAACCAACCTACCGTCCTGACCATGTTAATTGAGTCATAAATCTCCATCCCTAGGTTGCAGTAAGAGTTAAATCAATCTCCCACTTTGTTCTTTAGCTCCAGAAAATCATCTGGTTTGGGGTTGTTATGAGGAGTGGCATTCTCTAAAACTACCAGATACGGAGTTGCTTCCCGGGGCAGGTCAATTACCACCCCTGGCATAGGAGATAAAGGGTGGGTTACCAGGGGGAGCATAAAGGCTGTAATGGTGGCGGCGGGGTGGGGGCAATGGCGTGCCCGCTTTGGGCAGCCCCCACCCTAAAAAAATTGCAAAAATAAAATCCCTGGCATTTAGTGGGCTTTCTGCCCCACTGGGGTGGCAGATTGGGGGCTACAGCCCCCATCTGCCCCCCAGGGCGGGGCAGAAAGGCTGTAATGGTGACGGGTGGGGGCATTGGCGTGCACATTTTGGGCAGCCCCCACCCAAAAAAAAACGCGCCAAAAAAATCCCTGGCGTTTAGTGGGCTTTCTGCCCCACCGGAGGGCAGATTGGGGGCTACAGCCCCCATCTACCTCCCAGGGGGCAGAAAGGCTGTAATGGTGATGGGGGTGGGGGCATTAGTGTGCCCGTTTTGGGCAGCCCCCACCCTAAAAAAAAAATTACACAAAAAAAATCCCTGGAGTTTAGTGTGCTTCTGCCCCCCCGGGGCGGCAGATTGGGGGCTACTGCCCCCATCTGCCTCCCAGGGGGGGCAGAAAGGCTGTAATGGTGGTGGGGGTGGGGGCATTAGCGTGCCCGCTTCGGGCAGCCCCCACCCTAAAAAAATGCGTCCAAAAAATCCCTGGTGTTTAGTGGGCTTTCTGCCCCCGGGGGCAGATTGGGGCTACTGCCCCCCAGGGGGGGCAGAAAGGCTGTAATGGTGGCGGGTGGGGTGGGGGCATTGGCGTGCCCGTTTCGGGGAGCCCCCACCCTAAAAAAAATGCACCAAATAAAAATCCCTGGTGTTTAGTGGGCTTTCTGCCCCCGGGGGCAGAAAGACTGAACATTGGCAATTTTGGGGGAGCAAAGCCCTTGCCCAAGGGGCCGCTCCCCTCCCTGGTGCCTTAGTGGGTGGATCCTGCTTGGGGATCGCCCTCCTGGGGCGATCCCTAAGCAGGATCCACTGGGGAGGGGTACCATTGGAAAGGAGATTCTCCCTTTCCAATGATACCTCTCCCGTCTTCACGTGCTCAGGGGGCTGAGATAGCCCCCTGAGCACGTAGAAAGTGAAACTGAAATGAGCCTAAAGGCTCATTTTAGTTTCGCTTCAGTGAAATGAAGTCAGCGCGACGTGCGCGCTGATCTTCATTTCACTGAAAGGGAGGGGGGGTCCTCAGGAGCTGGGGAAGCTCTTCCCCAGCTCCCGAGGCTGTGGGGGAGAAAGGAAATCCCTCTGCTGTCTGCAGCAGAGGGATTTCGTGCCCCTGGCCTCATGGACGGAATGGTTCCGTCATGAGCACAGAGGCACCGATGCTCATGACGGAACCATTCCGTCATGAGCATCGAAGGGGTTAATCAATGGTAAGGAGGCCATGGCATACAGGGACACAAGTGCAAGTGTCACTATTGTGACAGAGAATCTTGTGGCCCCTGACCAAATCATACTTGGAGAGATGTACCAAGTGACCAATGCTAACAATGTCAGGACTGACCATTTCTTGGCAGTTGTTAATTTCAGCTGGGGAGGGGTAACTGGCCCTTAGAAAGTTGTGGTTAGGCTCAGACCTTCCAGTGGAGGGTTTGTTGGACAATGATTTGGGGACTTCAGCCTGGGCTGATGTGGAACCTAGGACTCATGCAGCAATGCTGGGCATCACTGCAGATGTGTTTGCTGTGACCGGGTCACAGGCCAAGCTGACAACCACTGAACAGGCCCTGGGTCCTGGAACAATGGACCATGTGCCTTCCAAGAGAAGGAGCAGGAGGGGTAAGGCTGTGTCTTTCCCCCAGACTCAGTGAGGATCAGTCTCTTGAGGGAGATGATCTTAGTCCCTGTGAAGGAACTGTCCCAGATGAGCTTGAACCTGATCAGGTTGAGTTCTTGGGGACAGGGGCCCTTCCAGGGCAGACTTGAGTTTGGAGCAGTAAACCTGCCCCTCTCCTGTACCCCTCAGACAGCAAGCTGCTGCTTAGGCTTCTGGGCGTGTCAGTGGATCCCACAGGATCTATTGGAATGAGGGACTCCTTCACTCAGAGGGTAGAGACCCCAAGCCTGGTGCCACCATGAGGTTGGTCATACCTCTGAAGTTTAGGGGCTTCCTACACACCTTGGCACATGACATTCCCTTAGCAGGACACCTAGGCCAAAGTAAGACTTGGGACAGGCTTGTCCCTCACTTTCACTAGCTTCACATGTCAGAGGACACAAAGGAGTTTTGTCGCTCCTGTACCACCTGTCAAGCCAGTGGCAAGTCAGGTGGTACCACAAAGGCCCCCCTCATACCACTACCTGTGGTGGGGGTTCCCTTTGAGATGATTGGGATTGACATAATTGGTCCCATGAACCCTCCAACAGCATCTGGACACAGTTATATTCTAGTGGTGGTGGACCATGCCACTAGGTATCCAGAGGCAATACCCTTAGGACCACTACAGCACCTGTGGTGGCAAGGGCCCTCTTGGGAATTTTTTCCAGGGTGGGCTTCCCTAAGGAGGTCTTAACTGACAAAGGTACCAACTTCATGTCAAGTTACATTACTGCAATGTGGAAGGAGTGTGAAGTGAACTAAAAATTCACCACACCCTATCACCCACAATGCAATTGGTTAGTTGAAAGGTTCAACAAAACCCTCAAGGGCATGATCACGGGCCTTCCTGAAAAGGTTAGGTGAAAATGGGATGCCCTGTTGCCCTGCCTTCTCTTTGCCTACAGAAAGGTCCCACAGAAGGGGTTGGCAACAGACCTTTTGAACTTCTGTTTGGGCATCCAGTTAGGGGTCCCTTGTGTTTGGTAAAGGAGGGATGGGAGTTACCTTTCAAACCCCTAAGCAAGACATTGTGGACTATCAGGCACATGCATCAAAGAAAAACCGGTCATAAACGGGCAGATTCTCAGAATCTGCCCTTTATGATCGGTATTTTGGCATTTGGGATGCATCATCCCAAATGCAAAAATCGCAATTTAAGTAATCTCTAAATTGCGATTACTTAAATTACGATTGCATTTAAGGAATCGCAAATTGAGATTCCTTAAATGCAATGCATTAAAGTAAAAAATTAGCGATTTCACTAATAGGAGTCGCAAATTACGATCAATTTGTACTTGATGGTAATTTGCAAAAACTTTGAAAAATGCACTAAAGTGCATTTTTCAAAGTTCCATTTACACACACACATGCCCTTGGGGCATGTGTGTGTGCAAGATGTACTCATATGCAGATTTCAGGGGTGCAACAGGGTGTCCTATTGGGTACTCGTAAATTGCGAATGCAATTCCCATTCATTCCTATGGGCCTCTAGGCCCATAGGAATGAATGGGAAGACATTCCTTAATTGCGAGTCGCAAATTGCGACTCGCAATTAAGGAATGTTTAGAAATCACTATTTTTTTTAGCGATTTCTACATGCATAGGCTTTTGCAATTCCTTAATTGCGATTGCTTAATAATCGCAATTAAGGAATCGCAAAAGTCTACCTTGATGCATGTGGCAGTATGTGCTTGGTCTCCGCTCCAGGATGGCTGAGTACATGAAGAAGGCCAGTAAAAACCTTGAGGCAAGTCAAGAATTACAGAAAGCTTGGCATGACCAAAAGGCTGTTCTGACTGTTTACCAGCCAGGGCAGAAGGTATGGGTGTTGGAGCCTGTGGCCCCACCAGAGGTGTCCCCGACTTAACTGACCCCTTCTTTGCCTTGGAGAGGGCACATAGGGTGCCGGCACGCCGTCCTCCTCGTCCAGTGGTGGCTATATTGCTCCACTATAGAGTCAGAGACATTATCCTGCAAAGAGCTAGGATGGAGGGCCCCTTTAAAATTGAAAACGCCAAAGTATCCATGTTCGCGTATTTTATAGCCCTTGTCCAAACACTTTTGTACAGAGTTATTATACAGTGTGTTAATCCTGCTATGTACGTCATGTGCAGGGGATTAAGATATGATACTAAGAATCCTCATGCATAATAAATGAGGTTAGTTTCAAAGAAACCAATCGACATTTATTCAGCACATAACTGGGTAAAAGGTCAGCGCTAGAACCATTATGTATAGCAAGGTAGGACAATGTAGGTGAAAGTTCGCTTTACTACTTAGGCCTAGCTCATGAAACATAACAATATGCATTTCTAAATACACCGACACGCAGGGGTCCATCTCTGGCACAAGAAAGATGAGAGCTGGTGTGTGAGCGCACATTCACCCATAAAGAGTGGCCTCAAATGAAAGTACCACATCAAGCACAGCACAGCCGTTAATCCCTTTAGGAGCGGGTACCTCCAATTTCCAAAGGGAACTGGAGAGACTTCGCATAGGCGAGAAACTGGCAAAAAAGAACACAAGAAAACAAGGAGAGGAGGGTGGTCAGGGCGGAAGAACAGACAGTCATGCAATGTCACTCCGTCCCAAAAGAACAAACAGTGAATACTATGCCAGAGCGGACTGGGGTCCCCACCACGGGGGGGTCACTAGTTTAAATATCACGACAGTGCAGAATTCAGATCTACAGATCATCAATCTTTCAAACAGGCTGCTTAATGAACATGAATGTAATGTTTTGAAAAAGGGACTAGGATTCTGTCCCACTCAATATGGGGACTTAGTCGATGTTCATATTGATTTGTATAAATTTCTCAGAACACTGAAATTAAAAGAATTTTTGCACAGCAACCGGTTAAACCTGTCATGAATGTTTTACACACCTCACCCACACACCGTACAATTGGGGACATACGGGGAGTACAAACATTAATGGCCATTGAGTATGATGAAACACCTGACATGCAGACCATACTAGATGAATTGGACATTAAAGAAAATTACAACAGGGACACGGGTCTCAAATGTAAGTCCAAGTTCGTCCCACCAGGTGGATATCATGCCAACATTGAGAAGTTTGGCGATCTCATTTCACAGGAGCTCAGGAAGCTCGAAGGCTCCAACAAGTACAAGCCCCATCCCACCCCCAATCTATCCCGCCATGAAAGAGAAGCGTTACAGGGATTACAGAATGATACTAATATTGTAATCAGGGAGGCGGACAAAGGAGGGAACGTGGTAATCATGAACCTACAGGACTACATGGGGAAATCTCACGACAACTGAGTGACCCACAATGTTACGAACCCATCCAACATAACCCCATTCAAGCATTACAAACTACCATCAATGCAAGGCTTATGGAATGGAGGGAGGAGTGCCTAATTACTATGAGTGAATATAGATATCTATACGTTGAGAATGCACGTTTTCCATGTATCTATATTTTACCTAAGGTACACAAGGGGGCCTTTTTCCGCCAGGTAGACCAATCATCTCTGGAGTAGGGTCCCCAACAGAGCGATTATCTGAGTTCGTTGACCTATCGCTACAGAAACATGTGATTAACCTACCAGCGTACATTAAAGACAGCAAGGAGATTCTGGTTAAATTTGAAGGGTTCCTGTGGTCAGAGGAGCTCAGATTTGTCACTTTTGACGTGGTGGGACTTTACACATGCATCCATAAGAATTTAGGTATGCAGGCCACACGGCATTATTTAGACACTGAAGGGGCGGATTATTACGCCTACAATAACATGATTATGGACATGATAGAATTGATCCTCACCAATAACTATTTCAAACATGATGAAAGGTGGTATCACCAACTACAGGGGACCGCCATGGGTTCGAGATTCGCGCCGTCGTACGCGGGGCTCTTCATGGGCTGGTACGAGAAGGAACATGCTTGGGCCAGACGTGCCTCCCTTGGACCAAACATATTGTATACTGGGGGAGGTACATAGACGATATAATCTGTCTATGGTCTGGTACGGAGGCACTCCTTAATGAATACCTTGAATACCTTAATGACAACACGTTTAATGTCCAATTAACTATGCAACACCATCAGGAACACATAGAGTTTTTGGATATTTTTTTCTTTGTGAAGGACTGGGTGGTTCACAGTTCATTATATCGCAAACCTACCTCCTGCAACAGCGTTCTCCATGCGGAAAGTGCCCATGCGAAATCAGTCATTTCTAACATCCCTTATGGGGAAATGGTTAGGGCCAGACGCATATGTAGCGAAGATGAGGGCTTCAGAAAGAACGTATCTGACATTAAACAACGTTTCAAAACAAGGGGATATGACCAAAGGGTATTGGACAGAGTAGAGCGAAGAGCCCTAGCCCTCCCCAGAGCAGATACACTCATCAATAAGCACCCACAAGGGGCAGAGAAACAGCGCAATAAAGAGCACTGGAAGGACAGGATAGCCTTTTATACTAACTACACGGTACATAGTGATCGGATCTTTAAGGCCTTTAGAAAACATTGGCACTTACTGGTCGAGATCCCAACACTACGTCCCCTTATCAATGACCACCCCTCACTGATTTTTAGAAGAGGGCGGACCCTGAAGAGCTCCCTTTGTCCGAGCTACATTACAGCCAGCAAGGCAACCACTAATACATGGCTGCCATGCCCACCGGCGGGTTTTTACACCTGCGCCAATTGCAATGTTTGTTGTCTGGGATCAAATAAGTGCAAAGAACTGAGTTACAATTCTAACCACACATACAAAATCAAACATCACATAAACTGCAACACACAGTTTGTGATTTACATATTGGAATGCCCTTGTGGTACTATTTATGTGGGCAGCACAGTTCGCAATCTTAAAACCAGAATTCAAGAACATCGGAGGGCGCTTATTAAAGGGGATGACAGGTATCCCATGACTGAACACTACCGCTTAACACACACCGGTCCTATTAAATTTAGTTTCTTTGGCATTGATCACATCCCACCTAACAACCGAGGTGGTAATAGAGAACTGTCATTGAGAAGGGCGGAGGCTAAATGGATTTGTAGACTCGATTCAGTCAAGAGGGGACACAACACTGACCATGAGTTTCACTACTTTCTGAGCTAGAGGTCCCCGCCACCGACCCATGTGGGTTGGAGACATTAATGATTGAGTTTATATCGACACATTAATGATTGAATTTATATATAGATCCACGCCCTGTTCATTTTCCTTCACCTTCATTTTCTTTCACCTTCTTTCTGATTCTTACTTTCCCCTTATCGAGTTTCATCTTTCGCTGCATTTTTGTATCGCCCATATGTATTTTACCCTCCATGGGCATTGTTCCACAACAATGGACAACAAACGGCTGGGTTTTAGCCGTAGCCTGTAGTATTTTAGACTCGGTGCTTATATTTAGGCCCTTTTTATCCTAGGGCACGTTATATTTTGACGTGTGGTACTTTGGGGTCTTTTTCTATCCTTAGACACGTTTGGTTCTGATGATTTGGCTCGCACTACTTTTACACCGGGTGTGTAGTCATTTGTTTGCTCTTTCCCCGTGGAAACTATTTCCGACGCTGCCTGTTCCAGCACCCTGTTGCCAAGGCCCGACTTGTACTGACGCTGCCACCCCAGCAGACAAGCAACCTGGTCATGGATGCATCAGTTACTGTTTAGCCACTATAGGCCCTTACTGCTCGGCCATACTTATCGCTTGCTCCCCTGTGGCACGTACGCCGATTATGCTTCCCGCGCAATCCAGTATATAATTACCGGGTTTACTTTCGGCATCTTCATACCCACTTTCAGAGCCGACGGCAGCTCACAGCTTTCTCAGGTATTATTCGCTCTTTTAAGTGATCCTACCCTCAGAGACTATACTGTCTCACCCAACATAGTTTTTTCGGCCCCTCTATCGCCGCTCTTATGGCATCTTTGGCTTCCTTTTACTTACTTTTTGCTTATTCTATATTTTTAATTTTTCACTGTTTCCACGGCGCCCTTGTAAGACAGTTGCATGGATCTCCAAGGGGGTTCGTTTTTAAATCTTTTCTTATCTTGTGTTTCTACGTGGAATGTCACCCACTGCGCCATTACGGCTCCTCCGCCTGATAGCCGCATGGATTTCGAATGGGGACCCTTTTATAATTCTTACTCCTTTCTTTTACTCAGGCCCATTATGGGCTAGAACGCGGGTTGTCAAAGGTATTTTTCCTTTGATATGGCCTTTCATTGCGCCCGAACGGCGCCCCAGCCCGGCAGTTCTTTTGATTACTTACGGGGCTCCTGACATGTCTTTATTCCCTGTTAAAGGTGTTTTTCTTTGATATGTCCTTCATTGCGCCCGAACGGCGCCCCAGCCCGGCAGTTCTTTTGATCCCTTACGGGGCTCCCGACATGTCTTTATTCCCTGTTAAAGGTGTTTTTTTCCCTTTGATATGTCCTTCATTGCGCCCGAATGGCGCCCCAGCCCGGCCCCCTTTTTTCAGTGGTTACTCCTTACCGTGGCGCGCATCCGCCACTCTCGCCACATCTCCGTCTTTTTAATACTTCCATGTTTCATATTAGTGTATACATCTTCGTTATGTAGAGTTTAAACGTATTTATTTTCTTTGCAGATCGTGTGATTGTTGGCCCTTATCAAGGAGGCCTACACAGACACATCATTTTGTGCAGATCTGTTTTACCTATTGTTTGACATTGTTAGAGCTTGCATCTAGCACTTCACAGGGGATATTTGGTATTGCCCTTCCCCCTACTTTTCTACTGCAATTTATGGTATGTATATGCCACCGCTTATTTATTTCTAAGCATAATTATTATCTGATTAATTTTCCTAGTGCCTTTTGTGACGGTTATCATAGGGATTCGCATGGTCAGTGGGTGTGGGTTTTTCTAGGATTGTGTTATATACTCCATTTTGTTGGCCCATGCCCTGCTTAGGCGAGAGACCCACAATAAGAAGGATTTCCACACTTATAATACACTAGGATTGGGGCAGTGTCTGAGGACACCAGTCCAAGTACATTTTTGGACCTGGATCTACTGTTGTGCCTAAGCTGGGGCACTCAACCAAGCATATAATTTGTAATCACATAGTGCGTGTCCATGATGGGGTACGACCGTGTCATATACACATAGGCGGATCATCTTTTTCCACTACACGTAGAATCACATAATCTTCATCTTTTGTGCAGATATGTTTTTAATTAGTTCTAATGTAATATAGTAGCGATATAGCACCGTATTAGAGTATTTGTTTGTCACACTGTTTTCAATGTTCACACATGGCAATATTAGTTTCTATATCCGTTCTCTTTATATTTTGTTTTTAGCCGCTCTTGCTCTCGCTAGTCCTCTTACCCTCTATTCCCATGTCTCACTTTCATGATATTTTTTTCACTCTATCCTTTTTTCTTTCATTTTGGTTTGATTAGTCTTGTGCCAATTATTTTATATATTGTGTGTTTGTACATATATTTATGTGTGTCTCATATTGTAATTCACAGCCCTGAAGAAGTTCATTCCTTATGAACGAAACGCGTTGGCTGGTGTATATCTTTCATTGTTGGATGTATATGAAAAATAAAGGATCTACTGAGAAAAGATATCAAGACTAAATGACTTATTGAAGGACTGTTTTTACTTAGAAGTAGTGCACCACTCCAATCTTCTTTGGTTTCTCTCTCTGCCCAGCAGTAGGCACCCACCGACGGCAGGTGCTGGAGTTGTGTGTGCACACTCATCAGGATATAGTTTCAATCACTAAGGGAACGTAGCAGGAAGTGCGGTTATTGTGTCCGCCGTTGTTTGCAACTTTTTCACAGTTTTTGGACCAACCAGCACACCTGCGTATTCCGTAAAGAAATGTCTAAACTCATCGATAAAAGAGAAGAGATGGCACAGGACCTTTTTGGGAAAGGGTTTAGTGCGGCGGCTGCTGCACCACCCACAGAACAACGTAAAATTGGACTACGGTCATGTTTTTGAGATTGGAAAAAGTCAAGAAACAAGAAATGGCTCGCTGGTGGGATGGCATAACCCTCCAGCAATATATGGACAATGAAAAGATCCCCCGGGGCCTCAGAATTCTTATTTTTCCAACATTTGAGGACCTAAGTGGGGACCTCTTGGAAGAATGGGAGCACAATCTCAAGGGAGCCTCATTTACAATGATGAAAATTCTGGTAAAACATGCTAGTGAGAAAGGCCAGAAACTACAGGCAGAAATTGATGAAATAGAAAAACAGATAGAATCTATGGATTGTAAGGACCTAGTGGAGAAAAATTATGTAATTCTTAACAGAGTCATTGAGGAATACCAACAATATCTTAGAGATAAAAAGATGGGAAAGATTAAAAGGGATGACCGTGATTACCGGGATGGCAGAATCTATACATTCGCTAGAAAATACGATAATCCTATTAACAATGAAGACAGGAAAAGGGTCAGGGAAGTAAGCTTAGAAGCCAAATCAGTTAGCAGCAGTTCACTGGCCTCAAATGAAAGTACCACATCAAGCACAGCACAGCCGTTAATCCCTTTAGGAGCGGGTACCTCCAATTTCCAAAGGGAACTGGAGAGACTTCGCATAGGCGAGAAACTGGCAAAAAGAACACAAGAAAACAAGGAGAGGAGGGTGGTCAGGGCGGAAGAACAGACAGTCATGCAATGTCACTCCGTCCCAAAAAGAACAAACAGTGAATACTATGCCAGAGCGGACTGGGGTCCCCACCACGGGGGGTCACTAGTTTAAATATCACGACAGTGCAGAATTCAGATCTACAGATCATCAATCTTTCAAACAGGCTGCTTAATGAACATGAATGTAATGTTTTGAAAAAGGGACTAGGATTTTGTCCCACTCAATATGGGGACTTAGTCGATGTTCATATTGATTTGTATAAATTTCTCAGAACACTGAAATTAAAAGAATTTTTTGCACAGCAACCGGTTAAACCTGTCATGAATGTTTTACACACCTCACCCACACACCGTACAATTGGGGACATACGGGAGTACAAACATTAATGGCCATTGAGTATGATGAAACACCTGACATGCAGACCATACTAGATGAATTGGACATTAAAGAAAATTACAACAGGGACACGGGTCTCAAATGTAAGTCCAAGTTCGTCCCACCAGGTGGATATCATGCCAACATTGAGAAGTTTGGCGATCTCATTTCACAGGAGCTCAGGAAGCTCGAAGGCTCCAACAAGTACAAGCCCCATCCCACCCCCAATCTATCCCGCCATGAAAGAGAAGCGTTACAGGGATTACAGAATGATACTAATATTGTAATCAGGGAGGCGGACAAAGGAGGGAACGTGGTAATCATGAACCTACAGGACTACATGGGGAAATCTCACGACAACTGAGTGACCCACAATGTTACGAACCCATCCAACATAACCCCATTCAAGCATTACAAACTACCATCAATGCAAGGCTTATGGAATGGAGGGAGGAGTGCCTAATTACTATGAGTGAATATAGATATCTATACGTTGAGAATGCACGTTTTCCATGTATCTATATTTTACCTAAGGTACACAAGGGGGCCTTTTTCCGCCAGGTAGACCAATCATCTCTGGAGTAGGGTCCCCAACAGAGCGATTATCTGAGTTCGTTGACCTATCGCTACAGAAACATGTGATTAACCTACCAGCGTACATTAAAGACAGCAAGGAGATTCTGGTTAAATTTGAAGGGTTCCTGTGGTCAGAGGAGCTCAGATTTGTCACTTTTGACGTGGTGGGACTTTACACATGCATCCATAAGAATTTAGGTATGCAGGCCACACGGCATTATTTAGACACTGAAGGGGCGGATTATTACGCCTACAATAACATGATTATGGACATGATAGAATTGATCCTCACCAATAACTATTTCAAACATGATGAAAGGTGGTATCACCAACTACAGGGGACCGCCATGGGTTCGAGATTCGCGCCGTCGTACGCGGGGCTCTTCATGGGCTGGTACGAGAAGGAACATGCTTGGGCCAGACGTGCCTCCCCTTGGACCAAACATATTGTATACTGGGGGAGGTACATAGACGATATAATCTGTCTATGGTCTGGTACGGAGGCACTCCTTAATGAATACCTTGAATACCTTAATGACAACACGTTTAATGTCCAATTAACTATGCAACACCATCAGGAACACATAGAGTTTTTGGATATTTTTTTCTTTGTGAAGGACTGGGTGGTTCACAGTTCATTATATCGCAAACCTACCTCCTGCACCAGCGTTCTCCATGCGGAAAGTGCCCATGCGAAATCAGTCATTTCTAACATCCCTTATGGGGAAATGGTTAGGGCCAGACGCATATGTAGCGAAGATGAGGGCTTCAGAAAGAACGTATCTGACATTAAACAACGTTTCAAAACAAGGGGATATGACCAAAGGGTATTGGACAGAGTAGAGCGAAGAGCCCTGGCCCTCCCCAGAGCAGATACACTCATCAATAAGCACCCACAAGGGGCAGAGAAACAGCGCAATAAAGAGCACTGGAAGGACAGGATAGCCTTTTATACTAACTACACGGTACATAGTGATCGGATCTTTAAGGCCTTTAGAAAACATTGGCACTTACTGGTCGAGATCCCAACACTACGTCCCCTTATCAATGACCACCCCTCACTGATTTTTAGAAGAGGGCGGACCCTGAAGAGCTCCCTTTGTCCGAGCTACATTACAGCCAGCAAGGCAACCACTAATACATGGCTGCCATGCCCACCGGCGGGTTTTTACACCTGCGCCAATTGCAATGTTTGTTGTCTGGGATCAAATAAGTGCAAAGAACTGAGTTACAATTCTAACCACACATACAAAATCAAACATCACATAAACTGCAACACACAGTTTGTGATTTACATATTGGAATGCCCTTGTGGTACTATTTATGTGGGCAGCACAGTTCGCAATCTTAAAACCAGAATTCAAGAACATCGGAGGGCGCTTATTAAAGGGGATGACAGGTATCCCATGACTGAACACTACCGCTTAACACACACCGGTCCTATTAAATTTAGTTTCTTTGGCATTGACCACATCCCACCTAACAACCGAGGTGGTAATAGAGAACTGTCATTGAGAAGGGCGGAGGCTAAATGGATTTGTAGACTCGATTCAGTCAAGAGGGGACACAACACTGACCATGAGTTTCACTACTTTCTGAGCTAGAGGTCCCCGCCACCGACCCATGTGGGTTGGAGACATTAATGATTGAGTTTATATCGACACATTAATGATTGAATTTATATATAGATCCACGCCCTGTTCATTTTCCTTCACCTTCATTTTCTTTCACCTTCTTTCTGATTCTTACTTTCCCCTTATCGAGTTTCATCTTTCGCTGCATTTTTGTATCGCCCATATGTATTTTACCCTCCATGGGCATTGTTCCACAACAATGGACAACAAACGGCTGGGTTTTAGCCGTAGCCTGTAGTATTTTAGACTCGGTGCTTATATTTAGGCCCTTTTTATCCTAGGGCACGTTATATTTTGACATGTGGTACTTTGGGGTCTTTTTCTATCCTTAGACACGTTTGGTTCTGATGATTTGGCTCGCACTACTTTTACACCGGGTGTGTAGTCATTTGTTTGCTCTTTCCCCGTGGAAACTATTTCCGACGCTGCCTGTTCCAGCACCCTGTTGCCAAGGCCCGACTTGTACTGACGCTGCCACCCCAGCAGACAAGCAACCTGGTCATGGATGCATCAGTTACTGTTTAGCCACTATAGGCCCTTACTGCTCGGCCATACTTATCGCTTGCTCCCCTGTGGCACGTACGCCGATTATGCTTCCCGCGCAATCCAGTATATAATTACCGGGTTTACTTTCGGCATCTTCATACCCACTTTCAGAGCCGACGGCAGCTCACAGCTTTCTCAGGTATTATTCGCTCTTTTAAGTGATCCTACCCTCAGAGACTATACTGTCTCACCCAACATAGTTTTTTCGGCCCCTCTATCGCCGCTCTTATGGCATCTTTGGCTTCCTTTTTACTTACTTTTTGCTTATTCTATATTTTTAATTTTTCACTGTTTCCACGGCGCCCTTGTAAGACAGTTGCATGGATCTCCAAGGGGGTTCGTTTTTTAAATCTTTTCTTATCTTGTGTTTCTACGTGGAATGTCACCCACTGCGCCATTACGGCTCCTCCGCCTGATAGCCGCATGGATTTCGAATGGGGACCCTTTTATAATTCTTACTCCTTTCTTTTACTCAGGCCCATTATGGGCTAGAACGCGGGTTGTCAAAGGTATTTTTCCTTTGATATGGCCTTTCATTGCGCCCGAACGGCGCCCCAGCCCGGCAGTTCTTTTGATTACTTACGGGGCTCCTGACATGTCTTTATTCCCTGTTAAAGGTGTTTTTTCTTTGATATGTCCTTCATTGCGCCCGAACGGCGCCCCAGCCCGGCAGTTCTTTTGATCCCTTACGGGGCTCCCGACATGTCTTTATTCCCTGTTAAAGGTGTTTTTTTCCCTTTGATATGTCCTTCATTGCGCCCGAATGGCGCCCCAGCCCGGCCCCCCCTTTTTTCAGTGGTTACTCCTTACCGTGGCGCGCATCCGCCACTCTCGCCACATCTCCGTCTTTTTAATACTTCCATGTTTCATATTAGTGTATACATCTTCGTTATGTAGAGTTTAAACGTATTTATTTTCTTTGCAGATCGTGTGATTGTTGGCCCTTATCAAGGAGGCCTACACAGACACATCATTTTGTGCAGATCTGTTTTACCTATTGTTTGACATGACTTCAAGATTCGGTTAGAGCTTGCATCTAGCACTTCACAGGGGATATTTGGTATTGCCCTTCCCCCTACTTTTCTACTGCAATTTATGGTATGTATATGCCACCGCTTATTTATTTCTAAGCATAATTATTATCTGATTAATTTTCCTAGTGCCTTTTGTGACGGTTATCATAGGGATTCGCATGGTCAGTGGGTGTGGGTTTTTCTAGGATTGTGTTATATACTCCATTTTGTTGGCCCATGCCCTGCTTAGGCGAGAGACCCACAATAAGAAGGATTTCCACACTTATAATACACTAGGATTGGGGCAGTGTCTGAGGACACCAGTCCAAGTACATTTTTGGACCTGGATCTACTGTTGTGCCTAAGCTGGGGCACTCAACCAAGCATATAATTTGTAATCACATAGTGCGTGTCCATGATGGGGTACGACCGTGTCATATACACATAGGCGGATCATCTTTTTCCACTACACGTAGAATCACATAATCTTCATCTTTTGTGCAGATATGTTTTTAATTAGTTCTAATGTAATATAGTAGCGATATAGCACCGTATTAGAGTATTTGTTTGTCACATTGTTTTCAATGTTCACACATGGCAATATTAGTTTCTATATCCGTTCTCTTTATATTTTGTTTTTAGCCGCTCTTGCTCTCGCTAGTCCTCTTACCCTCTATTCCCATGTCTCACTTTCATGATATTTTTTTCACTCTACCTTTTTTCTTTCATTTTGGTTTGATTAGTCTTGTGCCAATTATTTTATATATTGTGTGTTTGTACATATATTTATGTGTGTCTCATATTGTAATTCACAGCCCTGAAGAAGTTCATTCCTTATGAACGAAACGCGTTGGCTGGTGTATATCTTTCATTGTTGGATGTATATGAAAAATAAAGGATCTACTGAGAAAAGATATCAAGACTAAATGACTTATTGAAGGACTGTTTTTACTTAGAAGTAGTGCACCACTCCAATCTTCTTAGGTCAGCGCTAGAACCATTATGTATAGCAAGGTAGGACAATGTAGGTGAAAGTTCGCTTTACTACTTAGGCCTAGCTCATGAAACATAACAATATGCATTTCTAAATACACCGACACGCAGGGGTCCATCTCTGGCACAAGAAAGATGAGAGCTGGTGTGTGAGCGCACATTCACCCATAAAGAGTGGGCAGGCGTTTTACACCAGGCTCGTTCCTCAGCCTGTAGTATGGAAAGATAGGAAACACTATTGAAGATCACCCCCTATTGGTAATATACCCACGCCCGACTGGCCAAGTGGAAACCTGCCAGTAACGGCAAGCATTGGTGACACTGTGGACATCAAGGGACTCTAACTCACATCCTATGGCATTGCCCGAAAATACAAACTTTTTGGTCTGGGCCTCTCCAATACGTCAACCTACCCACTGTGCTCACCCCGGGGATGAGATCTCACTCTGGCCCTCTGCATGGTGAAACAGGTCACCCTGGGTAAGTAGGGGACTGACTATATACCAATAAAATTAGGCTGGTTAAATAGGCTTTGGCACCTCATGGGCATGGAGAAACAAACAGCAGTGATAGAGCGGAAATTACCCTTATTTCACAAAACATGGGGACTGTGTCCGATATCTATCACATGAATTTAGTGAATTGATCTGCCCGAGGTACTTGAGGGTGCTTTACCTTACACAGTCATTGCAGGACCCATTAAACATTGATGCCCTTCAATCTTATCAAACAGATTTAAACCATAAAAGGGCTATGAACTATGTTAAAATCCATAATGAGCAGAAACAAAGGGGCCAAAACAAATTTTTTATGAATGCACACCCGCTCCCTTTGAACGTGGGGAAAATGTGTGGCTTAGCTGAGTTTACTGACTTCTCCTAAAAAAAAGCAAGATTGTGAGTGCTCGGAAATGCGTTTATCTCCCTGCCCTCCTTTGTATGCACCATAAGAAGCCCATCTGCTATCATACATTTGGGCTTGATTTTATCCAGATCTATGGGGCAAGCACACAGATGATAATTGAAATCAACGGCTAGTATAAGCTTATTTCGATCAATGCCGTGCTCCACCAGAGAGTCAATAGCCGAGCATAAACTGTGGAGGTACTTGGAGTCCCTGGTCGGCCCTGCTTTTGCATTATAAATGTTGAGCAACACCACTTATATGGAGCCGGGGACATGCAGCGTTAATGCCTGAAACAAATATTACTCCCATTTAAGATCTTTAGCATGTCCACATAAATCCAATTACACAAAAATAATTAGTCCCCTTTAGCCCTCGCCATCACTGACGCCGCTGCTGGCAAAAGATAAGTCTTGCATCATTCTAGGAAAAAGATTATTTACTTCCAAGGTTTCTTGCCAACAGATGACATAGTATGTCCTAACAAACTGCACCCAATTACAATCACTAAACATAGCAGACAGACCAGCATTATTCCAAGATAGCAACCTCAGATCATTCAGGTTACAAGATGGAATATCCAACAGGTGAGTTGCGGGCAGGATAGGTAAAGGGGTGGCTCAGGGGCAGCAAGTCAATCACAGGACTCAAGTTTGCTTAGGGGTGCAAATCTGTTACATAGGGGCAGAATCAGAAACACTGGTGGGGCCGAAATAGGACGACCACAGTAAACTGATCCACGCAGTACCAGGATCCACAAGAGCTGACGAACAATTTCAGGTTGGTAAAAGAAGCCAAGTGGGAACGCTTGGATGTTGGTCGACCTAGATGACCTGAGTGAACCTAAGGTGGGTAAAACATGTGCATCAACAGTGGGTTTGGTAAGTTAACCACCACACAGTCCCCCACCCATCTCTTAACATCAGAACCCAACCAACCTACCGTCCTGACCATGTTAATTGAGTCATAAATCTCCATCCCTAGGTTGCAGTAAGAGTTAAATCAATCTCCCACTTTGTTCTTTAGCTCCAGAAAATCATCTGGTTTGGGGTTGTTATGAGGAGTGGCATTCTCTAAAACTACCAGATACGGAGTTGCTTCCCGGGGCAGGTCAATTACCACCCCTGGCATAGGAGATAAAGGGTGGGTTACCAGGGGGAGCATAAAGGCTGTAATGGTGGCGGCGGGGTGGGGGCAATGGCGTGCCCGTTTTGGGCAGCCCCCACCCTAAAAAAAATTGCAAAAAAAAAAATCCCTGGCATTTAGTGGGCTTTCTGCCCCACTGGGGTGGCAGATTGGGGGCTACAGCCCCCATCTCCCCCCAGGGCGGGGCAGAAAGGCTGTAATGGTGACGGGTGGGGGCATTGGCGTGCCCATTTTGGGCAGCCCCCACCCAAAAAAAAACGCGCCAAAAAAAATCCCTGGCGTTTAGTGGGCTTTCTGCCCCACCAGGGGGGCAGAAAGGCTGTAATGGTGATGGGGGTGGGGGCATTAGTGTGCCCGTTTTGGGCAGCCCCCACCCTAAAAAAAAATTACACAAAAAAAATCCCTGGAGTTTAGTGTGCTTCTGCCCCCCCGGGGCGGCAGATTGGGGGCTACTGCCCCCATCTGCCTCCCAGGGGGGGCAGAAAGGCTGTAATGGTGGTGGGGGGGTGGGGGCATTAGCGTGCCCGTTTCGGGCAGCCCCCACCCTAAAAAAAATGCATCCAAAAAAATCCCTGGTGTTTAGTGGGCTTTCTGCCCCCCCGGGGGGGCAGATTGGGGCTACTGCCCCCCAGGGGGGGCAGAAAGGCTGTAATGGTGGCAGGTGGGGAGGGGGCATTGGCGTGCCCGTTTCGGGGAGCCCCCACCCTAAAAAAAATGCACCAAATAAAAATCCCTGGTGTTTAGTGGGCTTTCTGCCCCCGGGGGCAGAAAGACTGAACATTGGCAATTTTTTGGGGGAGCAAAAGCCCTTGCCCAAGGGGCCGCTCCCCCTCCCTGGTGCCTTAGTGGGTGGATCCCTGCTTGGGGATCGCCCTCCTGGGGCGATCCCCAAGCAGGATCCACTGGGAGGTACCATTGGAAAGGGAGATTCTCCCCTTTCCAATGATACCTCTCCCGTCTTTCTACGTGCTCAGGGGCTGAGATAGCCCCCTGAGCACGTAGAAAGTGAAACTGAAATGAGCCTAAAGGCTCATTTTAGTTTCGTTTTCAGTGAAATGAAGTCAGCGCGACGTGCGTGCTGATCTTCATTTCACTGAAAGGAGGAGGGCCTCAGGAGCTGGGAAGCTCTTCCCCAGCTCCCGAGGCTGTGGGGAGAAAGGAAATCCCTCTGCTGTCTGCAGCAGAGGGATTTCGTGCCCCTGGCCTCATGACGGAATGGTTCCGTCATGAGCACAGGGGCACCGATGCTCATGACGGAACCATTCCGTCATGAGCATCGAAGGGGTTAATCAATGGTAAGGAGGCCATGGCATACAGGGACACAAGTGCAAGTGTCACTATTGTGACAGAGAATCTCGTGGCCCCTGACCAAATCATACTTGGAGAGATGTACCAAGTGACCAATGCTAACAATGTCAGGACTGACCATTTCTTGGCAGTTGTTAATTTCAGCTGGGGAGGGGTAACTGGCCCTTAGAAAGTTGTGGTTAGCTCAGACCTTCCAGTGGAGGGTTTGTTGGACAATGATTTGGGGACTTCAGCCTGGGCTGATGTGGAACCTAGGACTCATGCAGCAATGCTGGGCATCACTGCAGATGTGTTTGCTGTGACCGGGTCACAGGCCAAGCTGACAACCACTGAACAGGCCCTGGGTCCTGGAACAATGGACCATGTGCCTTCCAAGAGAAGGAGCAGGAGGGGTAAGGCTGTGTCTTTCCCCCAGACTCAGTGAGGATCAGTCTCTTGAGGGAGATGATCTTAGTCCCTGTGAAGGAACTGTCCCAGATGAGCTTGAACCTGATCAGGTTGAGTTCTTGGGGACAGGGGGCCCTTCCAGGGCAGACTTGAGTTTGGAGCAGTAAACCTGCCCCTCTCCTGTACCCCTCAGACAGCAAGCTGCTGCTTAGGCTTCTGGGCGTGTCAGTGGATCCCACAGGATCTATTGGAATGAGGGACTCCTTCACTCAGAGGGTAGAGACCCCAAGCCTGGTGCCACCATGAGGTTGGTCATACCTCTGAAGTTTAGGGGCTTCCTACACACCTTGGCACATGACATTCCCTTAGCAGGACACCTAGGCCAAAGTAAGACTTGGGACAGGCTTGTCCCTCACTTTCACTAGCTTCACATGTCAGAGGACACAAAGGAGTTTTGTCGCTCCTGTACCACCTGTCAAGCCAGTGGCAAGTCAGGTGGTACCACAAAGGCCCCCCTCATACCACTACCTGTGGTGGGGGTTCCCTTTGAGATGATTGGGATTGACATAATTGGTCCCATGAACCCTCCAACAGCATCTGGACACAGTTATATTCTAGTGGTGGTGGACCATGCCACTAGGTATCCAGAGGCAATATCCTTAGGACCACTACAGCACCTGTGGTGGCAAGGGCCCTCTTGGGAATTTTTTCCAGGGTGGGCTTCCCTAAGGAGGTCTTAACTGACAAAGGTACCAACTTCATGTCAAGTTACATTACTGCAATGTGGAAGGAGTGTGAAGTGAACTACAAATTCACCACACCCTATCACCCACAATGCAATGGGTTAGTTGAAAGGTTCAACAAAACCCTCAAGGGCATGATCACGGGCCTTCCTGAAAAAGGTTAGGTGAAAATGGGATGCCCTGTTGCCCTGCCTTCTCTTTGCCTACAGAAAGGTCCCACAGAAGGGGGTTGGCAACAGACCTTTTGAACTTCTGTTTGGGCATCCAGTTAGGGGTCCCTTGTGTTTGGTAAAGGAGGGATGGGAGTTACCTTTCAAACCCCCTAAGCAAGACATTGTGGACTATCAGGCACATGCATCAAAAGAAAAACCGGTCGCAAACGGGCAGATTCTCAGAATCTGCCCCTTTGCGACCGGTATTTTTGCATTTGGGATGCATCATCCCAAATGCAAAAATCGCAATTTAAGTAATCTCTAAATTGCGATTACTTAAATTACGATTGCATTTAAGGAATCGCAAATTGAGATTCCTTAAATGCAATGCATTAAAGTAAAAAAATTAGCGATTTCGCTAATAGGAGTCGCAAATTACGATCAATTTGTACTTGATGGTAATTTGCAAAAACTTTGAAAAATGCACTAAAGTGCATTTTTCAAAGTTCCATTTTACACACACACATGCCCTTGGGGCATGTGTGTCTGCAAGATGTACTCAAATGCAGATTTCAGGGGTGCAACAGGGTGTCCTATTGGGTACTCGCAAATTGCGAATGCAATTCCCATTCATTCCTATGGGCCTCTAGGCCCATAGGAATGAATGGGAAGACATTCCTTAATTGCGAGTCGCAAATTGCGACTCGCAATTAAGGAATGTTTAGAAATCACTATTTTTTTTAGCGATTTCTACATGCATAGGCTTTTGCAATTCCTTAATTGCGATTGCTTAATAATCGCAATTAAGGAATCGCAAAAGTCTACCTTGATGCATGTGGCAGTATGTGCTTGGTCTCCGCTCCAGGATGGCTGAGTACATGAAGAAAGCCAGTAAAAACCTTGAGGCAAGTCAAGAATTACAGAAAGCTTGGCATGACCAAAAGGCTGTTCTGACTGTTTACCAGCCAGGGCAGAAGGTATGGGTGTTGGAGCCTGTGGCCCCAGCAGAGGTGTCCCCGACTTAACTGACCCCTTCTTTGCCTTGGAGAGGGCACATAGGGTGCCGGCACGCCGTCCTCCTCGTCCAGTGGTGGCTATATTGCTCCACTATAGAGTCAGAGACATTATCCTGCAAAGAGCTAGGATGGAGGGCCCCTTTAAAATTGAAAACGCCAAAGTATCCATGTTCGCGTATTTTATAGCCCTTGTCCAAACACTTTTGTACAGAGTTATTATACAGTGTGTTAATCCTGCTATGTACGTCATGTGCAGGGGATTAAGATATGATACTAAGAATCCTCATGCATAATAAATGAGGTTAGTTTCAAAGAAACCAATCGACATTTATTCAACACATAACTGGGTAAAAGGTCAGCGCTAGAACCATTATGTATAGCAAGGTAGGACAATGTAGGTGAAAGTTCGCTTTACTACTTAGGCCTAGCTCATGAAACATAACAATATGCATTTCTAAATACACCGACACGCAGGGGTCCATCTCTGGCACAAGAAAGATGAGAGCTGGTGTGTGAGCGCACATTCACCCATAAAGAGTGGGCAGGCGTTTTACACCAGGCTCGTTCCTCAGCCTGTAGTATGGAAAGATAGGAAACACTATTGAAGATCACCCCCTATTGGTAATATACCCACGCCCGACTGGCCAAGTGGAAACCTGCCAGTAACGGCAAGCATTGGTGACACTGTGGACATCAAGGGACTCTAACTCACATCCTATGGCATTGCCCGAAAATACAAACTTTTGGTCTGGGCCTCTCCAATACGTCAACCTACCCACTGTGCTCACCCCGGGGATGAGCTCTCACTCTGGCCCTCTGCATGGTGAAACAGGTCACCCTGGGTAAGTAGGGGACTGACTATATACCAATAAAATTAGGCTGGTTAAATAGGCTTTGGCACCTCATGGGCATGGAGAAACAAACAGCAGGGATAGAGCGGAAATTACCCTTATTTCACAAAACATGGGGACTGTGTCCGATATCTACCACATGAATTTAGTGAATTGATCTGCCCGAGGTACTTGAGGGTGCTTTACCTTACACAGTCATTGCAGGACCCATTAAACATTGATGCCCTTCAATCTTATCAAACAGATTTAAACCATAAAAGGGCTATGAACTATGTTAAAATCCATAATGAGCAGAAACAAAGGGGCCAAAACAAATTTTTATGAATGCACACCCGCTCCCTTTGAACGTGGGGAAAATGTGTGGCTTAGCTGAGTTTACTGACTTCTCCTAAAAAAAGCAAGATTGTGAGTGCTCGGAAATGCGTTTATCTCCCTGCCCTCCTTTGTATGCACCATAAGAAGCCCATCTGCTATCATACATTTGGGCTTGATTTTATCCAGATCTATGGGGCAAGCACACAGATGATAATTGAAATCAACGGCTAGTATAAGCTTATTTCGACCAATGCCGTGCTCCACCAGAGAGTCAATAGCCGAGCATAAACTGTGGAGGTACTTGGAGTCCCTGGTCGGCCCTGCTTTTGCATTATAAATGTTGAGCAACACCACTTATATGGAGCCGGGGACATGCAGCGTTAATGCCTGAAACAAATATTACTCCCATTTAAGATCTTTAGCATGTCCACATAAATCCAATTACACAAAAATAATTAGTCCCCTTTAGCCCTCGCCATCACTGACGCCGCTGCTGGCAAAAGATAAGTCTTGCATCATTCTAGGAAAAAAGATTATTTACTTCCAAGGTTTCTTGCCAACAGATGACATAGTATGTCCTAACAAACTGCACCCAATTACAATCACTAAACATAGCAGACAGACCAGCATTATTCCAAGATAGCAACCTCAGATCATTCAGGTTACAAGATGGAATATCCAACAGGTGAGTTGCGGGCAGGATAGGTAAAGGGGGTGGCTCAGGGGCAGCAAGTCAATCACAGGACTCAAGTTTGCTTAGGGGTGCAAATCTGTTACATAGGGGCAGAATCAGAAACACTGGTGGGGCCGAAATAGGACGACCACAGTAAACTGATCCACGCAGTACCAGGATCCACAAGAGCTGACGAACAATTTCAGGTTGGTAAAAGAAGCCAAGTGGGAACGCTTGGATGTTGGTCGACCTAGATGACCTGAGTGAACCTAAGGTGGGTAAAACATGTGCATCAACAGTGGGTTTGGTAAAGTTAACCACCACACAGTCCCCCACCCATCTCTTAACATCAGAACCCAACCAACCTACCGTCCTGACCATGTTAATTGAGTCATAAATCTCAATCCCTAGGTTGCAGTAAGAGTTAAATCAATCTCCCACTTTGTTCTTTAGCTCCAGAAAATCATCTGGTTTGGGGTTGTTATGAGGAGTGGCATTCTCTAAAACTACCAGATACGGAGTTGCTTCCCGGGGCAGGTCAATTACCACCCCTGGCATAGGAGATAAAGGGTGGGTTACCACAGAGGGGCGTGCCCCAGCCGGGAGGAGTGTAGGGCCTGGGGTAGCATGAGAAACAACAGAGGAAACCCGGGACTGCTAATGGGTAAGGAAACTAGCTCTTTGTGGCAGGGCTGAGCCAGTGTTAATAGGACCCAGCCCAGATGAAGGACTCCGACTCATCACATCACACCAAAATATACAAAAATGTCAACCATACACCATGAAAATACTCCTGCATGTCCTGACTCTGCCCGCAGCCTCTCTCACACTGCCCCAGACTCAACCAACAAAACAGCATAAAACATGACTCCCTCCAAGTGTCAGAGGAAACCCCACAGCCATGTGACCTCTCAATACTCCCCAACAGACTCAAAACAACCCTTAGACACATTCAAGAAACTCCTTCAAGTCATTCAAAGCACCAAACACAATCCAAGTATTGTTTAGACACAACAAAAATACCCCCCAAGAACTGACACCGTCAACCGCGTTCAGATACCCTAAAAACACACTGCAGATTCCATCAAAACCATAGAGACAGTTCACACAACACTTCCAGGCATGCTTATATGGACAGGTGAAAGTCTGCATTCTGTTAGTGGGTGGTAAGTACTTCTGAGCAGTACAGATATGTAGACCAACATAGGGGATTGGAGGATGGGCTCAGGCCTAGAAGCGTGAGTGAAACTCGACAATAATGTTGATCTTGCTGCCTAAAGCAGAAACGTTTGAAGCAAAACCTACGAAGCAAAACCTACGTTGAGACTGCCAGGATAGTAATAATGCAGCAGACATCTACATCTAGCAGTGCTGATAGCCAGTCTCTCCAGATAGTGTTGCAGCATGAATATCTGCAGGAGAAATTAGTGACATTCATGCCATTTACAAATCTGTAAATACACAAGTATCCATCACTCTAACTTTTGAAAATCCAGAAAAACAAAACGTGCATGCATTCCTACAACACCACATTGAATAACTGCAGAGATACAAAATCCGAAGCCTGCAAATGCACACATTATGGTCACAGCTGTACGTTTATAGGAACTTCGATTGTGATCATTACAAATATGTGCACAAGTTACAAATCATCCAACATTCTTAGCACAAGAGCAATCCTAGGGCACACAATCCATCCTCTAATTAAAATTGTTCGATATGTTTTCAGTTTAGCTGTGTGTGACATTTCCATATTTTGAGTGTGCTCATGAGTGACATTTCAATGTCTTGCTTGTGGCAATTTGAGTGAAAGTTTATCATGACTGGACTAAAGTATGACGTCCGTGTGATGGGATGCATTTCAGAAATTATTTTGGTTTGTGTGATTTAATAGTCTAAAATAAGCTTTAAAGTACAATTCTTTATAGACTGAAACAAACTCATGTCATTATTACACTGTTATCACTGCAGAAACATTGCCATGGGAACAAATGAGAGTGAGTGTCCCAACTGCCTCAAACAGCTATGCTTAGGCCCAACCATGGCATACTTAGGGGAAGATGGCAGATCTTTGCTCTTACCTAAGGGGCACTCCTGCAAAGCTTTCAGAGACAGATGGGCAGATCATATGAATTTCAGAATTGGCAGGACATGGCCATTGCCGTTATCAGATTGGTGCCAAGTGGACAAGTCATAGCTGACACACTCAGTGAGTCCTGCATCTTAGCACCTGCTTTGACATTCTGGTACTTTTTAAGCTCAGCCATAGAATGAAAATATTCTACCTATAAATCCCAGAATGCACAGTGCTGTTGGCTAATGCGGCAGGACAGGCCAAATGTGACAATCAAACATCAAACAAGATAACTTGGTTTGTTTAGTACCTAAGGCTTGGACTGTTCACACTGTGTACCCGAGACCTTGTGAAAATAAAGGGTTTTAGACTGGAAAAGAGACACTCAGTGACTGTCACACTCAATCTAAAATACACCTGCACAGAGTTTAGAGCTCTCAAGTACGCCATTTTCAGGGGTGATAAGATGGTCCAGCCCAGTTTCATGGTTTGCATTCTGCCACTTGCAGCTGTGAATTTATAATGGTATAAACATGACTACAAGTAGCAGAATGCAAAGTAAAACCCTGGAATGGATGAGCTGTGCAAGCTTGGGAGCCATGAGAGTCAGCTGGAAGGTGAAGAAGCTGATGCTGGACTTCCAGAGTATTTATTTTCTCATGCAACCAATGCTCCCAAGTAGCTCTTTACTTTTAGTAAATAGAATATGTAAATAAATAAGAAATCCTATGGTGACAGGACATGTACAGAAAGCCTTTTATATGTGCCTGTTGGGGAAGGGTAGGAAAACCCGTTGCTGTGGCTGGCACAGATACCTGCAGTGTAGGAGCTAAGGCAGTGGCCTGCTCCCTGACCTCAAAAACCTAAACTCACTTCAACTATTAATGGTACCTGAGCTGCAGTTAATTGTGACCATGGTTTTTGGCTGCTCCTTTGAGCTCTGCAGTCACTCCAGGCCTCTTCTCTGCTCGTCTGCAGCTAGGAGAGGTGCAATGTGAGACTCCAAGAGGGGGCAGCGCTGCCGCTCACCATTGACTGCATGCCCTTGCCCCTCCCTGTAATAAAATACAAATAATTCCCCTCGAACCTGGCCCACACTGGGGGGCCAAAAAAACAAGTATATTTTATGTGGCAACAATTTTCTTTCTGATGTTGGTAGCAGCGTGCCAACCTTTCATACAATTTATTGAGATGAAATCTCTTGTGAAAATTTCCCCCAAAGACGCCGAGATGGGCATTCTTTCAAAGCTTTCAAATGTTTTCAATTTAAAATTACCAAATTGCTGGGTGTGTCATTTCCTCGTCATGACTCGAAGTACCGCTCACCATGCCAGTCTCAGCCCGAACTCCATTCTGTCGTCCAAATGGTACACGGAAGAGCGATTGAGACTGAGCGACCAAGGCAGTGACAAGGCCCTTCTTCACCCCTAACCAGTGGAAATCACCTCTCCTTGAGCCTGGGCGCTGACCACAGCAGCAAACGTGAACACTGAGACAGTCAAGTGGCCTCATATTAGCGCTGACAAATAAGGACTTTATACATCAGGATGCATATTATAAAGGCCATATGTGCTCTGAATATCATTATATTAGTATTCAGTACGGAAATGCAGGTACTTATCTCTCTAATATGTACTTCCTAAGGCCGTTTTTAGGTCGAGCATTCAAGACCTCTTGTATACTTTAGTATACTTCTTTAGGGGCTTACAGATATCCCCTGCTTTTCATTTGTTTGCTTCAGTGTTCTTTAAAACTCCTTGCTTGCTAGTGGTCAGTCCTGACTCTTTGTCCCTCCTTTTTGTCTTAGGGATCAGGAGCCGAGTACTGTATCATTACGCTTTGTGTGATCATCTGGTGTTTTGTGGGACTATTTTCTTGTTTGCTGCCTGCTGGGGTTACTGTTTGCAGCCCAGTTCACTTAATCTCCCAGTGCGGCCTACAGAATGAGGAATGCAGCATCTGGATCACTGCCCCAGGCTTCCCCCATAAACAGGCTTGTAAAGATTACAATCTCCTCACATTTGCCTGAGGACGCCCAGCGTGTGATATCAATCCAGTCTTTTTCCAGGCAAGGCTCTTTATTTACTTTCCACATGCTTCCCTGTAACCTCACCATGCAGGAGGAGAGGGTGTGCTGCGAGAGACAGAGAGGTTAACATTGTGCCTGCTTTAACACTTTCTGGCTTGTGGGCAGGAGCCACCGGACAGAGTTTTGCAGTTTTTGGAAGTGACCTTGTACATTTTTTATCCCGAATTGAATTTGGGAACTGCCACCCGTAGCTGCTTGTTTATAAGTTTACAGTAATGTAATACACTATGTAATTAAATTAAATGCAATCCAGTTTTGGTAAAGTGCAAACAATTACCCGAGGGTTTCAAGGCGCTGGGGGTCGTCGGAAGGATTAAGCGAGCTATTGCCCAGAGTCACATGGTGCTGGGCTAACCTGCAGCCGACACCGGGGATTGAACCGTGACCGGCTGTGTTCCGGAGTCAGGCTCCCTGGCCGCTACGCCACACCTCTTCCACATAATGAAAAGTTCCAGAAAGAATCCACACTAAAGACTGGTGCCACCTGAAGAACATATTTCAGTTTTGTAACTGCTCACAGTCTGTTAGTTTACGGCTTCTTTTGGGATTTGGTTCATCTAAAGATACAGCTGCATGCGCTGCGGGCGCCTAATCTGGCCCCAACAGAGCCACATGGCTACAGAGTGTCTGTGTGTCCCCTTGTGCCCAGCTTCACATCTAGGGGCTGTGCCAGTGGCGGTGCGTCCATTGGGGCGTTGGGGCGTTGCCCCCCTGCCCGCAGCTCCCTCGGCGTATCTGAACTTAAGAGACGCCGAGGGAGAACTGACAATCTCATGTCAGTCAGCATGACGTCGGACCGCCCACCCCCTTCAGAGTCTGAAGGGGGTGGGCGGTCCGGCGTCATGTTGACTGACAAGCATTGTCAGTCAGACCGTCACCAGGGGCATGCAGCAGCACAATGCTCAAGTGCGCATGTGTGGGCAAGGTCGGCGAATTTTTCCGCCGTGCCCAGTCATGCGCACTAGTGGCTGCACAGGCTGGCGCATGCCCATTAGGAGAGCAAGGGTTGAGCAAAGGCTCAAACCTCGGTCTCCTAATGGGCAGGCGGGCGGAGAGTAACCGTGCCCTAAGTCAATCCTGGCGCTGCTGGCAGCGCCAGGATTGGCTGAGAGGGGTTGCCACCCACTTGCCAGCAGGGATGCGGGAGTGCGGCTGTTCCGTTCCTGTAGGCGCCCACGCCAACGGACCAGAGGCGGCACGGATCTGCTCAGGTAGGATTTTTCTTTAATTTTAAAACTCCCCCCCAACCCGGCACTCACCCCCCTCCCCCCCGCGACACCCCACCCCCGCGAGCCGCGACTGGGGGCATAGCTTAATTTTCACGGTGCCGGGACAGCTGTATCGTGTAATCTGCCATGGCATGCCATTAAAATTTCAATGCCTTCGCTGACCCAGAAGGGAAATTCAGACCGTGGAGAGGCTTTTGAAAAGAAGCGGTGATCTTTCACGATTTATGAGCTTGTCTTAAAGAAACAGACTCCACTCACTTTAAATTAATTACCCTTTTCTCGGGGTGCATTGAGCGAGGGGATCCCTCTTAGTGTGGGGACCTACCTTAGGAAGGCCTTGAGAGCCATTTGTGTCTCTCTATTTTATTTATTTGCTTGACCAAAAAAAGTTAAGTAACAGGAGGAGGGTGGAATTGCACCGAGGGGAACTGGAACACAAGGGCCGGCAAACACTAGTGTAAAATTGAATTTCAACCACCCTGGGAAAGTTTCAATGGGGGACTTATCCATTTAGTCTTCTTTTGGTATTCCTGATCGTCACAGAATCGCATTAAATTAACATGCAAACACGAGTCAAAGTTTAAACCCTCAGCAATTCTGGGCTAAACAAAGCTGGTCAAGTGGTGAGAGCATGGGGCATCTGCCGCGATAGTGTTTCTCATTTTGGAATATAAAGCTGTTTGTCAAAGTAGCTGACAAATATGTGTCAAGGAATTATATGTTATGTTAGGTGGTGCCTGTAAAAGCAAATGCCAGTCAATAGTTCTACTTTTTTGGCACTAGGCATTTGTTTTTTTACTGCAAATATCAAAATATTTTTGATTCACTCCTAATGATAGAGGGCTGATAGTTTCCCCAAGAGAGAAAATATAGTCAGATTTTTATATGAGCAATATCTATTGTATCAGGCTCTGAGTGTCAGTGCTTTTTAAATGTGAGGTTTTTAAAAAATATCAGTGCAGCTCTGTTCATATGTTGAGAACTGGAACTTCTCTGTGTTCATAAAGTAATTCTTTGGAGGAATAAATATTAGGCAAAGCTTTTATGCACATCTCCCCTGAAATCCATTGGCAGGCCTGGAATGCAGTTTGCTGTGGATCTGCAATATTTTCAGTGAAGCTATACATTCAAAAGACAAGTACTGCTTTTATTCTCTAGTGACTTTTTGGGACATTACTTATGCTATGCTACAAGTATGGAATTGTACTGTAATCACATTTATATAATGCTTCACATGCCTGAGGGGTACCAAACAATATTAGTGGATAGATAGCATGTAGCACAGTAGGTAGTGATACTGGTCAGTAATAGACAGTCTGAAGATCTGTTGATAGTTACTTCAAGGCCCAGAGCTGATTAGATCGCATGTTTCATTGCATCGGGATCCTACCATGGAGCAGGGGGTGTGTGTGTGTTTTTCTGGGCTAGGCTTTAAACTGTCTGCCTCATTATAGCACTGAAGGAGATCATTGAAGCGGCTCAGGCTGGGATGCCTCATATGGAGAGTGAATTGAGCGCAGTTGCTTGCACTTGATTCTTTTAGGTATTGAGATTTTGATTACAAATAACTTTAGAAGAACTTCACAGAGGAGCGGAGGTGTGCAGGAAGTATTTTTCAATACTTCAGGATTGGACAATTCTGGAAAAGAGGGTGAGTGTTATGAGTGTTGTGTCCTCTTTTGTCTTTCCTGGTGAGTTAGGGTCATGTCACGGTTGTGTGTGTAGAGAAGGCACGTGAATTTGGCGGGAAGCTGATTTCATATCATTTTCATTTTTTGTAATTTATGTTCTACACTATGTCTGAAGACTCTGGAACATCTCTGCATAGTAGGTTCAACTCACGAGACCACTGACACAAATCTATTAAATCTCCCACCAAAGACTCACCAAAGACTCCGGATAGTTACCCGTGATTGCTGGTCACTTGATTTAACCAGGGAAACCGAGACACAGGGAGGTGAACATTTGAACATGGATGGCAGACACAGAGACGTTGAACCATGGGAAAGACACACACTGAAACCAGGATGGGAAAGAGATACCGACAGTGCAACATATAGAAATTGACACTGTGACAGGGAGACAGGCAAGGCAATGGGAGTGGGAAGTGTGGTAACTTAGGGAGACCCCAAAACTGAGGCCTACACTGAAACATGGAAAGGAAAACAGGCAGAGACAGTCGAGGTGGGAGACCCAGACACTTAGACAAAGAGACACCAACATTGGGGCAGGCAGACACTGCATTTCGGACAGAGAAATAGATTCGAACACTGGGACATAAAAGTAACCTTCATTTACTTGTCGTCGTACTTTCATGAAAGACCTAACGTCCAGGTGTGTTTTTTTGTTCTATTTGGCCTGCAAAGCCCATAGTATTTTCTGTATTGCCTTAATATCTCCCTCGGTTTTGTGCAATATAAGAATAGTTACTTCCTCGCGTAATAGTTTTATTTTGACTGGAGAGTATTTTGCGACCGACAAAGGTGTGATACACACTCTACAACAATGCACCATTAAAATAGCAGAAATTATGTTGACGCAGGAACACTGCCTCTTGTGCATTTTAGGGAACGTGGCATTGTGATTAATGGTGAATACGCTACATTACGTGTTCACCAAGATATGGGAAACTGGTGAAACATTTCTCATGTGTAGGTGATTCAAACATTGTGTGTAACTAGACATCACGAGCGCCACCTTGTGGCTTTTCTTGCGTAGTTGAAAATGTTTGCAGTGTTCTCTTCCCGTCATCCATGTTGCAAACGCTCATCCACGCTGATTTTCTAAAGATTGGGATTGTAACACAATGTTGGAGTTTTTAATTTGTGTGCCAGTTTTCAGTGGAATTCAGAAAATCGGAATTGTGTGTCCGACGCCTAATTACCCGCAGTCGCAGAGCTGATAATCCGCGCTCATAAAATAGCACAAACGCACATTTATTTTCCTCTCTTTTTCAACATGGAAAATATCTTTTCATGAGGATAAATCCCTTACGCTTTCCCCCCACAAGATATGGTTTAGCTCCTATATCATCCAAATTGTGCCACTTACGCCTCTATGTTTACTTGTGTAGTTATGGTGGCGAATGCATTGCAAATGTTTGTGCATAACCCCAATGTTGCTGTTTTGTCAGTGCTGCTCGCCACACTTGCAGTGGGCACTTCTGTGGGAGCCCCCGCTGCCCGGGAAGATGAAAGAACAGGAAGCTGTGCCTTTAAAAAATGCGGCTTGCAGCACCTGTCAGAGGCTTTCAGGGCCTGGCTAAGAAAAATGAACGTGAAAAAGCTCCTCCATTAACATAAAGCCATTTAGTTGATCAATGGTCCCCAGCAGTAAACAAGGATGGTTAATCCATAGAGCAGCTGATTGGGTCTGCAGCCCGCTGCTTGGGCGCGAGGGCTGCCATGACAATAGGGAAGAACAATGTTTGTGATTGACCCGGCGCAGAGCACTGCCTGGAAAATTAAAACTGCTGAAGAGAGGGAAAGCAAAGCGAGACGGCGAGAGGGGGAGAGCTAGAGGTAAAGAAGAAGGCGAGGACACGACAGAAGGGGAGAGCAAAAAGGAGATGAGAGGGACAAGGGAAGAAGTGGGGTTGGGATAAGATGGAGGAGGGAAGGGGTGACAGATAAACTGGAGGGAGAACATGTGTAAATAAAGGAGGTAGGGAGGAAGAAATGCACAAGGAAGTAAGCAAAGAATTGGTCTATGGTGGGAAAGAAGGGTGAAGGAAAGAAAAAGGTAAAGAGAAATAGATGGAGGAAGGGGGTGTAAATGAGAAAGTTGTGAAAGAAAAGGAACAGAAAGAGAAGGGAAGAGGGAAAAAAAACAAAGAAGGGGTAAATAGAAGTAAGGGAAAGAGAGGATAGTAAAGATGGGATGAAGAAAGTGAAGTGAAAGAAAGGGTAGTGACAAAGAGATGGGACAGGTGTGATGGCAAGAAAGGAGGGAAGAAAGAAAAAGAGCAAGAAAGAACGCAAGACAGAAAAAGAAATCATCTGAATGAGAGCAACAGAGAAAGTAAACGAAGCACATATGTAAATAAAGAGAAAGTAAAGTCGGAAACAAATAAAGAAAAGTAGCATAGAAAGAGGATGCCAGGAGAGAAAAAGTAAAGGAACTGAGCTCTAGGTGAGGAAATAGACAAATGGAAGTGAGGGAAAAAAGCACAGATAGAGACAGTGTAGAGGACAAAGGGAGAGGGGAAGAAAGAGTCAACAATAGGCTTAGGAAAAACCAACCATTCTGAGAGCACCTACAGTCAAGATCCTTCACCTTGTACATCAGTTAGAAGGCCTTAAGTCTAGCTACAACTGTTAACATATCACTACATCTTTGGGAACACATAGTCTCAGGTGAAGGATCTTGACTGTAGGTGCTCTCAGAATGGTTGGTTTTTCCTAAGCCTATTGTTGACTGAACATTACGTGCTCTTGGCCATAGTACTTAGTGTGTACATCTTATCTTAAGCAACATTTCAGCACTCCTTGTTTTGGAATACCTTCTACTCTATTTAAAGGTATTTTCTGTATTCCTGGTATGAATGGCTCCAAACTAAATGGCCAAGAATGAGTTCTGGTGTTGGAATATGCAGAAGGGTTCTGGTTTGTGCAGTAGACTGTGATGAGTTTTCAACTTCCAGAGAAAATATAGAGAGGACATGAGATGAGAGAACTCTCTTAAGGGCATACTTTTTGAGGAGGCCCTCTGCTTTTGATTGCAGTGGCTCAGTTTATTTGCTGAAACACAATTCAAATCATGGGTAAAACATGGCTTGTTGAACATAGATGAGATGTACTTGCAAATTGTTTGATTGCATATTGCATTTCAGGTTTTCAATTTGACCAATCTTTTGACTTCTTACCAACGAAATATGAGTGTCTTCCTGGTCGAGGACCACACTACTTTTCTCTTATCTATCTTGTATCAAGACCCTGCTGGACTATGGGGTGAAAGAAAGCTTGAATAAGCAGCTACCTATGTTATATGACATCTCTTTATTAATGTAATAACTGCACTTTCACAATTGCTTTATTAACCTTCCTGCTTTCTCAAATTTGCTTGAAAATGCACCATTTGTCCACTCTTTTTTCAAAGATTTCTCGGGGGGAGAACCCCCCCGAACCCCCCTTAGGTTGTTCGGGCTCGCTCGCTATGCTCGCTCGGTGCGGTGCAGTATGCCAAGAATTTTACGCCCCACCACTTTGAAATGTCACCAGCCACCACTGGGCTGTACATAATGCAATACCAGCCAAGGGGCAGTAAGTGTGAGCCAGTTGTGGCTGGTGTGCTCTCTCCTGGCACCTTCCGTATCCCTGAACGAGGGAAAATCAGATACCAGCTTAACTCACAACATTGGGAGACCACGTCAACGGAGCTCTGCCACGCCATTTGTGCATTTCTGTTATATTACCATGTCTCAGTGTACACTGAGGCTGTCGTCAATGAGCATGCTACTTAAACACATTTAAAACAGTCATTCGGAGTAAAAGGTATATTGATAATTGTTTCTTTTTACTGTCCCATTCCTTGCCATTGTACTGCACCTTCTGCCCAGTTAGTGGCTTGTTTTGCCTGTGCTGTGTCTTCTGCTGCTCAATGAATGCAAGTAACCCTTTCCAGTCTGTGAGGGTGACTTCCTCCCAATTACAGAGCAGTACGGTGCCCTTGTTCCCATGTGGTGGGGGGAGGGGGGTATGGGCCATTTGTTTTACCCTGTTTATAGCCAGTAGGTATCTTTTTCTCTACCTTACTGCCCACCCTTTGACTAGATGGCTGGGGGCATTCTTATTCGGAAACAGTGTTGATTTAATGGTTTTTGTGACTCAGCCTCCTTTGTGGCTGCCAGCAGCACATCTCACCACAAAGGAGGCAGACACATATTTACAGAAGAACAAAATATTTTCAAGGGGGTTTTGCAAGTATGTTTGTGCTTGATGAATGCCTTTTAATAGCATTACAGGCACCTTAAAGCTCCCCTTTTAAACCATTCTCCTGCTGAATGTACGAGTAAAAAATAGTCTCTTATTTGTTCCACTATCAAAGGAGCGCACACAATTTTAACAGTTGTGACACAGAGATGCATATCAGCAGTGTTTTCTCGTCGGGGAAACAGAAGCCTTTCAAGGTGACCTTTGCTTGATTTTTTGTTGATTTCTCCTTTTAGCAACCAGCAGCATTCCTTTGCTTACATTTGAATGGCAGTTCCACAGAAGCCACACTGTTGTGCTTTTTAGCTTTACTTTTGTATCAGCAGCACAGACGATATGGCATATAAAGGGTCCACACACTGAACAATCAGTATGTTCCATTTAAATGCAGATTTATTCTGAGTCCAATGCTTCCATTTTATATAGTATTTTTTGGTTTAAAATAATAAAAAAATATGCAACCTCACCTATCGTGGATTGCGTGTTCTGCTGTATAAATAGATTAATTATGTGTTAAAGGATTTTGCCAGTCACAATACATTGTTGCTTTATCGTACAACTGTCTTCCAGTGGGACATTTTTATATTCAACTAGTTTTTTGTTTTTTTTATTCACCACCCTCCCTATTTCTTCTCTTTAAGTCTCAGCAGGACGCGCTGTGAACACTCGGAATTTAGTTGGTCAGAGACTGTCAATTGTGAGTGTGATCCGTCAATTAATTGGAGCTAGTACTTCATTTGTGCTGGTGGTTGTCGGTGCCAGTACTTCATTTGTGCTGGTGGTTGCTGGTGCCAGTAATTCATTTGTGCTGGTAGTTGCCGGTGCCAGTACTTCATTTGTGCTGGTGGTTGCCGCTGCCAGTACTTCATTTCTGCTGGTGGTTGCCGGTGCCAGTACATCATTTGTTCTGGTGGTTGCCGGTACCAGTACTGCATTTGTGCTGGTGGTTGCCGGTGTCATTACTTCATTTCTGCTGGTGGTCGCCGGTGGGCATCACCACCCCTTACTTTGGGGGTACAAGGGCTCTTTTCACTTCTTACCACACTGTTGCCCCTGTCCAGACCCTAGCCAAAGTGCCTTGGGTGCTTCTGCTTCCTGTCTCTTATGCCCACCACCAACCCAAACTCAAACATTTCTGATCAGCTCAGCTGGACTCACACTGTACACCGCTAGCTTTGCACTTCAAGAAATGTGTGGTCTGATCTACTTTGTTGTGCTGCCAGCAAATGCCCACGGCCTGCCCGCAGTGCTGCTACCTGCCTCAGTCTACAGCCTGAATGTGAGTATGGATCCAAGCTCCCATGACCTTCTAGCAGGTGATCTTTTGGGCAACGAAGCCCCACACCTGCAACCCGACAAATTCACCAGTAGCTACCAAGCAATGTTGTGACGTTGGCCACAGCACCTATTTTTTTATTATAAAATAAGCACCGACTAGAGCATCTAGCCATCTACCTGCACTCACTCTACCATCTATTCATCCATGCATCAATTTTCCATATGCACATCTATCCATCCATATAACGGTTTCCATCATCCAGGGCATTCATCTGATCATGCATGCATCCATCCTTCTAGACAGACTCTGCCATTCACTCATTGACCCATCCATGCACGCATTCACAAAAACACCATTCATTTATTCACATGCAATTTTCATCCTTCCTTCTATCCATCTACCCACCCACTCATCCATCCATCTGTCCATCATGCAGAGCATCCACCCTTACAGACACACTTTTCTGGACACTGTTTGAACGCAGCACCAGTACAGCATCACCTCAGCACCACCTGAGAACCACCAAAGCATCCCTCACCATCATCTCAGCATCATCTCAGCACCACCTCAGTATCACTCAGCACCATCTGAGTGCCACCTCTGAACAAGCACACCACCACCTCAGCACCACCTCCATATCACTCAGCACCAATGCAGCACCACCTCAGCACCAGCACAACATCAGTGCAGCACCACCTCAGCATCAGCACAGCACCACCTCAGCACCAACACAGCACCACCTCTGCATCAGCACAGCACCATCTCAACATAAGCACAGCACCACCTCCGCATCAGTGCACCAACACCACCAACTGAGCATCAGCGCCGCACCACCTGAGCACCAGCGCAGCATCACCTCATCAGCACAGCACCACCCCCGCAACAGTGCACCACCCCCACTGCTGCCCCACCTCAGCCCCACCTGTGCACCAGCACAACTCATCCTCAGCAGCAATTCAACACCAACACAGAGCCACTAAAGCATCAATGCAGCATCACCTCAGCATCAGTGCAGCACCACCTTAGCATCAGCACAGCACCACCTCAGCACAGCACCAACACAGCATCACCTGAGCACCAGCTCAGCACCAGCTCAGCACCACCTGAGCACCAGCGCAACATCAACACCTCAGCATGACTCAGCACCACCTCAGCATCACTCAGCACCACCTCAGTATCAATCAGCACCACCTGAGCACCACCACAGCATCAGCACAGCGCCATCTCAGCATCAGCATAGCCCCACCTCCTCTTCCATGCACCACCACTAGTGCAGCACCATCTCAGCACCAGTGCAGCACCACCTCAGCACAAGCATGGCAACACCTCATGCACCAGTGCAGTACCACCTTAAATTCAGCACAGCACCATCTCAGCTTCAGCACAGCACCACCTCTGCATCAGTGCACCATCCCAGCACAGCCCCACCTCAGCAGCAATACAGCACCAATGCAGCACCACTTCAGCATCAGCGAAGTACCACCTAAGCATCAGCACTGCATCACCTCAGCACAGTACCAACTCAGCATCACTCAGCACCACTTGAGCACCAACTCAGCACCGCTTGAGCATCATTGCAGTACTACCACCTCAGAATGACTCAACACCACAGCATCACTCAGCACCACCTCAGCATCACTCAGCATCACCTGAGCATCACCTCTGCACCAGCACACCACCACCTTAACATCCCTCAGCACCACTTGAGTATCATACAGCATCACCTGAGAATCACCTCCAAACCAGCACACCACCACCTCAGCATCACTCAGCACCACCTGAGTATCATACAGCATCACCTGAGCATCACCTCTGCACCAACACCCCACCACCTCAGCACCTCTTCAGTCTTCCCTCGGAATCTGGCATCTGTTGATTCTCCCCTAGTGTCCGTCCCCTGCTACTCTCACACTCGTGTTGTAATTCAGGCACTATTTCCCAACCTCCACCCTCCTGTTGTTTATGCCATTAGAACAGGCAGGAAGTAATTGCCAGCTTTGCAAGGACAAAAAAACTAGAAGACATTTTATATGTTAATTCTTTTTTTAATAGGGCCGTTCAGTTGTACATAATGTCTTCTTGGTTAAATATACGGTAACAAAAATGCTTATAACACTTCTTTATTATAACTTTTCAACATTCTACACAGCAGCCACACAGCAGCCACACTGCTCCACAACATAGCTTAAAGACATTGGCAAAGCCAATAGCTCTGGCTAAACACTTATAAGATCCCAAATGCGAGACCTATTGGCTATGCCAATGCTTGTTATTCCCTACTTGCTCCACGTATTGGATTGATTCTTCTTTGCTTCCGCCTTTCACATAGCTGCCAAGGTTTCAGATTGCTATGTGTGACATTTTTATAATTTCTGTGTAATTATGAGTGACATTTTATCAACTATGAGTGACACTTTCTAATGAGCAAAATCAAGCAATGAGACGAGGGAAACATATAAACATCATTAATTACACCCATTTCAGCAAAGAAAAACTCTAAGAAGATCTTAGAATTGCTGTAAAGCACCAGAAATGGAAGGGCATTTTTGGAACCTGGAGATCCAGCAACTGCTAACTGAGGAGGCCAGTCACACTACAGGAGTCTCGGGGGTTTGCAAGTCACAGTCTACAAAGGAGGCCTGGAAATTATCAATGCCTCTGAGTTTATATAGGAGAGAAGTGCGCACAGAGAAGGAATGGAGGATACATCCTGATATTTAAAAAGGTTATACAGGATGTCAATAGACTAAGTACTGAAGTTTAAGGTGGGGCTCAGGGCCCTCCTGTGGGTTGTGTAGAAGTATCAGGGAGCGAGGCATGGGCCTGCTTGGTGTACAAAGGAGTTCCACGGACACCCACAGCCAGTGCAAGTGCACACAAAATGGATAGGGGTCACAGAGTGACACTGTAAGGTGTACAATCATGGAGGCCCAGTGGGCTGCCTATTCACCCTCTGGACTGCGTTCTGCTGTCTGTGCTTCATTAGGCCAGTGCTAACAATTAAAGAAACGTTCACGCAGACAGTGGTTGAGGTTTAGTGACAGAGTAGCAGTTACTTAACTCACGTCAGTGGCGCAGCAGCGCCTTCCCAGTGTGGCGGAAACTCTAATTAGAAAATAAGTAAGTAGAAACTAGTATAAACTAAGTTAAAACTTACTTGAACAACCGTCAACGCCGGTCAGGGTCTTCTCTGTCAGTAAGCCTGACACCGGCGACACGTGGTGACGGGGTTACGGCGGGCGCACTCACTGGCACAGCACATGATGACCGGCAGCTGCACCACCAGTCACTCTGCTGGCAGTCAGACTCCCTGCACGCAGCTCCCCCGATCATGACAGTCCTTAGCGCCGCGGGCAGCCCGGTGGGCCATGATCATCGTGATCCGGAGTGTGACAGTACAGTGCAGCGAGATGACGCTCTGCCGTCTGTCGTCCAGCGGCCGCCTGGTGGGTTATGCGCAGCGCCAGCCAGCAGCAGCTGAGGTAGCACTGCTGCAGCGGCGACGCGAGCGCACTTCCACTGACTCCGTCGGACGAATCACCCGCCGCGGCGCGTGAGGTCACATCCGGATTTTGGGCAGGCCCCGGCACCCCTGAATCGGGCACTAGAGTGTGGGCTGTGAGTGTGTCAGTCACTGTCAGTGACTGACTCCTGCCTCGCTGCGCCGTGAGCGACCCCCTCCCCCCCCGCCCGGGAATAATTTATTAATGCAGCTGGAGCCAGGCTGGCAGGCCCCGGCTGAGTGAGGCCGCAACATTGTAGCACTGCAGCACTCAGTGACTCAGCCAGAGCTGAGGAGCAGCTGCAGACAACATGATGGTTAACTGTTTATGAGCCAGAGCTGCTCGGGCAAGTCTGCTGGGAAACAGCAGAGGCGGTGCGCTAGCAACGTTTTAAATGCGTGACAAAGCATTTCAGTGCCGTGATGCGGAACACCACACTGAAATGCGTTAGTGTCACACGTGATGCGTGATGCTTGGCAGGACTGCTTTCACTACATTGCTGCATGCACTCAGTTGAATCAGTATTTTCTGGAAGCCGGGAGGCGTGGGGAAAAAGTAACAATCTTTGCAGAATCACCACAGCTCGAGCGTCTGAGCTCAGCTTACATAAAAAGTCACATGACTAATGAGGCAACAACTAGTCAGCAAACAGACATACGTTTGAAAAAATGCATTTTATTTTCAGTTTTTGAAATGTGTGCAAATAACTCTATACGATTAGTTAGCAGTTCGGCTCTTGCTACTTTGGCGTGCTTTTACTGCAAGTTCAGAAGCAATGTTTACAAGTGTCTGGGAGATTCTGTACATCGCCCTGCGCACACGCTGTACAGTCATGCCTCAGTCCCAGAACTGTTCACAGACTTGCCTTCTCACCTGAAGCAGCATTCCGAGGAGGAGATTGGTACAGCATTATTCTGGCAACGAAGGGCACTGCAGACCTCAAACCCCATATATTTTCACTTGAATGGTCTGCACAGCCACGAAGTTCTGCCTCCCATTTCTCGCCTGGAATGAAGTTCTGTCCTGATGTGGCTCTCTCATTCCAAATACGCCGATGAACGGTCGGAGAGAACGGACCTTCCACCTCAACATAGTAGGTTTTTTATTAAAAATATGCAGCATACCTTACTAATTTTTCTTTACATTTCTTTTAAAAATATAATTATTGTAATGTAGTTTATAAATAAATGGTTCAGGGAGTGAGCAAGGAATATGTTTAGAGCCCAACAAACGTCTCCCACTAAAGGGCGGAGTTCACGGCCGATCTGATCACCCGGAGCACTCTCAGTTTCAGCAGCAGGCCGATTAGATCGGCTCGTGGCACTGAGTGAGTTAAAGGATGGTTTCCCTCACCCACCCGTAGGTGGCATGCTTCATCATTGGGAACCTCCTCACACTGCGAACCTAGTCGCAGTGTGGGCTGCAACCCCATCTCTGAGAGGGAGGAGCTCATGGATGTTTTGTCGATATGGTCGAGAGGTATTCTAAAACCTTCAGATGAGCCAGGCGTGGAGGGAGTGTGAAAGGAAGGTGAAGGTGAAGGTGAAGTAAAACTAACTACCTGGTATGTTAGGACAAGCTTTAATGGGACATCCAGGGGTCAGGATAAAAAAAGGTGTGGGCTATGGCAGCAGGATTCAACCTTAGCAAAATGTGGATCTGCCTGCACACCTAGTGTAGAGAATTATATTCAATGAGTATGAAAGCAAAACTAATTTAGACCAAGCGTGCAGCTGTGTGGTGAGAGACCTGCCTTGTGGCCCTGTGAACGCAAAACTATTGGGTGGAACCGGAGAACCTCCGATCCCAAACACAGCGCACAGCAAATGAACCCTTAGGGTTTCTGTTATGATTTAATGAGATGCCTTATTGATTATCTAATGACAAATTAATCAAATAAACCAATGTGTTTTTTCTACAGTAATTCTTTTTGAATTCATAATCTTTTTGTTGAATTTGAAAACAGTGCATTCAACAATATCACAAGTGCGTACATACAGTTTAACAAAACGAACAGTATCAACTGTACAAGAAAATCATTGTGCGTCTAACTACGCAAGTCCCAATGCATTTCGGGTTGTAATACCCTTCTTCAGGGGAATTAAATCTTTGAAACAACAAATCTCTTTCAGTGTCTTCCTTATAGAACAGTACAACAAGACAAGAAAAGCAAAAAACAGGGGAGAGAAAATAAAAAGAACATGTCATGATTCTGTATACAATGCTTCTTAATAAGGTTTATCTATGTCAGCATTCTCTGTGAGCTCCATTCCAGTGAAAAAATGAAAATAAAGGTGAAACCCATGATCACACTCATGCGTGCCTTCACTAAGTTTATGGGTGTGGCATAAGAATAACCACTACAAAAGGAGTTCTACCGCCTGTTCATCATGCAAAATGCGGATATCCATGTATCATCGAAGTTACTATATCGTGCTCATTCGTATCACAACACGCGTTATCTGTGAATGTACTCTAATGCAAGAACCAATTTCTTACTGTCTGCACCCGTGACGTGTTCAAGGTTAGTGAAACACAATCTCCAAAACGCCAAAGTATATGAGAACTACAAATCCCATAATACCCCAGTGTCGATTTCCTTACCAATGTAAAACCTGAACTGCTCTTCAAGATAGTGCCTGAGTTGAATCCAATTAACTGTTCTGCGGTAAAAAAGTACCCATTATAAATACTGCTGTTAAATCTTTCCGTGCTTGTGTGCAGAAATAACAAACGTGTCCGGGGTCTTACCCGTTTAATGCATGTGGCGTGCGGGGTCTGAAAAGTAAGAAATGATAAAACATGTGTCAATATACTGACACAGAATACTGCTATGTGTCTGTGAAGTGAGAGCAGTGTGCTCATACACCTACCTTATCTGTTTCAAGGTTTGCGTAGAATCCTGCCCGAAATCGAAAACTAAGTGGTGCGATACTCCGTTACCTGTGAAACTGGGTACTGACTTCCCTGGCGTGTTCACGTGGTGTGTCACCTGATATGTGTGTGCGTTTAACGTCCCTATATTCATCGTGAGGTGCTCGCTCACCTGAATTGGAAACTTTATTGTTCATGTGAGTTTAGCATGAACACTCATATTTGTATGATCCCGTGCTTGTAAATTAAACAAGCATATAATGCGTATATGCATCAGTTGATGTTGAGATCTGACACCCAACAGTTTTAAAACGTAAACAAAAATAAAAATAAAAGGTGGATGCATGTGACAGTGAGTGCTGACATAGATTTACATGCCAAACACAACTGATCTAATGAATGATATATCAATACAGTGAAATTACAACACATGACACTTTTGAATCACAAGAAACATGATAATTCATAATGATCATTGAGACCCTTTGGTATTAGGGTCCCCAAGTAGTTAATCCAAAAGGTTTCACGTTGAGCTAAGTGGGTGTGAATCTCTAAACCTGCGCGCTCTTTCACTTTTTCTAAGATAGTGAATCTTAATTGCGGTATGGTATGAGATGTGTCTATCCAATGTGCCGCTAAACATGAACTGCGGTTTTTTGTGCGTATCATACTTTTATGCTCAATTATCCGCGTTTTTATTTTGCGAATTGTCCTTCCTACATATACCAATCCGCAGGGACAACGACAGTGTCAAACATGAAACGGGAAACACTACTTCAAAATATACCCAAAAGCAAAAGAAACGGGTGTTTTTTGTTTTAAAACATTCTCAATAAGCAACAAAAATCAAACAGATCATTACCAGGAGATGGGAAATTTTGGAACATGAGACTGATTTCTCAACCCTATTCACAGACAAACGTTTATTTGCCCATACTCGGTCTAAAAATCTGAGAGAACTTTTAAAATCAAAACCTTTGACACACACTGAGAAACAGAAAGGCATGCAGAAGTGTTGGAATTGTGGCCAATGTGGCAACGTCATTGTGGGAAACTTCTTTCATCATCCACACACAGGAAAGAAGATTCAATTGAAACACACCTCTAATTGCAACACAGAAGCAGTGATGTATGCCATTCAATGTCCCTGCGGATTGGTATATGTATCCACCTTTTATTTTTATTTTTGTTTACGTTTTAAAACTGTTGGGTGTCAGATCTCAACATCAACTGATGCATATACGCATTATATGCTTGTTTAATTTACAAGCACGGGATCATACAAATATGAGTGTTCATGCTAAACTCACATGAACAATAAAGTTTCCAATTCAGGTGAGCGAGCACCTCACGATGAATATAGGGACGTTAAACGCACACACATATCAGGTGACACACCACGTGAACACGCCAGGGAAGTCAGTACCCAGTTTCACGGGTAACGGAGTATCGCACCACTTAGTTTTCAATTTCGGACAGGATTCTACGCGAACCTTGAAACAGATAAGGTAGGTGTATGAGCACACTGCTCTCACTTCACAGACACATAGCAGTATTCTGTGTCAGTATATTGACACATGTTTTATCATTTCTTACTTTTCAGACCCCGCACGCCACATGCATTAAACGGGTAAGACCCCGGACACGTTTGTTATTTCTGCACACAAGCACGGAAAGATTTAACGGCAGTATTTATAATGGGTACTTTTTTACCGCAGAACAGTTAATTGGATTCAACTCAGGCACTATCTTGAAGAGCAGTTCAGGTTTTACATTGGTAAGGAAATCGACACTGGGGTATTATGGGATTTGTAGTTCTCATATACTTTGGCGTTTTGGAGATTGTGTTTCACTAACCTTGAACACGTCACGGGTGCAGACAGTAAGAAATTGGTTCTTGCATTAGAGTACATTCACAGATAACGCGTGTTGTGATACGAATGAGCACGATATAGTAACTTCGATGATACATGGATATCCGCATTTTGCATGATGAACAGGCGGTAGAACTCCTTTGTAGTGGTTATTCTTATGCCACACCCATAAACTTGGTGAAGGCATGCATGAGTGTGATCATGGGTTTCACCTTTATTTTCATTTTTCACTGGAATGGAGCTCACAGAGAATGCTGACATAGATAAACCTTATTAAGAAGCATTGTATACAGAATCATGACATGTTCTTTTTATTTTCTCTCCCCTGTTTTTTGCTTTTCTTGTCTTGTTGTACTGTTCTATAAGGAAGACACTGAAAGAGATTTGTTGTTTCAAAGATTTAATTCCCCTGAAGAAGGGTATTACAACCCGAAATGCATTGGGACTTGCGTAGTTAGACGCACAATGATTTTCTTGTACAGTTGATACTGTTCGTTTTGTTAAACTGTATGTACGCACTTGTGATATTGTTTAATGCACTGTTTTCAAATTCAACAAAAGATTATGAATTCAAAAGAATTACTGTAGAAAAAACACATTGGTTTATTTGATTCATTTGTCATTAGATAATCAATAAGGCATCTCATTAAATCATAACAGAAACCCTAAGGGTTCATTTGCTGTGCGCTGTGTTTGGGATCGGAGGTTCTCCGGTTCCACCCAATAGGAGGATTCAACCTGTCATGGTCTTTAACTGGTCGACATGTTTCAGCGAAGATGCCCTCCGTGGAGGTGACGTGGCTTTCTTCAGAACCAAATGAAAGTGCAGAAAATAAGGTGAGTTAACCATACATACCAAAACTAGTTGGTGGTTATGAAAGGATACAACCAGCTAGTAGGTTTTTAAACCAATCAAGAGTTCTGCTGGTCAGCGTCGTCCATGAAAAGAGACAAGTGTTACAAGCACAAAGTTTAACACATTCCAAACGCACTCCTTAAATTAAGTGCCACATACATACATTATCAGTGCAAATGTGGCTTATGCAAATTGTATGGATAATCAATTGTGATGCTTACCCCCATAGTCGGGTGAGTTAGGGCGCCTTACCCTCAGCGCACGCACTCGAGGTGGAGTCCAAACCCTATAGTAGGAGGGGGGACAGAAAGGTTGACTGTAGCATGCAGTCATGCAAATCCACAGATATACAGCTGAATAAGTGTACGCTAAGTGGAGCATATATCAGGTGAATAGCTACTGGAGAGCAATACAGACTGTGCACTCAACGAACGGGTTCCAAGCAACAGAGGGATTGTACAAGGAGGGGATCAATCCCTCCGGAGGCAAGATACTGTAGTGAGCAACGGTCCAGAGGAATACTAGATGAACAGCGGGCTGTGTGGTGATTGCTCTGCATATGGGGAACCATGAGCGACATGGAATGAATAGAGGCAATGAAAGGGCCTTTTTTGTGACAGTCCAGGATGCTGGTAGTCACAAGAGAAAAATGGTGAAATCAAACACGAACATCCTGAAAGTTGAGGATGCAGCTTGATTGTGAGCAAGCACCCTGATGTGGTTCCCATGTAGATGTACTACAGGATGCTCATGCACACAGAGTGCCATGATGCAGTGGAAGGAAACCCTGATGTGCAGAGGAATACAAAGATAACGAGTCATGCTGGGACCAGGTGGCCTTAAATAGCCTGTAACCGGGTGCCCCTGTTGGGAGAAGCGGCGAGGCTTTTAGAGCGTCCGTCACAAGATTAACTAGGCTGACCGAGAAAGACATAATAGGTGGGAATTCAGGGCCCGCTCAGCAGTACGTGATGACCCTCGTGAAGTGGTCCCCAGGGTCGGGGAACAGTAGTCCCGGGCTGGCGCCCCTCGGCCTGGGGGTCAAGACCCTGTGGGTAGGAGTCTTAAGCCCTCCGAGCAGCGCTTACAAAAGATGAACACAAGGAAGGGAAAGAGCTGCTAGCAACAAGGATTGTGTGCCAAATCCTACCTTAAAGACGAATTCCTCATGGCCAGTTAGTGCGGCGGGGAAGGGAAACAAGCTCAGCCCGGCACGCCTGCTGTATAGCATATGACCGAGCCAAGGCCCCGCCCATGCAAACCAGAGGGTAACAACTGACAAAGTGCTTAGCACAGGGGAAGAACCTCCATCTGGGTCTTAGAAATAAATGAAGGACTCCGGTGTCCATGGGAGCCAAAGTCAATGAACTTTATTGAGATGACTGCGAGTTGTATTTACACAAAGTGAAAAAAGGCTAAGTAAATGCACAGTCTGTGGGAGCCAGACTCAATGAACTTTATTGAGATGACTGTGAGTTATAACAGAACAAAATGAAAGGCAAAGTGGAGCTACGGACACACAATCTGTGGGAGCCAAACTCAATGAACTGTATTGAGATGACTTAGTATTATATGTAAAAACATGGGTAAAAGGATGAGTCCAGGCAGGTCAAAGTAGGAGAGTACAAGTATCGTACCGACGTGTATTGGCAGACTTGATTAATAACAAAACCACAAACAAAAAGGGGAGAGTAGGACTCCTAGCTTACTGAGAGTAGCAAACGGCAACTTCACATGACAGGAGCAAAAGCCACGCACCATGGACTGGGCTTGCATTGAGGTCTCACTGTGTTGAGAAGGTGGGGTGGGAGGGTTTGAATCTCAAAGCTTTATTGAGATATCACAAGACAGCTGCGCCAGATGAGAACAAAAAGGCCATGCTTCATGGACCGGACTAGCATCAAAATCTCCCTAAAGGAGTTGAAGAAGGGTGAGGTGTATATCTACATGTGGATGTAGTTACCAACGGAATAGGCTGACCTCTGCAGATGAAGATCTGTGATCAGGCATTATCGAAGAGAACCCAAATAGGGTAACGGGCCAAATGTAGGGAGGTGAGATCCAGGCATACATAACCGTGAGCAGGAAGATGGTATACCTGTGGACACAGGGTAAACCGGAAATAAGCTCACAACGCCCATTATGAGCGGATTAAACTGAACCAGGGAATGTCATCATTTAAGCCCCTGGTATCAGTACGCAACCTGAAGACCCACCGCTGCTCTTTCCTGAATAAACACTGGAACATGTTGGTAATGGGCTGTGTAATATTTGGTTTATCTAAAACAACCCATGTGAAATCATTGGCATCATGCCTTTTTTTCCAGGAAGTGTGTGGTAAGTTTGTTAATCTGTTTTTTTGCAGCGTATTGTGCTCCTATGTTCTAAAATTCGCGTCTTCACCTTCCTCGTAATGAGATAGATTAAACACTCCGAATTACAATTGGTGTGTTGTCTCAATTCCCAGGGGCGACCCGTGCCTATGTCAATGGTGGTGGTGTGTGATGTTTGTGCACAGACACTGCAATTACCGCATGGAAAGTATCCCTTAACTGGTGGAAGATTCCAGAGTGTGTTTTCTTGGGGCAGCCCTTTACCCCATGGTCTAGTATGGAATAACTGGTCCTTGCGGTTGGTGCTGCGTTTAAAGGCAAACATAGGTTTCGGTAACTTCCGAGTGCCTTTATTCAAGATGGTCCAATGTTTGTTGACACATTTCTGTAGCACGCTAGACTTGCTGCTAAATGTGTTAACGCAGATCATCCTGTCTGTGGTTTCTTTGATGGAGTTTGTCTTAAGGAGAGCTTTGCGATGGTTGTTTCTTGCTCTTTTCATTGAACTCCTAATGAGAGAGTGAGGATATTGTCGATCTAGAAGTTGTCCTGCCAGCGTTGAAGCATGCCTTTTATATTTGGCTATGTCAGTGCAGTTACGCCGAATCCTAAAAAATTGTCCGAAGGGCAAGTTCTCTCGCAAAGATTTGGGATGATAGCTGGAGTATGAGAGGAGCAATTTTTTTGACATAGGTTTTTTGTACAGTTCTGTGTTAAGTGTCCCCTCAGTGGTATAGATCAAGAGGTCTAAAAAAGGAAGTTTCTCTTTGCTATATTCACATGTGAACTTCAGGAACTCATTATAAGAGTTAAGACATTGAAAAGCTTGATGTCTTCAATAGTACCTCGCCATATGACCAGAATATCGTCTATGTAACGTTTCCATAGACAAATATTGGAGTAGAAGGGGTTGTGGGAGGTGAGGATGGTTTCTGCTTCTATGGAGTGGATGTACAGATTCTCCAAACTCTGGGTGAATGTGCTGCCCATCGAAGTGCCAGATGTCTGTAAAAATAGGGTCTCCTCGAATTGGAAAAAGTTTTCCTTCATCCCCAGGGTTGCACATCTCATGATAATTTGACACAGGCGTGATGGTGTCCAGTTCTGTGTTGTTAAGTAACGTTTTCACAGTGCATAATGTTTGGTCCTGTGGTATGCATGTGTATAAAGATTCTACATCGAATGAGACCAGGAGATCAGTGTCATCATTAAACTCCAGTCCTTCTAGAACACATAGGACGCCCTTTGTATCCTGAAGGTACGTCGGCATTTTCCTGACAAGCATTCTCAGAAAGAAGTCGACAAAATGAGAAGGTGGTTCCAGCAGGGACCCAGTCCTTGAGATTATGGGCCATCCAGGTGGTGGTCTTTATGGCTTATGAATTTTAAGGAATCCCAGGTTCTGTATTAACCAGAAATTCAGCCTCTTTTTCAGTGAGCCAGTCTTGTTCCTTTGCCTTATTGACCATGTTCACAATTGCATTAAGAAGTCTCTTTGTGGGATCCATCTTCAGAGGACGGTATCCATTAGAGACCGCCAGTTGTTTTAAACACACCTCTCGATAAGAGGAGGTGTCCATCACCACAATGCCACCACCCTTGTCAGTGCCCCTGTTGGGAGAAGCGGCAAGACTTTTAGAGCCACTATCACAAGAGTAACTAGGCTGACCGAAAAAGACCTAATATGTGGGAATTCAGGGCCCACCCAGCAGTACGTGATGACCCTCGTGAAGCGATCCCCAGGGTCGCGGAACAGTAGTACCGGGCTGGCGGCCCTCGGCCGGGGGGTCAAGACCCTGTGGTTAGGAGTCTTAAGCCCGCCAAGCAGCGCTTGCAAAAGATGAACACAAGGAAGGAAAATAGCTGCTAGCAACAGGGATCCGGTGCCAAATCCTACCTTAGAGACGAATTCCTCATGGCCAGTTAGTGCAGCCAGGAAGGGAAATGAGCTCAGCCCGGCATGCCTGCTATATGGCGTATGACCGAGCCAAGGCCCCACCCATGCAAACCGGAGTGTAAAAACTGCTGAAGTGCTTAGCGCAGGGGAAGAACCTCCGTCTCGGTCTTAGAAATAAATGAAGGACTCCGGTGTCCGTGGGAGGCAAATTCAAGGAAGGAGTCTTCCTGTGAGAGTCCATTGGAAGTGGTCATGGTCAACGATGAGCCAGTAAAAAGCCTGTTTGATTCTGGCGCTAAGATAATTCTCATCCCAAAGACATTTTATGAGCAATACCTGCTTGGTAAAGTGAGACTGTTGAAACCTGATATAAAGCCGAAAGGTTATGGGGAGAGCGCATTGACTTGTTGGGTTACTTCTGGGGTACAATAGATTTTCGAGAAAGAAATATGCCAGCAACCTTTTATATTTCTATTAAAGGAGACTAACTAATTAGCTGTTCCACCAGCATGATCTGTATGTATGCATAGTTCTCCATGATATTCCATTGGTTTGTATTAAAGAAATGCCACCTGTCAGGACCATGTCAGGGGTAGCAAAATATCGGCAAGAGTGTTTCCTGAATTATTTGCCAATAAGCTGGGTTGTCCGAAAAATTATTCATCATACAGCTTAAACCCAATGTTTCACCCAAGGTGGGCAAAGTTAGGGGTGTTCCACTAGTGGTGAAGGAAAGTATGGGAACTGAGTTGAACAAACTTATTGATAATGGTATCATACAAAAGGTTGAGGCCACGGAATGGTTGTCCCCGATTGTCATGGCTCGGAAAGCCAATGGGGAGGCAGGCTATGTGTGGACATAGGGGAACTCAACAAAGCTGTTGTGGTGGGCAACTCTGTACTCCCCAACATAAGTGAAATTTTGAGATCTCTTGATGGTGTGAGGATTTTCTCATCCTTGGACTTAAACTCTGCCTACCATCAAATAAAGTTGCATCCTCTGTCCCAATAATTGACTGCGTTTGTGACCCCCTTTGGCACCTTTAAGTTCTTGGAAATGCCCTTTGGGCTGCTTCCAGCTACCTCAGTTTTTCAAAGGACGATTCTTTGGGAAATTCAAGGCAATGCCCTGATTTTTGGCATCAACCTGAAGGAACATGATGGCAGGCTAAGAAAAGCCTTGTTGAGGCTATGTGATGCTGGCCTGAGCAGGGAAGTGCAGGATAATGCTCAAGATATTGAATATATGGGACATCCTGTAACGAGGTCTAGAATCAAACCAAAGTCTGCTCTTGTGGATACTATTTGTGATCCCCATGCACCACAAAACAAGGATGAACTGGTAAAATTCCTTGGTATGGCCAGATTTTATTAGTTTGTGCCAAAATTAACAGAGAAAACTTGCGGTATGAGAGAATTGTTGAAACAGGGAAATAATTCATATGGTGTCAGGAATGCAACAGAGAGTTTGAAGGAGTGAAGCAAAGTTTGAGTGAAGTGCCCAATTTAGGAAGCTTTGACCCAACAGATGAGTTGTACATAATGACGGATGCAAGCTCAAAGGGATTAGGAGCTGTTCTAATGCAAAAGGTGGCAGGGAAAGAAAGAACCATATTATTTATCTCTGGGGAATTAGCGGTGTGGAGCTTAATTATTCAGTAGAGAAAAGAGTGCTAGGTGTGTTCTGGCCTGTGCCCAAGTTGAAGAAGTTTATTTGGGGAAGGAAGTTTGAAATTGGATCATAAGCCCCTGAAGGAAGTGATTACAAGGAAGGGCATAGATTTTGTCTTGCACAGTATACACAAGTGGGTTGTCCCCCTTGCAAGAATTTGATTTTGCTGTTTCCTATTTGCCTGGGGCCAACAATATTTTGGCTGAATGGTTGATGTTGAAGGTGAGGTTTCAGAAGAAGGTCGTTGGGTTGGTGGAGAGGATTTTGATAAAGAGGTCAATGTTTGTTTGATCGGTGAGGGTTTGGCTTCAAAGGAAGCTTGGAGAGAAGGTTTGAAAGACAACAGTATATTGCAAACGGTCATGAAGATGGTTTCTGTTGGCTGATGTAATAGTAGTAAAATTGTATTGTGCAGTTAATTAAAACCATTACAAACAATCTCCAATTGACACAATTTCAAGCTAAAAGAAGAAAGGAGAGAACAACAAATTACAAAAGGTCATCACTAAAAGGCTACTTGTTCAAAATACACAGTAAAAACTATAAAAACTTGTAATTAGTGATTTATAGGCTTCAAATATCCCTAAAGGCAAACCCAGAGTCTCCTCTATCGGAGCCTCTTATACCACAGGGGATGTTTAGTGGGGAATAAAGTGCCATGCGCGCTAGTCACTAAGAGCCTTGGTCAGGCGACCGGAGGGCAGTGGGAGTATTTTCATTCCTCAATACCTGAGTGGGGTTGTACTGGAGTTTAAGAGCAGTTAGCCAGATCTTTCTATGCATAATTGCCTTGCAGATGTGTTAGACAGAAAAATCAGGGCATATTTAAAGTTCGTGCTTGGGTGCTAGTTTACAAATATTTATGGCAATAGACATCTTTGCAAACTCAGCCAGGCTGGGCTAAGCAGTGGAAAGTATCTAATTCCAAGATCCTCAGAGGGGGGTACAATGCATTAATGGTTAGCACTTGAGGCTTAGCGCAAAATGCAAAGTGTGCTTAAATTACAGTTATTTCTAGACACAGAGCTTCTTGCCAGAGTAAGCCTGACAAGGTCTAAGAAATGACGGGTACTTGTTACGAAAGAGGACATTGGCGGTTGTTGCGGGGCAGCAGGGCTTAACCCCCCCAGAGTGATTTAAGCTTGCTGGGTCTCCCTATCAGACCAGCTAGTTATTAAAGCCTACATTGCAAGGGGGAGGCATGAAACAACCCACCGCATGTTCTTAAACTATTCTTCTTTGGGTCCATCAAATGTTCAAAACGTGTAGTTCTAAAAAACACTCATTAAAACAGAGTAAAAAATAAAGGTCCGATTATCAACGCTGTCTTTCCTATTTCTTCGCTGAAGCATTCAAGAACTTTTCTCCGTGCGGGTCAAGACGGTATGTTCTCCTCTGCAACCATACTCCTATTTCCTCAAAATACTTTTTTATTTTTTAAGGCGAGCTTCAGCGGCTGCTAGAAATTTTACCATCCGGCAACTCAATTGGATGTCATCACCGCAAAAGCATGCCAACACCGCTTGCCTGCAAGACCGTATCTGTTTTCTGTTGAAAAGCGGTCTCAAGAGGTCCCGTCGTTCTTGTAGTAGTTCCCTACAGATAGTTATCAGATGCACTATGTTTTCTTCACCTTCTCCACAAAGACGGCACTTTACTGGTGTCTGAGCGCGTAGCCAGGGGGGTAGGTGATTTGCCAATGGCAACAACCCTAGGCGCAGCTTCAAAAACTTCTCTTTAGTTTTTTTTGAGAAGCCAGTCTGGAGGTATCTTTGAGGTGCGAGTTTAATGTAGGATTGAACGGTAAGCCAGCCATGTGCACGTTCTACCAGGGACGCTTTGTCCTGCCAGAGTGATTCTTTCCTGACAGTCTTGTTAACTACTTTTTTAAAGCCCGCCGAGGCCCCTGGGAGTTCCCAAAGCTGTCGTAGCCCCATATTGTTGATGGCGGCCTCCAGATATATCCTTGCGGGGCAAGTTTCTTTAGTTTGTAGCTCCTTCCACAGGAGAGCATTTAGTGTCTTCGGCTCTCCCCTGCTTATTTTATGCCAGCTTTTTATGTATGATCCTTGGCGTGCCAGCTCTTCTCTTGGGAGCCCGAATTCAAGCCTCATCTGTGCGGGAGATGTGTAACTTGGCAGGCCGAAGATCATGCGCAATGCTCTTGCTACGGTGCCATCAACTGTAGTAGCATCCCTCCTTCTCATTGCCTCACTGCCGTAAGTAATGGCTGGAATTAGTTTAGCTTGAATTACCTTAATAAGAGGGTGGAGGCTTGGGCCAGTGATCTTGTTTTTAAAGTTTCTTAAAGCTACCGCAGTCATTAGACCTTTCTTTTTTATGGCGTCGCATTGTGGCTTGAAGTTGCCCTTGTCATCAATAATGACCCCCAAGTATCTGTATTCACAAACGATGTCCAGCTTCCTTGAAGCCAGGAACCAGTTATTTGTTCTTCTCTTTTTATGGGTGTTAATGCACATGGCTTTGGATTTCTCTTGGTTAATGCTAAGCATATTTGTTGCAGAGTATCGTGACGTAATATCCAACAGCCGCTGTAAACCTACCGGGGTGCGGCTAATTAGTACCAAATCATCTGCGTAGAAAAGGTTGGACAGCTGAGTGCCCCCTAACTTAGGTGCATGCGCGTTGCTTTCGTTCAGCAAGGTTGATAGCTCTCCCATAAATAGATTAAAAAGTTTTGGGGCTGGCACACAGCCTTGTTTAACCCCTGAGCTTGTTGGGATCTTCCTCGATAGGTATTCTCCATTACCTAGTTTAACTTGTACCCACGTGTCGCTATGCAAGAGAATTAGCTGGTTCAAAAGCCGTGGAGGGATGTTCATCTTTTTTAATTTTTGCCACAGAAGGTTTCTATTAACGTGGTCAAAAGCAGAGCTGTAATCGATGTAGCACAGGTATAGGGGTTGCGTTACTACGAGAGCGGCGTCAATCATTAGTGATAGGGCTAGTATATTGGTAGTCGTCCCTGTATTTTTCAGAAGCCGGTTTGATTGTATGGGATTGCAGAAGCTTCTGCTGCCCATGATGTTAGTTCCTGGAGTAATAGGCCCGAGAAGTATTTGGCCTCGTTGTCAAGTAAGGATACTAGCCGGTAGCTTCTCGGGTCATTCCTTTTTCCTTTTTTGTAGATTGGGGAGATGATGGCCCCCCTCCAGGATGATGGAATTATTGACGTTTGTAAGATCTTATCAAACATTGGTTTTAGGACAGCAGCCCAAAATTCTGGCTCTTGTTTAAACAAAATGGGGGGGATCCCATTTGGCCCTGGCGCGCCATCTCGTCTTCCTTTTGATATTCTTTTACAGATCTGCACAGTCGTAGTTAAGATTTCTTGTTCTGGTGGCTGATTTTCTTTGATTTGTAGTAGCAAGACTTTAGAGTCATGGACGGGATTGTGTGGCCCTTGCCTGATTTCTTGTGTTTCATTAAAGCGTGAGCCAAGAAAAGCTGTCCATGCTTCTTCTGTGGCGTAAGAATCAATACCCTGACTCCGCTCGCTAGTCAGATCATTGATCTTTTGCCAAAACTGTACACTATTGCCGGTTTTAATATCATGTAAAAGTTTGGCCCACAGAGTCTCTTCTGTTTCTTGTTTAAGTCACCAGATCAACTTCCTGCGGTCCCCCTTTAGTCGTCTCAGATCTTGTTGAGCGGCAGGGTCTATCCTTAATCTTCGAAATGTTTGATTGATCAAAGTCTTAAGCTTTTTCAGATGAATGTTGTTTTTAACATTTAAGTGGCTCTTATGCCTCATTGCTTTGACCACCCCTTCTGCATGACCATTGCCCTTTTTTGTTCCTGTTTTATTTAGTAATATTTTTGAAAACTTCTCCCAGCTCTCAATTAAATTTGTTGTTGCGATATGCACTTCGCCTAATACCTGTTTAGCGTGAAGTAAGAGACTTTGTGGGTCATCCGTTCTGTATTTTACCCGCCTCTCATTCACAGTATATTCTAAGCTGTGTGCTTTAGCTGTAGGTGGACTTACTATTGAAATGGCATCAATCGTGACTTCCTGGGGCAGATGGTCGCTGTAATCTAATGAGCCAATATGGAAATCCCTTGCCCTTCGATACAAACTGCATGAAAAGAATGTGAAATCAATTGTGGAACTAGCCATTGTACTGTGAAAGGTTGCTGTTTGAGGGCGATCCCCTGGGAGTCTACCATTAAGTGCTCGGAAGCCCAGCTCTTCTAATGTTGTGAGAAGTCTCTGGGCTGTTTTCGAGCTTCTGCCCCCAGAGGTGTTATCTTGAGAGTTTGGCTCCCAGGCGAAAGGATCCTCCTCATAGATGATGTCTATAGTTGGATTACTAAGCATGTTTAGATTAAAATCCCCACTGATAATCCAACTGTTTGTTTGCTCAACATTTAATAATTTTGTGAGCTCTTCTTTCAACTGCTGTGCACCGCTGGTTTTTTCTCGGGGATGTAAGTAAAGGTTTATCAAAATGATGTCTTCCTTTTCGGCCCTCCCCCGAAGAGAGATTCGTAGTGCTTGTATTACATTTGGCGGGGTTAGCTTGTGTGCAAGGGGCACTACTGCATAAATGCTCCCTATATAACTGTATATAGCAAGGCCGCCCTTTTTATGAGCAAACAGTGCGTTTTGCGTGGGAGGAATGAAGTTCAGGTTGTAACCAGGAAGTGCTGATGGGTTATCGGACCACGTTTCTTGCAGTGCGATGATATAGAATCTTTGCAGATAGGTGTAAAGTTCCGTGTCTGTAAACTTATCTCATAGGCCATTGATATTCCAAGAGCACAGTTTAAGAGTGTTACAATAGTTCTCGTCATTGAACTTATTTTGTCATTGATTTTTTGTTTTGACATTTATGGTCCTGGAGAGCCAGCTCCAGTCTTGGTGGACTGGGCTTTTCGTAACGAATGACCTCTTATTACGTTGCTCTCTGTGATCTGGGAAGTCAGGGGTATTGCTGCGAGCCCCACGCAGTACCGAAAGTAATCGTGGATTCGGTTTTGCTTGACCTTCCTCTCTCCGTTGTTGGCTGTCAAGTGCCAGGGGATCGGGGTATCTTGGTTTTGAGAATGGTAGGAGCTTTATACCCAAGGTATTGAACTTCGCTTGTTCATTTAGTATTCTCTGAGCCACTTCTGCTGTTGACCAAACAGTTTTTGTTGCTTCAGCCCCGCGCAATCCAATGATTCTATGAACTCAACTGACTCCAAGTCGCTGGTGGATATATTTTTTAGGCTGATTATGGAATTCAGTAAGCGTAGTATATTTCCCCTATTAAGGGTGTCTGTCGGGCCCTTTGATTTATACTCCGGGAAAAACACGATTGTGGGGCTGTCTACCTGCCCCATCTCGAGTGTTGGACTGTCCTGAGTGATAGTGAGAGCGTTCCCTAAGCCATGGCTTCCCTCATTCGAAACTCCACGACCCTGAGCGCTATTTTCCTTTGCCTGTGTTGACTCTAGGCCGGTGATAATTACTGATGTTATTGTGGCCCCTTGTGGTTGACCTTCTTCATTTCTGTGAGCAGAACTAGAAACGAGTTTGCTGTTTCGAGTGCTATGTTTTTCTTTTGCATCTCTTCCTGGTTCGAACTTCCTCTGGGGTCATGGACCTTATCTATTTCATTGCTCCTCTGAAGGTGACCTGCTTCATTTTTGTGAATGGCGCTAGAGGCCATTTTTCCATTACGAGTGGTATTATTCTTGGTCTTTTGCCTCTCCTTTTTGTTTAAAGTTTCATTTAAATCATGATCCGAATCTATTTCATTGCAGTTCTGGAATAATATATCTCTTGTTGCTTCCGATGTCATAACCCCCGTACTGTTGTTCTTGTCCCCGAGTATTGCGGGGATTTTTTTTCTTTTGGTTACGGCCCTTCCTTCTCTGCTTTCTCCCCGGTTTTATAGCCCGGAGGTATTCCGGTAATTCTTTGTTTTGAGGGGTTTCTCCCTGTGACGTTGTGTTAATAGGTGATGACACTTGGCATCCTCCGTTACTCAAGCTATTGTTTTGTCCTTGCTTTGTTGAATCTGCCGCCTCCCTTCCCTGATGTGCTTCTTGTTGGCTGATGTGAGAAAAAGAATTGTGATGATGAAATAAAAGGGTACTGGCAAGTCAAAGATGATTTGGTTGTTGTAGATGATTTGCCTAGGATTGGAAGTAAGTTAGTTCCCCCAGGTAGATTGAGAAAGAAGTTGCTTGATAGTGCTCACACCAGCCACATGGGTATTGCTAAGACAAAAGAAAGGGTCAGAGAAGGCTAGTGGTGGCCTGTAATGGACTTGAGTATAGAGAGAGAACTAAGGAATTGTGTTTAGTGCTTGTGCAGCAATAAATTGTAGTGTAAGACACAGCCAATGCTGTTGAGGAAGCAGCTGAGTGGCCCTTGGTCTAGTATTGCCCTGGACATTCTTGGTCTGGTAAGAGTAAAGTCCTACGATTGTTACATTCTGGTGTGTGTGTGTGGGCATGTTTTCTCGCTGGTCTGAAATTAAGGTTGTGAGTTCAGTTGAATCAGGAGTAGTCATAGACTTCTTGAAGGAACTTTTTGAGAGAGAAGGCTTCCCTTTGACTTTACTCTCAGACAACTGTATGCAAATCACTTCTGGTGTTGTTGAGGAGTTCATGAGAGCAAGAGGAATAAAACATAAGAAGACGGCACTGTACCACCCAGAGAGTAATGGCATGGTGGAAAGGTTTATAAAGTTGCTGAAAGAAACCTTGCAACAAGCCTTGGTGCCTGGTGCAAACTGGAAGACAGCGATGAGGAAAAAAGTGCATGAGTATTGCTTTACTCCACATTTTTCAACAGGGGTAGCTCCTTTGCAGTTATTCAAGGACAGACTGGTCAATACAGTGGTGATCCCTATGTGGGTTTCTGAGAAAAGGATGGTGATGGACGACCAAGTTGGGCATACTCATGGGTGGAAAGAGAAAGAAAGAAAGGAGATGGAGAAAAAGAATAGATGTATGATCGGAGAAAGGCTGTCAAAAGTATGGTGTTGCATGTAGGGGACTGAGTGGAAATGAAGTCTCCCTAGAAGGAGGGTAAAAACTCCAAGTTTAGTCAAGCTTTCAAAGTTATTAAAGTATTTACGAATGCGATGAAGACAAGTGACCACAGAATTTAAACAGGGTGGCTAGGTGCAAAGCCAGTGTGGAAGATGCACCAAGTCTGGGGAAGGCACATGATGTATAACCCTGGGCGGTGAACTACGCTACGCTCGCGGAGTTTGCGTAGTTTCGGTAACTTTGCGATTCGCGTAGAGCGCGAAGTTACCGAGCACTACGCAATTTGCGGCGTAGCGTAGCTGTTTTCCTTCTTCGCGCGTTCAATATGCGTTCTCGCGCGTGCGGTAACGACCTACCATGATTCTGCGTTCGCCGACGCGATTTCCTATCCGTTCGCGGGCGCCACGAGATTTGGAATCCGGCCGCACGATCCCGCGAGAGTGTGCGAACGCGAACACGTCATTCGGACCCGCGATCTGACTTCCGGCGGCAGTGTTGGTAAGATCGCGATCCCGAACACGAAGAAACTACATTCTGGTGAAGAATATCTCTCGAGCATCATAAAACCTTCTCGAAAATGATTCTTTTGCTCCCAAAAACTCCTCAGATTGTGATTTGGCTGTAGTTTTTTGTGCAAGGAGTCCTTTTTCTTTTTTTACTTTTTATTCCAAGAGGAAGGAAGTGCCCCTGCATCTCAAACGTCCTGTTCCTGTCCAGCAGGCTCCTCCCAGTGCTTTGTCCATGTGCTGTTCACTTTCATTTGGATTTGGAGCTGGAAGGATCACTTTTTGTGTCTGTCTGCTGCATCATATCATTGGATTGCATTTGAGGACTTTTGTATTTGAGATTTTACAAGTAAGTTGGAGAATTGGTGTACTTGTTTGTTTGATTGGGGCTTGTTTGTACCTACATTTTTTGGGGATTTTCATCGTTTTTAAAATTTATTATTGTGGTCTGTAGTTTCAGTAGGGGCCTAGTTGTTTTTCTTTGATTGGAATTTCAGCCAGTAGGCCCTGAGGTACCCATGGGTGCATGTTTCTGTGGTGTCTGTTGAATTTAAACATCATGTAGGGCATGGATGGCATTGGATTGAATTGCTAAATGTGGTTTTTGGGGTGTATTTCACTTATTGGGTGTGTGTTAATAAATAAATACCTTTGTTGGATGTGTGTGTGTGTTTGTTGTGTAACTATTCAACCTTTCGTAGCCCTGTGGATTTTCATTTTTGCATTTTTGTATTAAAGCTGTGTTTAGCAGGCCTCCTTTGTCTGGTCATATTATAGGCCTGCTTCAGTTCATTGTTTTCCATGGCCTGTTGTGACTGTGAGTGACCACGTGGCTTGGGGCCATTTTGTGGTGGTAGTTTAGTAGTGTGCTGCTTTTTCCATATAGGCCTGCATGTCTTTTCTTTGTTCCCCTTGGCTTATGCTTGTTGTTGTTGTGGCCTGGCCATGTGGGTGGCAGACATTTTGTGAAGGCAGGCAGTGTGCACTGCTTTTGCCATAGGCTTGCATTATCTGTCTTCCATTTCTTTTTGTTGTGGGTGGCTAGCGGCCATTTTGTGGAGCCATCCAGGCAGTGTGCTTTTGCCATAGGCCTGCATTGATTGTCTGTCTTCACTTTCTTGTTATTATTTGTGGGTGGCCTGGCCATGTGGGTGGCGGCCATTTTGTGTAGCAAGGCAGTGTGCTTGCTTTTGCCATAGGCTTAAGCTTGCGGCCTAGTCTGCCAGTAGGCCCAGAGGTAGTCATAATGGGTGCATAAAAACTGTTTCTGTGTTGTCTGTTGAATTTTAACATCATTTAGGGCATGGATGTCATTGGATTGAATTGCAAAATGTGGTTTTTGGGGTGGTATTTCAGTTTTTTGGTGTGTGTTAAATAAATAGGCCTTTTCAGCCAGTAGGTAACCCTGGCCGTTCAGCTCGCAGACTTTGGGCAACTCCGCACTGCGCGACAACGCGGACTTACACTTTTTATCTTCTTCGCGTGCTCAATATACGTTTTCGTGCGAGCGATAACGACTTTTTGTGACGATCGCGATGCCGAACACGCAGAATTTACAATATGGCGAAGAATATCTCTCGAGCAGCATAAAACCTTCTCGGAAATGATGATTTTGTCCATTTTGCTCAAAAAACTCCTCAGGTTCTCATTTAGATGTAGTTTTGTGTGCAAGGAGTCACTTTTATTTTTTTTTAGAATTTCTTTTAAGAGGAAGGAAGTTCCCCAGAGTCTCCAACTTCCTGGTCCTGTCCTTTGTCTTCACTTTCTTGTTATTGTGGGTGGCCTGGCCATGTGGGTGGCGGCCATTTTGTGAAGCCAGGCATTGTGCTTTTGTCATAGGCCTGCATTGTCTGTCTTGTCTTCCTTTTCTTGTTGTTGTGGGTGGCCTGGCCATGTGGTGGTGGCCATTTTGTGGGTCCAGCCACTGTGCTTTTGCCAAAGGCCTCCAAGCTTGCGGCCTAGTCTGCCAGTAGGCCCAGAAGTAGTCATCATGGGTGCATAAAAACTGTTTCTGTGTTGTTTTAACATCATTTAGGGCATGGATGGCATTGAATTGAATTGCAAAATGTGGGTTTTTTGGGGGGTCTATTTCACTTTTTGGGTGTGTTAAATAAATGCCTTTTTTGCGTGTGTATGTGTTGTTGTTGTGGTTGTTGTCTAACTTTCCAACCTGTTTTTAGCCATGTGGATTTTAGTATTTGCATTAAAGCTGTGTGTGTTGTTTATCCGGCATCCTTTGTCTGGCCATATAGGCCTGCTTGAGTTCATTGTTTGTCGTGCCTTGTGCCTGTGAGTGACCATGTTGCTGGGGGCCATTTTGTGGTGGTAGTTAGTAGTGTGCTGTTTTTGCCACATAGGCCTGCGTGTCTTTCCATTGTTCCTCTTGTCTTACTGCTTCCAAATCCATCCCCATTGCCAGCTGCAGCTCCCTGATGCTGCATCCATCCCACGTGATGCACAAATTTAGGCCAAACAGGCTCCACTACATTTTAGTTTTTGTTCTTTGCTATTCTTATTCTTCCTGAGTGTACACACTACACAGTACACCAGGAAAGCCCTGGCCTTGTTGTCAAAGTCTCATAAATGGCTACACTGTTGTTGTTCACTGAGTTTCTAAAATTTAATAATTGAGACAACCACACACTAAGTTATATATTATATTAGTTTGATTTGTGCTATCGTTTGACTGATGTTCTTCTGCCTTTTTTGCTTTTAGGTGCACAAAAGACTGAGGAGGAGGTGTGTCATCATTGCCCGTTGTACTGCCAGGCAGACATCCTGCTGCTGTACACAACGTGACGTGTGACCTGACCAGACATCTCTGCAACTTGTGCAACTGAGTGCTGCTGACATCTGAAGAAGATGGGCCCAAAGAAAGCAGGTACCAGGTCCTCCAGTACCAAGAAAAGTGCTATTGAGAAGAAGGAACAGAAGAAGGAAGTGACACTTAAGTCTGGTGTGCCGCCCAATACCTTTTTTGGGAGAAAAAAAAATTACGTCTGCAGCAGCGGTGTCCGGGGGGCAAGCTGGGGCAGCACCTCCGCATCAGTGGGCCCAACCCACCAACCCAGGCCCAAGCACATGAGTGTGGAAGAGGTAGCCAGCCTAATGGTGGAAAGCAGTGATGCTGAGCCTGAGATAAACTTATCGCTATCTCAAAGTAGTACCCAATCAACGCAGGAGGAAACACAGCAGATAAGTGGTCAACAGCCGCAACCACCGCCCGCAATAGAAGTTGTTGTTCCTCCCGAAGTAGGGGCAGTTCAGGAAATTGAGCCTCATGCAGAGGTAGAAGAAGAAGCCACTCATTCAGAAGATCCATTGTCTTCCAAATCTCCAGCAAGGAAAAGGAGGGGTAGTCCATCAAGTTCTTCGCCAAGCCCCCCTTCTGATGATCTAGATGCCACTTGGAAGCCACAAACTGAGTCTGAGAGGGAGACACGTCCCAAGACCAAGCTAGGGAAAAGGAAGGTTCCAGAAAGCCTTACACTTATGGAGGTCGATGTAGAACAGCAGGATGATGATGATGAGCCAGTCATCACGAACATCACTCCCGGCCCGAGGAGATGGAGGCCAACATTATTACCCTATCCAAAATCGCTGCGAGGGATGTAGCACGCATACCTCCACAGGTAACACCAACACGACCTACAGCTTCCATATTTGCATTAGCAAAGGCCCGGCAGCGACCTACATCCAGCACAACCACCACCTCAGTAGAAGTAGGTAGTGGTACAGCACAGAGTCAAATTCAACACACACCCTCCAGTTCATCCAGCATTGGAAGTGGCACCTCCAGCAGGAGGCAAAAGTTAAGCTCCCCAGTTTGGGACTTTTTACGGTTAGCGAAAGGAGGAGAACATTGCTATATGCTCCATTTGTAATACCTCTGTTAGTCGTGGTAAGCTTGGTACAAACTATGGTACCGGTGGCCAAATAACCCATCTGAAAAAACACCACTTGATCAGCTGGGAGGACCACCTTCGCGGCATAAAAACTGCAACCATTGGTGTTGGTGGGGATAAAGGAGTAGAAGATCCGATCATGGTTGAAGAGGAAGGACAGGGAGACATTCTCTCTGGTAGTGGTACACAAAGTCTCCCTGTCCCCAGCAGTGCGGTGTTAACGTCACCCACATCTTCAGCAACATCTCAGTGGCACAAGAGTAAGAGTCAGCCTGAGACACCAAGGAGTACCGCAATGAAAAAAAGTGCGTTGTTGAGCCTAAGAGAAAGAAAACCATGCAGCCTACCATTATCAGCATGTTTGGGGGGGAGGGGCAGTACGAACGCAACCACCCAATAGCACGTTTGTACAATGGGAAGCTGGCTAAAATGTTAGCACTGGACCTTCTCCCTTTTTCTTTTGTTGAAGGGGTGGGTTTTCTGGAATTTGTGACCGCCATCTGCCCAAAATGGCATGTTCCCAGCTGCTACTATTTTGCCAGAGCTGCTGTTCCAGCACAACATCACGACGTGCTGGAATTTCTTGGAAAAGCCTTGAAGCAGAGTGCTGTTCACAGTATCCACCTGACAACAGACATGTGGACTAGTTGCCAAGCCACAGATTACATGTGCATCACTGCACACTGGATCTCTTTTGCGGGGGTTAGATAACAGATATCTGCTGGTGTTGACGCTGCTGAGATTTTTCATGCCACTCGCAAACATGCAACTGTAGCCATGTTTGCCATGGAGAAATCTCATACTGCTGCAAACATTTTGGAAGAGTTTACCACCAAGGTCTTTGAGCGGCTGCGCCCAAGAGGGCTTAAGATTAGCTTTGTTGCCACGGACAATGGCAGTAATGTAGTTAAGGCCATGGGCGATGGTGGCTATTTCAGGGTCCTGTGTTTGGCACACTGCATTAACATTGTTGTTCAAGACTTTCTGAAAAATGAATCCAAAGTCAGCAACTTACTGGCCACCTGCAGAAGAATATGCACACATTTCAGCCATTCTTTTAAAGCCCGGAAGCAGCTGAGGGTCATCAACGTGAGCATAAAATGCCAGTCAAAGCACTCATCCAGGAGGTGCCAACACGTTGGAACTCAACTTATTACATGCTTGATCGTCTGTTTGACCTGTACATACCACTCAATGTTTATGTCATGCAAAGATTAGGGGAACCTACTGTGAGAGGCATGACCGTTGAGATGGGTCAATGGGACCTCATTAAATGCCTGACTGAGATGCTACTTCCTTTTGAGATCTTCACACGTGAAGTCAGCAAGGAGGACTGTACTATGGGCCAAGCTATCCCATTGTTGCACATGCTAGAGCAACAGCTGAAGGAGGTGTCTGAAACGTACGAAGGTGTGGATGACAAACAAGACGCATATCATTTGTCGGAGTCCTTAGCCGCTCGCTTATCTGAAATTTCAAGGATTAAAAATAACATTGTGTCACAAGAACATTACATTACTGCCACAATTTTGGATCAACGGTACAAAGTATTTCTGAACAGTAAGGCAGTAATTCCTTTTTCGGAAGTGGATGTTGCCAACTACAAAACTTTGATAGCTGAGGAAGCCAGTAAGTTCGAAAACGAACGGCTGGTAATTATGGCCCCCCACCCCAGGCCATAACAAGTACTACAGGGCATCCAGAGTCAAGTTCTACTTCGGAGCCTGAGGGCAGTGCGTTTGCCTCCCAGCAGTCACCGACACCAACACTACCAATATAACATCAACAACAGCAAGATCAGGATCATCCACAGTACAATCGGCAACTGATTGGTTTCTACGGCAGGAGTATGGTAAGTCCAGTGCTGATGCAAAGGCAAAACAGGCCGAGCACATCGGAGCACCCCTGAACATTGAGCGGACGGTCCAGGCCTATCTGGATGACCCAACAGAGGTCTTCATGGATCAAAACCCATTGGTGTATTGGTATGGGAAAAGAAGCCAATGGACAGTGCTCAGCAGGCTGGCGATAAAGTATCTGGCTTCCCCTGTCGCAAGTGTCTCTTCTGAGCGTGTTTTCAGTGCTGCTGGTGCCATTGTAACTTTGAAAAGGACCAGTCTCTCGCCCAAAAGCGTGGAGAGGTTAACCATGATCAAAATGAATCAGCACTTTATACCACCGGATTACAAAATACGTGAATCACAGCAGGAAGACGAGAGCGACTTCGATGACGTAAGTAGTGGGTTACAGGACCTACTTCTGTCCGAACCACCAGAGTTTGAGGACGAGCTCCTCTTCCCTGACAACTAGGCTTTCAAATTGTTACTTTCTTCCTTCCTTTATTTGTCTGTGTATCTGTCTTTCTGGTTCAAATCAAACACAACAAATCCATCACCACCGTCTTCTCTTTTTATTTCCCTATTGGAGTTGCACGTCTGTGCATTTAACTGTCCACTTTTCAGAGTCCTGCTTCATCTTCCTGACTCGCCCTAATTACATTTCCATGAATCCAGACATTGGAGTACAAGAAATGTTGCCTTTAACAGTCCCTCCATAAGAAGTGAAACGGGACTATAGCTATCCTCTGTTTTGTTTCCGAGCCGAAACTCATCACTCTCCGAAGGCTACCGCCTCTGCAGGCATCCACAACTCTTCACTGTCAGAAGAACTTGGGCAGGCATCCAAAAGTAAACGCATCACTGTCAGAAGGCTACAGCCTCGGCAGGCATCCAAAGCTCATCACTGTCAGGACAGAAGGTACTTGGCAGAGAAAGACAAGACACTTCGAAGAAACTTGCTGACATTTCTGCAAACTCAATTGACCATCAATGACCGCTACCCAGGCCGCGGCCCATCACAGCGCTGACCATGTGAAGCAACTTAAACTGCGACAAAGTGCCACAGATGAATAAGACGAAAACCGAAACAGCGACTAACACTCAAAATGAATGTGGAGTAATAATGAGGCCACTGCCTCGTTAAAAAAAAAAAAAACACCTGTCAGAACTAGGCATCTGATGATCTGACAGCCAAAGAGAAGAGCAAGACAGGTAATGATGGCATGCATTGGATGCTTGCTGACTCTGAGCGATTGCTGTTGTTTGTTGTGTTGATGTTGTGCATGAAGTCGAACTCTACTAGTTAATTTACAAAGTGAAAGTGACTCAAGTGACAGTCAATGTTTCCCTTCTTGTTGTTTAATAACCAAATTGTGCTCCTACTACTGCAGGTGCAGGCCAATATCTGTTGCAATTTTTTAATATGGAATATGGACTTAATCAGAGTCACTACAGACTGAGTTGGAGTTGGACAACACGTACCACACCATGATGATGACCATACTATCTTTGCACGCAGTCAGTCAGTTGGATCGGAGATGATTGAAGGAATAACTGCATTTCATGAAGTGGCATAAATGGTAAACACAACAATTCAACAAGAAAGTAAACACAGCAGACCTACATGTCCATGTAGTGGTGGAGTCGAGTGTAGTCATATGACTGACAGCGGCGCATTGATTTAGTCACTTAATTTGGAAAATGCTAGGTTGCTGTATATGCCTTTTGTCTGGCTCTGTCAAAATTTAAGGTAAATGGAGGTTGGCTCACGGGCTGGTGCTGTGGTGGGCCTGTTCTGTCCTGTTGTTGTTGTAGCTTAATGCTGTAAACAGAATAGACACGATATATCCAAGCCGCCTCAGTCTGAAAGTGTTCTCTCTTCTCTTCTTGGACTCCACCGTAATTGATGCTTTTTTTTATTAATTGATTTTTCAATACCCCTTTTGTTTTTCCATCTACACTTACAGGCCGGCCTTTACCCTGTGCTATACTGGGAGAAACAACTCACACTTACCTTACCAATCCGCATCAGGCAGGCAGTGGCACCCAAGATTGATGTGCGGAGCGTCCATGGAAGATAGGACCAAGAGGAATGACGAGATTCAACTCCACAATTTGACCAGGATAATACAGTAACTTTAGTATCATGCATCATTCGTCTTTTAATTAATTTGATTCCTTTTTTCTCTTCAATCATTACGACTGTGTGTTGTGTTGTTGTTTGTTTGCTAATTGATCACTCCAACTATTTTTAATTTTTCTTTGCTATCTTTAAAAGTAAGCCCGGTACAACATGGAATTTGGGTCTCTGAGGGCATACAGGCAAGGCAAATTGCATAGAATATACTGCTGCCCTGTACTGTCTAATTGTCTAGTAGTAGTTAGTAAGTACTACTCATTAACCATCAAGTTATCTTCATCATCAATCATCATGCATGCGTTTCCTTTTTCTCCCTTTATAGATTTATTGGATAAGATCATGGTCGTCCGCCAAGATTGCGCTTTTCTTTTGTTGTGTCCATGCGTACTGTTTTCCTTTGTCAAACCTTTTCCCAAACCCCCCTTCCCATCCATTCATCAAACCCTAACCCTCTTCCCCCGGGTTGTGATTTATATTGAGGTGTCATGTACACCAATTGATCACACGCTTGGCAGATGTGGTGAAAGCAACACTAATTCAATTTCAATGCAGGGCGAGGATCTGCTTCTGCTTGCCCACCCATGCTCAGTCTATGTGCAAGCCAATTTTTTTTCCAAAGGGACCGTCACCTAATACATCATAATTAATTGCCGGCATAGATTGGATTCATCATCAACATCCTACCACACAGCAGTAAAGGTTACGAATTACGATTGTGTTAAGTTAAGTGACTCACTCGACACAACTACAGTTTGTAACTTCTTGTACTAGGCTGTCCCCGCCACCATTATGTTTTATTTTACTTAAGCACTTGCAATATTGTTTGTTTGGCAGTCTTCTTCTGTACTGTACTTCACTTCGTTCTACTACTCCTCCCACAGTCGCTCTCAGCCTCAGGCAAGTGACTCTCTTTTTTATTTTTTTTGCAAATGCTACTGCCAGTGTCTACTACTACCACCACAACCATGGCATCTTCTCCATTCTCTTGGGAAACCATGCAGCCATCGCTGTGCCGAACTTAATCATCATCAATCACAGGTAAGATAAGTTTGGTGGGAGGTATAATGGACTAGGAGGAGAGACTGACAGTACTAGAAGGACAAATAACTCAGTGAAGGGTACCGCAACTATCTGTTTGTGTTACATCATCGGCAGATTATTTAAATCAAACACTGGCTATGGCCCTGCAGCAGCAAGGAAACCATGGGACGTAAATTCGTAAAACAGTAACCCCCCACAAAACATTAACATTGTATGTTTAAGTATAAATATAATTTATTACCCTAACAAAAATAAACTATCCCACACCTGACCCACCCCTCTCCCTAACCCCAACCAATGTCCAAAACGAAAAAGTCCAAACAATGTCCAGAAACCCCAACGCCCAATTCCCACCCACCAACAAAAGGAATAAAAAAGGGCAATCCAACAGGGTCCTATAGTCCTTATATTCGGCAGGCTTTTAGGTGTTTGTCCACCAGGATCTTAACACGCTCCTCTAGTTGCTCCTCTAGGCGTGAAATCCGGAGGAGCACCTGGCGGCGAAATGCCCTGCAGTGGCATCCAGGGTGGGGGGGCAGCAGTGCTGGCTGACAATGAATTGCGGCGGCGGGCGGCTGCCTGACCGCGGCGCCGTACCACTGGAGGTGGGGCCTGGCTGGGGCCCGGGGCATCGGAGGAGGCTGCAGCTGCTGCCGCCTCCTCCTCCTCCTCCGCCTGAGCCACCAGCCGGCGGTACTCTTCACAGATGGCCTCCAGTTTCCGGCACCGAGCCCTGGCTGCCAACTCCTTCCGCTATGGTTTTTCTTGGGAAGTAGTATCTATATCAAGAAAGAAAAAGAATATTGTTGTAACCAATACTCTTAGCAAAACAGTAACACAAAATTAATTCAACACATAGTGGCACAGTAGCACTAGCAAGAAGCACAGTGCATAACATTTGTGGTAATAATCTATCCTCCCACTTCCTCGGCCTCTAACATTTGTGGGAGTTTCAGGCATTATACTAGCACTATGGACTCCAGTACACAGTACACCAGTCTTCTTCTTATGTCTAGTTTAGCGAAATTACATAACCTGGTTGTAGCCGGCATGCCAGATCAGTCAGCTATGCTTGCACCCAAGACAAACATACGAGTCATGACGCAGACTCACGTTAGTTTTATTTACTACTGTCTGCAGGTGGGGAAGCTTGTATTTTTCTATTATGGGTGGCACTAGCCATACTCTCTCTGTTACATGAAGGGCAATTGCTCAATTTCACTTTCACAGTGCCCTGGCTACTACAAAAAGGCAGATTATATATCTGATCCAATGATCATTGCTTATATATGGGACAACGACATAAGGTCAGTAGCGGTCGGTGGTGGGAGTGCTGCCGGGCGGTGACGTGGGGAGGGGCAGGGTGGGGGGTAGTAAACTATGGATTACGGCCAATTACAGGTAAGTAAACATATAAATAAATAAAACTAATTTTGTTGCGCGCACTGCATTGCATTTGGCGGTGCAGTGCGCACAATGAAATTCGCTTTATTTATTTTTATGTTTAGTTACCTGTATTTGGCCGTAATCCATTATTTACTACCCCCACCCTGCCCCTCCCACATCACCGCCCGGCAGCACTCCCACCACCGACCGCTACTGCATAAGGTACTTTGTTTTGATTGACTGTTTAACCAACAGATAGGCCACCCTTTGCAGGCTGGCTGACAGACATTCGGAAATAAATTAACATAGGTAGAGAGTGGTCCTTGGAGTCGAAGGAAGGCGCTTGATAACTAACTATACACAATATATATGATGTGCTTGCAAACTACTGTGAGTCAACTGTATTCTGAAAATACAACTTGTATTCCCCTCGGCTTTGCTACTCTGGCGCGGTTTCTTTTACATTCCCTTCAAACTAAGACTCTGCATCCCGTGACAGTCTCCACCACCTATGCTGTCTATGATGAATACATACAGGCATCCATCCATTCTAAGTAAATGTATATCATTCTTCTTAATCTCTCCACAAACCTTACTTTGTTTCACCAACAACCACCCATGCGTCCACTCCTTCCTTGCTTGCCTTGGCTTTGAGTTTCACCTAAACACCGCTGATGATTCTTGCTATCCCCAGTATCCACCCATACTGTGTCGCCCACCCAGGCAGGCATCCATTCTTCTTTCATCTTCCACCCATCCTTCAACAACACATGCATCTGATTCCTATCAGCCACCTATCCATGCTTCCAACGTATCCTTCTCTGCCAGTCATATTAAATCTCGCCCGTCCTTCCTCCTTACACCCTTCTTTCTTTTTGTTCAACACATCCATCAAGGTCATCTGATCTGACTTTTAGTCTTCTCCATAAAACTTTCACAGCTGAGTTGGAGTCAGATAGAAGAGGCCATTGGTTACTCAACTCACGCTGCTAATGCTATTGCTAATGCATTGCTAATGCTAAGTAAAGGGTGTCTTCTTCAACCGTTGTATAATGTTCACTACAACTTCATACCTAATAAGTCTCAACAACAGTACAGTGAGTGAAGTGAACACCCTAGTGCAATGTCAATAAGTAATGAATATAACTTACCACCGCCCGCCACTGCTGCTGGCTCACCCCCTGTAGCTCCTGCAGGTGCCGCATCTCCTGCCCCCTCCGGAATGGTCGCATCGCCGCTGGCCCCGTTGGCACTGGTGGTCGGTAGCACGCCTAGAAAAAAACATGACACATTTTTAGATGCCTGTACACCTCCCCCTATTTATTCGTTTTCACTAGCAAGATTGAAAAAAAAGTTAATACATACATATACAACATACATCACTAGTCCAAATCGGGTACTAGAGTAGAGTCAGTAGACACTAGTAGTGTTATGGTCCCTAGGGTCATTATTATTGTCTACTCTACTCTTTGCAAAGTTAGCCTGAGCCATGCAACCATTTTTTGCTTCATGTCTTTTGCGCATGTTACCTCGCAGCTTGTTGTGCAGTAACAGTAAGACGCCTTTTTGAGCCCACATGAGCTCATACAGCTACTGTCTGAGCGTTGCGTACAAGAGGTCGAAAAACAAGCCACTTTGTTATGGAGTTCGGTTAGTCCGTATTGCTTAGCCATAAGTAACATGTTACACTTTTTGGCATGACTGAGAAATGCTTGCATTATACTATGTAACACGCACCATTTTTCTCATAACAGGCAGAAGATTCCCTTCTACGAACCAGAGATTTGCAGAGCTTATGAATGATGCATGTAACCAGTACTTCTACGTTCTACGGTGAGGGTCTCCCAGAATTCGCACAGATCTTTTGTCTTCTATCATGCACTTGTAACAATGTTTATTGTTTTAATCTTATGCATTTTGCTGTTGGAGCTGGCTGTAGTACACTGAATTTTATAGAACATACAGAGCTTGTTAGTTGAAAATAAACCTTTTGAACTTACACATAGACTCTGTGGTATTTGGTGTGGTGGTGGTGGTGGACTTACACGAGTGAGTGAGCGAAAGGGTGTTATGTTCTGGGTTGTGTAATCATTGGGTATCTTCGGGTGGGGGTTCGGGGACCTAATGAGACACTATAGCTAGTCGGTCAGGGGATTGTGGGTTCACTTCTGACTGAGGTGTGAGGAAGGTCCAACCTCCCATCACCAACATCCTATTTTCTTGTGCATAGTTCTGTATGTGGCTGTGCATAATCCCCACAACAGTAGTAGTATGTACTATATCCTATCAAAAATAGTCAAATATCTGGTTGGGCATTTTGTTTGTGGTAATTGTCAAAGCCTCAAGATTAAGAAGACTAGAAGAGGACAACCCAAAGGACTGGACTCAGTGGCTAGAGCTATTGGTCAATCTGAGTTTTATTCAAAACCGTAAAATAAAGAGTGGCAAACTGGGCAAGCTTAGCTACAGACAGACTAATAGTAGTAGTACAGAGAGTCATAGCAGAGGCAGTTAGAACTTAGAGGCAGGGATAACCAGAATTTAGAAACAGATAGTCAAGTCAAGATCAAAGAAGCTTTTGTAAAAAATAGAATTAGGAAGTAGAACCAGAATTAATAGTTTGGAAAAAATAAGGTGCAGTAAAAGTTAGGGGAATATAATTGTTAATATTAACCACTGGAGGACTTACTGGGGCCAGCAGCAGGGCCCTCGGTAGAGGAGCGGTCCTCTTGTGGTTGTCCCGCCGACTCGGACCCCGTCTTCTTGCCCCTGGGTGCTGCAGATCAGTGATCATGTAAGATATAATAAAGAAAGAGACAAACATTAATGATTGCTGTGAAACAAATAAATTATCTAAAAAAACGCTCAAAAAACATTTTAGGAAACAATAATTGCAATAAAATTCACCTATCTAATCCGATTGACTACTGGCTTGCGGGATTCACGGACCGTCTACTTATTTATGAACACTAATCCAGTGTTCCATTCTGATTGATTCGCATCCAGAACACTAACTAAGCCTAAGTACCACCTGACCTAGCCCACCTATTCCAGACGGGCCAATTGTTCACTAAGTCTGCATTTCCATTTTTTTTAGCCCTCAAAAATGCATAGATGAGATGGAGGACACATGCATAAATTTGTGCATACACCAAATTGTTGGTTGGTTGCGTCTGATGTTCTGCTACTGACTGACACTGCTAAGCCTACCACTCACTAAACAAACTACAAAAGGTTCTACTAAGGACTGGGGTAAGCAGCACTCAGTGACAGAGGATGCGTCACGCAGACCGCTAACAAAATTATCAACTAATACTAACTAAACCTAGTATCAATCCATCCACAACTATTTGAAAGGAGGACAAAGGAAGGACTAGAGTCTCTCTAGCAATAGCATTACCTAACTTAACTTCTCTAAAGTAAACTCTTACATAATAATCAGGCCAAGCGAGCGCAAAGTTGCAAACAAGTAAGAGTAGCGCTGAGCACCTGTGTCCTACAATCACAGAAGATTTTGAAACGCAATTTACCTGCAATGTAAGCAGCAGTATTCTTGTTATTCGTAAAAAAATTATACACAATACTTATACTACTATATATATTAGCTACTCACCAAGCCCCACAACCTCGACACCTAGCAGGTCCAACAGGTCCTGCTCCCGGTCCAGGATGTCTGACCACCGGTGGGCCAGCTGGTTATGGGTGCGCCGGACCCCTGAGCAGCAAAACACTGCCTGCCGCACCTTCGCCCACCGGCGGTGACGCTCCTGGATAGGGTACCCAGAGCATGGCCTGCCACCTGCTGCCAAGGTCAAGGGGAGGTGGCGCTGCACAAAAAAAACAAGGGCGGCCACCTCCGCCTCGCTAAAAAGCTGCCGGGCTTGCACCCCTGCAGGGCGCAGTCTGCCGCAAGGCAGGCGGCTCTTGGGCGCACGCGCCTTGCCCTGGGAGCCGTTATTGCTGCTGCTACCCTTCGCCATGGTTCTGGGGTGTGTGGGAGGAGGCGGAAAAGAAAAGTTAGAAGGGAAAAATAAAGTTACCGGAAGAAGTAGGAGCTTAAAGAAGAAAGTAATATAAAACAGTAGAAAAGTAAAAAAAACAGTAAAAAGTAGAAATAAATGCAAAATATAGACTTAGGCACAGAGAGAGATAGATAATAAATAAATAAAAAATGAAAAACAGTGTAAAAAACTAAGGATTGCAAAGATTGAGGGAGGATAGAAAAGCAGGCCCAGAACCATAGCATAGAGTGAAAAACAAGATGGCCGCGCCCATCACGACCGCGTGGGTAAGTTTGCGCGATATTTCTCCCCGAGCACGCAAAAAGCGTCGCGAACACGTAGGACGCATTCCCGAACATGAAATGCGCATCGCGAGCACGCTATACGCGACCCGGAACAGGAAATAAGGCATCGCGAACGGGCGAGACATGTGAAAAACAAGATGGCCGCGCCCATAGGCGACCGCATGGGCAAGTTCGCAAGATACTATCCTCCGAGCATGCAAACAGGACCCGAACACACACAACGCTTTCCCAAAGAAGAAAAACGCATCGCGAACGGACGCGACAAGCAACTACGCACGCTCGCGTAGCTACGCGTAGCTCGCGTATCGCTTCAACGTCTTCGCGTAGCTTCGCGTAGCACGACTACGCGAACTACGTCCAGGGTTAATGATGTACATGAGGTTGTTTGTCGGTCCCAACAGGTGAAGATGGTGCCTCTCCACTTACAGGATTGTTCAAAGTAAGTCTTTTGAAATTACGTGTACCTTGTCTTGTGTTACCCTTCATTTCAACCATGTTGCCTTTAATATGATTTTCATCCTAGAGGTCACAATGTTCTTATTTTTATTTGTTGTTGTAATACTGGTTGAGGGAGGTGTTGTGGTGTTCTGTATCTAGGTTATGATGTAGAGATCTGGAATGTGGGTTGGTTGCTAATGTGGAATGTGTTTGGTTGGATTCTGTGTCAGTTGCTGTGGCACTTTGATGTGGATGTAGTCTCTGCTGATGCTATACTGAATAAACAGGATTATCATCACCAGGATCTTATGTGGCCTTATTTACCGACTTTTACACCATATCTAACATAAAACGCGCTTTACAATGAATTTCCATGAGATTTTTACAATATACTTCATTCACCTGCTATGTACCCATCCAGCGTTGTGCATATATTAATTTTATATTTTTAATCACAAAGGAATGTTCTTTCACGCCCACCCCACCTTAGTGAAGCGGTTAGGAGATCCTCCCTTTCCACCATCATCCCTCCTTATTTATTTTATTTTTTGCAGATGTAGGGCTGCCACAATATATTTCACAGTCAATCAGAGTCAACCAGAGTCATCACAGGCCCATCCCGAAATGGATAATTTGAAAAAAAACTCCTTTGTCTCATGGATGCCTTTATTTAACTTGGGTCCATGAATGGTCTACATAACCTCTTTTTGGCATATCTTTGAACTACAATGGCCAAGAAGTACAAAAGCATTAACCTTTTTAAGTTCATCCAGAGCCTTTTGGTAATATAAATATCTTCAAAACTACTACTAAATTTGGCATACATCTGTTTAGGGGGGTTTCTGTAGTTGTGGGAACAAAATGTCCCACTGGATCAAAAAAGTGAAAACTCTTATTTTTCCCCCTTAACATTTTTTACCTGTATTTAACTGCACACAATAATTGACATGATGGACCTTCCAAATTTCTGCAAATCCATCCTTGAGTTGCAGAGTTATAGACAAAACAAGTAATGCATTTTAAGTAAAATTTGTAGTTCAACCATAACTACTAAGTGGCAACCACCACTGTGTAATATACATACATGAACACAAACACAAACACCCCTGCCCCCTCGAACACACACACACAATAATTTATATAAATACAGTTGTGGTTAAAAATTAGCAGGTAGGGGGGCATGGCTTTGGCGCCTGCGAAGATGGCCGCCTTCACGTAGAGCTCCGTGACGTCGCTGGGAGACGGATCTCCTCCTGGCGGTATTACTCGTTCTCCGTTCCTGAAATCTACACGCCGGCACTCATGAACTGCTCCTGTGTCCATTGAAGTGCCTGCAAGTGTCCGGGGTGAGCGTTTTTGTATTTTATCTTCCCGCTCGGCCGCGCCTCATTATTTGCAGCCGCCATTTTGTTTCACGTATTTTCACCGCCCGGACACTCTCCTTATGCTGAGTTTTCCAACTTACTCATGTTTTGCCTTATTATTATCATTTATGCTCTCTGGTGACTGCTAACGTTGGGAACCCATTTCTCCATGATATAATTTTTTTATTCTATTTTTATCTTCACATGATGTACCCACCTACTCAACGTCTTTCTGCGGTAGCTGCTTCCTGTGGTATTCTTATTTTTTTTGTCTCACCGATTTTACTAGGCAGTGTGTACTAATAATATCACAAAGAAGAGAGACTAGGGAAAAGAGCCTTCTCTGACTCCCCTATCATCAATGAAAACTCACTCAACAGAGAAGAACTGAAACCATTACAACTCCTTGTTCTAGACCAACAGGAGCGAGGATATAAAAATATCCTTTACTTTCAACATTCAACATAAAACCCAGAAGATACGGTAAAAGAAATAGAAAGACAACACTTGTCTTAATACTGCCCTCACACACTTTGCAGTGTCATGCTTCATCATAGGGCCGCATCTGACGTCCAGGTGCAGACCAACACACTGGACGGAGCGCAATTATTTTGGGAATCAATGTGAAGAATAGTGGTGAGGGTACAGGAAATGTGGCAGAACAAACAAACCAACATAAACCCACAACAAAGGGACATAAAGGAAAAAATATTCCCTTCAGAAGGGACCAAAGAGTGCAGACACATACAGTTAAAACAACCTAAGGGGTAACTGCCATCACTCTTTATTCAAGTAACCCCTTGGTAGGATTAAAAATAAATAGATGGGATAATCAGGGGAGGTAAAGACCCCTATATCCCTGCTGCGTTTACCAAAATGTTTCAGCCAATATTTCACGCCCAACAGGGTCGCTCTGGCAATCGTCAGGGTGTAGGTCCCACGTTACCTGGTCTTCACCCCTCATTGGAGTTTTTACCTTATTTCAACAGGCCCGACAGTCCTGCAAGATAGTATACTCGATCAACCGGTGGACCGATGTGAGGAACTGAAGTTGTGTGGTTCTTTGGAGTAAGTGTGACTACAAGACCACGGTCCCACAAAGGTCCCGGGTCTGGAGTATTTCTAATAAACCCGTGAAATTGTTTCCTCTTGGAAATTTCCCAGAGTATACTATCTTGCAGGACTGTCGGGCCTGTTGAAATAAGGTAAAAACTCCAATTAGGGGTGAAGACCAGGTAACGTGGGACCTACACCCTGACGATTGCCAGAGCGACCCTGTTGGGCGTGAAATATTGGCTGAAACATGTTGGTAAACGCAGCAGGGATATAGGGGTCTTTACCGCCCCTCATTATCCCATCTATTTATTTTTAATCCTACCAAGGGGTTACTTGAATAAAGAGTGATGGCAGTTTCCCCTTAGGTTGTTTTAACTGTATGTGTCTGCACTCTTTGGTCCCGTCTGAAGGGAATATTTTTTCCTTTATGTCCCTTTGTTGTGGGTTTATGTTGGTTTGTTTGTTCCGCCACATTTCCTGTACCCTCACCACTATTCTTCACATTGATTCCCAAAATAATTGCGCTCCGTCCAGTGTGTTGGTCTGCACCTGGACGTCAGATGCAGCCCTATGATGAAGCATGACACTGCAAAGTGTGTGAGGGCAGTATTAAGACAAGTGTTGTCTTTCTATTTCTTTTACCGTATCTTCTGGGTTTTATGTTGAATGTTGAAAGTAAAGGATATTTTTATATCCTCGCTCCTGTTGGTCTAGAACAAGGAGTTGTAATGGTTTCAGTTCTTCTCTGTTGAGTGAGTTTTCAGTGTGTACTAATACACATCATTTATTTCATAAGGAACTTCCTGTTGCTGCATCTTTTATGGCAACTGCTCGCTCTACCCGAAGTACTGGTACTCCTCTTGACTGTTCCCCATTAGAGGATTATAATCCTTTTAGCATCTTGCAGGAAAATATGGAGGTCTTAGATTCTGGTCATTCTGCCTCACACTACTTCTAAATCATCATCTAAAAAAGCCTCTGCCTCACCGGCTGTGTCAGGCAAACGTGTCAAGAAAGACCCACCTTCTCCTTCCATTTCTCCAACATCAATCTCTATGGAACTAATTCTTGAAGAACTACGTGCTCTCAAGCCCTACATGGAGGAAACTAATATCCGTCTCCAAGGTCTCGAGGACAAATGGTCACATATAGAACAAAATGTTCATCACTTGGAAAGACGAATTGACTCTGTTCAGGCTGTTACCAATCAAGTGCCTTCTATGCATCTAGAGATTTCCCACCTTAAGCAGCAAGTGGAAAATTTGGAGAATCGTAATCGATTTGCGTATTTATGGTCTTGCGGAGGGTCTTGAAGGCCCAGATCCTCTATCCTTTTTTCAATCCTGTCTTCCGAGTCTTTTGGGTTTTCCTGACATTCCAAAATTAAATATCCAGAGAGCTCATCGCTTGTTTCAAAGCCCACAATCATCATCCTCCTCAACCAAACCAAGAGGTGTTATTCTATATTTTTTGGAATACACCGATTTACTTAAGGTATTACAAGCTGCCAGACATAAAGGGAACATTTCTTGGCAAGGATCCAATCTCTTCTTCGCTCAGCGACAGCTGACCGACGGAAATTTTTTTGGGACATGCGACCTGCTCTTCGTAGCTTGAACGCAAGATATGGCTTGTTCCATCCTTGCCTTATGAAAGTGACTTACAACAATAAAACCACCACTTATGAAGATCCTGCTCGTCTACAACACTTCCTGGATAACTGCAAAGAAGAAAACATGGATGTCTCTCGTTCATCGACGATTTAATTGTTTCCTTGTTGCTTGTTATTATCTGAATTCTATTTATATTGATATCTTCTATTGTTCTTTTGTTGTATCTCTTGTTGCTTGTTAATATATGCATTTTACTTCTATTGATATCGTTTATTGTTGTTTTGTTGTACCTCTTATAGCCAATTTCTTTTCTACTATCAGGTGCAGTTTGTTGCGGTCTTCCGATATGTGTTCCCTTTTCCTGCCTGGATGGTGTCTCCCTTTCCTGTCTGCATCCTGGGGCTTCCCGCCGGACCGTGCCGTCCTCCTTATGTGGCTCCACCACCCTCATGTTCACTATTTGTTCATGGTATGTCTTTTTGTCTTTCTTTATTTTTTCTCTGTACTGTCTTCTTCCAAAGTATTTTCTCTATCATATTTTCTCTTTCTTGGCTCGCTTTTTCATCTCTTTATGTATTTTCCAACCTTTCCTTCCTATCCCTCTTTCCTTTTCTTTTCCTCTTACTGGCCTCCCTCTTTCTTTCTCACTATTACTTTGTTCTCGATCTTTTGTCGCTATATTTCCTACTTTATATCCTTCTTTACTTATACTGTTACTCTATTGGATTCTTCTTACTGGGGAAAGTTATTTATATTGCATTATTGTATTTTGTTAAATTGCAATTTTTTCATATCAAGCTCTTTTAATTGTTTGCATTCTTAGATGTCATTAAAAGTTATATCCTGGAATGTTAAAGGTTTAGGATCTCCCATAAAACGGCAACGGGTTTTATCACATATTGCTGGGTTAAAAGGTGATATCGTTTTATTGCAAGAAATTCATGTCACAAGGAAAGAGATAGCTAAGCTTCAGCGGCAATGGGTGGGTCATATTTTTGCATCCTCTGGTTCTGGGAAACGAAATGGTGTAGCTATTCTTTGTCATAAGCGTTTGGATGTCCAACTTATACACCAAGATACAGATTCTGACGGTAAATGGGTTTCTGTTTCTTTACTAATTAATAAAATTCCTTTGACCATTCTTTATTTATATGCACCCACTAATCCTGATAAGTTCTTTTGTCCCCAGATTTCATCTAAATTGATGACATATACTGATGTCTATTTGATCCTTGGTGGAGATTGTAATATGGTTGTTGATCCTTTTATAGATAGATATTCTAATTCCAAATTTATTCCTTCTTCCATTCATACTCAATTTACCTCTACTATAGCTCAAAGATCCCTTGTTGATGCTTGGAGATTATGTCACCCCACTCTCCAAGAATATACTTACTTCGCTCCGGGCCATTCCTCTCAATCACGTATAGATTACTTATTTATCTCTAAAGCCCTTTCCCAACATCTTTCCCATTCTGACATAGGGTCTATCTTATTTTCAGACCATGCCCCTGTCTCCTTAGATCTAGACTTATTCCCCCCCATTGAAGGAACTCGGAGATGGAGATTTAACAATTCCCTTCTCTTGGATCCTAAATTTACACCTGCATTTCAGAAATTTGCTGACACTTTTTTTATAGAAAATATATCTCCCCATGCCTCTCCTCAACTTATTTGGGACACCTTTAAAGCTGCCTCTAAGGACTTCATTATTTTGTTTGTTGCTCAGAAGCGGAAATCTTCCTCTCAAACCATACAACTACTTAATTCACGTATTAAGCAATTGGAACACTCTTATTATTCTACACAGACCCAATTTGATTTGAGTGAACTTATCAAGGCCAAATTTGCTTTTAATAAACTTTCAACTGAATCCACTAATTTATATTTGCTTAAGTCTAGTGCTAAGTATTATAGTGCTCAAAATAAAGCTGGCAATCTTCTTGTCAATTATCTTAAGATCAAAAAGAACGCACTAAAATTGAATCAATTTTAACTTCAACCAATATTATGGTTCATAAGAATGAGGACATTCTTTTGGAATTTACTAATTTTTACCAAAACCTTTCTACTCCTGAATCTCCTTCTCTACAATCTGATAGTGCTCAATATTTATCTTCTATTTCCCCACCTTCTTCTCCTGATGTGGATTTCTCTTCTTTAGAAGCTGATATTCAACCCTTTGACATCCTTACTGCTATTCAATCTATTAAAAAGGGGAAAGCCCCAGGACCAGATGGTTTCACCATTGAATTCTACAAGCATTTTTCCCAACTTCTTCTTCCCAAATTACATCAATTATTTTTATATTTTATCTCTACCCAGCAATCGGGAGGATTTTTTCAGGAGGTTTAATTTGTCTTCTCCCTAAAGACAACAAAGATCACACACTGTATAAAAATTACAGACCCATCTCTTTAATTAATTTAGATTATAAAATATTTGCGAAAATTCTTGCCCTTCGTTTGGATTGTTTATTGCCCCACTTGATTGGAAAAGAACAGTGTGGTTTCATTAAGGGACAACACTTATCTGATAATACCCGATTATTTTTTAACATCTTAAGTAAATCTAAATCATATAAAAAATCGTTAGTAGCAATTTCACTAAACTCCGAAAAGGATTTTGATAGAGTCAGTTGGTCCTTTATCTTCTCAACACTTGCTTGGTTCTATTTTGGCCCAAATTTCATCAATTATGTCTCTCTGCTTTATTCCTCTCCCAGGTCTTTCATTCTAGCTAACGGACTTGTATCTCCTTCTTTTCCTCTTAATAGAGGAGTTCGACATGGTTGCCCCCTTTCTCCGCTTTTATTTATCCATGCCCTAGAACCTTTTTTAACAAAAATTCGATTGAATACAAACATTACAGGTTTCTCCTATGGTATCAATCAGTTAAAACTCTCGGGGGCATATTTACAAGCCCCTTGCGCCACTTTTACGCCGCCGTTGCGTCACGCATGTGACGCAGCGGCGACGCAAACCATGCGCCGTGTTGCGCTATATTTACAACGTGACGCATCTAGGGAGATGCGTCACGTAATAACCCCTGCACCACATGAAACCTACGTCAGGTTTCATGTGGGCGTACCGGCGCAGGGGGCGTTCCGGCGCAGGTACGCCTTGGAAAAGTGACGTAGTGAAATCTACAAGATTTCACGCAGTCACTTCTCGGCAGCTGGTGCGTCAAATCCTTACGCCTGCTTCAAGCAGGCGTAAGGATCGACGCACCATGTTAGGGATAGGGAAGGTTGGAACAGTGCTGGAGTTGCGTCGTGCTTGCGACACAACTTCAGCACTGTGCCAACCTTCCGCCGGCAGATGCGTCACGCATCTGCTTATCCTTGCGCCACGATGCGCCGCATCGAACGTGGCGCAAGGGTAAACTTGCGCATTTTCCCTGGTGCATCCCTGCAGATATGCAGGGATGCACCAGGGAACGTAAATATGCCCCTCAGTCTATGCAGATGACATCTTATTATTTATTTCCAATCCACAAACTTCCTTACCAGCATTCCTATCAGAGGTAAATGATTTTACTCTTGTTTCAGGTTACAAACTTAATGCTGACAAGTGCGAAATCCTTCCACTAAACAAACTCTGCTTTCATGCTCATTTTTCATCTTCTTCTTTTCACTGGAATCCAGTTAAAATTAAATATCTTGGACTATGGTTTAAACCTTCTATTAGAGATACGGTTGTTTCAAATCTAAAATAATTATTATCAATTTTAACTACTTCCACGTCACGTTGGCACCCTTTATTTTTATCCTGGTGGGGTAAACTCGACTCTATAAAAATGATGCTTGTTCCGGTAATATTGTTTTATTTATCCAATACTCCAATTAATATTCCTAAATCTTTCTATAAAAACATATATAGTACTCTTTCGAAATTTTTATGGCAGAACAAAAAAGCTAGAATGTCTCTTTGTAAACTCAAAAAACCTAAACACATGGGTGGAGTCAATTTTCCTGATTTTCACTCCTATCATACTGCATTTTTTCTTAAACAGTCTTCTTTTCTACTGTCTTATAATGGAATTGATTCTAACTGTTGTATCCTAGCAACATGTGCATTGTATCCTAGTGATGCTGAACATTCCAATGCTATTGGAAAGTAAGCAGAACTGGAACTGCTGTTGCCTGAAGAGGAGTCTTCAGGGGTTGTTCTCCTGTACTTAATAAACCTTCTTCAATTTAAATCCTGCGTGTACCTCTACTTAAAAATGGCAACGAGGATGGGATGAGAAGCCTGTGAAGAAGGAGAGGAGTAAAGAAGAATCCTGGGAAGAAGAAATCTACTGGAACCGTTTTTTTTTCCCTACTCCAAGTCAACCCCTGGGCTCAAATCGCCTGCGTTGGACTGGTCTACCTCGCAGTGCTACCTGTTTACTTGCTGTACCTGTTGGCCTAGATGTTTCTGTGACAAAGAAACATTAAGGTACTGTAAAATGTAAATCCGTATTTGTAAAGCGCAAACTACTCACCCTTACGGGTCTCAAGGCGCTGGGGGCCGTCGTGGAAATTAAGTGAGCTATTGCCCAGAGTCACATGGTGCTGAGCTGAGCTGCCACCGGAGCTGGGGATCGAACTGTGAGCCCCGTGCTCCGGAGTCAGCCGCCCTGGCCGCTGCACCACACCTCTCCACTCTGTGTATTGTGACTTGATGCCACAAATTGGTTTGATTGGATGCGCATTGACTGTTTTGGCTAGCATTCTGACTTATTGAAGCGCCCTGCGTTAAACAAAGTTTAGTGCCCAGGAGACGTAAGCAGCAGTTTGGGGCCGTGTTGTGTTTGAATTGTTGCACTCAGCTGTGTTGGGCAGCGTTTGAATTAAGTGCTCAGCAGTGAATGGCACCGGCGTGGATGTACCCAGCAGCCTTTGAATTAAAGTGGATGTACTCTGCAGTGTTTGAATTAATGTGCTCAGCAGTGAAGGGCAACGGCATAGAGCAACATTAATCTGCAACGTTGAAAAGTTCTGGCGGGATTGAGAGACAAAGTTATTCATGCGTGCTTCGCATCGTTCATTTTATGATTTAGACAAGGACAGAAATTGAAGGAGGCGGTTGAGTTTAATTCCACAAGCATTGAGTTTATTCCACAAGCACTGATGTAAAGTTGGTATCACAAGCAATAACAGAACTTGAATAGTGTTAGACCCTAACCACCATCAACAGGTTTTAGTAACTGAAAATGATGAAAAAGTGAAGTGGAGTGTCAAGTTTCCTCAACTTTTCAGACAAGAGCTTGGTTGTTTGAATAAATTCGAACATCGTATCGTATTAAAGAACAATTATGTACCGTGTGTACATAAAGCTAGAAACGTACCTTTTGCTCTTAAGGAACAATTAAAAAAGAGCTGCAAAGACTTTGTGAAGCACAGGTAATTGAACCAATCGAATCTTCAGAATGGCTAAGTCCCATTGTTAATGGCGCGCAAATCGGACGGGAATTTGCGCATGGGCATAGACTTGAGAGACCTTAACCGAAACATTTTAGCTGACCGTTTTCCACTTCGGCATATCAATTAAATGGTTTCATCAGTGATTGATGCTAAATTTTTCTCCTTAATTGATTTATCCAGTGCTTACCATCAAATTCGTTTACATCCTTCCTCAAAGCATCTTACCTCTTTTATCACTCCAGCAGGTGCCTTTCGCTTTGTGCGAATGCCGTTTGGACTGGCATCCGCTTCTGCAGTATTCCAGAGAGTAATGTGCAAAATTCTGAAGGGGTTATCCAAAGTCATGGTTTTTCAAGATGATGTTCTAGTGTGGGGTTCAAACCGTGAGGAACATGATAAGTTCTTAGATGTTACTTTGAGCAAGCTGGAACAAGCTGGTCTGACAGTAGGTATGCACAAATGCAAGTTTGGCGTGGAACAAATAGATTATCTAGGGCACACTTTATCTAAAGAGGGTGTTAAACCAAAAAAAAAATTGTTGAATGCCATTTCTGACGCACCTGCTCCCAAAGACAAAGAGCAACTACGGTCTTTCCTGGGATTAGCAGAATTGTATTCCAAATTTGTTCAACATTTTGCAGATAAAGTGCATTGCTTAAGGGTATTAATGAAGAAAGGCAATAAGTTTGTGTGGTGTGGAGAATGTCAAAATGCATTTGATGACATTAAGAAACAGATTGCAAAGGCTGTTGCCCTCAAACCATTTAATCCAAGTGATCAAACCATAATAACAGTTGATGCCAGTGCCTATGGTCTAGGCGCTGTTCTTATGCAGAAGCATTTAGGGCATGAACGAGTCATTGCTTTTGCCTCACGTACTTTGAAGGGGGCTGAACCTACGTATTCTGTAATAGAGAAGGAGGCTTTAGCCTGCTGGTGGGGAGTTGACCATTTCAAAACATATGTATGGGGCACGCATTTTGAAGTCAGGTCAGACCACAGACCCCTAATAGATCTATTCACCACCAAGGGTGCAGGCAAAGCTACCCCTAGAATTGCGAAGTGGTTGTTTAGACTTCAAGGTTATGATTTTACACTAAATTATGTTCCTGGCATCCGCAATATCAATGCAGATTGTCTATCTAGGTTACCTTTACAATGTATGGATGATGAGGATGAAGTGTACGATGAATTTGTGGTTGCAGATATTTCTGTAGCGTGCAGTGGTGCCATATCTGCTGAAGAGTGGAAATCTGCTGTGGTGGAGGACGAGTTTCTTATGGAGGTTTTGAGTGAACTATCGTCCCCATCATTGTCTAATGTCATGTTAAAGAGGAAATTTGGTGAATTTTGGACGGTTTGGTCTGAGCTTTCAGCATACGATGGGGTGTTACGGAGAGGTGATCGCTTAGTGGTACCCAAGGAGTTACAGACCAGATTGTTGAAATTATTACATGAAGGACATAATGGAATGTCAGCAATGAAAAGAAGGGCCAGAATGACCTTTTGGTGGCCTGGTATGGACAAGCAATTTGAGGAAAGTGTCCGTGGATGCATTGACTGTATGTGTAGCGACAAGTCCCATCGGGTTGAGGAATCCATCATTGCTCCCACTGAATTTCCTAACAGACCGTGGGAGAGAATAGCTATGGATATTTGTGGTCCTTTTTCTGCCAAGGGTATTTCCAACAAATTTGCCATTGTCATGATCGATTATTATTCTAAATGGCCTGAAGTAGCGTTTTCCAAGGAAGTCAAAGCTGCTAATGTGATTGAATTCTGTGACAAGGTTTTCCGTAGAGAGGGTTGCCCAAGTTCCTTGGTGACCGACAATGGTCCCCAATTTGTGGCTGAAGAGTTTAAAAATTATTTATCTAAAATGGGAGTGGCACATCACACCACTGCTGTTTATAATCCCAGAGAGAATGGTCTCGTTGAGAGATTTAACAGAGTTCTGAAGGAGTGTGTGTAGTTAAATGAGAGCAGTGGTTGTGATTGTAAGGAAGCTGTCAAAGAAATGCTGTGGAGTTACCGCACTACTCCGCATTCTGTTACATTAGAAACTCCATTTATGCTTTTGAAGGGCAGACAGGCAAGTACCAAGGTATCTCCTGCTTGGATGCTCAAGGGACACAATCGTGTATTGGACAAAGCAAAGTTACAGGAAAGAGTCCATGAACATCAAACTAAGTATGCAAGCAGGCATAATGATAAAATAAGGAAGGGTAAAAGAACCTTCAGAGTGGGTGATTGGGTCAGAATTAACAGTCTGGGCACTCAGAAAACATCTAAATGGTCTATACCCAAAAGAATCACTAAAGTGGTTTACAATAATATGTGGTTGTCTGATGGAAAGAAATGGAATGTGCGCAGAGTTACTTTATGTAATGATCTGGAGCGAGAACTGTGGGAAAAGAAAATTTGCAGTGATCCCAGGAAGGCTAAAGTTGATGATGAGTCAACTAACAAGCAAAGTGATTTACCAATCAACAAGTCAGAGGTTGTGTCAACTAACAATTCCAATCCCAATGGTAGGCTTGGGGTTGAACCTCGCTTGAGGAGGAGGCCTATTTGGCACAATGATTATTTATGCAAATGATCAATTGTTATTCTTTGCATCTATAGAATCTGTTCATTATTCAACTATCTTATAAAGTTAATTATTTTGTGTTATGTTCTTATGGTCAATTTCCAGTCATATTTTATTGTTTGCTTTCTGTTGTTATTGTATTAGTAATGGAGATGTGTTGTATCCTAGCAACATGTGCATTGTATCCTAGTGATGCTGAACATTCCAATGCTATTGGAAAGTAAGCAGAACTGGAACTGCTGTTGCCTGAAGAGGAGTCTTCAGGGGTTGTTCTCCTGTACTTAATAAACCTTCTTCAATTTAAATCCTGCGTGTACCTCTACTTAAAACTAACCTTTACCCTCTGTGGGTAGATATTGAATGTCTCTCTTTCTCATGTTCCTTTCTCACTATCTCTTCCTATTCTTAAAAACGCTTGTACTAATTTCCAACCACTCTTCTCTTCTGCTCAGGATGACCGTACACAATTTTTAACTTCATCAATTTGGTATAATAAGAATATCAAACTTAACAGCAGGTTTATTTTCTGGAAAGATTGGTTATCTCACGTCCTTAAGTGGACTCATCAACTTTTTCAGGATGGTGTTTGTATTCCTTTTTCAATAATGCAATCCCGCTTTTCTCTTCCCTCTTCATACCAATCCAAATATATGTCTCTGATTGCAGTTGCTCAAGCCTCTTATAACACTTTAACTTCTAATCGCATACTCGCCTCTTCATCTCCTATCACAAAATCGTTTTTATGTAACTCCCCCTCCGCATCTCTAATTTATAAAAATGTAATGGATATCCCCATTACTCGTGATAAATCACAGGTGGAATGTAGTTGGGAATCTGATTTGGGAGAATCTTTTCCCATTCCAAAATGGAATACGATCTGGACTAAAGTAAGGAAGTCTTCTAGAGCAGCCAACACTACTCAAACTTTGTTTTTTATTTATAATAGACTTCTCATCACTCCAGCTAAACTACATACTATTGACCCTGCCATCTCCTCTACTTGTTGGTCCTGTACTGCCCTCTTAGCAGATCTCAAACATATGTTATTTGAATGCCCAGCTTTTCATACTTTTTGGATCCGAGTTTGGCAACACATTAATTCTATTTGTCACACTCAAATTCCTTTCTCTCTTTCCCATATTTTTCTAGGTAGCATCTCCGAAGTTTGGTCCTCTCATGTCACTGACTTTCGTATTATTGATTTACTTATAGCTGTTGCGTTTCAACAAATCACTAAGTCATGGAAAGATGCCTCTTCTGTATCTTTTCAAGCATGGTGGTATGGAGTTTGCTACAACCATAGATTAGATAGGGCTTATGAACACCCAATCACGCTTGCTATTAAACAAGATATGCTTTGGTTACCCGTTACTGAGTTCTTAGATGTATCAGCTACACTACCACCTGCACATAACCCCTACTCTGAGGAAGTATCCAAACCTCCCTGACTTTATAAATACTGTTGCTTTTAATATTGTTATCCTATGGTTATAGATTCATTTAATGTAGTAGGATCTTTCATGCATAACTATTGTTTTTCTTTTTCTTATAATAACTTAAATGGACTTTACCCTACCCCCCTTTCTGTCCCCTATTTTTCTTTCACTTTCCCCCCTTCCCCTACCTCCATAAGCTCAAAGAAATACTATTCTACTTTTATTAAATGTGTTTTGATTATTGTATTATATTTTCTCTTTTTACCAAATAAAATTCCTTTAAACTCAAAAAAATTAGCAGGTAGGATCATGACATTCTGATGGTATTATTTGCTCTGCAATCTATGACTCACACAAAAGCCTCCAAACCACATTCAAATAAGACGTATGATGTATATAACTGCACAAAAAGTATACCAGGAACAACACTTGACAATAAATCATCAATAAGAACACAGCCCCAAACGGAGAAATCACACAGCACACATAGGGGTCCATTACAAAGTCGTGCGGATTGCCACCGCCCGCATGGCGGTGGCGATCCGCACGACATTATCCCCCGCCCACCTCCCTTTTCCCCCCGGCCACATTATGATGGCTGGGGGTACCGCGGCGGACGGGAAGACCGTCCGCCGCTTTCCCGCCCGGTCGACGAGTCGACCGGGCGGAAAAGGGTTGAATATGGTGGCGGTGTCTGCTAGACACCGCCATCCATATTACAATGGCAGCGGGAAGCATGCGCATTCCTCATTTGGGGGCCCGTAGCGGGCCCCCAGGATGTTGGAGGGGTGGGGGGGCACATGGGGGGTACCTATGGTACCCCCCTGCATTTGCATGGACGACGTGGCAGGCACCGTGCGGTGCCTGCCACGTTGTGCATGCAAATGCACAAATGCCTTTTTTGTATTGCGGCGGGTGCTGCTGACAGACCGCCCGCCGCAATGCAAAAAATGCGGAATGCGCCCGCCAGTGTGGCAGGCGCATCCTAATGACACATGCGGGACCGCCGCACACATAGCGGGTGGTCCCATTTCCCAGGGCGATGGCGGGCGGACAAAGTCCGCCCGCCATCCTAATAGGCCCCATAGTCATGTGATTGATAACATTGATAGTAATGCCATATTTCATGTCAGATGTGTAACCTTTTAAGTCATTTTGAGGTGTGATCTGTCACATTGTTGATGAGGCCACAAGCATTGCATTTCGTCTGTGAGTTATGTTTTGTATAGCTATTGTGCAAGTTGGTTTACTGACTATCGACCACAAAAATATAGATGTGAAAAATATTGAGGTAAAAATATAGAATGCAAAAATATCAACTCTCTATACTTAAACAGGTAAGTACAAACATTTAAAAAAATATATATAGTTTACAATAATATAGTTGTATTAAATATTGAATTTAAAATATAAATAATTTAAAATATAAAAATAAAAATACATTAAATGCTAACTTTAATTTATAAAACAAAATATAATTAAATATATATTTGAACAAATACAACAAATAAACTTCTTTTGAAAAATGTACAGACACACATAAATATATATATATATATATATATTTATACATATATAAAAAATATGAATTAATATTTCAATAAATAATATTATTAAAAAATTCTTAAATAGCATAATATTATCAAAAATATATGTAAACATATTCAAATATACCAAAAACATAAAATATTAAAAAGGGAAACAATTTAATTTAAAAATAAAAATTAAACAGCACACATATTCTACAATTCAATTAAAAATAAGATGCAACCAAAAATATTGCAAATTATAATATTATTATTATAATAAATCAAACACGTAATTATATAGATTGCAATATATAATCAATTATTACAAATTAAAATAAATATATATACACTTCCCACCACATTTAAAAGAAAACATGTTTCAACTAAATAAATATAAACATAATTACTCCCACCTAAAACAACACAACAATAACAAAATATTTTACCCCCACAAAAATAAGATTTACTATTAAAATAAATATAAAATTACATAAAATATAACATTACAAAATACTACAATTTACTATTCCCACCACACTTAACACAGCAATAAAACTTATAATTAACAAAAAAAAAGAAGCAATTCCCACTCCAGTCAGTGCAACAGTAGAGAAAGTGTTGGATTGCGGAGGGGTAAAATTTAATATTCTCACTCCAGTCAGTGCAACAGTAGAGAAAGCGCTGGATTGCGGAGGGGTAAAATTTACTATTACCACGCCAGTCAGTGCAACAGTAGGGAAAGTGTTGGATTGCGGAGGGGTAAAATGTACTATTCCCACTCCAATTAGTACACCAGTAGGGAAAGAGTTGGATTGCGGAGGGGTAAAATTTACTATTCCTACTCCATTAAATGCAACAGTAGGGAAAGTGATGGATAGCGGAGGGGTAACATTTTCTATTCCCACTCCAGTGAGTGCAACAGTAGGGAAAGGGTTGGCTAGCAAAGGGGTAAAAATTACTATTTCCACTACAGTAAATGCAACAGTAGGGAAAGTGTTGGATAGCAGAGGGGTAACATTTTCTATTCCCACTCCAGTGAGTGATACAGTAGGGAAAGCGCTTGATTGCGGAGGGGTAAAATTTACTATTCACACTCCAGTCAGTACAACAGTAGGGAAAGTGTTGGATTGCGGAGGGGTAAAATGTACTAGTCCCACTCCAGCAAATGCAACAGTAGGGAAAGTGTTGGATAGCGGAGGGGTAAAATTTACTATTCCCACTCTAGTCAGGTAAACATTAAATGCAAACAAAATATCTTCAACAAAATACGATGTTGAACATTACGATGGCGGACGGAAAAACAACCGACCGCCATGGTAGCGGGAAAACACAGCCCGCCGCTACCGCGGGAAAACTGACGGCTAGATTAGGATCCTCGGCGGTAAAAATGCAACCGCGGCAGCAAGGAGACCCGAGAAACCGGCGTTCGCCTGCAGAGAAGGCCCAAACCCGTCCGCGGAGGTCGGTTTCGCAGTGGAAACAGCCCAAACGACCGCAACCACAGCGAAGACTCCGCCATCAAAATTATGATATTCCCGACATCCCCGCGGTGCAGTGCGCTGTTTCTGACCGCCGCGGTCGACAACATTGAAGAATCAGTGAGACGGCTGAAGCGCCGTAGCCGAGCCACCACTGCGGACGCTCCGTTAAAAAAATGGCGGTCGCTAGAAAAACACACAACATGGCCACAAAGTGCACCAACCAAACAAGGCATGCACCCAAAAATAGGTAACACAGCCCAAAGACACACCCCCATGGTAAACTCCAAAACTACAAATCCCAGGATCACACACACACCACACCTGCTACCAATACCCCATCCTGACACACCCACAGACACCAGTATAAATCCAGCCCCCAACATACCACAATCCTTTGCAAAACTCCACAACTGAGGGGACATCCACCACAGATGACAGGAGAGGCAAATCTGCACAACACACACACATCACCACCACCTCCACCACTTCCACACCTGCACCTCTAACACCTTTGCACAGCACACACCATACACATCACAACCACCACTATCACTTCCAAACCTGCACCCTAAACACCTTGACACATCACACACCATGTCACCACAGAGAATGCCCAAATTCACTGAGAGTGAGTTGAGGGTCATGGTCGATGAGATAATCAGGGTAGAACCACAATTGTTTGTAACCAGGTCCAACAGACACCACTAGCAACAAGGACGCAAATGTGGAGAAGGATAGTAGAGAAGGTCAATGCAGTAGGGACCGTGCCACGCAATAGAGATGAAATCATGAAGAGGTGGCACGATCTGAAGGCAGTGGTCAAAAAGAAGAGAGCCAAGAATCATGAGCTGGCTCACAGGACAGGCAGTGGCCCTCCCGTTCTACTCAAAACATTCATTGAATGGGAGGAGAAGGTGCTTGGCATTCTACGTCCAAAGAGTCTCTCAGGAATACCCGGGGTAGTGGAGGCTGCTAAGTACAAACAAATGCCTAACATCACACAAATGTACTGTCTTGCACCATTACAAAATAATACCTCCTAGGTTCAAATTCATTCATGTGCACAACACTCCCCCCAACACATCTCTCACAGATACAACAGACACTCCCCCTGAAGCCCCCTAAAGGTAGTTAGCAACATCACCATGGGTACATGTGTACATGCTGCCTGCACTACAACTCCCACCAGGCCCCCTTGTCCCACAGCTGAGCAGGATGGAGCACTCCCCCACCCAGAAGCATGCCTCAGCCATTGTGTGCTTCACCCTCACCTAACAGGTAGGTAGCCATCTTTACAGGGAGGTGGGTGGGTGTTTGGGAGGCCTGCACTACAACTCCCACCAGGCCCCCTTGTCCCACAGCTGAGCAGGATGGAGCACTGCCCCCCACCCAGAAGCATGCCTCAGCCATTGTGTACTTCACCCTCACCTAACAGGTAGGTAACCATCTTTACAGGGAGGTGTCTGTGGAATAGGGAGGCCTGCACTACAACTCCCACCTGGCCCCCTTGTCCCACAGCTGAGCAGGATGTAGCCCTCCCCCACCCAGAAGCATGCCTCAGCCATTGTGTGCTACACCCTCACCTAACAGGTAGGTAGCCATCTTTACAGGGAGGTGGGTGGGTGTTTGGGAGGCCTGCACTACAACTCCCACCAGGCCCCCTTGTCCCACAGCTGAGCAGGATGGAGCACTGCCCCCACCCAGAAGCATGCCTCAGCCATTGTGTGCTTCACCCTCACCTAACAGGTAGGTAGCCATCTTTACAGGGAGGTGGGTGGGTGTTTGGGAGGCCTGCACTACAACTCCCACCTGGCCCCCTTGTCCCACAGCTGAGCAGGATGGAGCACTGCCCCCACCCAGAAGCATGCCTCAGCCATTGTGTGCTTCACCCTCACCTAACAGGTAGGTAGCCATCTTTACAGGGAGGTGTCTGTGGAATAGGGAGGCCTGCACTACAACTCCCACCTGGCCCCCTTGTCCCACAGCTGAGCAGGATGGAGCACTAGTCCCACTCATAGGCATGTGACGTCTGTGCAGCCGCACATGACACCATGCCACTTAGTCCACAGTCACCAACACAAATAATGCAAAACAGTTGTGTTGTAGTCACCGTGCACAAGTATCTGTTCAAAATTGACCCACATTGTGTAGACTGTGCCAGGCATCACACACTGCAACGCTAACAACGATCATGCTGCCCTGCAGCAGTGTCTGGCCGTTTGTATGGGAAAGTGCAAATCACCCATGTCATACCACAGTGTTGCAATGTAAACAGTGGAAGTGCAGTGTACCCAAAAACTACACTGCAGCTGGGATTCACAATGCTAAACTAAGCACATCCCAAATGTCCTGCAACACACCCAGCTACCACAATGCTGCACTGAATTGCAGAACAGCACCTTGTCTGAATTAAATTGTCAAAGGTGTCTTGTTTGGACCACCAATGTGTGTATGCATTGACAATGTTCACATCTCACACTGTCTGTCTGAACAGTGCTGGTATAGTTTGGCCCCAAAAGCACACATTGTCTGCACAGGGCTGAGTAAACCTCACACACACACCACTGTTGACCACAACATGTCAGTGTATGGCTGCCCTGGAACAACTGCTTCACCAGTACTGTGCTCATGTTCTCAGGTCCACAAATACCATGAAACCATGACAGTGTAGAAATGTATGCTGGGTGAGATCTTCACCCTGCTGTATGTCACCACTGTGCTACGAGACTATACCCCTTGCCCTATTGTGCCTTCAAATGTCGGGGGAGTGAACCCCACAGCCAGATAGCTGGGACAACAGTGATGGGGGGCTATACCCCATGACCAAATGTAATCTGAAATCAATGGGTACAAAAAGCCACACACACATCATGCTCACCACACGCACATTCCATCCAAAGATTTCTACCAAGTCACATAGCCATGTCATTGCTCACCTTCACCTCAAACGGTAGTTAGCCATCTTCACAGTGAGACGGTGTAGTGTGTTTGGCTATCCGTCCCACAAAATGCAACATGCATGCTGTTCCACCACTATGGAGGATGGGAAACTACACCCCCAATAAGAAGCATGTGGCAGGCAATGTATGCTACCCACCCAACTCACAGGTAGGTAACCGCATCTCACAGGTCGGGGTGTGTGGGGCTGGGAAGCTTGCACAACAACTCACACGGGCCCACCTGACCGCCAGCACACAAGACCCATTACTTCCTGGCACCAACATGCATGTGTCAGTCATTGCAATGTACACTTCAAAAGAACTGACATGTGGACATATCATGCTGACTTGTCCCACACTGGAATAAGATGGAAGCCCTCATCATACACACACAGAGAGGTCTCTCAAATACAAGGAAAACACAGCAAACACAACATATCAACAGCCACAACATGCAGCCAGATATGCATTAAAAAAAACATGTTGGCATAGGACACCAGGCCTCTCAATGCACAACTGCACACCCAGATAGCATTGGCAACTATAGTGTGCACACATCTAAGAAAATGAAACTGTGACAGCAACCAAAGTGTGAATGACTGAAACACATGTAGATGGAACTCCGAGCACAACCATGCACACCACTACATGCCATCTGACAGTAGCAGTGGTCCAGACCACCTAGCATCTAATTAAAGCAAACTTAAGCATGTCTGGAATTGCAAATACAGATATCTACACCACATTGAAAAGGTATGCATGAAACTACAATGCTCACTCACTGTGCAGAGTAAACCGCTGCAAGGGCTCTACAAGTGACACATACGCGTAAATGGATGACATATGATTGATCAATAACAGGATGCCAACATGAGACTGTCAATGTCAAAAAATTATATTGTGCATGTCATGTCTTGACAACTCCCAATATGGACAAGTAATGCATGTACCACAACAGCTTGTAATGCATCACTGGATGTCGGTCAATGCAAATTTGTACAGTGAACAACTGCTGGATGTACAAACAGTTGATGTAACACTGCTAACACAAACTTTGATGGGTGCAACACAATGACCATTTCTCATCTGACCCACAGGTGACCAAGAACTCACTGCAGAGGATGACCCCACCCTGCAGAGCCAGTCCCCCCGGAACAGAGACAACTGGATGAGGACTCCCTGAATTCCTTGGATGAAGAGCTCCACGCTGGCCCATCTGGTGTGGCAGGACGCAACCAGTCCCAGGCACCCATTGTCCCCCCAACCACATCAGCTGCAGCCCCTGACCATCCTCTGACAGCTGCTGTCACGGCCTGTGTGTCAACCACTACCACCACCACCACAGCTGTCCGCAACACCCTCCCTGCCCCAGGGGTTGAGCAGCCCACCACATCAACTGCGGAGGCCAGGGAGAGGATGCAGCGTGCCAATGTGAGGACCAGACAGGACCGTGGCAGCAGTGCAGCTGGTCGGGACAGGGTCATGCAGAGGGGGACTGATCCTGGGACGGAAGCCCTGGGCCACATCGACAGAGTCCTTGGGGCATACCAACAGGCCCAGGGACGAATGGGCCGGTTAGAGGAAGAATCTCGGGAGCACCTCCTGCTGCTGAGGTCCATGGACACACGCATGGGACAGATTGTGGACCTCTTGGGGCAGCTAGTGGCGGTTCTGAGGGACAGGCAAGCGCAACATTCTACCCCTCCGCCTCCCCCTGTTGGGCAGCAGGATGACACTTCATCATCCTCCCCTGCATCCACAGAGGGGGGTGAGTCCTCAGACACCACTGCCCCTGCAGGTGTGGCCCCTCCAGTCAAGCGCAAGAGGGGTCGTCCAAGGAAAGGCCAGGGGGACTCACGTGCCAAAGCACCTGCCAAACGCTAGTCCCCGAGCCAGCCATGATGGCAGACCACTGCACCACTGCATTGACCTTTTGGACTATCCTTCACCACACTGCCATGTGAATGGCATCTATCTGTTGGACTGGGTCTCCACATCATTGTGGGGACTGCTCAAGTATCTCATCTACCATGACTGTCAACTCACTTCTTCAATTCCCCCCTTCACATTTTCTCCACCCTCGCATGTCACAGTTGTAAATAAATACACCTTACACACATGTTGTTGTGTCTGCTCTGTCTTTAATACAGGATGTGCAACCTTCACCATGTAGGACATGGTCCAGGGGAATGGAATGTAGGTAACAAGTGAGATGCTGAAGGGACCTAGGGAAAACTGCAGAACAAGAGTCACTTGTATGGGTGTGGCATTGCACACATCACACAACACTTGTCAACAAGGTACTCAGATCTACAAACTTTACACAGAGCAACAGTCACCATAGAGACAATCTGTATCACACTAACCAATCACACATACATTGGCAGGCAGCAATGAGTCAACACCAAGCTGCAGTCAGCAAGCTCACATACACCCACACAGCAACAGCAACACCATCAGACCATTTTGTCCCTTCTACATCGTCACTCACCTTCAAGTGAAGTAGCGGGTGATGAGCTGTCGACACATGTCGACCCCTTCCTCCTCTCCACTGCCCTCGTCACTGGATCCGGCTTGATTTGCAGGCGGCGGCCTTGGCTGCTCATCATCGTCATCCAGGATCAGGGGTATTGCCTTGCGAATGGCCAGGTTGTGGAGCATGCAGCATGCCACCACTATCTGACACACCTTCCCTGGCGAGTACATAAGGGCACCCCCAGTACGGTCCAGGCACCGAAATCTTGATTTTTAGGAGACCAAATGTCCGTTCTATCACACGCCGTGTCCTCCCATGGGCATCATTGTATCGCACATCAGCTGGCGTGACGGGGTTCTGCAATGGGCTCAGCAACCACGGGGGGTTTGGATATGCCGAGTCACCTGGGTGTGAGAGACACAGATTAACCTTGCAGTCCCAAAATGCAACACAACAGCATGTCACACACACACACCACTCTAATCCACTATGCATACTCACCCACAAGCCATGCACGCTCAGGAAGCAGATTGGCCATCAACTGAGGAACGATGCTGCTGCGCAAGATGTGGGCATCGTGGGCTGAACCGGGAAACTTGGCACACACGTGTGAGATGATCATGTCCGCCAGGCACACCACTTGAACATTTACCGAGTGTGAATGCTTCCTATTGCGGTAAACCTGTTCACGTGCCTGTGGTGGCACTAGCCCAACATGTGTGCAATCAATTGCACCAATGACATGGGGGATATGTCCAAGGGCATAGAAATCGCCCTTCACAGCCACCAACTCAGGCCCCCTGGGAAAATGGATATATCTGTCTTTGTACAGCATCATGGCCGACAGGACATCCCTCAGCACCATGCTGAACATCGGCTGTGACATCCCGCCTGCACTTGCGACAGTGTGCTGGAATGAGCCTGTTGCAAAGAAATGCAGGCATGCCATCACCTTAGATGTTGCGGTGAAAGCTGTTGGATATGTCCGACGTGGCTGCAGGTGGGGCTCCAACATGGCACATAGGTTCTGCAGGGTTTGTCGGTCCAGCCTGAATTTGCGGATTATATCCTCATTCTCCATGTCTGCCAGGACTGTGAACGGATGATGGATATTGGGCCTCCTCCTCCTAGGACAGATCAAAGTGCACAGATGTCAATGCAGAAGACCATGAAATGTGCATCACATCAATTTTTTCTACAGACACATTCCCAAGTCTTACAACATGCACCATTAACCGACAGGGCACTTCACAAGTAGGAACACATCAGGCACACTACTCGTACACCTGTCCCCTTACCAGCAGCAATCATCTGTGCACCCCTCCGGCTCATTCGCATGCACAGTGTGATGTACTAACAGAAATGTGTGCATACCTGTGAGTATGACCCCCAGCATATGTCACTAATTGCAATACTACCCGAACACACCATGTTGCTGGCCCTGATACACCTACCAAAACAGGTTGCACATGACACACTTCAACTACACACTGACCACCAGCTGAGCGTGGGGACACGTGTGTGCATGTGCATTGGACAATGTGCCAGTTGCTGATGCCCCTAGTTCAGTAAATGAGACGACAGTGTGCGTTACATTGCACACACAGACATTGACCATTATCTACATATGCTATGCAACACATTAACTGGACAGTCTACATTTCATTACACAGCACATGTGACATGTGCGAGTGTATGTGACCATGCAATGTACTAGCGACCCATATATGGTATGTGTTGGTGACATGGAGTGACATGTCCCTTTTGTGCATTTGCCCTCATGAGGACCCTTCAATTGTTGAGACACTGGGCACTGTACATGTTGGCCTATGCAGAGAGCTGGAGGACACGTTAGGTGCAGCACAGCTACTCCACAACTCCATTAACGCTCACTCCAGGCACTGTCTGGCAGATATATGGCAGTGCCTACCACCTGGCCCCTGTGGTGTGGCACCGCCCATAACCCAGGCACGATCGCGGGTGACACCGCCAGATTTGTATGTGACAATGGCGGTCACCATGCACCGCAACCCAAATCACGGTCACTCCAGGCACTGTCTGGCAGATATATGGCGGTGGCTACCGCCTGGCCCCTGTGGTGTGGCACTGCCCATAACCCAGGCACGATCGCGGGTGACACCGCCAGATTTGTATGTGACAATGGCGGTCACCATGCACCGCAACCCAAATCACGGTCCCTCCAGGCACTGTCTGGCAGATATATGGCGGTGCCTACCGCCTGGCCCCTGTGGTGTGGCACCGGCATGGACCATGCCCTTGCAGCCAATGGGAAGCAGCCTCGCGTTAGCCTGATGCGAGTTTGAAAATCGGGGTAGGCGTGTACCACCCCCGCGGAGGCGGTCACTGGAGGCATTCAAAAGATGCACCACCGCGGTAGCGCGCACATGCACCCTACGGTGTGTCACCGGCATGGACCATGCCCCTGCAGCCAATGGGAAGCAGCCTCGCAGTAGCCTGATGCGAGTTTGAAAATCGCGGTAGGCGTGCACCACCCCCGTGGAGGCGGTCACTGGAGGCATTCAAAAGATGCACCACCGCGGTAGCGCGCACATGCATCCTACGGTGTGTCACCGGCATGGACCATGCCCCTGCAGCCAATGGGAAGCAGCCTCGCGGTAGCCTGATGCGAGTTTGAAAATTGCGGTAGGCGTGCACCGCCACCGCGGAGGCGGACATTGGATGTATTTGAATGAGGCAGACCTGGTACACCAATTGCAGCACACTGGGACCACTGACACAGCCCCAGGGGCCTATATATGTGTGGGAGGGCGCACCACATTCCCACAGCTACCGGGGACTGCTGACTGACAACCCTCCACCTGCTGCTGCTGCCTCAAGGGACTGCTGGCTGCCACCCTCCACCTGCTGCCTCAAGGGACTGCTGGCTGCCACCCTCCACCTGCTGCCTCAAGGGACTGCTGGCTGCCACCCTCCACCTGCTGCCTCAAGGGACTGCTGGCTGCCACCCTGCACCTGCTGCTGCTGCCTCAAGGGACTGCTGGCTGCCACCCTCCACCTGCTGCCTCAAGGGACTGCTGGCTGCCACCCTGCACCTGCTGCTGCTGCCTCAAGGGACTGCTGACTGCCACCCTCAACATGCTGCTGCTGCCACATGTCCATTGTGATGTCGAGGACTCAGAAGATCTGTGCCAGTCCCTTCACCAGTGAGGAGCTTGGGGTCCTGGTAGACGGGGTGCTTGCACAGTACCCAAGGCTTTATGGCGGCCCTAATGTCGTGGTAAGTCTCCCAGACTGTGAGTGAGAGTGCAGGGTGTGCACACGTGGGGTGGAGGTGCTTCGGTATGTGTCAGTGGTTGTGGGGCTCTGACATGCACTGCCTATCATGTTTACTACAGCGGGAAGGGCTTGGTGGGCTCTTTCACACGTTACCCTGCATGCCTATCCTGAGTAGAGGGACATGTCCTGTAGTGTCAGCCATACAGTGCAGCTGCATTTTGGTGATGCAGGAGTCTGGCCAGTTAGCGTTTGTGTGAATGGCTGTGTTGCTCCCAATTAACCCACTCAGTGTCAGTCCACCTGCCCTGCACAGTCCCCACCGAATGCCACATGTCCACATCACTGCATGTACAGTGTGTACCATGTGTGTTTGGCTCACGCCTCTTCATCTAAGTCCCATCTCAGCCATGTAGTTTGCACAGGAGCAGGCGTGGGAGAAGGGTGTGTGTATGACAGTTGTTGTCACTCTATGTGAGTTCCAGGACACAGTGAGGCTTTCGCAGGGCTAGGACACTTAGGTCTGCGCAGTGTTGTACACAGTGAGTCCAACAACATGACACATGTTTTGCTATCTTCTCTATGTGTAGTTGTAGGTAACTGCAGACAGTAGCTGCAGGCAGACTACATGTTGCTTGCTGTGTTGGTATCCTGCATGTGAATGGGATGTGGAGGTACTGTGTCCACCATCGAACATGCATGCCTGTACGTCTGATTGACCAATGACATTGCACCATGTTCAGAGCAATTGTTGGCTATGTGACAGTTGTAGCTGGAGTTTTGGATGAGTCACTGTCGTGCTACTGCATTTTCGTTGTGTTGTTATTGTGCACTGTGTCACTGGAACCTCACCCCTCTTGTCTCCCATGCCTGCAGCTGAAGGTCCACCAGCGTAAAGCCGTGTGGAGGGCCATTGCCTCCAGAGTCCGGGATCTGGGTGTGTCAAACCGAAGGCGCACCCACTGTCATAAAGGTGGGACAACATCTGCCGGCTGAGCAAGAACGTGGCCGAGATGACGCTGGGGCTGCTCCCTCGGACTGGCAGGTTGGCTAGGCGCAGCATGACACCACTAATGGGCCGCATCCTGGCTGTCACACAACCTGAGCTGGACAGACGACTGAAGGAGCATCAGCAGCGAGCCAGGGGTGAGTATGTGTTGCAGGCTGCCTTTGGCTGGGAGTGGGTGCATGTGTCTACAGAGTGTGCAAATTGTCAGCTGTGTGACGTTGGTTGTGTGGTGCAATGTTTTGTGAGTGGCCTCTGTGCTGGGTGTATGTGCCATGCTTTTGCCCAAACGGCGCTTCATGAAGTGAGTTTTAGCACTGTGCATCTCTCTTACATTTGGAGTTGTGGCCTTCAGGTACCTTCTGCTGTGGGGTAGTGTGTGAATTCTGATGGATGGGAATGCCAGTGTGCCAACTGTGAATGCGTTTCAATGAATGCGTGCAATTCCAGACCTCAGATGTCTGCCAGTCAGACATCTGAGGCCAATGTGCAACAGTAGATGTGCCCATGGACTCGATATGGTGGATGGCATGTGTGCAGGGTCATTGTGGGCTGGTATGTTGTAGTCTGTGTGGTCCCCTACTGCTCCACACATGTAGGTGATGTGCACCATGTCGTGGTGTTCATCCTTGCCAACATCGGGACAGTGTGTGTGCACAGGCCATTTTGGGGCTGTGTCTGATGTGAGCCAACTGCAGGATGGTGTGCTGTGTGAATCACCTGGGCCACTTATGGCAGGACGTGTGGCGGACATGCACCGTTGTGTAGAAATTTTGGGTGGCAAGATATATGTGTGCACAGGGTGGCATGCAATGTGCTGCACACCTCTTTCTAGGATGCAGATGTATTGGCACGTGTTAGTTCTGTTGATGCCACTCATCTCACAGTACTTCTCTCTCCTATGCAGCAGCTCCCGTATGTGCAGAGGGAGAGGGGACGGACACCAGTGGTGAGGCTTCCACTGCAACAGCCGCACCGGAGCTGACTGACACAGATGTGACCAGCGCCGAGGAGGGGACAGGAGTCTGCTAGAGGATTCACAGCTGGAGACACAAAGCTCTACCTCATCTGACGCCAGCGGTGACACATCCATGTTGGGGGGTACAGGGAGCGGGGACTCTGCCTCCTCTTCCGCCACACAGCGTCCAGTGCCCAGCCTCCCTTCAACCTCCACTGGTGCTGCCCGTGTCCGCACGAGTAGGAAGGGAAGAGTCACCTTCACCCCAGGCACAGCTGCCCCAGCCCATGTCAGCCCTGCTGCCCTCAGTGCAGAAGCAGTCGAGCTATTGCGCCAGCTGTGTGTGGGGCAGACAGCACTTCTCAATGCCTTCCAAGAGCACAACAAAAAGTTGGGGCAGGTTATAGCTTTCATGGAGGGCTTACATTCTGACGTAGGTGGGCTACACCGGACTGTGCAGTCCTTGTCATCAACTGTGACAGCAGCCCTGCAACAGGCACATAGTCAGGGAGCGGCTCCCAGCACTCGGTCCGGCCCCATGTCACTGTGCACCTCTGACGACAGTGACAATGCTCAACAGACCCCAAAGTCCCGATACAGAACCCGCAGCACACAGGAGCAGCAGCAGCCCAAGCGTACTAGGACGCAGACACCATCCCCACATAAGAGTAAGGCCACCCAGAGCGCAGAGAGAAAAGCCCATCAGGCGACAGCAAGGGCCACAAAGCAAAGAAAAAAGCATCAGGGTCACAGGCCTCACTTTCTTCCCCTGCCAAAGACTCCCCTGTCCCAAAGACGTCTCGCAGAGGCAAAAAGACAGTTTCCACACCCACTGAGAAGGTGTTGCCTGCAAACATTACACAGGATGAGGGCCCCATGGATAATCCATCCTTGACCTCCACTCCCATCCCAAGCCCTGTGAAGCCAGCACGGGAGGACACTGTAGGGGGCAAAGCTGGTGGACAGAGGGAGGCAGGGCGGCGGCAAACACCAGGCAAGCGCACAGCGGGATCCAGCATGTCCCCAGAGGGGGGGTCACCATCCACACCAGAATCAGCTTTGGTGTTGGGGTCACCTGTTGTGTCTGCCCCAGTTCGCCTCAATCCACAGACAGGGAAGACTTTCAGGATCCCCAAGAAGTGGAGAGGCACCCCTCCACAATCTCCGGCACACACTGTGTCTCACCAGGGCATGAGTCCACCTCCCCGGGCCACCACCCCACCTGGTCCAAGCAGCCCCCAGCTACCACATGCACAGTTGGCTCTTCCACAGTTGTTACTCCCACTGCCCAGGGCAGTCCTCCAACTGACCCCAACACACAGTCAGCTCCAAGTCCAACAGACAGCCCCATCTGAGTGGTGGTCACCCTCACACACCTGTCTGTCCACAGGGGTGCGTGTGATGCCCATTGTCAGGCCCATTACTCTGTTGCTGGGCATGGCATGGTAGAGTTGCATACATTCCCTGTGTAGCTTCTGATGTCACTACTCTGCACATTGTACTTGCCTTGTGTTTCACTGCTGTTTGCCTCTTGCCTGTGCAGCTTCTCATGGACTCACTCTGCACTTTGTCCTGCCCACTGGCCTTGTCGTTCACTGCTGTGTGCCCCCTGCCTGTGCAGCTTCTCATGGACTCACTCTGCACTTTGTCCTGCCCACTGGCCTTGCTGTTCACTGCTGTGTGCCCCTTGCCTGTGCAGCTTCTCATGTACCTCACCTGCACTGTGTCCTGGCCACTGGCCTTGTTGTTCACTGCTATTTGCCCCCTGCCTGTGCAGCTTCTGGTGTCCCTACTCTGCACATTGTACTGGCCACTGGCCTTGTTGTTCACTGGTTTTTGCCCCCTGCCTGTGCAGCTTCTCATGGACTTCATCTGCACATTGTACTGTCCACTGGCCTTGCTGTTCACTGCTGTTTTCCCCTTGCCTGTGCAGGATCTCATGTACCTCACCTGCACTGTGTCCTGGCCACTGGCCTTGCTGTTCACTGCTGGTTGCCCCTTGCCTGTGCAGGATCTCATGTACCTCACCTGCACTGTGTCCTGGACACTGGCCTTGCTGTTCACTGCTGGTTGCCCCTTGCCTGTGCAGCTTCTGATGTAACTACTCTGCACATTGTACTGGCCAATGGCCTTGTGTTTCACTGCTGTTTGCCCCTTGCCTGTGCAGCTTCTCATGGACTCACTCTGCACTTTGTCCTGCCCACTGGCCTTGTCGTTCACTGCTGTGTGCCCCCTGCCTGTGCAGCTTCTCATGTACTCACTCTGCACTTTGTCCTGCTCACTGCCCTTGTCGTTCACTGCTGTGTGCCCCCTGCCTGTGCAGCTTCTCATGGACTTAATCTGCACATTGGACTGGCCACTGGCCTTGCTGTTCACTGCTGTTTGCCCCTTGCCTGTGCAGGATCTCATGGACTTAATCTGCACTTTGGACTGGCCACTGGCCTTGCTGTTCACTGCTGTTTGCCCCTTGCCTGTGCAGCTTCTCATGTACCTCACCTGCACTGTGTCCAGGCCACTGGCCTTGCTGTTCACTGCTGTTTGCCCCTTGCCTGTGCAGCTTCTCATGTACCTCACCTGCACTGTGTCCTGGCCACTGGCCTTGTTGTTCACTGCTGTTTGCCCCTTGCCTGTGCAGCTTCTGATGTAACTACTCTGCACATTGTACTTGCCTTGTGGTTCACTGCTGTTTGCCCCCTGCCTGTGCAGCTTCTCATGTAAATACTGTGCATATTGAAATGCCCACTGGCTTTGCTGTTGCCCAAATTTGTTGTCTCAATATGGAAATTGTGAATAAACACAGTTGGTCCTGCTGTGAGTTGTGTCAGTGTCCTTCCTGAATAAAGTTGTTTCTGTGTGTGCATGGTTTACTGTGTCACATGCTCAGTATGCCACTTCAACATTGCCAATGGGTTGTCTCACATTTCATTTCTTTTGCAGGGGTGGGAGGCACTTCATTTCTACATGACTGTGATACTTATGGGTGCAGTGCAGGTGGTTGGCAATGAATTCTTGTTGTCATCTTCCTTCTTTGCTCATGTTATCTATGGTGGACACATGTCAGGTTTGTGGGCAATGGCAGCACAGGGTGGGAGTTTGGGCACAGGCTTACAGGCAGGCAGGTCAGGGTCATAGGGTCTGTGTGAGCTTCCTTTCTGTGTGCCAATCAATGTCGGTGTATGGACATCTTGTGGTGATGAGTTATCCAGGTCCCATGGCTTACTTCAAATGTGTGCACTTGGGTGGTGGAGAAGTGTATGGTGTGAAGGGGTCACTTGGTTGTGACTGTCGATGTGTGTGCATCTGCATTGTCAACTACTGCCATGTGTGACCCTGGAGTGGTGTGCCTGTATGTGTACTTGTTTAGCCCTGTGGTTGTGTTTTGTGCACATGGCAGTATTGTGTGTTGCTGTTGTGGGAGGAGGTATGTGTGACATATCCTACTTGTGCTTGGCTGTCATGTAGTGTGTCACTGGGCCCTGTGTGTTGTGCAGCAGACATTCTCTTGTCCAGTATTTGGATGCCTATGTGTGGCTGGTCAGTATTCGAGTTCAGGGCCTTCCTTACATCCCTGTGCCTATACATGGGTGTCCTTGCTGTCTCCAGGAGTTGTTGCATTGGGGTGACCGTGGTTTGTGTTGACTGACTGTGTCAGCCATGTGTGCTGTGATGGGCTGTGTGTGTTCTCACATGTGTCTTGTCTTGCATGTGCATCACACATGCTTGATGGTTGTGTCACTGCCCTTCCATTTGTGGGGACCTCACTTTGGCTTTCCTATATGTTGTCCTCCATTACTGCTGGCATGTGGTGTGTGTATGTAGCTGTGAGTCAGGGTGGTGTGTATGTGTGTGACTTGTCAGGTAGTGTGTGCAGTGAAGTGTTTGGTCCTCATATGTGTGTGTGTACATTTTGTGCCTGGCCTCAGTGTTCTTGGCTTGTGTGTGATGTTGTTGTGGTGTGTGTGTTGGCTGGGGCCTGGGCTTCTGTGCTATGTGTTCCTTTGCAAAGGGTCCTGCTGTGGCTGTATATGCAGTTGTAGGGACGTGGGGCATGGTGTGGCTGTAGTTGTGTGGTTGTTGTGCAGGAGTGGCACTTGGGAGGCACATGTTGTGTCCCTTCAGGGAGGTAGCTGGTGTGTTGTGGATGGAGTTGTGGCTCTGTGCGCTTTGTACGGTGCCCTTGGCATGCGCTGGCCCTGTGCTCTGCGTTGTGTGCATGGTTTCATGCACACTGACAGTGGCGGTGACGTGACCGGGACATTTGTTCATGAATGCGGTACATGGGTGGGCAGTATGTGGCGAGATGTTTTTGTCACAGGTGGGACATGTGTGTGTGCAGTGATGGCTGTGTGCCTGTCCCCACAGGGGTGTGTGGTGTTCCCATGCGATGTTTTTCCACCCTGGAGCTGTGTATTGTGTTACTTGCACTGTTGTGTCTGTACGTACCTGCGGAGGCGTCCGCGGCGGTGGATAACTTGCAGGTGGTGTATCATGTACAGCACCGGGAAGGCGTGTAGGGCAGGATCCATCGCGGTGTGTCCCGGGTGTTTCTTTTCTGTCTCTGCTGTGATGTCTCCGCCGTCTTTCGCTGTGCAGTTTATCCGTCGCGGTGCGCTGCCCTGTTTCCGGCATCGTGATATCTTCGGCGTACGGGACGTCATTCCGCACGGCGGTGTGTGGTGATTGGCTCACTCCGCCGCGGTGGCGGGCGCACTTTGATGGCGGTCGGCTTCGCACCGCAGCGGGCGGGAAATGTGCAATGTGTGGCCATCCTAATATGGCGGGTGTGGAGACCGCTGGCGGCGTGCGGTAAATGGGTGTTACCGCCACCGCCGGCACCGCGGTCGTGTCTCCGCCCACCATCGTAATAGGCCCCTAAGTAAATAAAAAATATATAAATATGTTGAAAAAATATATATATTTAAAAAAATGTAAAAAGTAAAAACATATTATAATGTTAAATACAAATCACAAATACCTATAAATATTATTATAAGTAAAATACAAAAATGATTTTCATACAAATAAAATATCTTTATTTAGAAATTATTTATTAACAAAAACAATAATTATTACATACATTTAGTTTAGTTACTTTCCACCCTAAAACACCACAAAACTCACAACCTGCACCAAAACAATTATGTACACTATGAATATAAATATTCATAAACAAATTAATTTTCATTAATTAAATATCATCACAATCAATTAATAATTATATATATAATTATTATTCACTTTAATAAAAATATTAATTGCTTATAATTGATTTACTTCGCACTCCATGCCCCTACAAAACCCAGAACCCACATCTAAAATGTAAAAAAATACATTTATTTCCACAATTAACATAATTAAATTATCAATTAAACAAATCTCATTAATTAAAATACAAATTATAATTCATTAAAATTAATTAACTTCCCACCCTTTACCCTTATGATCGCTACAACCCGCACCTAAAATTTAATTTTCAATTAAATAACTAATAGTATTTAAAAGCTAATTATAAATTAAGTAAAATTAATTTACTCCCCCCTCTTTAACCCTAAAAACCCCAAACCCACACCTGAAAAAAATGTAATTAAACAATTATCATAATTATCAATTAATTAATATTGATTATTAACTAATCATTAATTAATTAACAATAAATTACTTTCCACACTTTGCCCCTATTAACCCCACAACCCGCACCTAAAAGAAATACACAATTACCATAATGAATTATCAATTAATTAACAACTAATTATTAATTAATTAAAAATAAATTACTACCCACCCTTTACCCCTATTAGCCCCACAGCCCGTACCTAAAAAAATTACACAATTACCATAACTATCAATTATTTAGTTAATATTAATTAACAACTAATTATTGATTAATTAAAAATTAATTACTTCCCACCTTTTACCCCTATAAACCCCACAACCCACACATATAATGTACCCCAAAAAAATTAAAAGCACAATTAACACTATTAAATATCAATTAAACAAATATAATTAAATTAAACAAATCATACATTTATTATAATTAAATTACTCCCTACCCTATTCCCCTATAAACCCACAACCTGCTACAGAACTAAAAGACACAGGGGCCGATTCCGATTCGGGCCGGAAAACATACCGACTGACTCGGTACGGGAATATAGTCCGACCGACACGTACCGGCGCTGCCCGACCTGGGTAGTACGATGAAATGCATGTGAATCACGACCGACTCGTACGGAACACAAGCCGAACGACCGAACCGGACGGAAACAAGCTATCCGGCCGGGAAACCACGTGAATCGAACCGACCGACACGCACCAGGAATGAACCCGAACAAAACGTACCCGCGAACTCCGACCCGCGCAGTATGATGCAATGCATGGAAAACCAGACCGAGTCGCACGGAGCTCAAGCCGTACGACCGACACGCATACAAAAGCCAGCCGAAGGAAGCCAATACTCGGCGACCGACGCGTACGCCGCACAATAAACCTAGCAGAAACACAGCGTAAACGACTCGGAGAAGCTCGCACGAGACAACTGCAGCGTCCTACTCGGTCAGAAGAACGTCTCCTACATGCACTAAAAATACAAAGGAAAAAATACAAAAAAAAGGGCCAAACAAGCAATGACAAAGTCAATAAATACAGGGAAAAAAAACATGGAACAAGGACACACCCCCAACTCCACCTATATAAAGGCCACAAATCCCTACCATGATCCTTTTCAAATTCAACTGACCTGCCAGCACAGAACACCATCACACAGCAACCACAGACACACTCACAGCTCATCCATCACACATGCCACACACCATTAGCACCTCAACAAATAGCACCCTCACATACACCCAGCAAGACCTACACTCACACACCCTCACCTGCACACACACACACATCAATCACCACCACCACCCATCACCATGCCCCCAAAGAAGAATCCAAAGTTCCTAGACAGTGAATTGGAAGTCCTGGTAGATGAGATCCTCAGGGTAGAGCCACAGTTGTTTGGTACATTGGTCCAACAGACCCCCATGTCGCAGAAAACTAAGATGTGGGAGAGGATCGTCGACAGGGTCAACGCACAATCACCATGTTTGCGCACAAAGGAAGACATCCAGAACAGGTGGTATGATGTGCGCAGGAGGGTCAGGGACCTACTAAAGAAGGATTACATCGTGAGTCAGTGCACCGGCAGTGGCCCTCCTGCGAAACCACTATACCTTAGGCCCTGGGAGAAGGTGCGGGCCATCCTACCACCAGTGAGCGTATATGGACTATCAAACATCCCAGAGCCTGGTGAGTGCACAACTAATATACACAATATTGTGTGACAATACACACACATCACTGTCAAGGGGATAGTCAAACCATGCACCCTTAGCAAATCCACAGCAATCAAAAGATAATCACCCCAAGATTTGTCTGTCAGTCAGATAAACACAATACATGCCATCTCATAGTGATATGTAACTGTGTCATGATATGTACAAACCTAACTACAAATACAGCAAGGCAGTGGCACAAATATAACCAACAAACACAGTTAGACATTTTGCCACCACTAGAACACCACCTCACAGGGAAGCTCACTGAAAGGAAGGAATTCTGTGTATGCTGGTGAAGTCAGTGTAGCCAATAGCATGATGGGAGTTGTAGTCACAGATATTGGTCACACTCACAATTGGCCCATCAACACCACTCTGAACCATGCTCACATCACAGGGAGTGGAAAACAACTGACAAGATGGCTGACATTGGGTACTGCTGTGGGGAGCACAAGGCCCTGCTGGGAACTGTGCACCAACCAACAGCAGGACACCACTGACTGACATCCTGAAAGCCAACTTGCACTCCCTGCAATGGAAGCACGTTCCATGGTGGGATATCTGGCTGGGTGGGAAGGAGGACTGACAGCTCTGACCATAGTTACAAGCAGCTTTTCTCACACACACCCTTAACACAAACTCCACACAACTCACCTGGGAGAATGCAATGCCTCACACTCCAATTAAATATCCCACAAAGAACCACCACCCTGGGTTATGCTGTGTGAAGCACAGAGACACTCTTGGGACTTGTAGCCAAACAAACGCCAGGACAACACTGTCAGCCATCCTGTCAGCACAGGCACACTACCTCACAGGGAAGCAGAGTCAAAAGGAAGGAAGTATGGGCATGCTGGGAAGGGGGGGTGTAGGCAATAGCATGATGGGAGTGGTAGTCACAGCTCAACATCCCCCACCCACATGGCCCAGCAACCTCACACTGAAGCATGCACACCTCACAGGCAGTGAAAAGCCACTTCAAAGATGTCTGACACTGGCCTCAGCTGTGGGGAGCACAAGGCCCTGCTGGGAACTGTGCAACAACCAACAGTAGGACACCACTGACTGACACCCTGAGAGTCAACCTGCACACACTGCAAGGGTGGCATGCTTCATGGATAACTGGGCTGGGGGGAGAAGGAGGGCCGGATGTCCACCAAATACCACCAATGCTGTCCATGCACACACCTCAACATTCACATTGAAAAGCTTCAGGTTGGCAGGACAATGTACTACACCAATATCAACCTCTGACTGTGACAACTGAGGACAATGCAATGTACAGGCCCGCATCCAGAGGTACAGTCACAACTGTCAGGTGTGTGAACCATTGATGCCCGTAGAAACATAACATACATTGTGTGTCTCTTCCAAAAACAGGTGATGATGGGGACACAGCAGCAGACGATGAGGAGTCCCTGTCCCAGGCTCCGGGGGACACTGAGCTCACTGGTGTGGAACAGCCTCTGCACTCCTCGGATGGCGAAGACCTACCTGGCCCCTCCGGTGTGAGTCATCATGCAGCACCAGCAGGACCAACATCTGCACCCACCCCTCCAACAACTGCCAACACACAGACCACCCCTGCCAACACGGACAGACCAAGGACCACCGATGACAACAGCACAGGGACCCCGGCCCAACGTGGAGCAACGGACAACGACCCCAGTAACAACCCCCAAGTGGGCCTACGGTCACCTGTGCGTGCCACCACAGGTCCCGCACGTGTCGCCAGGGGTGGTGGGAGGGGTGGTAGACATAGCTCGCTGTTTGCAGAGGGGCTGGACTGCATGATGACCCACAACTCGCACGCATTGCTGAGGTGTACCAGAATAGCACCGGAGAGGTCAGCCAGGTAGTGGGGATCCTCAAGGACATTCAACAGCAGCAGGCTGCCCATCATGCCCGCTTGGACTCACACATGTCCCGTGTGGAGACACACATGTCCCGTGTGGAGACACACATGTCTGGCATGGAGTCCAAGTGGGACACATTGGAAGAACTGACAGTGGTGCATAGGGACATATTGACATGCCTCCGCCAGATTAGCACCAACATGGCCAAACCTCCCTGTGTGCCCACAACATCTGGTGCTGCAACAACTGCAACTGCCACAGGGAGGGAGGATGACTCTGGCGGAGAGTCCTCTGCACCGCAGCAGCCTGCACGTGAGGGTCCCCCCAAAAGAAGAGTGGTTGTCCGAGGAAGGAAAACTGAGAGGCCGATGGCCATGTACATCCCCCAGGAACCCAACACCTGTTCTGGAAATTCTCTTTTGTGTGCAAACTGTTCACCCTGTCGAATGCAACACAACTCTCCCACATGACATGGGGAGCTTAAGTTGGCCCAATGTATCAGATGACTGTGGACTTTACTCAGGACATTTCTGCTACCAAGACTTCCAACTAATCTGGGAACTTTGGATTCCAATCCCAATGTACAGCACCCACCATCCTGTGCACTATCCTCACACATGTATGGAAATAAACTCACTAATACACCATACTTGCCTCTGTTGTGATCCTAACGTGGTTTCTGTCATGGAGATGGTGATCTGCTAAATGACACTGTGCATGCTAACTGCTACAGCAAGTTCAACACCGTCATGTGAGTCATGGCGACGTGACACATATGAGGGAGACACACCACTAGGGCTACACAACACATACACACCAGGGCCATCAGACTCATCGCCTACACTGATGTTGCCAGGAAATACAGTGGAATGCACAGACACCACACCTATTCACAGTCTGTGTTAACTAGCCCACAGGTGCAGTAAGCACATGTCAGTCAGATGTGTGACCACAGACAACGCACATCCCAAAGTGAAGCACAGGTTTATTACACATTTGCAACATGTTGTTTCCACTACAGATGCAAGGTAATCCTACGTGGCAGTGGCCACACAGTCAACAAGTGTAGAAGAAATAAAGTCCAGGGGTGTGTGGCACATCACCTGTAGGGAAACGACTGCTTCCACCCTGGAAGTTGAATCATGGTGTCGGGGGATCACAGTTCACCAAACAACTCTGAAAGTACCCTGTGAAGGACAGACATGACACACAGTCAAAAGCACTGAAGAACAGGACAGAACTGCAATACTCATGGCCAATACATGTCACAAGATACTCACAGAAAACCAAGTTAGCATGTCAACACTGTTGGGGAGTACAGACTACCTGTAAGGACACATCGCTGCACGCTTCCAGTCAAGTAGCACATGGCCACACTGAAACAGCACCAGAGCACCACCAACACATATCACGCAAACTCACATCATTGGCATGACAACTCTCTGGATACTCACATTCAGCTGAAGAAGTTGGTGATGAGCTGTGTGCGGACATCACCATCATCATCATCACCGGCATCGTGGCCCAGGCCAGGATCCTCCACAGGTGGCGGATGTTGGTCATCGTCATCCAGGATGAGAGGCAACTCCTTCCGCACTGCCAGGTTGTGTAGCATTGAGCAGCAGAAGATAACAATCTTGCACACCTTTGCTGGGGCATATGGGAGGGCCCCTCCTGTCTTGTCCAGGCAGCGGAAGCAGCTCTTCAGGAGACCAAATGTCCGCTCGATCACTCTCCTGGTCCGACCATGTGCCTCATTGTAGCGCATCTGGGCTGGTGTCACAGGGTTCCTGAGGGGTGTCAGCAACCATGGCATGTTGGGGTATCCGGAGTCACCTACAGACAGACAATTGCACATTAGCTGAGTTGGAAAAGAGGGCGGAATACAACATAGCAGAACACACACAATGGTACAAAGTCAGTACACACCGACAAGCCAGGCACGCTGGTTCTGCATCTGTGACATCATCCTCGGGATGCGACTACTCCTCATCACGTAGGCATCGTGTGCCGAACCAGGGAAACGGGCACACACATGTGAGATGCTCATATCTGCAAGACATACCACCAGAGCATTGATCGAATGATAATGTTTCCTGTTCCTGTATGCCTGCTCATGTGCCTGTGGTGGTACCAAAGCCACATGTGTCCCATCAATGGAGCCAATGACATGTGGCATCCTCCCCAGGGCATAGAAGTCACTCTTGACGTCAGTGAGTTGTTGACGTTTAGGGAAATAGATGTACTGGTTCAGGCATCTCAACATTGCCTCCAAAACATCGCGTAGCACACGGCTGAACATAGTCTGTGACATCCCACCAGCAGTCGCCACAGTGTGTTGAAAGGTACCGGTGGCAAAGAAGTGTAGGGCTGCCATCACCTTCACCTTGGGGGTCAGCGCTGTAGGTTGCAAATGTGGGGCCAACCGCCCTGCCAAATCCTCAATCAGCTGCCTGGTGAAGCGGTACCGTCGGATGCTGTCACGTTCCACCATCGTTGTTAGGTCAGGGAATGGTCTATGGACAGCTGGTGCCCTGCAGTGCATAGGTGAAGAAAGAAAGATTGTCAGTCACCCCACATATGTGCCATTCACCGTACTCAATATCACATGATACATCATTACGAGACACAAGTACTTGATGTGTGTGCCGTTCTGTATGGACACATATGTCACCTACATGGCCATCATCTAACATCTCAGTTCAACATGTGTTGACAACAGGTTCCAGGTTGTGCTATGGGAAACCATTAGGCTGTGTCACAGTACCCATTTACTGCTGTCACGTTCCAAACACACACCACAGTGACATGTCTGGACAGATGCGCCACAGGCATCACAGCTCATTGACAGGTAGATTCCCAGGGACCCTGTCTTGCCACATGGACACTGGCATGACAAGGCGTATCATGTACACGTCAGAAAAACAAACATGACTCCCACAGGTAGTGGCTCCTGTTGCCTCTGCAGGACAGACATGGACGTCTGTGACACACACACGCACAACATCAAAGTCCATGCGCAAAAAACGTGGATGTGGAGACTGTCTCCCATTGTGCACATGGAATCAGAGACATCGGAAACACAACATGCACACAGACTGTGGAGGGCCATCACTATTGTGGCAATGGGTCACCCTGTGACATACATACCTTCCCACATGGGACTCTGGGGGTATGTGACATGTCATACACAACCTGGAAATATGACGATGCCACATGCTCTGAAATGAACAGTTGCACATCACAGTGGTCATGTGCACAACACACAAAGGATCCTGTCCCTATGAACACGTGCACAGCCTGGGAGTGGCTGCCCCCAAGTGCCACCCCAAAAACCACATGTTGACCCCCATACACAGAAAAGGTAATGCAGCCTTACATGCCTTAGGATACAGTGTGGACAGGCTGTGGTGTTGTAGGTGTGCCCCTGAGTCCCTGGCAAGTATATGTGGCTGGCATACGTTCACCAGTGACAAGCATGGTGACATATGCGAGTGACCTGTACAGGGACGCGTCGTACAGCAATGGACCGATCGGTGTGCACGCACTGGCCATTGAATCTGTTGTGAGCGGGTACGCGTTGTTTCCCGGAATACGCGTTGTACAGCAATGGACCGATCGGTGTGCACGCACTGGCCATTGAATCTGTTGTGAGCGGGTACGCGTTGTTTCCCGGAATACGCGTTGTACAGCAATGGACCGATCGGTGTGCACGCACTGGCCATTGAATCTGTTGTGAGCGGGTACGCGTTGTACAGCAATGGACGGATCGGTGTGCACGCATTGGACATTGCATTTGATGTGAGCGTGTACGCGTTGTTTTTTGAAATACGCGTTGTACAGCAATGGTCCGGACGGTGCGCATGCATTGGCTAGGGCCTGGCATGGCAACGGACACGTTTTCGAAGCTGTACGAGTCTGATGCAGTGAATTCAGTTGGCCAGCCACAACAATGTTGCAAATTCATGGGTGTCATGAAGTTTAACTTTTGAAGGATGCTGTGGGCGTGTATAAGTGGTGCAATTCCATGGATTGGCCAGATTCAGAAGATGCAAACGACTTGGACCTATCACTTTGGACACATGGGACAGTATCTGTCTCTGCAGCACACATATAATGCTGGCTGTTCCCCTGAGAGCTCACTTGCCTGCACTACATGCCCCAGGACGACATCTGCCACCAACACTGCTGCTGTCTCTGCATCCTCTGGCTACTGCAATGGCACGTACTGTGGAGAGAGCCCCAGCCTTCAGCCTTGAGGAGAACCAGGCCCTGCTGGACAGCCTCCTTCCACAGTACAGCAAGCTGTATGGGAAACCAGGGGAGCAGGTGAGTGTGCTGTCCACTGCCTTACTAATTGTGCATGTTGTCTGACTAGCAAGACGTACAGTGTGCACCCCGCTGGCTAGCATGCTCACTGAGTAGTTCTCACCCCCCAAAGTGTGTAGTTACATGCACTGAACAGGTACAGTGCAGTAACAGTGCATTCCAACAAGGTTTTACTTCCCAGACAATGATACCATGTAGTAACTGCTGGCAAACTGTTCATAGCCATCGTTGCACTGCCTGTGTACATCATATGCCCCTGTGATTGAGACATGTATATCCAACTGTGTGATGCACGTATATGTTGCATGTGTAGTAATGGCATTTTCACTTTGTCATCCTCACAGGTTGATGCCGACCAGAAGCAGGAAATCTGGCTGACCATCACCCGGGCAGTAAGATCCGTGGGGGTCTACAAGCGCCGGATCCGCAACTGCCAGAAGAGATGGCAGGACCTTCGGGGCTGGACCCGGAGGATCGCAAGGGTCCAGCTGAAGCTGTCGCCTCCTCGCAGGAGGGGCGGACACCGGACCCTGACCCCCCACATGCTCAGGATCCTGGCGGTGGTCTTCCCTGACCTGGATGGGCAGCTGAAGGCCAGACAGCATCAAGGAGGGGGTGAGTCCATGACTGCACTGTGAACTTTGTCTGACATGCTATGTGCCCTCCTCTGGCCTGGTTAAACTTCCACAGTACATCAGTCTTGTGGTCCAGGACCCATGTCCCTCAATTGTGACATGCCCACTCCTCATCTGATACGCATATGTGTGGCCCTTACAGTCAGGAAATGGTGTCACTTGTGTACTGTGTCCTTGCATTTTGCTTCGCTCAAGGTGGGGGACAGCATTGTATTTATTTATTTATTTATTTTGAAGGTTTTATATAGCGCTAGCTCCACCCAAGGGTATCAGAGCGCTTTACATCAGCAATGGCAATAAACAAGAAAGCAGCAATAGCAATGTATGAAACAAATTCTGCAGATGATCAGACAAAAATAGAAGGAACCATTTAGAGTACATAGTGAGAAGGGTGCATATAAGATAAACAAAACACCATTTGAAAGAACAAGAGTGTCATTATAGATAGCACTTTTACAGTATGCCAAGGAGGACTCATGGGACATCGTGAGGGTGAGGGGGAATATAATGAAGGGAAGGGGGGTGAGGAGGGTATGAGGAGGGGGGTGAGTGGGTGTTAGGGGTAGGCGGGGTTGCCTAAGGCAGGAGGAGGGAAAATAGTCAGAAAGGAGAACAGGGAGTTAATTTCCCCAATATTTAGTGAGAAGGTGTATTTTAAGGTTTCTTTTGAAGTTGGCATAGGAGGGGTTGCATCGAAGGTCTTTGGGGAGGGCGTTCCAGATGGTTGGGGCCTTGCCAGAGAAGGAGGGGATTGTGAGGCGCTTTTTTGAGTAGAGGGGTATGAGAAGAAGCGTGATGGTGCTTCTCAGCGTTCGGGCGCAAGCCAGCTTTTTTGAGTTTAGTTGAAAGGTAGGTTGGAGTCTTCTGATAGAGGGCTTTGTGTGTAATACAGGCAATTTTATAGGAGGATCTACCTTCGATGGGGAGCCATTTGAGGGCCTTGAGGGCAGGTGAGATGCGGTCATAACGTTTACAGGTTGTTGTAAGTCTGGCTGCGAGGTTGAGGACGGATTTGATGGGGGCAAGGTGGATTTTGGGAGTACCAGAGAGAAGGGCATTTCCGTAGTCGATTTTGGATAGGACAAGAGATTGGGTAATTACTTTGAAGTCTTCCGCTGGAATAAAGGGTTTGATTTTTATGAGATGTCGGAGTGTGAAAAGTGCACTTTTTGCTGAATTTATAACATGGGAGTTTAGTGTAAGATTATTGTTGATGGTGATGCCGAGTGATTTGACAGATTCGGCGAGGGAGAGAGGGCAGTTAAGGGCATTAAGGTCAGCGATCCATGTTTGAATGGGGAGAGGGTTGTTTTTGGGCGAGAAGAGGATGATCTCAGTTTTGTTAGGGTTGAGTTTAAGATGGTTGTTGTGGAACCAGGTTTGGATCTTGGTTAGTGCTGTGTTGAGGTGCAGGATGTCGGAATGGGATTTTATTTTATAGTACAGTTGGGTGTCATCAGCGTACAGGTGATAGTTGATTTTGGCTTGTTTAAGTATCAGGGTGAGGGGTTCCATAAAGAGGTTAAAAAGGGCAGGAGAGAGGATGGATCCTTGCGGGACACCTAGGGAGACAGATGTTGGGCTAGAGAGGCAGTTTTGAATTTTAATTTGTTGGGTTCTATGTTGGAAGTAGGAGGTGAACCAGTTGAGGACAGTGCCATTAAGGCCAAAGCGATCTTTGAGTGTATTGAGTAAGGTTGGGTGGTAGACTGTGTCAAATGCAGCGGTGAGGTCAAGAAGGATGAGTAGGTAGGTCTCACCCTTGTCCAGGGCAAGGTGTATGTCATCGACTATGTTGAGCAGTGCAGTTTCAGTGCTGCAACCTTTGCGGAAGCCAGATTGCAGGGGGTCTAGAAGGTTGAATGTGTCAATGTGTTTGTCCAGTTGTAGTAGGGCACACTTTTCTAGGGCTTTAGAGAGGAGGGGGAGGTTGGAGATAGGGCGGAGATTGTTAGGGTCGTTGGGGTCAGCCTTGGGATTTTTGGGAATGGGAGTGATTTGTCCGAGTTGGAGGGAGGTGGGAACATTCCCTGTTGAGAGGGAGGCGTTAATGATGTTGGTCCAGTAGGGGACAATGATGTGTTTGAGATCTTGGACGAGTGTGGAAGGGAGAGGGTCTTTAGTGTGGGAGGACGGTTTGAGTTTGGATAGGATGTTGAAGACTTCCTGTTCAGAAACTGAGTGGAAATTATGCCATGAGGCGTTATTTTTAAGCGGTGTGATAGTAAGGGGGGTTCAGGAGGGGTATGTGAGGGGAGGAGGAGTGAGGGAGTCGGGGTGTTTTCAAGGGGAGTGGAGGATATGGTGGAGTATCCAGGGGATGTTGAGGGGTGAGCGAGGGTTGAGTATCAAGGAAAGCACGGTCGATTTTGGCAATTTTTTCAGTGAAAAAGTTGGCAATTTCTTCACATTTGTTAGTGGAGGCCACCGGGTTGAGGGGTGCAGGGGAGGTTTGGTTTCTAATAATGTTGAACAGTTCTCTAGGTCTGTTTTTGGCCCGTGAGAGTTGTAGACGAAAGAAGGATGCTTTTTCCGAAAAGATGTGTTTTTTGTAAGAGGATCTTGCAATTCTAAGGCGAGCAAGATGGGATGGGGAAGGGTGTTGTCTCCATGTTCTTTCTGCCAATCTAAGTGAGCGTCTTTCTTTATTAAGGTCTAGGGTAAACCATGATTTGGAGGGGGCAATTTTTTGCGTTTTACTTTTCAGAGGGGCGAGCTGGTCTAAAACCTCTGAGACAGTTTTATTAAAGTGTTCAGTGAGTTCATTTGCATTTGAAGAGGGGGGGTGAGACTGAGTTGGGATTGGAGTTTAAGTTCCAGTGCGCCGGGGGAATTTGCTTAAGATTTCTGGTCACAATTGTAGTTTTGTTGTTTTTTATAGGGGCGGGTGGTGCTGGAGGGAGATTGTGAACAGAATGAGATGGTGGTCAGACCAGTCGATAGGGATGATGTTGGTTAAGGATGTCAAATCAGGGTTGGAGATGATGGCATCAAGAATAGCTCCTTTGGCGTGGGTAGGGGAGTGGCAGAGTTGCTTAGGTCACTAATCTCAAGAAGGTTATTGAGAAGGTTGATTGTGGGATCATCGGGTTCATTCCAGTGCAGGTTAAGATCTCCTAGGAAGATATTTTTGGAGTTGGAAAGTAGCGATTTAGTTAGAAGGTCCGATAGTTCTTCGGCAAAGGGAAGGGGTTCACCAGGTGGGTGATACATATTATGCAGTCGTATTGGGGGGAGCTTTTCGTTTTAAGTTCGGCTCCTAAGTATTCAAAGGTTGTGAAGTCAGTGTTATTGATTGGGGAGAGTTGTAGCTCTTCTTTAAAAATGATAGCTATGCCCCCCCCTATTTTTTCCGGTCTGTCTTTTCTGAGAATAGAGTAGCCTGGGGGGGCAAGAAGGTCAAGGATGGGTGTAGAGTGATCTTTGAGCCAGGTTTCAGTGAGGAAGGCGATGTCGGCATCTTCGTTAAGAATGGTTTCTGAGATTTCGGTCGCATGCCGGACGGCTGAGCGGCAGTTCACGAGCATGCAGGTAAGGGGTTTAGTGTTGGTGTTAGGGACGGGGAGTAGTTGAATGGTGGTGAGTTGAGGGGGGTCTGGGGGAGCTAGGATAGTCGGGAATTCTGCTAGTCCCCAAGATAACAGGAATATTGGAGTGAGGGGGGGACAGATCTTTGGGTGGGGGTTTGTTGAGGTAAGTACTGCAAAGGTCAGAGAGGACGGAGGCGGAGTAGGTATTCGAAGTTCGAAGGGGTCTGTGAGAGCGGGTGAGGAGAGGCGTTGTTAACCAATGCTTGGGGTATGGGCGTTTTCGAGGGCTAGCACGTGGGGCAGAGGGCCAGGGGGGGCGGGCTGTGTGTTTGTCGGATTTGAACCGATTGAAATCTTTTCTGAGAAGGGTAAGTTCAGTAACCAGGGTAGAGAGATTGTATTCCAAGTTACGAAGTGTTTGATTGAGGTTGGTGAGGAGGGAAGTGGAAGTGGCTGGAATGGGGGGGGAGTTAGGGGCGGATTGGCTAGGGTGAGAAGGTTTATAGCTTGGAGATGTTGGTTTGCCAGGAGGGGTTGATGTAGGGGATACAGCTTTTAACGGGGGAGTGGGGAAGGCCAGGGGAGGGGGTGGGGTGTTGGCCAGTGTTGGGAGGGAGGGATGGGCGTGTTGTATGATGGACTGGTGGGGAGTGGGGGGGAAGGGGGAGAGGTGATGGGAGAGTGTGAGGCACGGGGGATGTGGTAGCGACGCAATGGGTGGAGGTATAGTTTGTGGAGGAAGGGGTGAGAGTATGAGGTGTTATGGTCGTTATTGGATGGTTTAGAGGGGGAGGAGGGGTGCTAGGGAGGTGATAGGGTGCTGAAGGTGGGCGGCCATAAGGGGACATAGGAGTTTGGAGGAGTGTATTAGGGGAGGAGGGGGGGCTAGGTCCAGGGGGGGAGGCAGAATAGGAGTAAAGGAGAGGGCTGTGTCATTACGGATAGGAGTGTCTTGGGGGTGTGGGGTTTGTCTCGGAGAGGCGGAGGAGAGCTGGGAGGGGGCAGGGGAGGGAGCTGGTGTGGAGAGGGGGAGAGGGTTGCGACAGGGGAGAGTTCAAGAGAGGGACTGTCGTTAGGGAGAGGGTTAGGAGTTGGGGCGGCTGTGGGGAGCCAGGAGGGGTTTTGGGATTGGGAGGGTGTTGGGGGGGAGTAGGTTGTGACAGCTGGTCCGAAAGAGTGCTGAAGAGGAGTTCAAAAATTGTGAGGTGCTGCTCTGAGGCTTGGATCAGGATGTTTCCACTTTTGTAGATGGAAATGGCTATTTCACCAGGAAAAAGAGAGGTTGGAGAAGTGGCAAGTTTGTAACCGTGGGGGATTTTGATTGTACTAGATACTGGGAGGTGGCGTAAAAGGTGCTCTTCCATTTGGAGGGGCGTTTGGTGTAGAAAATATAGTTAGTCTTAATGGGGGACGTGGGGCTGTGGTAGTTGTCTTCGATTAGGGTTTCAGGATGCCGGATTAGGAGTTTGTGTTTAAGGTTCTTTTTGGCATTTTTTGAGAGGTTGGGAGGGTAAGGAATGGTCCAAGAGTTGGGTCCATGTTTGGTGAGGGCGGGGTGTTTGACGGTTAGGGCAGGAGGAGGGCATGGTGTGTGGATGGTATTGAGGTGGGACATGATGATGCGGTTTGTCTGGTGGAGCATAGGAGAGCAGGCAAAGAGAGGGAAGGGGAGAAGTTTTGAGGAGGGAGGATTGGGTAAGAGTGCAGAGGGAGAGGGTGTGGAAAGAGGGAGGGGTTAGTTTTGGGAGTCACAGTAGCAAATCCGGGGGTGGTTGTAAGAGTGATGTGCATTGGCGGGGTTGGAGGGGGGATGAGAATTTGGGGCGAGGTAGGGGCGGGCGGAGGGATAATAGGATTTGGGAGGTTGTCAATAGAGAGTGGAGAAAGGCAGGGGTTGAGGCCCAGGATGGTGCTTGGTGCTAATAGGATAGGGGGGGGCAGTGGTTTGTGGCAAGGGTTAAGAGGAGGTATGTAGGAGGGTTAAGGTGTGGTTAGATTCAGAGTTTGAGTAGGCAGTAGTGTTTCTCAGTGGGTGGAGGATGGGGAATACATTGTTAAGCCGAGAGGAGTATAGAGCGAATAGGGAGGCGAGTGGAAATGCAGGTAGTGAAAGACAACAACAGTAGTAGTAAACATCAGATCAGGGCAGACACTTTAAGACGTATACATAGTCGTAAAACCGTTACAGGTGGGTTATAGTGCATATGTCTGTGGGTCAGATTAGACAGTGAGGGTGGGTTGAGTGACAGTGAGTGAAAGGGGAGAGACTATAGCTTGTAGGTTATAGAGTCAATACATTCAGCTTAAGATACATGCGGACTTGATTAAAGAAACAATGAGGAGGTGTAAGGAAAAGGAGAGCTCATAGGAGGAGAAGAGGAAAATGAGAGCTAAAGGGGAGGATCTCATGTGGGAGAGTTCAGAACAGGTCGGTAACGTGCATGTGGGAGGGGTTAGATGGGAGGGTGCGGGATTGATGGCTAAAAAGGATAAAGAGAGACCGGAAAAAAAGGTTAGGGTAAAAGCTTAATAGCACTGAGTAGATACGTGGGAGGGATCAAAATTGGCCGCAAAGGTATAAAATGGTATTACAGTGTCAAGGCAATCACAATAGAGTTTTAAGGGGTGAATTAGGAATTCACGCCAAGAATTGTTAGGCGTTGCCTTATGGTGGTGGTGATCCTGAGATCGATCGGAGGTAGGGGGAGGTCGTCAGAGCAGCCGGCGAGGAACCGTGTTCTCTGTGACCTGTTGCTCTGCAGTGGAGGTCGGCCCGGGTGAGGCCCGGGTGAGGCATCAGGTTCAAAGGCTCACGGGGCCATCACAGGTGCATTTTCCGGCAGGCAGCGGGGGGCTACTGTTTAGACCTATCAGGTCCCAGGCGAGGATCAGGGGGAACTTCGGTGGGCCCGGGTGGGGCATCAGGCTCTAAGGATCACGGGGCCGTCCCAGATGGGTTTTCCGGCGTGATGTGGGGAGCCACTGCTGAGACTTACTACGTCCCAGGCGAGGATCAGGAGGGGCTTCAGTGGCCCGATTCCGGTGTCGGCCACTAGCGAGGCTTGAAGGGGCCCAGCAGGCCTAAATTCCTGCATCGGCCTCAAGCGATCTCAGAGTGGACCGTGGGCCGGGGTCTCAGTGGGCCGTTTCAACGGGTTTCACGTGGGCAGCGGGTGGCCGCTGCTCGGACCAACCAGGTCGGGGGGGCTTCAGTGGCCCAATTTAGGCGTCGGTTTCAAGCGAGGCGGGGATTGAGGGGTCCCGGCAGGCCTCATGCGACCAACTTCAGGTGAGTTTTCCGGCGTGCTGCGGGAGGCCACTGCTTGGACCTACCAGGTTCCAGGCAAGGATCAGGGGGGGCTTCCGTGGACCAATTCCGGCTTCGGCCACTGGCTAGGCTTGATGGGGCCCAGCAGGCCCAAAATCCCGCCTCAGCCTCGAGCGACCTCAGTCTGGACCGCGGGTGGGGCAGCAAGGGAGCCGTTGTTCGGATCGACCAGGTTCCGGGCAAGGATCGGGGGGGCTTCAGTGGCCCAAATTAAGCATTCGGCCTCAGGCGAGGCAAGGATTGAGGGGACCCTGCAGGCCTCGGGCGACCTCGGGGTTCTTAGGGCAGTTCGCAAGCGAGGGTCCCAGTCCCGTACCAGCGGGATTCACGGGCAGCAAGGGAGTCGTTGTTCGGATCGACCAGGTCCCGGGCAAGGTTCGGGGGGGCTTCAGTGGCCCAAATTAAGCATTCGGCCTCAGGCGAGGCGAGGATTGAGGGGACCCTGCAGGCCTCGGGCTACCTCGGGGGTTCTTAGGGCAGTTCGCAAGCGAGGGTCCCAGTGGGTCCATATATGCCATCCGGTAGCAGTTCAAGGGATCACAGACCTACCGGGCTCATGGGGCTTTAGCGGTTTTCAGCGGGCCCACTTCGGGCGTCGGCCTCGGAGGGCCTCGGGTAGATTTGGCAAGATTTTGGCAGGCGTCGATCATGAGGTCACAGCGGGCCCAGCTTCAGGCATCGGCCTCCGTGAGTCCCCGTAGCAGTCCTCTCGTTTGAGGTATGGTCTTGTCGGCGGCCTCCGTCGAGGCGAGGATAGAGGGGTCCCGGCAGGTCACAATTGGGCTCCAGCGACCTCGGGGCAGTTTGCAGGCGAGGGTCACATCAGGCCCAGTTTTGTCATCCTGATCAAGGGGTCCCAAGGCCACGTCACCGGGTTTCAGGCGAGCAGCTGGGAGCCACTGCACGGTTCCCTCAGAACCCGGATGCCGCTTGGGGGGTTTTCAAGGGCCCAAATCAGGCGTTAGTCTCAGGCGAGCAGTGGGGAGCCACTGCACGGTCCTACCGGGTTCCGGGTGCCGATCGTGGGGCTATTCAGCGGTTTTCAGCAGGCCCTCTTGCGGTGTCGGCCTCGGAGGGCCTCGGTCAGGCTATGCGAGGTTTTTTTGCAAGCCGCTGGTTCGAGTCGACGATCGTGAGGTTACAGCGGCCCCAGCTTCGGGCATCGGCCTCAGCGAATCCCCGGCGGAGACCTCTCATCCGAGGAACAGTCGGCCCAATTTGGGGGCCGAGCAGCAGTGCAGGTCTTTGGCGAAGATCGAGGGGCCCCTATCGTGGGCGGAATCGCTCGTGGCTCGAGAGCCAGGTTGTGAGGAAGGCCGGTCCGGACGAGTCCCCGCAGAGTCTTGGTGTAAGTCGTTTTTCAATATTTTCCTCGGAATTCTTACAATGATTCTTTCTGTACTTGTCTCTGGTGATAATGTGGTGGTCGGGTGGGTCGGATGGCTGGGTAAACAGGGGATGAATACCGATTTAGTATTCCCCAACCCCGGAGCTCGGCGGTAGAGCTCCTACTCGGCGGCCATCTTGGCAAACGGCATTTGTTCCCGTGACTTTGTTGTGGGATTCATGGGTGGGTCAATGCTTACACAATGCCTAAGTTCTGACATGTAATCTGGGTGTAACTTTGATATGTGGTCCACTTGCTGATCTGAATCACCACATGTCCCTGGGGTATTTGGCACACACCCATGCTGCGGGTGGGAACAATGTTTGGGCCTCAGGAGTATGTATATCAAGTGTGTCACACATGCTTAGCCACCTGCCTACTGTCCAGGGCTCATCCCTCTTTCAGGTGGAGCAGGACAGTCATGCCTACTCCAGGGCATACAATACACTCTGTACTCCCACTCCCGTGTATCAGCTGACATGTTGTGATCAGTGAAATGTTCCCTCAGGTGCCTGCCTCTGTGTCATTGTGCTGTGGCTTCGTTGTCAGGACTACTGGGATGTTTATCATTTAGGGCTCAGCATGCCATCTGAGATGTGACCATGAGAGACGATACTTCTGTGACTTATAAGTGTTTGATTACTTGACTGTGCACACAGGTGTATGCGACTGTGAACTTCAGGCAGCTGTTTTTCATTCACAGCAGACTGTGAGGTGCTCAGGTTCATAGAGTTGTGTTTCATGTCTCCCATATGTCCAATTGGCATGACGTGGACAAATAAGAGTTCAGATGATGTGGTTTGTGGGGGATGGACATGTGCACTTGTCAGCTACATAACTTGCATTCCCCATTACCTAGGATTGTGACACAGTGCAGACTGTTGTTGGCTGGCTGCCATGCCCATGTGACTGGAGACAGTGATGTATGACTTTGCAGGCATGCCTGTGCCATGGCATTTAACTTCCTAAGAGTGATCCTGCAGGGGAGTGACATGTGCAACATGCACCCCATTGTGGCATTGACTATCCGGACATGGGTGCATCATGGTGTCTGGTGCTGGTATGCATCACATGCATTTCTAATTAGACTCTGGCCATCCCTTTATCCGGACACCTGTACTAACTCAGTGGCAAGAGATGTGATGTGTGCATGTTCACATACTTCACCGTGTTCTCTGCAATGTCCAACAACTGTGTACGTGGTGCATGTGTCCACACTGGGGTATTACCATCCAACAGGCACCAGACAGATGGGTGCAAGGGCAGGAGGGGTGTGAGTGCCATGGTTGACCATCATACTGACAATTGGCTTCTCCTAATCTGTGTGAGGACTTTTGGCAATGTTCAACTGAGGATGCCAGGGCTTGCTCTGTAATGTGCTGTACTTACTGTGGTGTGGGCGGTCAGTGCAGGTGACTGATGTTTGTCTGTTTCCCTAATTGTTTGCAGATACATCCACGGCCACAGGAGGGGAAAGCTCCACGGACCAGGAGGAGCTGCAGAGCCAGACTGGGTCAGCAGCCGATGAGTGGTCGGAGGGACCCAGTGGCACGGAGGGCGAGGGGAGCCACACCGAGGAGTCCTCAGCACCATCCACCTCAGCTGAGGACCACAGCAGCTCGGAGGATGACTCCCTTATGGAGGCAGGTGTCAGCAGCCACCACACCCCAGCTAGTATGTCTGGCCCCACCACCACCGCCCTCCCATTGGCTCCCACTCCAGAGGTCCGTGGAGGCTCCTGTGTTCGGGAGCATGTCTCCTTCGTGCCAGGCACCGCACCCCCTGCCCCTGTGTCCCCTGCTGCCCTGAGTGAGGAGTCTGTGTACCTACTTCGGCAGCTCCATGTAGGGCAGACAGCAATGCTGAGTGTCCTCCATGCACACACCACTCTGTTGACACAGCTGGTGTCGTTCATGGAGGGCATCTCGACGGGCATGTCTGCCCTACAGAGGAGCTATAGGTCTATGGACTCCTCCCTGACGGCAGCAGTGTCCCTCCTCCAACAGTCCATCACCTCTCCTACCTCTGCCCCATCCACACTTCCTGGCACCCTACCTGTCCCAAGCACATGCACACCTGCACAATCACCCAAACACACAGACACGAGCAGCACAGAAACACACAAAACAAGGGCAAAACGTGCACACAAGCATCCTCAGGGGACTGATACCACACCCACAGGGGATGGGGAACAGACACACACACAGGCATCCACAGTCACTCCGCAGTCCTCAAAATCCTCTCCCTCCAAGACCCCTTCCCTTGCCTCACCTGCAACCCCACCTACAAAGCAGCTCTTCCTCTGTGACCTCGGCCTCTTCCCCTCCGATCCCACTGATCCAGCATACAGGGGAAGAGGCAGTCCACCTACACAGAGGGAGTGCCCCTCGCCCCGGACACCCTCCCCAGGCGCAGACAGACTGAGGCCCCCACCCTCAAGTCCCCCCGGGCCCGGAAGAGCAAGACCCCGCCACCGCCCTGCAGGTCAACCACACAGTCTCCTTCCTCCATCCCTCAGGCACCCACAACACAGGTTCCCCCACCACATCCTGTCCCAGGTTCCCCCACCCACAGATACACCATCCCCAAAATGATGCGGCCTTCTCCACCTACCACTTGCTCTTCCAGCCCCACACCCCCCGCTGCACATGTTTGTGCCACTGGTGTGGAGACCTTGTCCTCCCCCTCTGTCCTGCCCACCTTACCTGAACCCCATTCTACTCCCCCGGAGATGGGCACTGCAGTGGAGTCCACTACCACCCCGTCTGACTTGGGCACTGCAGTGGGGAACGTGTCCACTGATCTGGCCAGCCCACTGGAGTTGTGCCGTCACCCACACCATCTGACTCATGCCCCCCAGTTGTGCCGGCACACACCATGTCAGACACCTCCACTGCAGTTGTCAGTGACTCTCCACTACCAGCCACCCCATCCCTGCCTCCTTCTGGTGAGCCCTGATCCTGTCCCTGCGGTGCCTGGCCTGACCCCCCATATGCCCCTCCGAGGGGAGTGTCCCTGGTTAGTAGCAGTGCAGGAAAGCAAAGGGTAACATCTGCCACTGTCACCCTGTTTGGACTTTAGTCATGGACTGGCCATTGGCCTTTGGGTTTTGTCTGGACTTTCTATTTTAAAATCACATATGCTGAATAAAGCTCCTTTCAGTTCTCCAGTGGTTTTGCTTCAGATGTACATGATGTTGAGGATGCTAAACATGCCCTTGCTGCAGTGATGGTGATTTTTGCTATCAGGTAAATGAAGTGTTACTGTGCAGGACCCCATGTGGTCCAGGGTGAATGTGTCCTATCCTGGTGTGTAGCCATGTCATCCTTTGCAGCAATATGAGGGTGTCATGTTTTTCATATTTGCCAATGGGATTCCCTACATGTTTTTGCAATATCACATCTGTGGCTTACACCCCTGCACATCAGATGTGCTTGCCATTGTTCAATTTGTCTATTTCCCTGACCGTGTGACCATCTCCACTGGACATGCAAGTTTGGGCATCAATGGGGAAGGACTCATCTATGGTATCAGTGCAACTTGCTATACATGTGTATTTTGATCAGTGCAGATGATTTCGGTGACACTGCCATGACCAGGCTGATGTGACAAGAGCCTTCATTTTGTGCTAATTGTTGACTGAGTGACCAAGTGTTCTGCTGACATGATTGAGCCCTGCAGAGACAACGTATGGCACAGCTTTCCGTACACAGGAGTGGAGTCCCCTCATGGCAGTGTGTAATTCCGTGACATTGCCTGAGCCCAAGGTGTGTGTTGTGTGAGCATGTCTGTGTGTGTTCACTTCCATTTTGCTACGCAGGCTGGGGTCCCTAGTGATGTTCCTGTTTGTGATGCTTGCTGAGTTGAGCAATGTTCCCCCAAATCTTCGCCCTGGGTTCTCTGTGATGTGGGTGCATGGCACATTACTGGTGATCAGGGTGTCATCCATAGGTGTGTTTGCTGTCAGGGCTGACTTTGTGGGCAAACGCAGATGAGACACAGTCAGGATTCCCCTTGGCACTTGTTGGTTACACAAGTCATGTAATTTACAGTTTGTGTTAGATTTCAGTGATTGTGACATGTTGTGTGTGTGACTGCTGCCACTCCTCAGGGTCAGAGCTGCAATGTTGGAAGTTGTCTATGTGTGTTCTTTGTGGGTGACCTTGGCTTCTTCATTGGTGTGTGACTGTGGCCGGGATCCCATTGGTTGGTGTGGATTTGACGTCATGCCCATGTACAGCGTACTGTGCAGTGTGTCAGACATTCACAAGTCTTGTTGACTGGCCATGTGTGATGGGTATCTCCACCTTAGTTTCCCCCACCACCCCTGGGATTGTCATGGGTGCATGTGCAATGTCACCAGTCCATGTGAGCTTCACTGCTGCACATTGGTGGAGGTCAAGGTGTGTGGTGTTGAGTGTGTGCAAATGAGAGTTGTTGCACGGCTAGACCCCTACCTCCATGTTGGCCTTGGCTGACAGGCCGTGCTGATTGATTTGTGCTTGTGTAGGTGTGATGGTAGTTACTTGCTCAGGACACATGACTGTGGTTCACAGTGTGTACGACATCTACCTTTGTCATCACAGTGGGATTATCATGCAGGCCAGTGTCACCACAATGTGGGGTCCCTGGGGGTAGTGCTGCGGTGGGTCTGTCTCTTGCTGTGTTAGTTGCTGTTCCTACAAGCTTGTGTGACATTTGTAATTTGGGCTCCCTCTCATCTAACAATGCCTGTTTGCCCACATAGGGGAATCCGATCCATGAGTTACTTTTGTGTGGCACTGTATTGACATCTGTGTAATAGGGATTCAGGCCTCCTCATGTGTTGTGTGGTTGCCTGGGGACACTGGCACACCCCCATCACCTGTTGTGTTTGATATGCAGTGTGAGTCTGTCTGTTTGTGTTTGTGCATTTGCACCACTGCATTGGCATTTCTTTAGTGTGCCATTGGCTGTATGTTGTTTGGTGGGTTTCCCCTGCTGTCCCTGGGACTCCTAGGTCATCAGTCAGCACAATGATCATGGTTTGTATGTCCTATTGCTGCCATGGAATGGTATTTGTTCACCTGACATCTACAGTCTCCACAGGATATCTACATTTGTGTGTCCATTGGTGCAGATATGTGGATCTGCATTATGATGGTCACTTCTGTCATTGTGTTATTCGTGAATGTTGACAATGTGAGCCCCCATGGGTGATGTTTGTCTGCACATGGCCAAAGCGATGTTTCATTGGCACTGCACTGTTTGCCTCACCCAATCTATGTTGCTATGGGACACAAGCACTACTATGCCACTGATGTGTTTGTTGTTGTGTGACCAGGAATCATCCATGCAGTTTGGCATTTGCAGCTTTTCCCATGACAACACTTACATTTTGGTCACTGTGGTGATGGGGCTTTAGACCCCATTGCCACAATGTTCGAAATGTGCTTCAGCTATGGACCCCACACTTACCTTTTGGTCACTGTGGTGATGGGGCTTTAGACCCCATTGCCACAATGTTCAAAATGTGCTTCAGCTATGGACCCCACACTTACCTTTTGGTCACTGTGGTGATGGGGCTTTAGATCCCATTGCCACAATGTTAAAAATGTGCTTCAGCTATGGACCCCACACTTACATTTTGGTCACTGTGGTGATGGGGCTTTAGACCCCATTGCCACACTGTTCAAAATGTGCTTCAGCTATGGACCCCACACTTACATTTTGGTCACTGTGGTGATGGGGCTTTAGACCCCATTGCCACAATGTTCAAAATGTGCTTCAGCTATGGACCCCACACTTACATTTTGGTCACTGTGGTGATGGGGCTTTAGACCCCATTGCCACAATGTTCAAAATGTGCTTCAGCTATGGACCCCACACTTACCTTTTGGTCACTGTGATGATGGGGTGTTAGACCCCATTGCCACACTGTTCAACATTTGCTTCAGCTTGGACCCCACACTTACATTTTGGTCAGTGTGATGATGGGGGTTTAGACCCCATTCCCACAGTGGTCATGGTCTGCTTGCATTGTGGAGACCACACACATTTATGTGTGACACATGTGATAGGGGGTCACATTGTATGTTCAATGTCATGTTCAGTGTTGTAGGCATTTGACACAGACTACACACGCTTGTCATGGTGTTGGGGGGATGTATTTTTTAGACATTCCTTATGTTGGAGTATGCTGGTTGTGTCATGCATTACCCGTCCTATGAGTAGGGGTTGTGTGGGTGGTAGGCATCCAGGCCCCATGAGTAGGGGTGGTGGTGGTGGTAGGCATCCATCCCCCTATGAGTGGGGATGGTATTAGTGGCAGGCATCCATCCCCCTATGGGTGGGGAGGGTAGTAGTGACAGGCATCCAGGCCCCCCTGAGTAGGGGTGGTGGTAGTGGTAGGCATCCATCCCCCTATAAGTGGGGATGGTAGTAGTGGCAAGCATCCATCCCCCTATGAGTGGGGAGGGTAGTAGTGACAGGCATCCAGGCCCCCATGAGTAGGGGTGGTGGTAGTGGCAGGCATCCATCCCCCTATGAGTGGGGATGGTATTAGTGGCAGGCATCCATCCCCCTATGAGTGGGGATGGTAGTAGTGGCAGGCATCCATCCCCCTATGAGTGGGGATGGTATTAGTGGCAGGCATCCATCCCCCTATGAGTGGGGAGGGTAGTAGTGACAGGCATCCAGGCCCCCCTGAGTAGGGGTGGTGGTAGTGGCAGGCATCCATCCCCCTATGAGTGGGGAGGGTAGTAGTGACAGGCATCCAGGCCCCCCTGAGTAGGGGTGGTGGTAGTGGTAGGCATCCAGGCCCCCTGAGTAGGGGTGGTGGTAGTGGTAGGCATCCATCCCCCTATGAGTGGGGACGGTAGTAGTGACTGGCATCCAGGCCCCCCTGAGTAGGGGTGGTGGTAGTGGTAGGCATCCAGGCCCCCCTGAGTAGGGGTGGTGGTAGTGGTAGGCATCCATCCCCCTATGAGTGGGGATGGTAGTAGTGACAGGCATCCAGGCCCCCCTGAGTAGGGGTGGTGGTAGTGGTAGGCATCCATCCCCCTATGAGTGGGGATGGTAGTAGTGGCAGGCATCCATCCCCCTATGAGTGGAGATGGTAATAGTGGTAGGCATCCATCCCCCTATGAGTGGGGATGGTATTAGTGGCAGGCATCCATCCCCCTATGAGTGGGGAGGGTAGTAGTGACAGGCATCCAGGCCCTCATGAGTAGGGGTGGTGGTAGTGGTAGGCATCCATCCCCTATGAGTGGGGATGGTATTAGTGGTAGGCATCCATCCCCCTATGAGTGGGGAAGGTAGTAGTGGCAGGCATCCATCCCCCTATGAGTGGGGATGGTATTAGTGGAAGGCATCCATCCCCCTATGAGTGGGGATGGTATTAGTGGCAGGCATCCATCCCCCTATGAGTGGGGAGGGTAGTAGTGACAGGCATCCAGGCCCCCATGAGTAGGGGTGGTGGTAGTGGTAGGCATCCATCCCCCTATGAGTGGGGATGGTATTAGTGGTAGGCATCCATCCCCCTATGAGTGGGGATGGTAGTAGTGGCAGGCATCCATCTCCCTATGAGTGGGGATGGTAGTAGTGGCAGGCATCCATCCCCCTATGAGTGGGGATGGTATTAGTGGTAGGCATTCATCCCCCTATGGGTGGGGAGGGTAGTAGTGACAGGCATCCAGGCCCCCATGAGTAGGGGTGGTGGTAGTGGTAGGCATCCATCCCCCTATGAGTGGGGATGGTAGTAGTTGCAGGCATCCATCCCCCTATGAGTGGGGATGGTAGTAGTGGCAGGCATCCATCCCCCTATGAGTGGGGATGGTAGTAGTGACAGGCATCTAGGCCCCCTGAGTAGGGGTGGTGGTAGTGGTAGGCATCCATCCCCCTATGAGTGGGGATGGTAGTAGTGGCAGGCATCCATCCCCCTATGAGTGGGGATGGTATTAGTGGTAGGCATCCATCCCCTATGAGTGGGGATGGTATTAGTGGCAGGCATCCATCCCCCTATGAGTGGGGAGGGTAGTAGTGACAGGCATCCAGGCCCCCATGAGTAGGGGTGGTGGTAGTGGTAGGCATCCATCCCCTATGAGTGGGGAGGGTAGTAGTGACAGGCATCCAGGCCCCCATGAGTAGGGGTGGTGGTAGTGGTAGGCATCCATCCCCTATTTCTTGTGGCTTCGACTCGTACTCGTCGCTGGCTTGTCCGTCTCGTCGCCGTGGATCGTCTTGTGGCGCGAATCGGAGCTTATGTACAGCTCTCCCGGATGCTCTGACGTGCCGGACGTAGCGACGGGTTCGGCGCGTACGGAAGGCGCATCGTACTAGTCCAGCCGGAAGGTGCTGTGTATTTGCTTCCGTGCGACTCGAATCGGCGTTTACGGATCCGGCTCGGGCGGGGAACAGGAGCTGGAATTGGAGAGTATGGCTCACTCGGAATCTGGGCTGTTATGCGCATCGTACTTGTTCGTTCGGACGAGTGTTCGAATCGGTCGGGAAACACGCGTTCGGCTTGTATTTTTTCCGGACGAATACTGTTAGGTGCGCTTCCGGCCGAGATCGGAATCGACCTCACAAAATTTAATCAAATTAAAAGTAATAACTACTAGAAATTTAACACATTTATTAAAAAATATAAACAATACTTATACAAAAAAATTACATGACATACATTTAAAATATTTACTAAAATACATAACACTAATTAAAAAATCGATATTTTAAACAACTATGGGGCCTATTCTGATTCAGGCCGGAACACATACCGACCGACGCGGTACGGGAATGTAGTCCGACCGACACGTACCGGCGCTGCCCGATCCGCATAGTACGATGCAATGCATGTGAATTACGACCGACTCGTACGGAACACAAGCCGAACGACCGAACCGCACGGAAAGCAGCTATCCGGCCGGAAAATCTACGCGAATCGAACCGACCGACACGCATCAGGAATGAACCCGACAGAAACGTACCCGCGAACTCCGACCCGCGCAGTACGATGCAATGCGTGTAAAACCAGACCGAGTCGCACGGAGCTCAAGCCGTACGACCGACACGCATAGAAAACAGGGAGCCGAAGCAACCGAATACTCCGCGACCGACGCGTACGCCGCACATGAAACCCAGCAGAAAGACAGTGTGAAAGACTCTGAGAAGCTTGCACGAGCCAACTGCAGCATCCTACTTGGTCAGAAGAACGTCTCCTACATGCCCAAAAACTACAAAGGAAAAAAAAATTAAAAAAAGGGCCAAACAAGCAATGACAAAGTCAATAAATACTGGGGGGAAAAAACATGGAACAAAGACACACCCACAACTCCACCCATATAAAGGCCACAAATCCCTACCATGATCCTTTGCAAATTCAACAGACCTGCCAGCACAGAACACCATCATACAGCAACCACAGACACACTCACAACTCATCCATCACACAAGCCACACACCATTAGCACCTCCCTAATAGCACCCTCACATACACCCAGCAAAACTGACACTCACCCACCCTCACTTGCACACACACACACACATCAACGTCCACCACCACCCATCACCATGCCCCCAAAGAAGAATCCAAAGTTCCTAGACAGTGAATTGGAAGTCCTGGTAGATGAAATCCTCAGGGTAGAGCCACAGTTGTTTGGAACATTGGTCCAACAGACCCCCATGTCGCAGAAAACCAAGATGTGGGAGAGGATCGTCGACAGGGTGAACGCACAATCACCATGTTTGTGCACAAAGGAAGACATCCAGAACAGGTGGTATGATGTGCGCAGGAGGGTCAAGGACCTACTCAAGAAGGATTACGCCTTGAGTCATCGCACCAGCAGTGGCCCTCCTGCCAAACCAGTATACCTCAGGTCCTGGGAGGAGAAGGTGCGGGCCATCCTACCACCAGAGAGAGTACATGGACTATCAAACATCCCCAAGCCTGGTGAGTACACAACCAATATACCCAATATTGTGTGCCAATACACACACATCACTGTCAAGGGGATAGTCAAACCATGCACCGTTAGCAAAGCCACAGTAACCAAAAGATAATCATCCCAAGATGTGTATGCTAGTCAGACAAACACAATACCTGCCATCTCATAGTGATACGTAACTGTGTCATGACATGTACAAACATAACAACAAATAGAGCAAGACAGTGGCACAAATCTAACCAACAAACACTGTCAGACATTTTGCCACCACTAGAACACCACCTCACAGGGAAGCTGACTGAAAGGAAGGAATTGTGTGTATGCTGGTGAAGTGAGTGTAGCCAATAGCATGATGGGAGTTGTAGTCACAGATATTGGTCACCCTCACAATTGGCCCATCAGCACCACTCTGAACCATGCTCACATCACAGGGAGTGGAAAAGAACTGACAAGATGGCTGACACTGGGTACTGCTTTGGGGAGAACAAGCCCCTGCTGGGTGTTGTGCTCAAAACAACAGCAGGACACCACTGCCTGACATCCTGAAAGCCAACTTGCACTCCCTGCAATGGAAGCACGTTCCATGGTGGGATATCTGGCTGAGTGGGAAGGAGGACTGACAGCTCTGATCATAGTTACCAGCAGCTTTTCTCACACACCCCCTTAACACAAACTCCACACAACTCACCTGGGAGAATGCATTGCCTCACACTCTAATTAAATATCCCACAAAGAACTACCACACTGGGTTATGCTGTGTGAAGCACAGGGACACTTTTGGGACTTGTAGCCAAACAAATGCCAGGTCAACACTGTCAGCCATCCTGTCAGCACAGGCACACTACCCCACAGGGAAGCAGAGTCAAAAGGAAGGAAGTATGGGCATGCTGGGAAGGGGGTGTAGGCAATAGCATGATGGGAGTGGTAGTCACAGCTCAACATCCCCCACCCACATGGCCCAGCAAGCTCACACTGAAGCATGCACACCTCACAGGGAGTGAAAAGCCACTTCAAAGATGTCTGACAATGGTGCTCTGTTGTGGGGAGCACAAGGCCCTGCTGGGAACTGTGCACCAACCAATAGCAGGACACCACTGACTGACATCCTGAAAGCCAACTTGCACTCCCTGCAATGGAAGCACGTTCCATGGTGGGATATCTGGCTGGGTGGGAAGGAGGACTGACAGCTCTGACCATAGTTACCAGCAGCTTTTCTCACACACCCCCTTAACACAAACTCCACACAACTCACCTGGGAGAATGCATTGCCTCACACTCTAATTAAATATCCCACAAAGAACTACCACACTGGGTTATGCTGTGTGAAGCACAGGGACACTTTTGGGACTTGTAGCCAAACAAACGCCAGGACAACACTGTCAGCCATCCTGTCAGCACAGGCACACTACCCCACAGGGAAGCAGAGTCAAAAGGAAGGAAGTATGGGCATGCTGGGAAGGGGGTTGTAGGCAATAGCATGATGGGAGTGGTAGTCACAGCTCAACATCCCCCACCCACAAGGCCCAGCAAGCTCACACTGAAGCATGCACACCTCACAGGGAGTGAAAAGCCACTTCAAAGATGTCTGACAATGGTGCTCTGTTGTGGGGAGCACAAGGCCCTGCTGGGAACTGTGCACCAACCAACAGCAGGACACCACTGACTGACATCCTGACAACCAACTTGCACTCCCTGCAATGGAAGCACGTTTCATGGTGGGATGTCTGGCCTGGGGGGAGGAGGAGTGCCAACTCCGACTACAGCTACCAGCAGGCCCTTACACACACACCACTTCCACTAACTCCAAACAACACACCTGGGACCGTGCTCTACAAGAGAGTAAGTGAAAAGCCACTTCTAAGATGTCTGACACTGGCCTCAGCTGTGGGGAGCACAAGGCCCTGCTGGGAACTGTGCACCAGCAAACAACAGGACCACACTGTCAGCCATCTTGCCATTGCTGTCACACTCACACACAGTGAAGTCGACTCAAAAGGAAGGAAGTATGGGCATGCTGGGAAGGGGGGTGTAGGCAATAGCATGATGGGAGTGGTAGTCACAGCTCAACATCCCCCACCCACATGGCCCGGCAAGCTCACACTGAAGGATGCACACCTCTCAGGGAATGAAAAGCCACTTCAAAGATGTCTGACAATGGTGCTCTGTTGTGGGGAGCACAAGGCCCGGCTGGGAACTGTGCACCAACCAACAACAGGACACCACTGACTGACATCCTGAGAGTTAACCTGCACCCACTGCAAGGGTGGCATGCTTCATGGTGGGATAACTGGGCTGGGGGAGAAGGAGGTCCGGATGTCAACCAAATACCACCAATGCTGGCCATACACACACCTACTCTGCAAAAACACATTGCACACGTGGGACCAGTCACTCCCAAAGTAAAAGCCCTGGCAACATGGCTGACACATGGGCATGAGAAATGATGTGCCTGCAATTCACACCCATGCACTGGCCAACCCAAACACGTACAAACTCACAGCCATTGCAACTCTATGTTTACACACACTGTCACGGGATGCAGTGTCCATGGGTGCCCCCTGGCCTGGCTGTGAAATTGTGTCTTGCAGATGACAACTGTGGAGAATCAGACATACTACATAGCACAAAACACACAGGAAGTCACAGAGACATAATTGACAGTGGACACCTGACAGTGAATGCAATGGACACACCAATATACCGGACACTGTACCATGGTGTCAGTCACACAAGTTGCGGTTGTGAGCTGCATTCCACTCCCACATTGTTCGGCAACATATGCATCCTTCACACAACACACCACTCACTGTCATAGACACTGTAGACACAAGCACCAACCTGGACTGCATTTGAGGAGACATGCTACTCACAGCAGCAGAACTGCAACACACACCACTGGCCATCACTGTCATGAGAATGGAAAAGCCAGAGAGCTGCCGTGCCCAATCCTTATCACCATGGAGGACATTGACAAGATTAATCACGTTTGCACGTACAAAACTCAGCAACAACATCATTAGCTACGTTAACAACATCACTTGTATGAAATGAGACGTGAACTAGGAACCCACACAACAACACAGATACTCCCAAGAGATCCCAGGCATACCGGACTGTGACCATGTTGTCCAGACACACCAATGTGACGCACAAAGACTGGCAAAAACTGCCACCACACATGGCCCAATCTTGAAAGATATCCTAAGTGGAATTGCACGTATGTCCCTGTTAAAGGACAAATTTGGACAAGGATGACACACCTGTGTCAGGCACGTGATGGCCCTTGAGTAGCAATGGCCATGTACAGCCAATCAATACATGAGCTGGTCATGCACACACCTCAACATTCACATTGAAATGCTTCAGGTTGGCAGGACAATGTGCTACACCAATATGAACCTCTGGCTGTGACAACTTAGGACAATGCAATGTACAGGCACGCATCCAGATGTACAGTCACAACTGTCATGTGTTTGAACCATTGATGCCTGTAGAAACATAACATACATTGTGTGTCTCTTCCAAACACAGGTGATGATGGGGACACAGCAGCAGATGATGAGGAGTCCCTGTCCCAGGCTCCGGTGGCCCCTGAGCTCTCTGGTGTGGAACAGCCTCTGCCCTCCTCGGATGGCGAAGACCTACCTGGCCCCTCCGGTGTGAGTCATCATGCAGCACCAGCAGGACCACCATCTGCACCCCCTGCACCCACTCCTCCAACATCTGCCAACACATAGACCACCCCCGCCGACACGGACAGACCAAGGACACTGAATGACAACAGCACAGGGACCCCGGCCCCCGGGGAAGCAACGGACAACAACCCCAGTACCAACCCCCAAGGGGGCCTAGGGTCACCTGTGCGTGCCACCGCAGGTCCCGCCCATGTGGCCAGGGGTGGTGGGAGGGGTGGTAGGCAGAGATAGCTGTTTGCAGAGGGGTCTGGACTGCATGATGACCCACAACTGGTACGCATTGCAGTTGCGTTCCAGAACAGCACCGGAGAGGTCAGCCAGGTAGTGGGGATCCTCAAGGACATTCAACAGCAGCAGGCTGCCCATCATGCCCGCTTGGACTCCCACATGTCCCGTGTGGAGACACACATGTCTTGCATGGAGTCCAAGTGGGACACATTGGAAGAACTGACAGTGGTGCAGAGGGACATATTGACATGCCTCCGCCAGATTAGCACCAACATGTCCACACCTCCCTGTGTGCCCACAACATCTGGTGCCGCAACAACTGCAACTGCCACAGGGAGGGAGGATGACTCTGGTGGAGAGTCCTCTGCACCGCAGCGGCCTGCACGTGAGGGTCCCCCAGAAAGAAGAGGGGTCGTCCGAGGAAGGACAACTGAGAGGCAGATGGCCATGTACATCCCCCAGGAACCCAACACCTGTTCTGGAAATTCTCCTTTGTGTGCAAACTGTTCCCCTTTCGAATGCAACGCAACTCTCCCACATGACATGGGGAGTTTAAGTTGGACTAATGTATCAGATGACTGTGGACTTTACTCAGGACATTTCTGCTACCAACACTTCCAACTCATCTGGGAACTTTGGATTCCAATCCCAATGTACAGCACCCACCATCCTGTGCACTATCCTCACACATGTATGTAAATAAACTCACTAATACACCATACTTGCCTCTGTTGTGATTCCAACATGGTTTTTGTCATGGAGATGATGATCTGCTAAATGACACTGTGCATGCTAACTGCTACAGCAATTTCAACACCGTCATGTGAGTCATGGCGACGTGACACATATGAGGGAGACACACCACTAGGGCAACACAACACATACACACCAGGGCCATCTGACTCATCGCCTACACTGATGTTGCCAGGAAATACAGTGGAATGCACAGACACCACACCTATTCAGAGTCTGTGTTAACTAGCCCACAGGTGCAGTAAGCAAATGTCAGTCAGATGTGTGACCACAGACAACGCACATCCCAAAGTGAAGCACAGGTTTATTACACATTTGCAACATGTTGTTTCCACTACAGATGCAAGGTAAACCCACGTGGCAGTGGCCACACAGTCATCAAGTGTTGAAGAAATAAAGTCCAGGGGTGTGTGGCACATCACCTGTAGGGAAACAACTGCTTCCACCCTGGAAGTTGAATCATGGTGTTGGGGGATCCGAGTTGACCAAACAACTCTGAAAGTACCCTGTGAAGGACAGACATGACACACAGTTAAAAGCACTGAAGAACAGGACAGAACTGCAATACTCATGCCCAATACATGTCACAAGATACCTACACAAAACCAAGTTAGCATGTCAACACTGTTGGGGAGTACAGACTACCTGTAAGGACACATCGCTGCATGCATCCAGTCAAGTAGCACATGGCCACACTCAAACAGCAACAGAGCACCACCAACACATATCATGCAAACTCAAATCATTGACATAACATCTCTGTATACTCACATTCAGCTGAAGAAGTTGTTGATGAGCTGTGTTCGGACATCACCCTCATCATCATCATCATCACTGGCATCGTGGCCCAGACCAGGATCCTCCACAGGTGGCGGATGTTGGTCATCGTCATCCAGGATGAGAGGCAACTCCTTCCGCACTGCCAGGTTGTGTAGCATGCAGCAGACAATGAAAATCTTGCACACCTTTGCAGGGGCATATGGGAGGGCCCCTCCTGTCTTGTCCAGGCAGCGAAAGCGGCTCTTCAGGAGACCAAATGTCCGCTCGATCACTCTCCTGGTCCGACCATGTGCCTCATTGTAGCGCATCTGGGCTGGTGTCACAGGGTTCCTGAGGGGTGTCAGAAACCACGGCATGTTGGGGTATCCGGAGTCACCTACATACAGACAATTGCACATTAGCTGAGTTGGAAAAGAGGGTGGAATACAACATTGCAGAACACACACAATGGTACAAAGTCAGTACACACCGACAAGGCAGGCAAGCTGGTTCTGCATCTGTGACATCATCCTCGGGATGCGACTACTCCTCATTAAGTAGGCATCGTGTGCAGAACCGGGGAAACGTGCACACACATGTGAGATGCTCATATCTGCAAGACATACCACCAGAGCATTGATAGAATGGAAATGTTTCCTGTTCCTGTATGCCTGCTCATGTGCCTGTGGTGGTACCAAAGCCACATGTGTCCCATCAATAGAGCCGATGACATGTGACATCCTCCCCAGGGCATAGAAGTCACTCTTGACGTCAGTGAGTTGTTGACGTTTAGGGAAATAGATGTACTGGTTCAAGTATGTTAACATTGCCTCCAAAACATCGCGTAGCACACGGCTGAACATGGTCTGTGACATCCCACCAGCAGACGCCACAGTGTGTTGAAAGGTACCGATGGCAAAGAAGTGTAGGGCAGCCATCACCTTCACCTTGGGGGTCAGCGCTGTAGAGTATGGCCGGCCAGCTAGCAAATGTGGGGCCAACCGCCCCGCCAATTCCTCAATCAGCGGCCTGTTGAAGCTGTACCGTCGGATGCAGTCACGTTCAACCATGGTTGCAAGGTCAGGGAATGGTCTATGGACAGCTGGTGCCCTGCAGTACATAGGTGAACAAAGAAAGATTGTCAGTCACCCCACATATGTGGCATTTACCATACTCAATATCACATGATACATCATTACGAGACACAAGTACTTGATGTGTGTGCCGTTCTGTATAGACATATATGGCACCTACATGGCCATCATCTAACATCTCAGTTCAACATGTGTTGACAACAAGTTCCAGGTTGTGCTATGGGAAATCATTAGGCTGTGTCACAGTACCCATGTACTGCTGTCACGTTCCAAACACACACCACAGTGAAAAGTGAGGACAGATGTGCCCCAGGCATCACAGCTCTTTGCCAGGTAGATTCCCAGGGACCCTGTATTGCCACATGGACACTGGCATGACATGGCGTATCATGTACACGCCAGCAAAACAACCATGACTCCCACAGGTAGTGGCCCCTGTTGCCTCTGCAGGACAGACATGGACGTCTGTGACACACACAGGCACAACATCAAAGTCGATGCACAAACAACGTGGATGTGGAGACTGTCTCCCATTGTGCACATGGAATCAGAGACATCTGAAACACAACATGCACACAGACTGTGGAGGGCCATCACAATTATGGCAATGGGTCACCCTGTGATGTACATACCATCCCACATGGGACTCAGGGTGTAAGTGACATAACATACACCTATACAACCTGGAAATGTGACCATGCCACATGCTCTGAACTGAACAGTTGCACATCACAGTGGTCATGTGCACAACACACAAAGGATTCTGTCCCCATGAACACGTGCACAGCCTGGGAGTGGCTGCCCCCAAGTGCCACCCAACAAACCACATGTTGACCCCCATACACACACAGGTAATGCAGCCTTACATGCCTTAGGATACAGTGTGGACAGGCTGTGGTGTTGTAGGTGTGCCCCTGAGTCCCTGGCAAGTAATTGTGGCTGGCATACGTTCACCAGTGACAACCATGGTGACATATGCGAGTGACTTGTACAGGGACGCGTCGCACAGCAATGGACCGATCCGTGCGCACGCATTGGCCATTGCATATGATGTTGACGGATGCGTGTTGTGTTTCAAAATACGCGTCATACAGCAATGGACCGATCCGTGCTCACGCATTGGCCATTGCATATGATGTTGACGGATGCCTGTTGTGTTTTGAAATACGCGTCGTACAGCAATGGACCGATCCGTGCGCATGCATTGGCCATTGCATATGATGTTGACGTATGCGTGTTGTGTTTCGAAATACGCGTCGTACAGCAATGGACCGATCCGTGCACACGCATTGGCCATTGCATATGATGTTGACGGATGCGTGTTGTGTTTCAAAATACGTTTCGTACGGCAATGGACCGATCCGTGCGCACGCATTGGCCATTGCATATGACGTTGACGGATGCGTGTTGTGTTACGAAATACGCGTCGTACAGCAATGGACCGATCTGTGCGCACGCATTGGCCATTGCATATGATGTTGACGGATGCGTGTTGTGTTACGAAATATGCTTCGTACAGCAATGGACCGATCCGTGCGCACGCATTGGCTATGGACTGACATGGTAACGGACGCGTATTCGAAGCTTGTACGAGTCGGATGCAGTGAAGTCAGTTGGCCACCCACAACAATGTTGCAAATTCATGGGTGTCATCAAGTTGAAATTTTGAAGGATGCTGTAGGCGTGTATAAGTGGTGCAATTCCATGGATTGGCCAGATTCAGAAGATGCAAACGACTTGGACCTATCACTTTGGAAACATGGGACAGTATCTGCCTCTGCAGCACACACATAATGCTGGATGTTCCCCTGAGAGCTCACTTGTCTGCACTACATGCTCCAGGACGACATCTGCCACTACCACTGCTGCTGTCTCTCCATCCTCTGGGTACTGCAATGGCACGTACTGTGGATAGAGCCCCAGCCTTCAGCACTGAGGAGAACCAGGCCCTGCTGGACAGCCTCCTTCCACAGTACAGCAAGCTGTATGGGAAACCAGGGGAGCAGGTGAGTGTGCTGTCCACTGCCTTACTAATTGTGCATGTTGTCTGACTAGCAGTACTTACAGTGTGTACACCAGTGGCTAGCATGCTCACTGAGTAGTTGTCACCCCCCAAAGTGTGTAGTTACATCCACTGAACAGGTATAGTGCAGTAACAGTGCATTCTAACAAGGTTTTACTTCCCAGGCAATGATACCATTTAGTAACTGCTGGACAACTGTTCATAGCCATAGTTGCACTACCTGTGTACATCATATGCTCCTGTGATTGAGACATGTATATCCAACTGTGTGATGCACGGATATGTTGCATGTGTAGTAATGGCCTTTTCACTTTGTCATCCTCACAGGTTGATGCCCACCAGAAGCAGGAGATCTGGCTGACCATCGCCCGGGCAGTACGATCTGTGGGGGTCTAGAGGCGCCGGATCCGCAACTGCCAGAAGAGGTGGCAGGACCTTCGTGGCTGGACCCGGAGGATCGCAAGGGTCCAGCTGAAGCTGTCGCCTCCTCGCAGGAGGAGCGGACACCAGACCATGACCCCCCACATGCTCCAGTTTCTGGCGGTGGTCTTTCCTGACCTGGATGGGCAGCTGAAGGCCAGACAGCAGCAAGGAGGGGGTAAGTGCTAGCCTTTTCTGGGTACTATGACTAACATGCTCTATGCACTCCTTTAGCCTGGTTACACTTCCACAGTATGACTGTCTTGTCATCCTGGACTCATGTCCCTCACTTGTGTCATGCCCCCTCCTCATCTGATACACAGGTGTGGCCCTTACAGTCTGTGACTTAGGTCACTTGGGTACTGTGTACTTGCAGTTACCTGTGGTTCAAGTTGGGGACAGCATCAGTTACAGGAACTTTGTTGTGGGCTGCATGGGTGGTACAATTGCTCACACAATGCCTGTGATCTGACATGTACTCTGGCTATGGCTTTAATATGTGTTCCAATTGCTGCTCTGACTCACCACATGTCTGGGGTATGTGCCATACACCCATGCTGCAGCAGAGACCAAGGTAGGAGCCTCAGAAGTATGTACATCATGTGTGTGACACATGCATAGCCACCTGTCTAGTGTTCAGGGTAATACCATGTTGCACATGGACCAGGACTGTAATGCATACTCCGGACATCGAAGGTACTCTGTTCTCCCACTCCCATGTGTCAGCATACATATTGGGCATTGTGAAGAGTGCACTCAGGTGTCTGCCTCTGTGACACCGTGGTGTGGCCTTGCTTTTTGGACTCCTGGAGTGTTTAACAGTTTGGGGTGGCCAGCCATCTGAGTTGTGACTATAGGATCTGCACATTGGTTAATGCATAGGTCTCTGATCCCTTGACTGTGCACAATGGTGTATGAAACATTGAGGTGCAGGCAGCTTTGGTTCATTCTCATCAGACGGTGAAGTGCTCATGTGTATGGATTTATGTTTGCAGTCACTCAAATGTCTCATTTGAATGACGTGGGATCATCTTAGTCTTCATGATGTGGGTGGCCAGGGGTGCACATGTGCACCTGTCAGCTACAGGGCTTGCATTCCCAAAACTTCCATGAATGTGACACAGTGCAGACTGGTGTTGTGTGTATGCACTGCCCCTGTGACAGGAGACAGTTATGACTGACTTGCCAGACAGGCCTGTGCCATGACATTCAACTTGCAAAGGGTGATCCAGCAGTAGTGTGATATGTCCTGCATGCACACCATTGTCGCATTGACTATCAGGACATGAGGACATCATTGAGTCTGGTGATGGAAGCAAAACCTGCATATCGACAGAGACTCTGCCCATCACTTTTCCTGACACATGTACTGAGTCAGTGGCAGGAGATGGCATGTGCTTGGAGTGACACATTTCCATATGTTCTCTTGGATGTCCAACAACTGTATATGTGGTGCATGTGTGCACATATGATTAGTGGCATCCAACAGGCACCAGACAGATGGGTGCATGGACAGGTAGGATATGAGTGGCATGAATGACTGTCAGGCAGACAATGGGCTTCTTCAAATCAGTGTCAGCACTTATTGCAATGTCTAGCAAATGATGGCAGGGCTTGCTCTGTGATGTGCTGTACTTACTGTGGTGTGTGTGGTCAGTACAGGTGACTAATGTTGCTCTGTTTATCCTGATTGTTTGCAGATACATCCACGGCCACAGGAGGAGACAGCTCCACGGACCAAGAGTAGCGGCAGAGCCAGACTGGGTCCACTGCAGAGGAGACCAAGGGACCCAGTGGCACGGAGGGTGAGGGGAGCCACACTGAGGAGACCTCAGCTACGACCACCTCGGCTGAGGAACACAGCGCTTCCAGTGAGGACTCCCTTGTGGAGGTGGGTGTTAGCAGACCACAGACAAAATCGAGCAAGTCTGTCCCCGCCACCACCACCATCTCCACCCTCCCATCTGTTCCCATCCCACATGTCCATGGAGGCTCCCGTGTAGGGGAGCGTGTCTCCTTCGTGCCAGGCACCGCACCCCCTGCCTCAGTCTCCCCTGCTGCCCTGAGTGTGGAGTCTGTGGACTTGCTGAAACAGATCCATGTAGGGCAGACATCAATGCTGAGTGTCCTCCATGCACACACGGGTCTGTTGACACAACTGGTGTCATTCATGGAGGGCATCTCATCTGGCATGTCTGCCCTACAGCGGACCAATCAGTCCATGGCCTCCTCACTGACGGCAGCAGTGTCCCTCCTGCAACAGTCCCTCACCCCTCCTACCTCTGCCCCATCCACAATCCCCAGCACCCTACCTGTCCCAAGCACACACACACCAGCACAGGCACGCACCAGCACAGACACAAGCACCACACAGACACACAAGCCAAAATCCAGACGCACACGCACGCACAGTCAGGGGACTGATACCTCACTCACAGGGGATGGGGCCCAGACACACACACACGCATCCATGAGCACTCCGCAGTACTCAGATACCTCTCCCTCCAAAACCCCTTCCCTTACCTCACCTGCAACCCCCCCTCCCAGAAGCTCTTCCTCTGTGAGCTTGGCCTCTTCCCCACAGATCCATCTGACCCAACGTACAGGCGGAAGAGGCCACCACCACACACGGAGGGTAGTGGCCCTCACACCCGGACACCTTCCCCCAGGCACAGGCAGACTGAGGACCCCATTAGGAAGTCCCCCCGGACCAGGAAGGGCAAGACCCCACCACCACCACCTCGCAGCTCCACCACACAGTCTCTCTCCTCCATCCCCCAGGCCACCACTCCACAGGTTCCCCCGCGACACCCTGCCCCAGGTTCCCCCACACACCAATACCGCATCCCCAAACTGCTTAGGCCCTCCCCCCCTACCACTTGCTCTTCCACCCCCAACCCAGACGCTCAGCCTGTTTGTGCCACTGGTGTGGAGACCGGGTCCCCCCTCTGTCCTGCCCACCTCATCTGCCCCCCTTCCACTCCCTTGGAGCTATGCACTGCAGTGGAGTCCACAACCACCCCGTCTGACTTGGGCACTGCAGTGGGGACCCAGTCCACTCCATCTGACCGGCCCACTGCAGTGGTGCCGGCACCCACACCATCTGACTTGTGCCCTACAGTGGTGCCGGCCCCCACTGAGTCAGACACCACCACTGCAGTTGCCGGTAACACTCCTGCACCCACCACCCCTTCACTGCCTCCTTCTGGCATCCCCTGATCCTGTCCCTGCGGTGCCTGGCCTGCCCCTTGTATGCCCCTCCGAGGGGGATGTCCCCTGTCCATACCAGTGCAGGCAAGCAATGGGTGACAAGTTGTCACATGTCACCCTGTTCGGACTGTGAATGTGGACTGGCCATTGGCCTTAGTTTCTTTTGGACTTCCAATTTTTCATTCACATTGGCTGAATACAGTCTCTTTTTGTTTACTAGTGGTTTTGCTTTTGATGTACATGATGTAGATGAGTATCATCATGCATTTGCTGTTGTAATAGTGTTCAGATCAGGAAAATGAAGTGTTGCTGTGATGGACTCCATGTGGTCCATGGGATATGTGTCCTAATCTAGTCTGGATCCATAGCATCCTTTGCTGCAGTCTGAGGGTGTAATGTTCAGCATTTGACACAGGGATGTACGTTTTGCATTTGTGAATTAACATCTGTGGCTTACACTCATGCACATCTGGTGGGCTTACCACTGTTCAATGTTTCTATTTCCCTGACTGTGGGCCCATCTCCACTGGACATGCAGTTTAGCACATCAATGTTGAAGGACTCATCTGTGTATACAGTGCAACTTGCTTGACACGTGTTTTGGGTATATGCAGATGACTGAAGTGACACTCCCGTACCCAGGCTGATGTGAGCAGAGCCTTCAGTGTGTTGTAATTGTTGACTCACTGACCGAGTGTTCTGCTGACATGTTTGAGTCGTGCACAGACAAGGTTTGGCACAGCGGACCTTCCACAGGAGTGTAGTGCCCTCATGGCAGTGTGTAATCCCGTGACATTGCCTGGGCCTGTGTTGTGTGTTGTGTAAGCATGTCTGTGTGTGTTCCCTTCCCTTTTCCTACACAGGCTGTGTCCCTACGGATGTTCCTGTTTGTGATGCTTGCTGAGTTGTCCTGTGTTCATCCAGCATCTTGGACCTGGTTTCTCTGGGATGTGGGTGCATGGCAAACTAATGTTCATCAGGTTGTCATCCCTAGTTGTCTTTGTTGTCAGGGCTGGGGATGTGGGCAAACGCAGATGGGACACAGTCAGGATTCCCCTTGGCACTTGTTGGTTACACAAGTCATGTAAATTACAGTTTGTGGTAGCTTTCAGTGATTGTGACACGTTGTGTGTGTGACTGCTGCCACTCCTCAGGGTCAGAGCTGCAATGTTGGAAGTTGTCTACGTGTGTTCTTTGTGGGTCACCTTGGCTTTTTCATTGGTGTGTGACTGTGGCCGGGATCCCATTGATTGGGGTGGATTTCACGTCATGCCCATGTACCGCGTACTGTGCAGTGTGTCAGACATTCACGAGTCTTGTTGACTGGCCATGTGTGATTGGATTCTGCACCTTAGTTCCCACCACTACCCCTGGGATTGTCATGGGTGCAGGTGCAATGTCACCAGTCCATGTGAGCTTCACTGCTGCACATTGGTGGAGGTCAAGGTGTGTGGTGTTGAGTGTGTGCAAATGTGAGTTGTTGCATGGCTAGACCCCTACCTCCATATTGGCCTTGGCTGGCAGGCCGTGCTGATTGATTTGTGCTTGTGTAGGTGTGATGGTAGTTTGTTGCTCAGGACACATGGCTGTGGTTCACAGTGTGAACGACATCTACCTTTGTCATCACAGTGGGATTATCATGCAGGCTAGTGTCACCACAATGTGCGGTCCCTGGGGGTAGTGCTGTGGTGGGTCTGTCTCTTGCTGTGTTAGTTGCTGTTCCTACAAGCTTGTGTGACATGTGTAATTTGGGCTCCCTCTCATCTAACAATGCCTGATTGCCCACATAGGGGAATCCGATCCATGAGTTACTTTTGTATGGCACTGTATACACATCTGTGTAATTGGAATTCAGGCCTCCTCATGTGTTGTGTGGTTGCCTGGGGACACTGACACACACCCTCATCACCTGTTGTGTTTGATATGCAGTGTGAGGCTGCCTGTGTGTGTTTGTGCATCTGCACCACTGCATTGGCATATCTTTAGTGTGCCATTGCCTGTATGTTGTTTGGAGGATTTCCCCTGCTGTCCCTGGGACTCCTAGGTCATCAGTCAGCACAATAATCATGGTTTGTATGTCCCATTGCTGCCATGGTATGGTATTTGTTCACCTCACATATACAGTCTCCACAGGCAATCTACATTTGTGTGTCCATTAGTGCAGATATGTGGGTCTGCATTATGATGGTCACTTCTGGCATTGTGTAATTGATAAATGGAGACAATGTCAGCCCCCATGGGTGATGTTTGTCTGCACATGGCCAAAGGTATGTTTTATTTGCACTGCACTGTTTGCCTCACCCAATCTATGTTGCTATGAGACACAACCACTACTTTGCCACTGATGTGTTTGTTGTTCTGTGACCAGGAATCATCCATGCTGTTTGGCAATTGCAGCTTTTTCCATGACAACACTTACCTTTTGGTCACTGTGATGATGGGGGTTTAGACCCCATTGCCACAATGTTCAAAATGTGCTTCAGCTATGGACCCCACACTTACCTTTTGGTCACTGTGATGATGGGGGTTTAGACCCCATTGCCACAATGTTCAAAACTGTGCTTCAGCTGTGGATCCCACACTTACCTTTTGGTCACTGTGATGATGGGGGTTTAGGCCCCATTGCCACATTGTTCAAAATGTGCTTCAGCTATGGACCCCACACTTACCTTTTGGTCACTGTGATGATGGGGGTTTAGGCCCCATTGCCACATTGTTCAAAATGTGCTTCAGCTATGGACCCCACACTTACCTTTTGGTCACTGTGATGATGGGGGTTTAGACCCCATTACCACAGTGGTCACGGTCTGCTTGCATTGTGAAGGCCACACACATTTTTGTGTGACACATGTGATAGGGGGTCACATTGTATGTTCAATGTCATGTTCAGTGTTGTAGGCATTTGACACAGACTACACACTCTTGTCATGATGTTGGGGGGGATGTATTTTGCTGACATTCCTTATGTTGGAGTATGCTGGTTGTGTCATGCATTACCCGTCCTATGAGTGGGGATGGTAGTAGTGACAGGCATCCAGGCCCCCATGAGTAGGGGTGGTGGTAGTGCTAGGCATCCAGCCCCCCATGAGTAGGGGTGGTGGTAGTGGTAGGCATCCATCCCCCTATGAGTGGGGATGGTAGTAGTGACCGGCATCCAGGCCCCCATGAGTAGGGTTGGTGGTAGTGCTAGGCATCCAGGCCCCCATGAGTAGGGGTGGTGGTAGTGCTAGGCATCCAGCCCCCCATGAGTAGGGGTGGTGGTAGTGGTAGGCATCCATCCCCCTATGAGTGGGGATGGTAGTAGTGACAGGCATCCAGGCCCCCATGAGTAGGGGTGGTGGTATTGCTAGGCATCCAGGCCCCCATGAGTAGGGGTGGTGGTAGTGGTAGGCATCCAGGCCCCCATGAGTAGGGGTGGTGGTAGTGCTAGGCATCCAGGCCCCCATGAGTAGGGGTGGTGGTAGTGCTAGGCATCCAGCCCCCCATGAGTGGGGATGGTAGTAGTGACAGGCATCCAGGCCCGACTCATAGGGGTGGTGGTAGTGGTAGGCATCCAGGCCCCCATGAGTAGGGGTGGTGGTAGTGCTAGGCATCCAGGCCCCCATGAGTAGGGGTGGTGGTAGTGCTAGGCATCCAGCCCCCCATGAGTAGGGGTGGTGGTAGTGGTAGGCATCCAGCCCCCCATGAGTAGGGGTGGTGGTAGTGGTAGGCATCCATCCCCCTATGAGTGGGGATGGTAGTCGTGACAGGCATCCAGGCCCCCATGAGTAGGGGTGGTGGTAGTGCTAGGCATCCATCCCCCCATGAGTAGGGGTGGTGGTAGTGGTAGGCATCCAGGCCCCCATGAGTAGGGGTGGTGGAAGTGCTAGGCATCCAGGCCCCCATGAGTAGGGGTGGTGGTAGTGCTAGGCATCCAGCCCCCATGAGTAGGGGTGGTGGTAGTGGTAGGCATCCATCCCCCTATGAGTAGGGGTGGTGGTAGTGGTAGGCATCCAGGCCCCCATGAGTAGGGGTGGTGGTAGTGCAAGGCATCCAGGTCCCCATGAGTAGGGGTGGTGGTAGTGATAGGCATCCAGCCCCCCATGAGTAGGGGTGGTGGTAGTGGTAGGCATCCAGCCCCCCATGAGTAGGGGTGGTGGTAGTGGTAGGCATCCAGGCCCCCATGAGTAGGGGTGGTGGTAGTGGTAGGCATCCATCCCCCTATGAGTGGGGATGGTAGTAGTGACAGGAATCCAGGCCCCCATGAGTAGGGGTTGTGGTAGTGGTAGGCATCCAGGCCCCCTGAGTAGGGGTGGTGGTAGTGGTAGGCATCCATCCCCCTATGAGTGGGGATGGTAGTAGTGACAGGCATCCAGGCCCCCATGAGTAGGGGTGGTGGTAGTGCTAGGCATCCATCCCCCATGAGTAGGGGTGGTGGTAGTGGTAGGCATCCAGGCCCCCATGAGTAGGGGTGGTGGTAGTGGTAGGCATCCAGGCCCCCATGAGTAGGGGTGGTGGTAGTGCTAGGTATCCAGGCCCCCATGAGTAGGGGTGGTGGTAGTACTAGGCATCCAGCCCCCCATGAGTAGGGGTGGTGGTAGTGGTAGGCATCCAGCCCCCCATGAGTAGGGGTGGTGGTAGTGGTAGGCATCCAGGCCCCCATGAGTAGGGGTGGTGGTAGTGGTAGGCATCCATTCCCCTATGAGTGGGGATGGTAGTAGTGATAGGCATCCAGGCCCCCATGAGTAGGGGTGGCGGTAGTGCTAAGCATCCATCCCCCTATGAGTAGGGGTGGTGGTAGTGGTAGGCATCCAGGCCCCCATGAGTAGGGGTGGTGGTAGTGGTTGGCATCCAGGCCCCCATGAGTAGGGGTGGTGGTAGTGCTAGGCATCCAGGCCCCCATGAGTAGGGGTGGTGGTAGTGCTAGGCATCCAGCCCCCCATGAGTAGGGGTGGTGGTAGTGGTAGGCATCCAGCCCCCCATGAGTAGGGGTGGCGGTAGTGGTAGGCATCCAGGCCCCCATGAGTAGGGGTGGTGGTAGTGGTAGGCATCCATCCCCCTATGAGTGGGGATGGTAGTTGTGACAGGCATCCAGGCACCCATGAGTAGGGGTGGTGGTAGTGGTAGGCATCCAGCCCCCCATGAGTAGGGGTGGTGGTGGTGGTAGGCATCCATCCCCCTATGAGTGGGGATGGTAGTAGTGATAGGCATCCAGGCCCCCATGAGTAGGGGTGGTGGTAGTGCTAGGCATCCATCCCCCCATGAGTAGGGGTGGTGGTAGTGGTAGGCATACAGGCCCCCATGAGTAGGGGTGGTGGTAGTGGTAGGCATCCAGGCCCCCATGAGTAGGGGTGGTGTTAGTGTTAGGCATCCAGGCCCCCATGAGTAGGGGTGGTGGTAGTGGTAGGCATCCATCCCCCTATGAGTGGGGATGGTAGTTGTGACAGGCATCCAGGCCCCCATGAGTAGGGGTGGTGGTAGTGGTAGGCATCCAGGCCCCCATGAGTAGGGGTGGTGGTAGTGCTAGGCATCCAGGCCCCCATGAGTAGGGGTGGTGGTAGTGCTAGGCATCCAGCACCCCATGAGTAGGGGTGGTGGTAGTGGTAGGCATCCATCCCCCTATGAGTGGGGATGGTAGTAGTGACAGGCATCCAGGCCCCCATGAGTAGGGGTGGTGGTAGTGGTAGGCATCCAGCCCCGCATGAGTAGGGGTGGTGGTAGTGGTATGCATCCATCCCCCTATGAGTGGGGATGGTAGTAGTGACAGTAATCCAGGCCCCCATGAGTAGGGGTGGCGGTAGTTCTAGGCATCCATCCCCCCATGAGTAGGGGTGGTGGTAGTGGTAGGCATCCAGGCCCCCATGAGTAGGGGTGGTGGTAGTGATATGCATCCAGCCCCCATGAGTAGGGGTGGTGGTAGTGGTAGGCATCCATCCCCCTATGAGTGGGGATGGTAGTAGTGACAGGAATCCAGGCCCCCATGAGTAGGGGTTGTGGTAGTGGTAGGCATCCAGGCCCCCATGAGTAGGGGTGGTGGTAGTGCTAGGCATCCAGCCCCCCATGAGTAGGGGTGGTGGTAGTGGTAGGCATCCATCCCTCTATGAGTAGGGGTGGTGGTAGTGGTAGGCATCCAGGCCCCCATGAGTAGGGGTGGTGGTAGTGCTAGGCATCCAGGCCCCCATGAGTAGGGGTGGTGGTAGTGATAGGCATCCAGCCCCCATGAGTAGGGGTGGTGGTAGTGGTAGGCATCCAGCCCCCCATGAGTAGGGGTGGTGGTAGTGGTAGGCATCCAGGCCCCCATGAGTAGGGGTGGTGGTAGTGGTAGGCATCCATCCCCCTATGAGTGGGGATGGTAGTAGTGACAGGAATCCAGGCCCCCATGAGTAGGGGTTGTGGTAGTGGTAGGCATCCAGGCCCCCATGAGTAGGGGTGGTGGTAGTGGTAGGCATCCATCCCCCTATTAGTGGGGATCGTAGTAGTGACAGGCATCCAGGCCCCCATGAGTAGGGGTGGTGGTAGTGGTAGGCATCCAGCCCCCAGGAGTAGGGGTGGTGGTAGTGGTAGGCATCCATCCCCCTATGAGTGGGGATGGTAGTAGTGACAGGCATCCAGGCCCCCATGAGAAGGGGTGGTGGTAGTGGTAGGTATCCAGCCCCCCATGAGTAGGGGTGGTGGTAGTGGTAGGCATCCATCCCCCTATGAGTGGGGATGGTAGTAGTGACAGGCATCCAGGCCCCCATGAGTAGGGGTGGTGGTAGTGCTAGGCATCCATCCCCCCATGAGTAGGTGTGGTGGTAGTGGTAGGCATCCAGGCCCCCATGAGTAGGGGTGGTGGTAGTGGTAGGCATCCAGGCCCCCATGAGTAGGGGTGGTAGTAGTGCTAGGTATCCAGGCCCCCAAGAGTAGGGGTGGTGGTAGTGCTAGGCATCCAGCCCCCCATGAGTAGGGGTGGTGGTAGTGGTAGGCATCCAGGCCCCCATGAGTAGGGGTGGTGGTAGTGGTAGGCATCCATCCCCCTATGAGTGGGGATGGTAGTAGTGATAGGCATCCAGGCCCCCATGAGTAGGGGTGGTGGTAGTGCTAGGCATCCATCCCCCCATGAGTAGGGGTGGTGGTAGTGGTAGGCATCCAGGCCCCCATGAGTAGGGATGGTGGTAGTGGTAGGCATCCATGCCCCCATGAGTAGGGGTGGTGGTAGTGCTAGGCATCCAGGCCCCCATGAGTAGGGGTTGTTTGTAGTGCTAGGCATCCAGCCCCCATGAGTAGGGGTGGTGGTAGTGGTAGGGATCCAGCCCCCCATGAGTAGGGGTGGTGGTAGTGGTAGGCATCCAGGCCCCCATGAGTAGGGGTGGTAGTAGTGGTAGGCATCCATCCCCCTATGAGTGGGGATGGTAGTTGTGACAGGCATCCAGGCCCCCATGAGTAGGGGTGGTGGTAGTGGTAGGCATCCAGGCCCCCATGAGTAGGGGTGGTGGTAGTGCTAGGCATCCAGGCCCCCATGAGTAGGGGTGGTGGTAGTGCTAGGCATCCAGCACCCCATGAGTAGGGGTGGTGGTAGTGGTAGGCATCCATCCCCCTATGAGTGGGGATGGTAGTAGTGACAGGCATCCAGGCCCCCATGAGTAGGGGTGGTGGTAGTGGTAGGCATCCAGCCCCGCATGATTAGGGGTGGTGGTAGTGGTATGCATCCATCCCCCTATGAGTGGGGATGGTAGTAGTGACAGGAATCCAGGCCCCCATGAGTAGGGGTGGTGGTAGTGCTAGGCATCCATCCCCCCATGAGTAGGGGTGGTGGTAGTGGTAGGCATCCAGGCCCCCATGAGTAGGGGTGGTGGTAGTGCTAGGCATCCAGGCCCCCATGAGTAGGGGTGGTGGTAGTGCTAGGCATCCAGCCCCCCATGAGTAGGGGTGGTGGTAGTGGTAGGCATCCAGGCCCCCATGAGTAGGGGTGGTGGTAGTGCTAGGCATCCAGGCCCCCATGAGTAGGGGTGGTGGTAGTGCTAGGCATCCAGCCCCCCATGAGTAGGGGTGGTGGTAGTGGTAGGCATCCAGCCCCCCATGAGTAGGGGTGGTGGTAGTGGTAGGCATCCATCCCCCTATGAGTGGGGATGGTTGTCGTGACAGGCATCCAGGCCCCCATGAGTAGGGGTGGTGGTAGTGCTAGGCATCCATCCCCCCATGAGTAGGGGTGGTGGTAGTGGTAGGCATCCAGGCCCCCATGAGTAGGGGTGGTGGAAGTGCTAGGCATCCAGGCCCCCATGAGTAGGGGTGGTGGTAGTGCTAGGCATCCAGCCCCCCATGAGTAGGGGTGGTGGTAGTGGTAGGCATCCATCCCCCTATGAGTAGGGGTGGTGGTAGTGGTAGGCATCCAGGCCCCCATGAGTAGGGGTGGTGATAGTGCTAGGCATCCAGGCCCCCATGAGTAGGGGTGGTGGTAGTGATAGGCATCCAGCCCCCCATGAGTAGGGGTGGTGGTAGTGGTAGGCATCCAGCCCCCCATGAGTAGGGGTGGTGGTAGTGGTAGGCATCCAGGCCCCCATGAGTAGGGGTGGTGGTAGTGGTAGGCATCCATCCCCCTATGAGTGGGGATGGTAGTAGTGACAGGAATCCAGGCCCCCATGAGTAGGGGTTGTGGTAGTGGTAGGCATCCAGGCCCCCTGAGTAGGGGTGGTGGTAGTGGTAGGCATCCATCCCCCTATGAGTGGGGATGGTAGTAGTGACAGGCATCCAGGCCCCCATGAGTAGGGGTGGTGGTAGTGCTAGGCATCCATCCCCCATGAGTAGGGGTGGTGGTAGTGGTATTCATCCAGGCCCCCATGAGTAGGGGTGGTGGTAGTGGTAGGCATCCAGGCCCCCATGAGTAGGGGTGGTGGTAGTGCTAGGTATCCAGGCCCCCATGAGTAGGGGTGGTGGTAGTGCTAGGCATCCAGCCCCCCATGAGTAGGGGTGGTGGTAGTGGTAGGCATCCAGCCCCCCATGAGTAGGGGTGGTGGTAGTGGTAGGCATCCAGGCCCCCATGAGTAGGGGTGGTGGTAGTGGTAGGCATCCATTCCCCTATGAGTGGGGATGGTAGTAGTGATAGGCATCCAGGCCCCCATGAGTAGGGGTGGCGGTAATGCTAGGCATCCATCCCCCTATGAGTAGGGGTGGTGGTAGTGGTAGGCATCCAGGCCCCCATGAGTAGGGGTGGTGGTAGTGGTTGGCATCCAGGCCCCCATGAGTAGGGGTGGTGGTAGTGCTAGGCATCCAGGCCCCCATGAGTAGGGGTGGTGGTAGTGCTAGGCATCCAGCCCCCCATGAGTAGGGGTGGTGGTAGTGGTAGGCATCCAGCCCCCATGAGTAGGGGTGGCGATAGTGGTAGGCATCCAGGCCCCCATGAGTAGGGGTGGTGGTAGTGGTAGGCATCCATCCCCCTATGAGTGGGGATGGTAGTTGTGACAGGCATCCAGGCCCCCATGAGTAGGGGTGGTAGTGGTAGGCATCCAGCCCCCCATGAGTAGGGGTGGTGGTGGTGGTAGGCATCCATCCCCCTATGAGTGGGGATGGTAGTAGTGATAGGCATCCAGGCCCCCATGAGTAGGGGTGGTGGTAGTGCTAGGCATCCATCCCCCCATGAGTAGGGGTGGTGGTAGTGGTAGGCATACAGGCCCCCATGAGTAGGGGTGGTGGTAGTGGTAGGCATCCAGGCCCCCATGAGTAGGGGTGGTGTTAGTGTTAGGCATCCAGGCCCCCATGAGTAGGGGTGGTGGTAGTGGTAGGCATCCATCCCCCTATGAGTGGGGATGGTAGTTGTGACAGGCATCCAGGCCCCCATGAGTAGGGGTGGTGGTAGTGGTAGGCATCCAGGCCCCCATGAGTAGGGGTGGTGGTAGTGCTAGGCATCCAGGCCCCCATGAGTAGGGGTGGTGGTAGTGCTAGGCATCCAGCACCCCATGAGTAGGGGTGGTGGTAGTGGTAGGCATCCATCCCCCTATGAGTGGGGATGGTAGTAGTGACAGGCATCCAGGCCCCCATGAGTAGGGGTGGTGGTAGTGGTAGGCATCCAGCCCCGCATGAGTAGGGGTGGTGGTAGTGGTATGCATCCATCCCCCTATGAGTGGGGATGGTAGTAGTGACAGTAATCCAGGCCCCTATGAGTAGGGGTGGCGGTAGTTCTAGGCATCCATCCCCCCATGAGTAGGGGTGGTGGTAGTGGTAGGCATCCAGGCCCCCATGAGTAGGGGTGGTGGTAGTGATATGCATCCAGCCCCCCATGAGTAGGGGTGGTGGTAGTGGTAGGCATCCATCCCCCTATGAGTGGGGATGGTAGTAGTGACAGGAATCCAGGCCCCCATGAGTAGGGGTTGTGGTAGTGGTAGGCATCCAGGCCCCCATGAGTAGGGGTGGTGGTAGTGCTAGGCATCCAGCCCCCATGAGTAGGGGTGGTGGTAGTGGTAGGCATCCATCCCTCTATGAGTAGGGGTGGTGGTAGTGGTATTCATCCAGGCCCCCATGAGTAGGGGTGGTGGTAGTGGTAGGCATCCAGGCCCCCATGAGTAGGGGTGGTGGTAGTGCTAGGTATCCAGGCCCCCATGAGTAGGGGTGGTGGTAGTGCTAGGCATCCAGCCCCCCATGAGTAGGGGTGGTGGTAGTGGTAGGCATCCAGCCCCCCATGAGTAGGGGTGGTGGTAGTGGTAGGCATCCAGGCCCCCATGAGTAGGGGTGGTGGTAGTGGTAGGCATCCATTCCCCTATGAGTGGGGATGGTAGTAGTGATAGGCATCCAGGCCCCCATGAGTAGGGGTGGCGGTAGTGCTAGGCATCCATCCCCCTATGAGTAGGGGTGGTGGTAGTGGTAGGCATCCAGGCCCCCATGAGTAGGGGTGGTGGTAGTGGTTGGCATCCAGGCCCCCATGAGTAGGGGTGGTGGTAGTGCTAGGCATCCAGGCCCCCATGAGTAGGGGTGGTGGTAGTGCTAGGCATCCAGCCCCCCATGAGTAGGGGTGGTGGTAGTGGTAGGCATCCAGCCCCCATGAGTAGGGGTGGCGATAGTGGTAGGCATCCAGGCCCCCATGAGTAGGGGTGGTGGTAGTGGTAGGCATCCATCCCCCTATGAGTGGGGATGGTAGTTGTGACAGGCATCCAGGCCCCCATGAGTAGGGGTGGTAGTGGTAGGCATCCAGCCCCCCATGAGTAGGGGTGGTGGTGGTGGTAGGCATCCATCCCCCTATGAGTGGGGATGGTAGTAGTGATAGGCATCCAGGCCCCCATGAGTAGGGGTGGTGGTAGTGCTAGGCATCCATCCCCCCATGAGTAGGGGTGGTGGTAGTGGTAGGCATACAGGCCCCCATGAGTAGGGGTGGTGGTAGTGGTAGGCATCCAGGCCCCCATGAGTAGGGGTGGTGTTAGTGTTAGGCATCCAGGCCCCCATGAGTAGGGGTGGTGGTAGTGGTAGGCATCCATCCCCCTATGAGTGGGGATGGTAGTTGTGACAGGCATCCAGGCCCCCATGAGTAGGGGTGGTGGTAGTGGTAGGCATCCAGGCCCCCATGAGTAGGGGTGGTGGTAGTGCTAGGCATCCAGGCCCCCATGAGTAGGGGTGGTGGTAGTGCTAGGCATCCAGCACCCCATGAGTAGGGGTGGTGGTAGTGGTAGGCATCCATCCCCCTATGAGTGGGGATGGTAGTAGTGACAGGCATCCAGGCCCCCATGAGTAGGGGTGGTGGTAGTGGTAGGCATCCAGCCCCGCATGAGTAGGGGTGGTGGTAGTGGTATGCATCCATCCCCCTATGAGTGGGGATGGTAGTAGTGACAGTAATCCAGGCCCCTATGAGTAGGGGTGGCGGTAGTTCTAGGCATCCATCCCCCCATGAGTAGGGGTGGTGGTAGTGGTAGGCATCCAGGCCCCCATGAGTAGGGGTGGTGGTAGTGATATGCATCCAGCCCCCATGAGTAGGGGTGGTGGTAGTGGTAGGCATCCATCCCCCTATGAGTGGGGATGGTAGTAGTGACAGGAATCCAGGCCCCCATGAGTAGGGGTTGTGGTAGTGGTAGGCATCCAGGCCCCCATGAGTAGGGGTGGTGGTAGTGCTAGGCATCCAGCCCCCCATGAGTAGGGGTGGTGGTAGTGGTAGGCATCCATCCCTCTATGAGTAGGGGTGGTGGTAGTGGTAGGCATCCAGGCCCCCATGAGTAGGGGTGGTGGTAGTGCTAGGCATCCAGGCCCCCATGAGTAGGGGTGGTGGTAGTGATAGGCATCCAGCCCCCCATGAGTAGGGGTGGTGGTAGTGGTAGGCATCCAGCCCCCATGAGTAGGGGTGGTGGTAGTGGTAGGCATCCAGGCCCCCATGAGTAGGGGTGGTGGTAGTGGTAGGCATCCATCCCCCTATGAGTGGGGATGGTAGTAGTGACAGGAATCCAGGCCCCCATGAGTAGGGGTTGTGGTAGTGGTAGGCATCCAGGCCCCCATGAGTAGGGGTGGTGGTAGTGGTAGGCATCCATCCCCCTATTAGTGGGGATCGTAGTAGTGACAGGCATCCAGGCCCCCATGAGTAGGGGTGGTGGTAGTGGTAGGCATCCAGCCCCCCAGGAGTAGGGGTGGTGGTAGTGGTAGGCATCCATCCCCCTATGAGTGGGGATGGTAGTAGTGACAGGCATCCAGGCCCCCATGAGAAGGGGTGGTGGTAGTGGTAGGTATCCAGCCCCCATGAGTAGGGGTGGTGGTAGTGGTAGGCATCCATCCCCCTATGAGTGGGGATGGTAGTAGTGACAGGCATCCAGGCCCCCATGAGTAGGGGTGGTGGTAGTGCTAGGCATCCATCCCCCATGAGTAGGTGTGGTGGTAGTGGTAGGCATCCAGGCCCCCATGAGTAGGGGTGGTGGTAGTGGTAGGCATCCAGGCCCCCATGAGTAGGGGTGGTAGTAGTGCTAGGTATCCAGGCCCCCAAGAGTAGGGGTGGTGGTAGTGCTAGGCATCCAGCCCCCCATGAGTAGGGGTGGTGGTAGTGCTAGGCATCCAGCCCCCCATGAGTAGGGGTGGTGGTAGTGGTAGGCATCCAGCCCCCCATGAGTAGGGGTGGCGATAGTGGTAGGCATCCAGGCCCCCATGAGTAGGGGTGGTGGTAGTGGTAGGCATCCATCCCCCTATGAGTGGGGATGGTAGTTGTGACAGGCATCCAGGCCCCCATGAGTAGGGGTGGTGGTAGTGGTAGGCATCCAGCCCCCCATGAGTAGGGGTGGTGGTGGTGGTAGGCATCCATCCCCCTATGAGTGGGGATGGTAGTAGTGATAGGCATCCAGGCCCCCATGAGTAGGGGTGGTGGTAGTGCTAGGCATCCATCCCCCCATGAGTAGGGGTGGTGGTAGTGGTAGGCATACATGCCCCCATGAGTAGGGGTGGTGGTAGTGGTAGGCATCCAGGCCCCCATGAGTAGGGGTGGTGTTAGTGTTAGGCATCCAGGCCCCCATGAGTAGGGGTGGTGGTAGTGGTAGGCATCCATCCCCCTATGAGTGGGGATGGTAGTTGTGACAGGCATCCAGGCCCCCATGAGTAGGGGTGGTGGTAGTGGTAGGCATCCAGGCCCCCATGAGTAGGGGTGGTGGTAGTGCTAGGCATCCAGCACCCCATGAGTAGGGGTGGTGGTAGTGGTAGGCATCCATCCCCCTATGAGTGGGGATGGTAGTAGTGACAGGCATCCAGGCCCCCATGAGTAGGGGTGGTGGTAGTGGTAGGCATCCAGCCCCGCATGAGTAGGGGTGGTGGTAGTGGTATGCATCCATCCCCCTATGAGTGGGGATGGTAGTAGTGACAGTAATCCAGGCCCCCATGAGTAGGGGTGGCGGTAGTTCTAGGCATCCATCCCCCCATGAGTAGGGGTGGTGGTAGTGGTAGGCATCCAGGCCCCCATGAGTAGGGGTGGTGGTAGTGATATGCATCCAGCCCCCCATGAGTAGGGGTGGTGGTAGTGGTAGGCATCCATCCCCCTATGAGTGGGGATGGTAGTAGTGACAGGAATCCAGGCCCCCATGAGTAGGGGTTGTGGTAGTGGTAGGCATCCAGGCCCCCATGAGTAGGGGTGGTGGTAGTGCTAGGCATCCAGCCCCCCATGAGTAGGGGTGGTGGTAGTGGTAGGCATCCATCCCTCTATGAGTAGGGGTGGTGGTAGTGGTAGGCATCCAGGCCCCCATGAGTAGGGGTGGTGGTAGTGCTAGGCATCCAGGCCCCCATGAGTAGGGGTGGTGGTAGTGACAGGCATCCAGCCCCCCATGAGTAGGGGTGGTGGTAGTGGTAGGCATCCAGCCCCCCATGAGTAGGGGTGGTGGTAGTGGTAGGCATCCAGGCCCCCATGAGTAGGGGTGGTGGTAGTGGTAGGCATCCATCCCCCTATGAGTGGGGATGGTAGTAGTGACAGGAATCCAGGCCCCCATGAGTAGGGGTTGTGGTAGTGGTAGGCATCCAGGCCCCCATGAGTAGGGGTGGTGGTAGTGGTAGGCATCCATCCCCCTATTAGTGGGGATCGTAGTAGTGACAGGCATCCAGGCCCCCATGAGTAGGGGTGGTGGTAGTGGTAGGCATCCAGCCCCCAGGAGTAGGGGTGGTGGTAGTGGTAGGCATCCATCCCCCTATGAGTGGGGATGGTAGTAGTGACAGGCATCCAGGCCCCCATGAGAAGGGGTGGTGGTAGTGGTAGGTATCCAGCCCCCCATGAGTAGGGGTGGTGGTAGTGGTAGGCATCCATCCCCTATGAGTGGGGATGGTAGTAGTGACAGGCATCCAGGCCCCCATGAGTAGGGGTGGTGGTAGTGCTAGGCATCCATCCCCCATGAGTAGGTGTGGTGGTAGTGGTAGGCATCCAGGCCCCCATGAGTAGGGGTGGTGGTAGTGGTAGGCATCCAGGCCCCCATGAGTAGGGGTGGTAGTAGTGCTAGGTATCCAGGCCCCCAAGAGTAGGGGTGGTGGTAGTGCTAGGCATCCAGCCCCCCATGAGTAGGGGTGGTGGTAGTGGTAGGCATCCAGCCCCCATGAGTAGGGGTGGTGGTAGTGGTAGGCATCCAGGCCCCCATGAGTAGGGGTGGTGGTAGTGGTAGGCATCCATCCCCTATGAGTGGGGATGGTAGTAGTGATAGGCATCCAGGCCCCCATGAGTAGGGGTGGTGGTAGTGCTAGGCATCCATCCCCCATGAGTAGGGGTGGTGGTAGTGGTAGGCATCCAGGCCCCCATGAGTAGGGATGGTGGTAGTGGTAGGCATCCATGCCCCCATGAGTAGGGGTGGTGGTAGTGCTAGGCATCCAGGCCCCCATGAGTAGGGGTTGTTTGTAGTGCTAGGCATCCAGCCCCCATGAGTAGGGGTGGTGGTAGTGGTAGGGATCCAGCCCCCCATGAGTAGGGGTGGTGGTAGTGGTAGGCATCCAGGCCCCCATGAGTAGGGGTGGTGGTAGTGGTAGGTATCCATCCCCCTATGAGTGGGGATGGTAGTTGTGACAGGCATCCAGGCCCCCATGAGTAGGGGTGGTGGTAGTGGTAGGCATCCAGGCCCCCATGAGTAGGGGTGGTGGTAGTGCTAGGCATCCAGGCCCCCATGAGTAGGGGTGGTGGTAGTGCTAGGCATCCAGCACCCCATGAGTAGGGGTGGTGGTAGTGGTAGGCATCCATCCCCCTATGAGTGGGGATGGTAGTAGTGACCGGCATCCAGGCCCCCATGAGTAGGGGTGGTGGTGGTGGTAGGCATCCAGCCCCCCATGATTAGGGGTGGTGGTAGTGGTATGCATCCATCCCCCTATGAGTGGGGATGGTAGTAGTGACAGGAATCCAGGCCCCCATGAGTAGGGGTGGTGGTAGTGCTAGGCATCCATCCCCCCATGAGTAGGGGTGGTGGTAGTGGTAGGCATCCAGGCCCCCATAAGTAGGGGTGGTGGTAGTGCTAGGCATCCAGGGCCCCATGAGTAGGGGTGGTGGTAGTGCTAGGCATCCAGGCCCCCATGAGTAGTGGTGGTGGTAGTGGTAGGCATCCAGGCCCCCATGAGTAGGGGTGGTGGTAGTGCTAGGCATCCAGCCCCCCATGAGTAGGGGTGGTGGTAGTGGTAGGCATCCATCCCCCTATGAGTGGGGATGGTAGTAGTGACAGGCATCCAGCCCCCCATGAGTAGGGGTGGCGGTAGTGGTAGCCATCAGGCCCCTATGGGTGTGTATGGCATTGGTGATAGCCATCCCGCCCCTATGGTTCGGCTGTTGCTAGTGTACATCATTTCTGCATCCCTATGTGTGTGTGACATATGTCGGGTACGTGTCGTTTGTTTGTGTAGTGGGTGTCTGACTTACCGTCTGCGCCGTACGCGTCCGTACCGGTTCCGGTAATAGATGTGCAGTATTGGTAGGACCTGCGCGATGGGATTCATGGTTGGTTCGTCTCGTTCGGGTTTATCGTGGCTTCGACTCGTACTCGTAGCTGGCTTGTTCGTCTCGTGGATCGTCTTGTGGCGCGAATCGGAACTTATGTGCAGCTCTCCCGGATGCTCTGACGTGCCGGACGTAGCGACCAGTTCAGCGCGTACAGAGTGCGCATCGTACTAGTCCGGCCGGAAGGTGCTGTGTATTTACTTCCATGCGACTCGAATCGGCGTTTACGGATCCGGCTCGGTCGAGGAACTGGAGCTGGAATGGGAACGTACGGCTCGGTCGGAGTTTTAGCAGTAATGCGCATCGTACTTGCTCGTTCGGACAACTGTTCGAATCGGTCGGGAAAACCGCGTTCGGCTCGTATTTTTTCCGGACGAATCATATTCGGTGCGCTTCCGGCCGAGATTGAAATCGACCCCTATATATTTGCAAAAGATATTAATGACTTCTATATTTTTAAAATCGATATTACTTACCTTCAAATCAATATTCTTGACAACGATATTCTTGCACTCGATATTTCCATTCCACAATATTTCCAACTCAATATTAATGTAGTTCGATCTTTTACGCCTCGATATTCTGTCTCATTACCGTGCAAGTTATAGGCTGTGGCAAATTTCAGGTGTTTTTAATTTTTATTCATAGCCATAAATGTACTTTAACTGTGGTTTTGAAGTGAACTACCAATGATTTTTTAAACATATATAAATATGCAGGAATAAAAGAAACCATAACTTCACTTTGTTTTATTCAGTGTTATTTTTTTTGTTTTATATGGTATACTGTGCACCTCTTTGTTGTGTCCAGCTCTTTCTGTGAACTGCCTTTGGCCGTGCATAGCATAGTATCTTGAGCCACAGACCACACTCACATGCAATACCAGGACAGACCACAAGAAGCTCTTCAATAAATCTCATGAGTGCATGTTTCTTCTAAGGCAGAAGAATTTGTGCAAATTATGGTAGTTTTGGTGTGAGGCTTCACGTCAGCAACACATGCAGCACTAGAGAACATATGAATAGAGTCTGAACATACTACAATTCCCCGGGAATCACGGGTCTCTCATAAAACTTGAAATGGTGACAGCAATGGATTTGTGGAGCATATGGTTCTGGTGTTTCAGACGATTGTTTGGTTTTTGCTAGTCAAGCAAAACAGTTACTGCATATGCATTTCTGTTGCCAGATTTTAAATGCTACACCTGGAGTTATCAGTTGTGACCTAACTTACAGGCAAAGCGGAATAACCCGTCCACAACCCGGTTTGTATGTTGCACCTTGCAATAACAAGAGGATCCCAATTCATAATATTATTAAAAATGTTTCCTAAGTATGTAAAATTGGTCAACTTGTCAATAGACTTACCCCTTACAGCAAAGTTTCTAGTTTAAGTCAATTTGGGGCCACACACCATAGTGTACAATTTAATAAAATTGACTTTTAAATCCAGCGCCAACATAAAATCTGTAAAAGCATTACGTGATTTTTGGAGGCTATTTGCTGTCAGAGCCGTTAGCACGGTGTCGTCCGCATACGATAGTAGCGGTACCGGGTTGCCTCCAATCCGGGGAAAATCAATTTCTTTTTCCCCTGGGGGCCTTATCTTATGGCAACTGTGGTGGAGGCATGAAGCCTACGCCTTAGGGAGATCAGTGCTTCCTCTACACTAATTTTCCCCATCAATGACCACAATTTCTCCCAATTGACAGTATCAAAAGCACTCGACAAGTCCATGAAGGCCAGGTGGATAGAACCCCTCCTGGCCTTCATGTACTTGCCCATAATCAGTGACAAGTTAAGGCACTGCTCTGTGGTACCCATCCCCCTCCTTAAGCCATATTGTGTTTTTTACATAATCCCTGTGTGGTTCACCCAGGTCTCAAGTCGTGCAAGGACAACCCTCCCCAATACCTTTGCCGTAGCATCAATGAGGGAAATTGGCCTGTAACAGGAGGGGTCACTCCAATTGCCCTTTTTAAACACCGGAACGACAATGGCCTCCTTCCAGATTGTGGGGATGGGACCAATCACCACTGCTTTAAAGATATTGGTGAGCAGGGGTGCCCAAAGATTGATATTGCTTTAAAATAGATCTAATGGGACCCAGTCAGGGCCTGGGGCTTTCATACAGATTCCCTTTGATAAAGCCTCCTCAACCTCGGCTACTGAGAGAGATGCACTTAATTGGGAGTCCAAGGTTAAGTCTAAGGCCGGACTCCCACTTTGCTCCTCTAACTGGACGTAGTTTGGGTTAAATATGGCTGAGAAATGGGATTCCCAAGCATCCCCCAAAATCAATGAATGCATATGCCTAACCTCGTCCGTAAATAAAGGGCGATTAATGATGTCCCAAAAACTTTTAGTGTCTTTGAGGGTACTAGCTTTTCCCAGATCTTCCCAAGCTAATCTCCTCAGTTCTTCTTTCCTTTGGTTAATAGTACTTTTATATACCTGCCTAGCGCTTTTAATTTGGGTTCTATCGCAAGGGCAAGCATGGAGGGCCATTTTAAGGTTCTTTTGGGCTCTAGAACACTCAGTATTGAACCATCATATCTCCTGGGGTTCCCTTCTCTGAACAGGTCTGGTTAGTCTTTTGGCTACGTCTGCACAAATCAGTTCAAAACCATGAAAAACCTCGTCAGGGCTAGAATCGTATTCGAGGCATCTCATAATAGGGTCTAGATTTGCTGCAACAGTTTTTTACCCAAAATGGGTAGAATATATTTTTCCCCAGTTTAATCTTACCCCTTTATTGGGATTGTAGTGGATGAGGTGGCCATCACCTTTCCCTGCCTGGTCTATTACACTAAGAGAAGCAGTGAGGGAATTGTGATCACTGGCGTTATTTGGTTCCAACTTAAAGTCGCCAACAAGCGATAAAAACTTCCTCGAGATGAACATAAAATCGATGAAACTTTCGATGATGATGGAGTTTAAGGCCTCGCCCTGTGGTGTATGGATGAAATGCGGCTGGGGCTGACTCTCTGTGTCCAGCAGTCCACAAACTCGTTTGGTGCTATACATACAGGTGGTGCAGTTGAAATCCCCCACCCAGAGAATGCATAATGGCTGTCACTTCCCTGAAATATTATTAATTACCGCCTGTAGTGCTTCGATAACATGACAACTGTTTTGGTCAAAGATGTTATAATACCAGTTCATCACTAATAACTTAACCCGAGACAGGTTGGAAATCAAAATTAGTTGGTACCAGAGTGAGGAGTTTACTCCATGGGCTTGTATGGACCCATATTTAACTGAAATTATCAGCACCAGTCCTCCTTTTTCCCTCCCTGCCGGTGAACGTTTTGTATGGATGGTGAAGGAACATTAACCGTCCAACACGATATTGTCCTTATGCCATGTTTCCTGGAGGCAGATGCTATTAAAACCCCTGACATACTCTAGCCATACCTCGTTGGACAGTTTCTGGCGAATGCCTGCGATGTTCCAGGAAATAATTTTAAATGGAAGAGGGGTGTGCCCCTGATTTGCCGAGCCCACAGATGTAAGATTAATGGCGGGGGTAGTAACAGGAGTTACCAGGCCAGACCCCTCCCCGCCGGGTTCTTCATTAGGGATTGAAATAGGGGGCCAGGAGCGAATTTCAGACTTATCTGTATTCTTGCTAGTACTGATGGGATTGTGCAAAATGGAGCCAGATGGATCTACGAGCTGCCTGCTTACAGTCTCATCCACATATGAATCTATCTCTAGGTTGATGGATTGTAAACTTTCTCTTCTCAAATTGCCTGAACTACCAGTTCGCACGGGTAGTCAGTCGATTTCAGCTAAACCAGAAAGAGCATCAAAACGATTAGGGTGGATAAATGGAGAGGACTGGGAGGGGGAATATCTATTCGGGCCTAGTCATAGGGGCTGTTGTCTCGTGATAGTCCCCTGGTGTGGAGGATAGAAAAAACCCAATGGACGAGCCTTTATCAGTTCACTAGGTGAATCTCTGAAGTACTTCAGAGCAAGATGCACACACCTAGCATTACTAAAATTAAGCACAACACATCCCCTTCCGCACATTTAGCCATGTAACCCAACCAGCTCACCCGCCTTGCCTTGATGATGTGTTCGGACCAGTTTATCTGAGATGGAATTTTCCTAGAGGACCAATGCACTGATTTATTGATAAGGCTTTGGCAGCTTTCCTGTTGGCCAGGGGGGAGATGGGGAACCCCTGTCAGGATCAATGTGTACGGTGTGCAATCAGGGGGTAGGTTAAGGATATTATTTACACCCCGCCCACTTAGGGGACCATGCACTGGGCCATTTGTAATTGTATTTCCTTGTGAAATTCTCCTCCCACATAAAGGGTCAGATATTAGTCAAATTTTGTCCCCCTGAACCAACTTTCAGTTGTCCCCGTTGAAATTCACATGCAGCCCGGATTCCCATGATGTCGGGACCGTTAAGTTGTTGATGGCATTGATAGGGGGGAGATCTTGGGAGGAGGCCCGGTTACTTTGGATAGAAGAAGCACTTGTAGGGGCCATCCCACCCAGAGTGGTGCTAGAGGGAGCATCATCTACCCCTTTAGCTATGCTACTTGGCCGGGTGGCCATCTCATTTTGCTTTCCAGATGCCGTTATTTTCCCTGAATCCTGCAATAATCGGTCAAGGTGCTCTTCTATACAGACTAAACGGGATAAAATAGGTGCCAAGGCCTCTAGGACTAGTTTACTAAATCTTTCAGTTGAAATGTCCGTTTCATCCTGTGTGGTAGTTCTTCCTCCTCCAGCACGAGATCTGCATGCACTTCCTAGTAGATGGGTTTGTTTAGTTCTCTTAACCCTCGGTGAGCGACCCTTCTGTCTGTTGTCGACCCCTGTGAATTCAGTACGCTTCCTCTTCCCTCCTGTTGCAATCTGAAACCCAGTCTTTTCTACAGTTTGGCAAGAAGTAGGCACAGCTCCGTCATGTGTGGCACATAAATCAGCCTGCCTCAAGTTTATAACAGTGGGCAAAAGTGGGGCCTGTATCCTCTGTTCAGGGTCTATATCAGCCATGACTATATGAGGGTCAGAAGTGGCGGGGCAAATGGATCAGGAAGTGGGGCTAGAGAAAGTCTTTGCTCAGCCAGTTCTATTTCCTTATCAATAGCCCCTACCACCTTTTCAAGACAACCATCTAAAGTAGTGTCAGTGGTTTTTACAACAGGCCTGAGTTTTTGTTTCCCCATACTGGAGTTTACCTTGTGTACACACAGCTAAGGGAGGTTAAAGTTTTTACCTTTACACAGCGTCACCAGGTTGAATCTTGCTGCCTCTATCTTGAAGTCAACACCAGAAGAAGAACCAAGAGGGTAGGCCCAGCCTAGCCTCTTCTGGGCTCCGACGGGCGTGGACGGGCCCACCCTTGGCCTGGGCTTCGCCCACGCATGTCACTTGCTTCGGGAGCCCTGAGCAGCCTTTATGCGCCTCCTGGCCTCCTTTGCCTGCCTGCCACAAAGCCAGATGGGGATTGGAGTCCCCGCGATGATCAGGTAAAGTGGTGAGTGCGTTGAAGGGCTCTGGGGAGTCAAACTCTCCGCCCTCAGATCGGTAGGTATCAACCAGGAGAAGGGGGAGAGTTCCACTGGCACCTCTCGCTGTATTGTGGGACCTGCTTATCACCCAAGTTCTACACCTCCTGCATCGCATTCTCAGCCCACCACCATTGAAGCAACTCCATTGCCCTCTGCTCTGCAGCTCCTAGCGCCCGCCGTGTGGCGTACATGCGTGCAGAATAACAGGCAGCAGTCAGCAGCATAGCAGGTCTGCAGGCTTACCTCACCTGCAGCAGCGCCGGAGGCACCGCACACAGAGGAATCGCTCTTCGCCCCTTCAAGAACGGGGTATGCGTCGCCACTCTCACTCGGCATCACGGCTCGAATCGCAATCGATGGGTCCATGGCAGCTGAGTCAGGTAAGGTTTCCAGTCCGGGGGAGAGGGGGTGATCATATCATCAGGCGTCAGTCTTCCTTGCAGGACCGCCCAGCAGTCCGCAGCCCGCTCTGGTAGGCGATTCAATATTTCCCCAGTACGGCGCTCACAGGGCCCCGGGCGCCATGTTGTTTTCCATCACGCTGCTCCAGTCACTATGTCCTCATTTGCTGCACCAGTCACTATGTCCTCGTTTGGGGCTCTGCCGCTGCAACTCCCTGGGGTTGAGTTCAGTCACCGTCCCTTGCCGTAGGCCTCCCTGCCTCGCTCCTTAACTGGGGATACTGCGCGGGCCCGTTGTTGCTCCAGCCGGGCCTCCACCAGAGTGAGTTCACTGGCAAGCCGTGAGAATGCCACCTCACTCTGCTCACTCAGCTCTGCTATGGGCCAGGCCCTGCCGCTCCCGATCACGTTTTCTCCCTCTACAGGTGTTGATTCTCAGGCTCCGGAGTGTAGCCACTGGCCGCTACCGGCGACTCAGGGGCCAAGGTGCACACGATCCAGGTCCAGGAGGGCTGCACCACTCCCCGCCTCCACTCACACGGCGGCAGGGTGGCAGGGCTCCTCTTCATCTGGCCTGCTCTTGGCCCCCTGCACTAGTCTCTGCTGCTGCGGTTCTGGCTGCCGTACCTCACCCAGCCGCTCCTCTTGCCCGCCCTCCAGTCACTTTGCACTACCCAGAGTCTTTACACGAACACGTGGATGCTGCCACGGCCACTACTGGAATCGGTCACTGCGGTACGCCACTGCCTCATCTCGCCTTGCTGTGCCTCGGGGTATCTCGTCTCCCAGTGGTGAGGCACTGCCCCCATCAAGTCCGGTCACTTTCAATTGACGGGGCTGGTGCTGAGAAGCATAAGTCACTTTTATCATCCGCCTCCTCTCAAACAGAGCACTGTCTGTCAGCGTAAATACACAGATTGTGCATTGCAGGTGGGCGAGCCCTTGAAGGCTCTGGCTCTGTCCCAGCTCACGGTCCTCTTGGAGCTGAGCCGATCCTGTCCCTTTCCCCTGGGTAAACAAACCGAAATGCCTTTATCTCATACTAGGGACAGTGGGGACTTTACGTCTTATTGATGACATCATATGGGAGGACATTTTTCTGCTCATGAGTTTAGACATCAATACTCTTTACACATGCATAACCCATGATCTGGGGATTCAATCTAGCAAACCTTTCCTCAGGGCAAGGTCACTATCCTACCTTCTACACACAGAGATGTTGCTAGACATGATGTAGGTGTGTTTAACTAACAATTTGTTCATCTATGATAGATAGATTTACCATCAGACCCATGGGACTGAGATGGGCACTTGCTTCGCCCCAGCTGTGTGGACTTGTACCTGGGTTGGGTGGAGGAAAAGGTGGTCGGGCAACATCCATCAGTTTGACGACCAGGTTGTCCTCTGGGTCAGGTACATTGATGATATTTTTTGTATTTCGAAGGGCAACAAGGAATCAGTCCAAGAGTTTGTGGTCATTGATAGTGACAACACATTAAATCTGAGATTCACTAGCCACATGGATACTACTAGAATTTAGTTCCTAGATTTACAGCTGTGTGTACATGACAAGAGATTGGAGAGTAGTCTGTTTAGAAAGAGGACAGCAGGAAATAGCCTGCTGCATGCTAGCAGTAATCATCCCAAGTATCTGATCCACAGTATCCCGTTTGGCAAGCTAGTTAGAGCCAAGAGGAATTGTATTCCTGAAATGGCTTTTTAGAATAAAGTGGAAATTATGACCAACAGATTTCTGGGGTGATGATACCACAAAACGTCCACTGACAAGACCCTGGTGAGGGTAGGTCAGGTCAAGAGGGAAAACCTCTTAGTATCTCAGAAGAAAACTGAAACAGATTCACAGTCCCTCAGATTCATCACCACTTATAACAGAACGTAGGAGGTCAAAGAGATATTTTCTAAATATTAGCATGTTCTCCAGACAGATAACATTTTCACCCAAAATCTTAAGGAATACCCCAAATTTACATTTATGAGGAGCACCTCATTACAGGATTCACTCAGTCACAGTTTGCTGAAACACCCTAGTGCTAATTCTAATATTCAGGGCTTTTTCACTTGTGGCAATTGTAAGGCCTGTAGACATAGTGACAACATAGAATTGATTAATTTCCCATCAGTTCCAAAAGATTTTCAGATAACAAAACATCATGCATGTAATTCTGATTTCTGCATTTATGCATTGTGCTGCTCATGTAATAGATTAGCACGATACATAAAGCCAAGAACAAAGTTATGAAACACATGCAGACCATAGAAGATGAGGACAAGCAATACCCTGTTACGCATCATTTCAAACAGGTACATGATAAAAATGTGAATCTCCTCAAATTTGTCATACTCAACAGAATACCATTTAAAGGGAGAGGAGGCAACAGGACCCTGGAACTCAGGAGATTGGAATTCAGATTTATCATTGGCTAAGGCACTCTACACCTAGTTGACTTTAACCTGGATGAGGAGTTATCAGTACACTTGGCTTGATAGACCTGCCAGAGTAAGTGTGGGCTGGGTTGTGTCTGTAGTTGAAGTATAAGTAGGTAGTAAAGAAGCTGTTGTGATACGTTGGTTTACAATAATGAACCTTTAAGTTTCCATAACTCATGAATGTGTGAAAGGATCACCACTGTCTCTCGATCCCTTAGTGGACATTGGATAATGTCACCTTTGTTTTTAAATGTTTGAACAGTGTTTTTTGTTTGTACATTTTTTCATAGTTATGCACACACTGTGGATTAATCTTTGGCTAAGGAATGCAAAAGACATTTATATATTTATTGGATTTTGGGAAGGTCGAAGTTCAGGCAGAAGTTCATTGTATATGGTCAAATTGAAGCAAAGTAAGGATTTGCACACTTGGGCTTGATTGGCCCTGTTTATTTAAGTTTTTTGCAATTTATGTTGTAACAGTTACTGTTTCTGTTACCTGCTAAAGCCCTCCATGATTCAGGATTGGAGCATTATTGGGTTTTTATAGTTTTCTGTAACAGCATATTCTGTACCAGCCCACTTGGGCTTGATTGCCTTTTGACGTTATGATAATCTGAATCATTCCATTTTCTATAAGCACAATATTAGGTGTCTTATCCGTTGATTATATGCCAGTGATTCCAGATGTTGCCCCACAAGAACTATACATTCATTATTAAGCTCCATTTGATTGCACAAGGAACTGCGTTTCCACTTTTGGAATACTTCAGATGTACTATTAACTTGTGAGGTTTGCATCACTTCAAGATTAGAATGTTAAAATTGACCATTTCATTTTTGATGACATTGTTGTCTCCAAAATGTTTTTATTGTTCACATTTTCCAAATAGCATTGCATACATTCCCCTATGAACTGTGGTGAGTGCATTTCCTTCATTATTTTTCTAGCTGAACTTTGGCCCATGATTCCGTTACAAAATGGTGGATATTTTCCTTTACTTAAGATACTGAATGTTGTTCACAGTCCGTTCTGACTGTTGTTTTGTTTTTAGAGCACTATGGTGAATTTAAAACACATAAGGTATATGTATTTCCTGACCCGTGAATAAGGAGAACAGGTCTACGAAACATGTCTGGCTTGTATTCTTGAAATATAAGTAAAATAAACCACCCCTGGAAAGAAAGTATGGACTACAGCTGGCCTTTGGTGGATTTTATCAAAGAACCTGTGTTTGGATACAGATAGATGGATGGATGGATGGATGGATGGATGGATAGATAGATAGATAGATAGCTAGATAGATAGATAGATAGATAGATAGATAGATAGATAGATAGATAGATAGATAGATAGATAGATAGATAGATAGATAGATAGATAGATAGATAGATAGATAGATAGATGAGATGCAATAATCTATACTCATGAATGTATTGACTGCACGTAAAGTTCTGGACAAGAACTTGAATATATACAATAAACATGACCTACTCAGAAGGTTGCTATAGCCATCTCATTTTAAAGAATCCACATGCCGGAATGTGTAAAACATGATCTCTTTGTGGTGGGAAGGGAAAGATGTAAACATCCATCTACGTTATGGTAGGAATCATTTATTTTGTGTCCATAGAAAAACTTGTAGTACATATTTCAAATAGGACTTCGCGGATGCAACCCTAAAAGATACCTTTTAGTTTGTAGTGGATCACAGCAACAGATTTAACTATTATGGCATTCTTCAACAGACATATACAACAGAATTAAATTAACCCTTCATCTGCATTCGCCTATCATGAGTGGTCCACCAAATAACAGATCAAAGTTCCATAAACTATTCAAATTCGGCACCCATTGCATTGCTTCTCAAAAGAGTTCAAGCTTCTGGGGCCGTATTACAGAAAGTGCCCCGGGGGCACAACAGTCATGTGCGCCCTCTTTGTGAGCCCCTTGGGCACTTTGGTAATACGGAAGGAGCCGCAGACACTTGTGCGGTCCCTTCTGTAATACTGATAGCGCTGGGGCACATGTAGCGCCAGCTCTATCATGAAGGCACATTCCCTCATTTGCATGGTGTAGTGCTAGAGGCACTCTTATGGTCTGACACCACGTGATGACATTTGACTACCGTAATTTTAATTGACTTTGGTGTGTTATTCTAGCCTAGCCTGAATGTACGACGTCCTGCATATGCCTTGTTTCTCTTGAAGATTTCTTCTCGTAGTTTTGAAGTGGGAGCTGTCACTGTAGAACAGCTTGCCAAGAACAGAACGTGTGGGATGTGCATTTGAAAGCATGAGAGGGAGAGAGAGGTGTGGAATGCACTTTTTGGTCTCGAAGTGCAGTGTTATGAGCAGTGGTGCACACATGTGCATTGTGTTGTACATTGAGAGATGAAGTATGTGATGCTATAAGCAGTGGTGCACAAATGTGCATTATGTTGTACATTGAAAGATGAAGTATGTGATGCTATAGGCAGTGGTGCACAACTGTGCATTGTGTTGTACATTGGGAAGTATTATGAAGTTCTTACTATTGGCTTTGACATGGCCTCATGTCATCCGGAATTCTGACTCTGCCTTGCTTGAGCTTTTCTGCGCACACAGACATGCCCCCAGAGTGTTTGCAAGTTGCTTGGGTTAATCACGTTCAAGGTTTGTTTTGTGAGAGATTGTTTAATGTACCCTGGAAGGCTTTCGTAAGCTTCGTCAAGATAAAGGCTGGAACATGTGAGAATATAGAGGGAACGTAGGAACTCCTTCTTGCCGTGGAATGCTTGCCTGGAAACTGGCCTTGTCCAGTAAGTTTCCTTGGCGCAGAGGGGAAGACTCTCGAACCTTCTAGTATAGTGTTTCCCAAACTGTGGTCCGCGGACCACCAGGGGTCCGTGACACATTCCCAGGGGGTCCGCAGGCAGCAGTTTTAAAAGCACTGCAAAGTTCCTTGTATAATTAGCAGTTTTCAAACAGCAATAAAAGTGTCAAGATAACGCCAGTGATTAATGTACCTGCTGGAGAGAGATGAGAGTTTTGTCCAGTGGCAGCTTTGACTTATCTAATGTAGCACAGAGGGTTAATATGTCTACTGCAAAGAACGTGTACCATGCATTTTAAAAAAAGTATTTTATGTGCATAGGTCAGTGGGTTACTGCTTTTGTCACAGAGATTCTTTTGTTACTGTGCAGTTCATAAGTGACAATCGTAATCTAGCACAGTGACCTATAAACTGTCATCAAAGAGCTGCTTGCAAACTGCAAGGTACAAGTTAGTGACTCATGTTTTTTCCCAGTCTTTCATTATCCTGATGCTGCTAAAAAGGTTTATTTTGGTGGAAATACATTTTTATTGTTCAAGTCAATGCTAACCACTGTGTTATGTTCTGAATCCTGATGTTTGTTTGGGTAGAAACAAAATTCTTATTATTAAAGTCAACCCTAACTACTGTGTTATATTCTGAATCCTGAGTTTGTGCTTCTCCAGACCAAGTACTCTTTAAAAATGCCTACCAGCACGAATGACATGTGAATTCTACACCTTGTAGTCCCCTTTGCCTTATGTAACATTTTCTATACACTGATTTACACGTATGATTCACTGTCTCTATATGTGTGTGATGTAAAGTGCTCTGACATCCTACAATGGTATGAGAGATGCTATAAAAAATGAAAGACATGTGACAGAGGGGCTATGGAGAGATGAGAGGCACTGTTGGAGGGCGATAGTGGGGGAATCACTGAAGAACCCCAGCGCCAACCCTCCCATTAAACTTTTTCGTTTTTTGCAAATTCTTTTAATATAAAATACAACAGAAGCGGCGGAGAGTGTTGTTAGCCTCCTTGGCTTAACGACATGCTCCACCACTTCAGAAACGCAGGGCTGCACCATATTTACAAGAATATGGTGCAGTCCTGCGTTTCCCCTGTGCTGGTGCTACACTTAACAGTGTAGCGCCAGCGCAGGCACCCTTGCACCATAGTGCAAGGGTGTCTGCGTGCAGGGGAAGATTGTTTATGTACAGGAAGGTCCCCCTTCCTGCACATAAACAATCTTGAAATGCCGTTTTGTCACTTCTATGTGTGCTGCTTAATGCCAGATCCTCAGGCAGCACACATGACTCCTTCATGTTCTGCCACAGTGGAATACTTAATCAACTGTCTCAGGGTGAATTTGCCGATGGCTTTTTAATTGGTAAGAGAATCTATTCATACAGTGGCACAAACTGTTTGTGCAATGCAACCTAATGTTTCAGCCTTCTCAAGCTCTTAAAGAGACAGTGCATATGCCTTGTGTCCTTGGATGCTGACACCATACTTGACTCCAAGAACCAGAAGCAAAAGCTAGTGCAACAGGGCACATAAGACAACACGATCAATCATCAAACATAACTTTGGCATACTGTAGTCCAGATTCCACTTCATCCACAAAACTGGTGGAGCACTGCTTTACAGACACGAGACCTGCTGCAAAATCATTGCTACATGCGCCATTCTACACAACATCACCATGAGGAAGGGTCTGCACAACATCAGCATAGAGCCTAAATCTGATTCAGATGAGGAACTATCACCACTACAGGTTCAGCAGGATAGGACCCATGCAGCAGAGGGGTGTGCTCGACACACAGAGATCACCAACAACTATTTTTGAGGTAAGAATGATTACTACATCTAAAAAATAGACATCACACATGTTGGTAATGCTTCTGTGCATAATTAAAAGATAATCTTTTATTCAGGATGTGACAATGTACCACCCTGTTAATCAACTGTATCCATTGCAGATGTAATATTGTTTCAAAAAAGCAACAAAGTATGAAAAAACAAACAAAGTAAAGTGTGCTCATTTCAGCAACACCTGCCTGTGGAAGAGGGGACATGTCAGATCCTAAAGTGTTTTGCCGTGTACGCCTGGTACCTCATCCTTCTTGCACAAATGCGGCACTGATGCTAGAGCCATCTTCACTCTCATGTGGCGTCAAAATGTTGGGGACAGGCAGGTTGTGTGTCAGTATGTTTTCAAGGGCTGCGGTTGCTTGTACTAGCCCATGTATTCGAAAGTAAAACATGTAATTTCCCTTTGGAACTGCCATTTAATAATACAGCCACAGATATTCAACACAATCACCCACACTCTACCACACTGTGTTTGGTTAATACTCCACCCGGAATGATTAAGGCACTTATAAATGTATTTAATGGATAATCATACAAGGAATCAATAAAAACATACAGAATAAAAACTTTTTTAAAAACAATTAAAAACATTACATATCAGGAATCTACAATTTCATAATATTTTCCACTTCTTGGAAAGGAATGCCATCAGACAGTTACATTTGTCTTACAATTGTTAATTTGAATTCATAGACAGCACATTTTTTTACTTTCGAGTTAACTGGAGCTCTGTCCCTTTGGAATAGATGAGCCCCTCTCCTTGTTTTTCTAGCCCATGTACAACATCCTGATAGTAGTGCCCCATCTCATTTAGTCCTTGCAAGAGTGGTCATGGCTACTGCCAATCGATTTATTAATTGAGTGAAGGCATCAAACCGTGCCATGTGCTGCCTGTGCCTGTGTCTTTGCAGATGTTGCTCCTTGTCCATGCAGTATTCCAACAGCCTTGCCCTATCTGCAATTGTAGCATTGACCTTGACATGCTTTCTAGATACATATTAACAGTCTTAATTTGTTTGGCTTGCAGATGCTGTACTGAGATGATGGATTTCTCCAGGCCACCAAACACAGAAGAACTGTTTGCCATGTCGTCTGACACATTGCCATTGTGGATTGTTGCTGGTTGGACTCAACGGTGTCTATGTGTCCTGCCCACAGATGTAGTTGTGTTACCCATTTCAATATGAAATATGCATGATGCCCTGCATCCACTGAAGCAGAAACGGACAATGCTCCTTCTTCTACATTGCAGCAAAGACCTTGAACAGCCTCCCCCTGACAGCTCCAGACCATCACCTCACTTCCAGAATTCCGATGGGCCCTCAAGACCTGGCTGTTCAAATAAGCCCACCAGGACCTCTAAGTGCCTGGATACCCAACCAGGTGATTAGCAGCGCTATATAAATCCTTTATTGAATGATTGAAGTGCATAGAGAATATACATTTTTAGAAGGTACTATGTCTGCAGACCAGTGCCAAATTTACACTGTAAATCCGAAAATAGAGTTAACTTGCTTTACAAAATTTAGGCCTGCTCTGCTGTGTGTGTGATAGCCGCGTTTCTGTTCATTTAACTGCTCGAACATGTGAATGTTAAAAGAATCACTTAAACAAATGTTAAAAGTCTTGCTGTGAATCACTTAAACAAATAAAGTATGCCAATTTGTAAGGCAAAGGAGTTCCAATAGTTAGGAAACTACATATGCAGTGGTGGATTGTTCATCAGTAGTCAGAAACACTATCTAGCCAGAGATTTTCTATGTTTTGAGGAATTAAGATGCAATCTTAGAAGCCTAAAGCAATATTTAGTAATCCTCTGCTGGAGGCAGAGGTGACCATCTATGGTTTATTATTATGCTTCAACAGTAGGTACAATGTAGGCTATGAATGCAAAAGAAAAGGAACCTATAAAATGTATTTAACCAGTAGGAGGTGATATGAAGTAATTCAGCAATACATGACTTAGAAACATGCCTTCAAACTTGAAGACACAAGAACTCAGGTTTTATTCAAATGGTTACCTAAATAATATGAAAATATGTGCACATTATCAATGAATGAGCACACATACAAAGGAAAGGGTGGAAGGTATAGCGTGTAGGAACAGCACGTTGGACCGCTGCCGATAACTGATACGTTTAAATTGGGGGTACCATAGACCATGTTTACCAACATGTAGGTTACAAGTCCCAGCCTTATCAGGTATGGTGTTTCATTAGGAGATAGAAACCGATATACATCAATGATTTGAAGCAAATCAGGGCTCAACAAGGGACGAGTTACTGAAGAGGGACACTTTCAAACTATATAAAAGTGTCTGTGTCACTACAATGCACGGAGTTAGGACTTTACAAAAGTTCACATAACATACCGGGGGATATTACCAAGGAATTGCGATAATTATCGCAAAGCGCGCTTAGCGCTGTTTTTTTTATCGCCGGCAATCGATGGATTTCATCGCATAGATAACGCGTTATTATCAACGCTTATCTCCAATGCGATAAAAAATCCAGCGATAGCGGCAAAACCCAGCAATAGTGCGAGAAATCCAGCGATGAATTCAACGCGCTAATGAAAAGCTTGCTAATAGGCAGGTGAGGACTTAACCTTACAATCCACCTCCCATTGACTATAATGGTTAAGTCAGGTTTTTAGCAGGTGTTAGATTCCAGCGATAATCGCGGTTAGCGCAATTTTTTTTATCGCTTCGCGGGCATTGCTAATAGGGGGAAGTTGTGTTTGCGACTGTTTTCAGTCGCTTTTAGTTGGGTACGCCTACTTTGCATGTCATTAGCGATATATATCCTGACATGCAAAGCAGCACCAAAACGGTCGCTTTCGCCATAAAGCTGTCGCTAACAGCTGTTAGCGACAGCTTGCTAATAGGGCGATAGAAATATCGCTGCTTTAGCGGCAAAAAGTGCCGCTAAATCGGCGATAACGCCCTTGGTAATATGCCCCACCATTTATATTGAAAATCTGTGACATTTTATTTGGCTCCTTTGCGGTATCTCTCACGGAGTATGTGCGTTTTTAATTAGGCACCCGTGACTCTGTCTCCATGGCAGTGTCTCTCCTTTAACAATTTCATATTTGTTTGATATAAGGAGTTTGGATTTTATTAAATGCATGCCGTGTGCTATAGCTAAGTTTATCCATGTGCCAAACTCCTAATTATTTACTCGTACTGGCTGGGTCGATATGACTTAGTAACAGGCAGTGTTCGACAACAGTCTATTACAAGTAAAGGATCTTGAACTGCTAGAACGAGTGCCTTGCAATTTCGTAAAGAATCAACATGTGAATATAACAAAAACTGCTTTTCCCAGGTTGAGTACTGGTCCTGTCAAAGGCAGCATTGAAATCTAGAATAAAGAAAACAAGGGTAACCTCTGTTTACAGTCTGGCTTGACAGCTCAGATGTCATGAGACAATTATGTGATAATGTCCCGCAGAGTGGCTTTGGCTCCGCCCACATATTTTTGCACTAGGAGTACATGTTTTGATTAGGTAGAAGTTTCGCGATTGGCATCCACACTCCTATAGTAATTCTGTTTATTTTTCCAGCTGCCTGAGCTTGAACTTTCTGGCGCACCCACATAACATTGCAAATCTATTAAGTGTCTCAGAGAACTAGAAAATGTATGGTGTTTTTCTCTGGCAGCAGCACAGATGGAAGGAAGGCAGTCATTAACCTTCATGGATTTTTAGGTCTGGCTTGACAGTCCAACTGTCACCTGACCTTTTAACCTACACAAATATTATTCTACAGTACTTTGCATCCATGCAAATGCAGATCCATTTGCATGTGATTCACTTGAAATGCTTTACCTTAATCCTTTAAAGCCAGACCTTTTGGCATTCCCAACACTTGTTACAACTTGTTTAAATGGTCCCCCAATATCTGGAGTGCTGCTGTCTGATGCTGCAGCCCATGCAACAGCTAGATTTGTAAGGGGATAGCAGGTTAGCGCTTTAAAGTGACTGGTAATCTGGATGGTAATGCATTTTTTATAGATTTGTCTGACAGAGGAGAAGAGATATGAGCTGAAAGTTGGCCAAGACTTCTGGATCCAGAAGAGATAAAATATATCACTTGTACAAAGTAATTAACTTTGACACATATAAGAAATGTGGTCACTAGTTGAGGGCGGTGAAACCCTACTCAAGCAGCAAGCACAATCCTTGTCAGGGTAAAGTCACAAGCAAACCCTAAATTAACCTGTGCTGAACCCTCTGGTAGCCTGCCACAGAGCAGTCAGTCTTTGCTTAGATGCAATTGGTAAAGTATTATGCAGCACTTCAAAAAGTAATACAGTGAACGACAAGAAAAAGCCCACACCCAATTTAAAAAAGACGAAAACAACAAAAATCTAACCAGTAGAACTGGAGATATGCAATTTTAAAGATTTGAGTGAAAATAGCAGCAAAAAGTACAAAGCACTAGACTGGGACAAAGTTGCAAGTTCAGGCCAACTACGATGGAGTGTGGGTCAGCTACAGGGACCCAGTTAGGCCCAGTGAACGAAGTACCTTACATCCTGGTTGCAGAGCGATGCAGCGTCCCGCATTAAGGATGTGCCTCTCAGCAATGGCGATGCAAGGTTCTGGTGTTGAGATGCATCGCACAGCAGTGGTTCCAAGAAGCTGTGAGGCTGCGATGACAGGTCCTGCTTTGTCACCAAGAATGCCATAGATGTGGGACTTGCAATGCAAAGTCCTGCGTTGGAGATGCAATGTGCACCAGATAGTTCCGAAGAAGTTGCTGGCTTTGCGATAAGGAGCCTGTCGAGGCAAAGGCCTGTGTCCAGGATGCATCACACAGTGGAGCTTCTGATGAGTTGTGGGGATGCAAAGTGAAGTCCTGCATCAGGAATGCATTGCACAGCAGTTCTGAAGTGGAACTTTGCACGGCGATATGTCATGCTGTATCAATTCTGTTGGGACCACAGATGGGCTGGCAGATCACCTTCAGGTCCACTGTCAAAGGTTCGGGACTGGGGTGACACCGCTTGGAAAGGCAGGACTCACCGTTGCCATAGTCCAGGTTCAGGGTTCAAGGTTGTTAGAGCCTGTCTGTCCCTGAGGTTCTGACCAGGAGGCCAGCAAACAAGCATTGGAGTCACTTTGGAGTCATGGGTTCAACAGATTCAGGACCAGTCCTTTTCACCCAGGCAAGAGGCCAGCAGGCACAGGTCAGCACAGGGGGCAGCAGTCCAGCAGAGTGGCAGTTCTTTCAGCAGCAGAGCAGTCCTACTTCCTGGCAGAGTATCCACAGTTCCAGAAGTGTACTGAAGAGTTGGTGTCTGAGATCTAGTATTTATACCCAGTTGTGACTTTGAAGTGGGGGAGACATTTCTAGAGGTTTCCTTTTGAAGGTCCCAGACATCCTGCCTTCCCTATCCTGTCTCCAGAATAACTACAGGGGGGATGCATCCCTTTGTGTGGAGGCAGACACAGCCTATTCAAGTGTAAGTAGGGCTGTAGCATCTGGGGAAAAAGAAGATGGTGGTGGGCTGATCCAGTCTGTGCCATTGGAATCAAGGTATACCTGGCTTGTGAGCCCTTATCAGGGCAAACCGGTCCTAGGTTGCTTGTATTCTGATTCAGGGAGGACCTGGCTTGGCAGTTCAGGCTGGACTGTTCCAAAGAGGAGCAGAGTCAAGACGGATTTGCATATGACTGGGTCCAAACTGAGGTGGCATGGTGGGCAAAAAATGATGGATTTGGATGTGGCCCGAGCAATTAGTAGTGGATGAGATTAATTCAAGCATTCCATCCATCATCTTAATGCTGTTGCAGTTGACGTCCTAAGTGTGATGGGTATGCCCCGACATGAGTGCCGTTTTCACTATTCCACTGGAATCAATCTATACCTGGATGATGAGCCCTTATCAGGGTGAAACCAGTCCTAGCTTGCTTGTATTCTGGTTCAAGGAGAACCTAGCTTATCATGTTGGACTGGACAATTCCAAAGAGAAGCAGGGTCAAGACTGATTTGCATATGACTGGGTGCAAATTGAGGTGTCATGGTGTGTGAAAAACAATGGATTGGGATGTGGCCCGAGAGACTGTCAGTGGCTGAGATTATTTCAAGCATTCCATTCATCACCTTGTTGTTGCAATTACATTATTTGCCAACATCATATATTATGGCGTTACTGAAAATTTTAATATTTGAATTAATAGTCAATCCTGCCATGTTTTAGGGATAGAGCACATACATTGGGGACAGCAGTTCCCACTGTGCAGAGTTACAAAAAACAGCATCATCAGTCCACATGAAATGGGGGTGATCATGCAAATAGAGTCACTTTCTCACATACAAGATCATTTGATCATGGCCAGAAGAACCCCCTGGGTCGGGTCTGATTTAAAATCGATTGAAAATGATTGCATTGTTCTTAACTTTGATAATAGATGGTTGGTAGAGGACTTGCTATGGCAATTACCTGTAGCACCCTCATTACAGACTCAGATTTATACCGTTTCACTGGGTTTTTTCTATGAGCCACCCTCTATGTATTGATCCAACATAGAAAGCCTGAGATTTTCTGCAAATAGAAATTTAATCTCTACATCCCAGACGGCCACAGTATTATACCTACTTTAAATAGGTTTGCCCCACTGGAGAACATGGATACCTGCGACTGACTTATCCCTTCACTTAGCCCACTGCATCCTCCTAATAATTTGGCGAGCAGAGGCTTTCATGCGCCAATTAACGTAAATAATTTAGGTGGGCTACACGTGCCAGATTCTATAGTGCAAGGCATACATAACCTGCCATGTGAAACAACCACTAACCATCAAGGTGGAGTACTTGCCACTGATAGACCAAGTAGAATATTCACTTTTCATGCAACATAGCAGGCTATAATATAATAATAAAAAGGTAGCTTGGAATGGCAAAGTGAGCTGCGAAATTCTGAATTTATTTGCTTCCAGGAAACTTGGTCACTAAATTCTGTCATCTTCACCTCGAAACTTCTTCTGACTACTGCTGGAATTGACAGGGATGATTATAAAATTAATAGTCAAGGTGGTACCTGTCCGATGAAAGGTTGGAACCATTTGGTCCGTAGAAGTGTATATTGGATTTGCAATTTCTAAATCCCATGTCATCAATATACTATTTAGGACATTTCCGTAACTTTGGTGGTTAAAATGGCAGATCTGATTCCCATTTAGGTCAGTTACCTCACATAAATGAGGATCAGTTTGCCTACAGATGTGTTTCACGGACAGGTACCACCTTGACTATTAATTTTATAATCATCCCTGTCAATTCCAGCAGTAGTCAGAAGAAGTTCGAGGTGAAGATGAAAGAATTTAGTGACCATGCCTTAATCCACTATACCTTTCAATGGTGTACTCTTAAAAAATCTGGAGTTAAATACACCCCCAAACCGACCATAACTAGGAAAAACGGTTACATTTTATAATGGGAGAAAAGTGAGCCAAATTTATTACTCACTAACATTGTGTCCTCACCCTTCCAGGAGGTCTGTTTATGTTTAGACCCACAAACCAATGGAGTCCAAGTTGTGGTAGCTCTTAGCAAAATTTTAACACCTATAAGAGATCACCTAATTGGCCCATTATCTCGAAATAATCCCCCGCCTATCCGGTGGTTTGAGAAAAACTGTTCTCAAGCCTCTATTAACCTTCAAAAAGCACTTAAAATGCAACCTAGAAATCAAGATCTCATTAGAAATCTTAGGGCCATATATAAATATGCAAGGGAGGAGAGGAAAAGGCAGCTACATGCGGAAGCCTGGGAGTACTTGAGACAAGCCTCATTATATAAAGATAGCAAGGATTTCTGGAAAGTGGTCAATTCTCCCTTTTTACAGGGGGAGGGTGGGCCATCATTGGACCTTCACATAGATGAGGATAATTGGTTAAGTCACTTCCAGAACATATTCCAAAATCAGGCAGATACTAATGTGGTGGGTCTCGAGCAATCCACTTGTGTTTCTCCAGCGCTGGAGTTCTCCATCGGTGAAATAGATCTTGCTTTGTCTCAATCGCCCGCCCTGAAAGCTGCTGGACCAGAGGGAGTACCGTTGGATAGCTTTCTCACTAATAAACCATTGTGGGCCCTGCTCCTGACCCTATCTTTTAATGCTATAGCCAAAGTTGGCCCCTTGTCATCCTGGGGGCAATCCCTGATAATCACAATTTACAAGAAGGGGGATGGCTCAAACCCTGCTAATTACCACCTAATTTCCCTATGAGTTAGCACAGCTAAACTAATTGGTAGATTATTACTCAATAGGCTGGAGCATTGTGCGACGGAGAACAATGTTCTTGTGGAGGCCCAATACGGCTTTAGGAAGGGGAGGGGGACAATAGACCGGTGCCTCAATCTAGCCCTAGTCGCAGCCAAATATATCACTGCAAAGAAAGGTTAGTTTTACATGGCCTTCATGGATTTATCGGTGGCCTTTGACTGTGTGTCCCACAGTAAACTGTGTGCCATTATGGAAACAATGGGCGCGGATTCTTCTATAATTTTATTCATAAGAGAACTCTATAGAGAAGCTGGGGCATTAATCCGGTATGGGAAACAGGGGGAATGCTCAAAACCCTTCAGGATTGAAAATGGTAAGAGACAGGGCTGCGTCCTCGCTCCATTTCTTTTCTCTTTCTACACCAACAAACTAAATGAGGTGTTGAGTGAAAAATGTAAGGACGTCCCGGTTGTAGGCTTATTACCTTTGCCCGTCATGCGTTATGCAGATGACGCAGTTTTATTGGCCAGAACTCTAATGGCCTTACAGCTTTCCATAGGGATATACTCGGCTTACATGGCGGAGTTAGGCCTATTTGTTAATAAATCTAAGACCTTTGTGATGGCTGTGGGCAGGGATAACAAAAAACTAATAAGGCTCCAAATAGATGGTAGAAACCTGGAAAGAGTAGAAAAGTTCATGTACTTGGGGATCCTCTTTGATGCTAAATTAAACTGGTCTGAGATAGTGAGAAACAGAGTGAATTATATGACTAAAAGTATAGCTGCCCTTTGGAAGTTTGCTACAAACCTAGAAAACAAACCAATTAAAGAAATGTTGGAAATTTACTCAGTGAAAACTATATCTATATCTACCTATGGTGCAGCAATCTGGGGCACAGCACAATTTGAACTCCTATAAGTTATTGAAGACAAATTTGTAAAAAGGTTACTGTCTATTCCTGGTTCGTGCCCTAATATCATTGTCCACAAGGAATTAGGCCTCCCTTTTATAATTGATACCATTACAATGGCCTCATTATTACTATGGCTATCGATATGGAAAAGAAACTCTGTCCAATTAAATCAAATTGTGTTAAAGGATATCTTAACACTTGATCGAGTTTCCTCTATTCCCTGGCTGGCTTATTTGAAACAGTCTTTTAGGGGCATATTATCAACGGCTGAATATTATCGCCATGATAACGCTATATTTACAACGCATAGCGCTATGGCGATAATATTTCAGCGATAGCGGTGTTTTCAATGGAACATCACTGGTTTTCCAGCGATGTTCCATTGAAAACAGCGTATAACATTGCTGATACGACTCCTGTGGTCGTATCAGCATAATCCATCTCCCATTAAAAGTATGTTTTAGTCAGGAATTTAACAGACGTTAAATTCCTGAGTTAAAGCTGAGGTAGCGCGATTTTTTTATCGCTGCATCCTCCTTGTTAATATCGCGAAGCTGCCTTCACGATATTAACATGTGTTATTTTCACAGCCACGCCTTCTTTGCATCTCATTAGCGATGCGAGGCGAGGCTGTGAAAAAACGGGCTCTACATCAAGGAAACACGCGCTAGCGTGTCCTTGATGATATTGCGATATAATTATCGCCGCTTTTCGCCCAAAAACGGACGCTAAAGCGGAGATAATTATATCGCCAGCCCTTGCTAATATGCCCCTTAGTGAGTTGGACTTGGCGATATTGTATGACTCACCGTCTCAGTGTATGCCTTTACCTAAATCTAGGTTAAAAGAACTTTTTATTGCCAAATGCACTCAAGGTAGATGGTTAAAAAAACAAACACAATTTTTTGTTATAAGCTATCAGGCATTGCCCCCTGTGGCAGCTGGGCATTTTTCTTATCTTTCCTTTGTCTCTAATAACATGCATCGTTTTTTACTAGTAAGGTTTAGACTGAACTTCCTTCCTCTAAAGATTAACTTACAGGCACAAGCATATTCGGTAAATCAGTTGTCTTTATACCCTTGTGACAATCTTTCTAATCAATCTATCTCTCATATACTATTCTTTTGTTCGCTCTATAATGTTGAGAGAAGAAAATGCATCATTCCATTGCTGAGAAAATTTAGCTTACATTCTCACACACAATCTCTCTCAGTAATACAACAACTGTAATTGCCATACATATGTTTTATGACTGCGTTTTTCTTACAGGCTGCCATAAAGACTAGAAGGGTGGTTACCACTAGGGACCTTTCTGACCGATTGTCAGCCCTTTGTTTATGGCCTATTGTGTAAACTAACTGAGCCAAAGAGCAATTGTTATTTATCTACATTGGTGCGCTTTGTCTAATATTCATAGCTACTAGGTTATTTTAATTTGTAACTTTTTAATTGGCTGTTTTTATCTTTAAAAATTGTCTTTTAATAGTATTTTTTACGGGTGCTATTAATGGATATTTTAACCACCTAGGTATTGTATATAGATCGATTGGATGTGATGGATATCTTTCAGAAGTATAATTATAATTGTTATGTACTTTTTATGCATTTTTTAAATGCGAATTAAAGTTGCTTGACTGACTGAGTCACTTTCTCACAAATAATATGCATTAGATCCATTCCTTAGGACAATTGCAAATTACCATGATTTGGATTTCAGAGTTTGAAACATACAACATACAGAGATAGCTTATGAACTGACGTAGATATAGCATTAGCTGTAAGTTGCTTCACCCTTAATAAATTAGGTCATAAGATTGGTTCTGCACTTGCTGATAATGTACATAGTCAAAATGAAAATGTGTTAGAAAGTGCTTTTGTAATCTTATCTGTCATTAATGCCAAGCTTGAACATTAATGAGAAAGCTGCTACAGGAACTATGGACCTGATCTACAAATGCTATGCTAGACGTGCGACTATCTCTCACCAGTAAATAGACTTAACAGGCTTCCCTTCCTTACATTGTATTAAAATTCAAGAGCTGCCTTAAATCAGGGAAGCAGAAGTGGGTAGCAGCCTAATTTAGGGCTAACTTACACACAGGGGGCATGGCCAAGGAGCCGAGCATGGCGGACGCGTGAGCTCGGAGCTCCGCGCCGGCCTGATATTTATCAGCACTTCACTTGATGCCGGAGACCAGGGAACACCTGCAAACAGTGGCAAGCAGTGCAGAGACGCCGGGGCCTTGTTCTGGTGATTGGACGACTCCCTGAACCGCCACAAGAGTTCGGAACTTTGGTCGCCGGCTCCGGGGAGCAGCAAGCAAGATGGCGGCCCGCGAGTGACTGCCGTTGGGAGGGGAGCGGAGCCTGCTCCTTTCTGCGGCCCGCACTCCGAGTGCAAGCCTGCAGTTGCAGCTTTGGTACTGGCGGCGTGAGACTGCAGCAGGTCGGCGGCCCCCAACGGAGGTACCGGTACTGCAGAGGTGGGCCATGTGCACTTTAGTGCGGCTAAACAGCGCGCAGAGCCTGGTCGGGGCTCGTGCACCTAGTGGGTGTGTGTCCCTTGATGCCGGTGACCGGGGAACGCCTGCAACCGGTGCCCAGTGGTGCAGAGATGCTGGGGGCCTGATCTGACGACTGGGCAACTCCCCGAACTGCTACAGAAGATCGGAGCCACAGTCGCCGGCTTCGGGGGACGGCAGGCAAGATGGCAGCCGAGAGTGACTGCCACTGGGTAAGGAGCGGAGCCTGTTTCTTTCTGCGGCTCGTGATTTGAGTGCGGGCCTGTAGTCAAGGTTGTGGTACTGGCGGCGTGGGACAGCGGTAGATCGGCGGCCCCCAGTGCAGGTACCAGCACTGCCGAGGTGGGGCGTGCGCACTTCGGTGCGGTTGAACTATGTGTAGAGCCCGGTCGGGGCTCGTGAACCTAGCGGGCGTGTGACACCGCTGGCCCCAACAACGGAACGCGCCCATAACGTTCCCGTGAACGGAGGGCCCCCCCCTGTGAGATTGAGGAACTGCGTGGGCGCTGGCTGGGCCCTGCGGGGTGAGCACGCTGATTGCCGCGGAGGCCAGAGCTTTCCCCCGTGAGCTGGCGATCTGCCGGGGCCCGACCTAGTGCAAATGATGGTGTGAAAGAGGGGCGGCGACCACCGGGCCCGAGTGTCAGGCCTGCCTGGGGTGACCGCGGAGAACTGGTGCTATTACCCGGGGACTATATCGGGGCTCAAGGACTGGCATGCAGGTGTTGCCCCCTGGCTTCTCCCTTTACTGTGGCGGCGCCTGGTGCCCCTGCTGCCTGCGTTGGGGCAGCGTGTGTTGGGGTCCTCACCGGTTCCTGAGATCAGGCGGCAGAATCCCATGGTGAGTGCGTGCGGCCCGGGGGTCCACTCTGGATGAGAGCCTGGGGCCCAGAGGGCGTTGCTGGTGACCCTTGGTTGCGGAGACTGCTCGGGCCGCCTGAATCTTACGCATGCCTCATGGGGTGTGGGGGTCCCGCTGCTCGCCCAGCATGATAATCATTGCCCCTCAGTGAGGGAGCCATTTCCTGGCACGATTGAGAGCGCCCTGAATTGAACAGTGAGTGGCAAGGAATGCTTTTCGCCTGGAGGTGTTTGGACTGAACCCAGCGCGTGGGTGTAAGACTGGGCCTGAACGGAGTCGAGACTGGCTCGTGAGCACGGGGACGCTCATTTGGCCGAGCCCTGCAGCGGTAGTACCGGTTTAGGCGGCAGTGTTGGAGTCCCTCTGAGTGGGCTGTGCCCGGCCCCTGGTGTTTGGTGTGGGTTTGCAGTGCCGGCTGCTTGCTTGGACCTCCTCTCAGGTGCGGCCTTCCAGTCAGAGGTGGATTGGCACCATGGGCAAACCCTGAGGTTGACAGGCCGGAGCCACACAAGACCCGGATGACAGTGCCCTGGAACAGTTGCAAACTGTTGTGGATGCCCCGATACAGCAGCAATTGGGCCATAGCAGACACGAAAGCCACCCTCCACCAAGACATCAGCACAGTGGTGGTGGGGCTGGGTCTTTTGCGAGAGGAACATAAGAAGCTACCCGAGAGAGAGTTAAGGGGGCCAAAGTCAGCATTTCCGAAGTAGCCCCTGTACAAAAGGCCTTATAGCAGCTGGTGGGAGCCCTCACAGACAGGGTGGGTGTCCTGGAATGGAGAGCTGAAGACACGGAGGGGCGCAGCCGAAGGAACAATGTCCGGATCTTAGGCCTGCCGGAAGGAATCGAGGGCTACGACATGGTGGCCTATCTGGAGCAGTGGCTGTGCTCTGTGGTGGTGCCTGAGGGCCTGTTGCCCTTCTACACTCTTGAGAGGGCCCACAGAGTCCCAGCCAGGCCCCCGGCGCCTGGGCCCCCCGCGGCCGGTGGTGGCCCGCTTGCTTAATTTCCGGGACAGAGATCTTCTATTACGGAAGGCACGCACAGAAGGCCCCTACACATTTGACAACAGTAAGGTCTCCCTCTTTCCGGACTATACCCTGGAGGTGCAAAGCAGGTGGGCCTCTTTCCTGGAGGTTAAAAGGGCCCTGAGGGAGGAGGGCCTGCAGTACTCTCTGATGTTCCCGGCTCGGTTGCAGATTGTGTTGGACGGCGCCACCCACTTCTGTGGGAGCCCGGGTGAGTCCTGGGACTGGATTGAGACCTATAAGACTGGGGCCTCCCAGCCTGCGGGCCCTGGAGCTAAATCAAGGAAACCGGTGGAGCTTGGGAAACGCTCCCGGAGATGCTCCCGGAGGGGAGCTCCCAAGAAACCGACCTTTTCCCAAACCGAAAGGGAGAGGGCGGAAGCTCTGCAGGCAGTGGCAGCGCTGATGCAGGGCAGGAGCCCTACCCCTGAGATGGCAGTCCACTCATCGAGGGACACTGGGGATGTTGACTCTGACACATCCCGCAGTGATAGTGTGAAGATTCCAGTGGTGACGCCACACACAGCCGACAAAGTCATCTGAGCCAACCTGGACTCCGTACTAGTTCGTACATTTGGGGAGTCGCTGATCTGCTGATGGTGGTCTCCCGTCCTGGTTTACCATGACTTGTGGGGCCAGCACGACCAGGACGGTTTGAGCGCTAATCCTATTTTGTCTTCTGCTCTTCATGTCCACCCCCCTTGAGAACCTTACTAGAGTAAGGCCTCACTAAGGGTCATGTTCCACATACTGTTTGGACGACTGACCATTGTCGGGCTGTCCTGGGCTTGGGGAGTTGTTCAAGATGAGGGTTCCTTAGTTGTTGTTTTTTCTGTTTGTTTGGTTGTTTGCGGAGGAGGGTGGTGGCACATGTACTGGGACACGGGCGGGGGGGTCCACCCTATGTCCCCTTGGGGAGGGTTCCTGTGGAAATGATGGGCACACATAACACTGTGTGGTTCCTCACATGAAACATCCATGGTATGGGAACGATAGCCAAACGTCATAAGATATACTCCTACCTTCGGCGCAGAGATGTGCATATAGCCTTACTCCAGGAGACGCATCTTAATAAAGAGGAAGCTGGGAGGGCGCAGAAGAGGTGGTGGGGGCAGGTTTTTGCGACCACCTTCTCGGCCTTTGCCAGAGGGGTCTTAATTTGGGTGAACCTGGGGTCCCTTTCTCACCTGAACGCACATGGCTGGATCTGGAGGGGAGGTACGGCCTGCTTGTGGGCCAACTGTAACCCTGGGCGTTAAAATCCGCTCCGCTTGCTGAGTTTGCAGATTTTCGGCAATTCCACTTTCCATGTAGAATGCGGAGCAAGGGACCCACGTCTGGGCATACCCATCCCACTTAGGGCGAAAAGTGTTACAGCAAACAAATGATGGACGGAATGCTGACAATGCAAACATTCTCCCCCAGTCAAAAGATCTGGGTTAAATCCATAGTTCTTTTGCCCACTACGCCACCCCAGTTTAGACCCAGCCATATGCAAATCAGTCTTGACCCTGTGCCCCATGGGAACAGTCCAGACCGAACTGCCAGGCCAGGTCCTCCCTGGACCGGAAACAAGCATCCTGGGACCGGTTTCAGGGTATGTCACCCTTCTTCAGCCAGGCTAGCTTGAATCCAGTGGCACAGTGAGCAAGGGACCCAGGTCTGGGCATACCCATCCCACTTAGGGCGAAAAGTGTTACAGCAAACAAATGATGGACGGAATGCTGACAATGCAAACATTCTCCCCCAGTCAAAAGATCTGGGTTAAATCCATCGTTCTTTTGCCCACTACGCCACCCCAGTTTAGACCCAGCCATATGCAAATCAGTCTTGACCCTGTGCCCCATGGGAACAGTCCAGACCGAACTGCCAGGCCAGGTCCTCCCTGGACCGGAAACAAGCATCATGGGACCGGTTTCAGGGTATGTCACCCTTCTTCAGCCAGGCTAGCTTGAATCCAGTGGCACAGTGAGCAAGGGACCCACATCTGGGCATACCCATCCCACTTAGGGCGAAAAATGTTACAGCAAACAAATGATGGACGGAATGCTGACAATGCAAACATTCTCCCCCAGTCAAAAGATCTGGGTTAAATCCATCGTTCTTTTGCCCACTACACCACCCCAGTTTAGACCCAGCCATATGCAAATCAGTCTTGACCCTGTGCCCCATGGGAACAGTCCAGACCGAACTGCCAGGCCAGGTCCTCCCTGGACCGGAAACAAGCATCCTGGGACCGGTTTCAGGGTATGTCACCCTTCTTCAGCCAGGCTAGCTTGAATCCAGTGGCACAGTGAGCAAGGTAATCCAGTCCTGGGTTTCTGCTTCGTTGACCATGTTCTTGATGCTGGTCATGATGCAGGGTGTTGGATATTTCCTGGTGTACCTCATAGCTCGAGGTGTCGGATAGCAGGCGTAAGCATTCCACTTTGTACATAGTATAGTCCATCAGGACTATGGCACCCCCCTTATCTGCCGGTTTGATGATTATGTCATGGTTGTTCTTCAATTGCTCCAGAGCCGTTCTCTCTCCTTTGGTCATATTCTGGAATCCCCTCATATTGTACCAACCCCAAGAAAGCTGGCCTAATAGAGTAGGGACTATTCTCCACTGCTACCCCTCTACTTTATTTTAAGTAGTTCGCTAAGAGTGGGCCCATTGTTATGCTCGCAAATTCAAACAGATCAAGCTGGCATGGGGAACACATTGGTTTGTGTAAACCCATGTTATCAAACATAGATACCAGCTGTAGCAATTACCACCACTGACTATCATTAGTGTGTACTTCACACATATAACAAGTGAGGTACCATTGGCCCGTAATCCCATTATGAACAGAGTAATGTTGCTTTATTTTTCTCATAGTGTTTAGAACTCTTGGGGTATCCCCTCACTTTACGAGGATCTCGAGCGGCCCCTGCTGTAATCCACGCTGGTAGTTATCAGTGCCCAAGCATAGGAGCCATAGCAGGGCAAACGTCTCACGGAATACACCTAGGCGCATGCGCGGTAGCTGGTTTCCCACTACTTCAGCGCATGCTCAAATACCGGGAGACTGATCAGACCCGGTAATGAACATGGGCGTCCTCACAAACATGGGAGCTAATGACCTCGTAACTGCATTTGTTTTCCTGCAGGAAGGGGAAGGACCATAACATCGGTATCGGCGCCGTTTGACCAATGCCGAACGAAACCTTTTTTGAATACACACCCTCTACCAGGCGGTCAGGCTCACGCAAGAGGGACACAGGAAATAAACCTCACAAGCCCATTTTTAACTATCTAAAATGGCCTTGATAGTGTTGGAGGCATGTTTTGACTAATGCCGAACGAAACCTTCATTGAATACACACCCTCAACCAGGCGGTCAGGCTCACGCAAGAGGGACACAGGAAACAAACCTCACAAGCCGATTGTTTACTATCTTAATGGCCTTGGTAGTGTTGGAGGCATGTTTTGACCAATCGGGTGGGATGATTTACAGTTACGCCTCCCACCAGGTGGTCAGGCAGTCCCATAGAGGGACACAGGAAACTCACTTAACGGGCCCAATTAACACTGATTAGCTCACTAATTAGTCACAGCTCTTTAGTATAAAAACCCTCTGAATCTCACCATTTACCATCAGCGGGGAGACAGAGAGGACGCCTCCGGGAAGAACGGCTGGAAGCACTGAAACTAGACAGTAAGAGTATGCCTGAAGGAATGCTGGTGTGAACTTGAATGAATAGGTGGTCCATTAGTTCTGGATTTCAACTTGTTATGTTTGCTTTAACTAGGAACCTTGGTCCTGGTTCTTTCTGAATACTGGTGACTAACCCTTAACTACCAGTAGTGGTTTTATGTGTTTTTTCCCTACAGAAAGTCTAAGTAGGTCCTTCCACCTCAGCCCTCCCATGGAGCGTTTAGGGTAGAAATACAGGGTAAGAGTTGGTTTACAACCACTTTTTAACGGTGTGAGTACACGTTGCACCTGCCATGTGTCTCATAAAGACCACTTCACACCACCACGCGCGCTATAGGTATGACGCGGGATGGATGATGTTTATAAACTATTTGTTTACATACTCATACGGTTTGGTTTGTATGTTTTGTTTTTGTTTTTCCTTTCTCTACAGAGTTACTCTCAGTGGTACTATACCAAGAGGGAAGTATCCACCTACATAGTGTTTTTTTAAACCCTCCCCTGATCTAGCGACAGGATTTTCCTTCCATTTTTCACTAGTTAAAAGGAAGTGAACACATAGGGTATATAACCCCCCCTTTCCCCCCCTTTTTAGGTCCTGAAGAATGCTACGTACCCTTCGGGGACACCTCAGCAGAAACATGTCGACCGCATTTCATACGGTGAAGGGAGAATAATATCCCATACCACTGTTCACTTAGTTTTTAACCACCATACATTTACCATTTGAATAAAGCATAGCACATGGACTAATGTAATGGTTTTTAAATCACTTATCACTCCCCCACGGCCATCACTTAGATTTAGAAGTGCATCCCTGTCTCCAGGTGTATGCCCGCCCTCTATCAAACCAAGTTTTTAGAGGGCGAGGACAGCCGATGATGAAGCATGACACCGGGCGGTGTGTGAGGCCAGTCCGTAACTTTTATGAGATGCCCCCACTGGTAGTGCATCTCTATAGAACTCTGTAGATAAACATAGGAATTGATTCAAGGGGCAGCCCACTTTTGTGTATTCTTAACTATATTACTGCCATTGTCTGTGGCAACAAAACCAATGTTAAGCCCTCTTGGGTGGAGCCATTCAAGGACCTTGCTGTTAAACTCTTCCAAAATGTTTGCAGCAGTATGAGATTTCTCCATGGCGAACATGGCTACAGTTGCATGTTTCCGAGTGGCATAAAAAATCTCAGCAGTGTCAACACCTGCAGATATCTTTTCTCTAACCCCCGCAAAAGAGGTCCAGTGTGCAGTGATGCACATGTAATCAGTGGCTTGGCAACTGGTCCACAAGTCTGTTGTCAGGTGGATATTGTGAACAGCACTCTGCTCCAAAGCTTGTCCAAGCAATTCCAGCACATCGTGATGTAGTGCTGGAACAGCAACTCTGGCGAAATAGGACCGGCTGGGAACCTTCCATTTTGGGCAGATGGCTGTCACAAATTCCAGAAAACTCACCCCTTCCACAAAAGAAAAAGGGAGAAGGTCCAGCGCTAACATTTTTGCCAGCTTTGCATTGTACAAACGTGCCGTTGGGTGGTTGCGTTTGTACTGCCCCTCCGACCTAAAGTTGCTGACAATGGTAGGCTGGATTTTTTTCCTTTCTGGTGCCGCTGATGCAGGTGACTTCTTGAACCCAGTTAGGCTCAACGATGCACTTTTTTTCATTGCGGTACTCTGTTGCCTTGGTGTCTCAGCCTGACTCTTACTACGGTACGATTGAGATGTTGCTGAGGCTGATGAAGATGTGGGCTGTACCACTGCACTGCTGGGATCAGGGCTACTTTGTGTAGCAGAGAAAATGTCTCCCTCTTGTTCACCTTCCACCGCGATCATATCTTCTTCTACTTCTTCATCACCACCAACAGCAATGGGTGCAGTTTTACTTTTTTGGCCGCTAAGGTGCGCCTCCCACTGGATCATGTGGTGTTTTTTCAGATGGGTTGTTTGGCCTCCGGTACCATAGTTTGTACTAAGCTTACCCCGACTAACACTTTGTCGACAAATTGAGCATATAGCAACATTCTCCTCCTTACTGCTAACCGAAAAGAAGTCCCAAACTGGGGAGGTGAACTTTCTTGTGCTGCTGGAGGTGCCACTTGCAATGCCGGATGAACTGGAGGGTATGCCTGGAATTTGACTCTGTGCAGTACCACTACCTACTTAGGTGGTGGTTGTGCTGGATGTAGGTCCCTGTGGGCCTTTGCAAATGCAAATATGGAAGCTGGAGGGGGTGTTGGTGTTACATGTGTTGGTGGTATCCGTGCCACATCCCTCACAGCAACTTGGGATGGGGTAATAATGTCGGTCTCCATCTCCACTGGGGTGGGAGTGATGTTCATGATGACTGGCTCGTCATCATCCTCCTCTTCTGCATCTACCTCCATAACTCTAAGGCTTTCTGGAACCTTCCTTTTCTCAGACTGAGCTGGTGGCTTCCAAGTGACATCTAGATCATCAGAAGGGGGGTTTGAAGAAGAAGTTGATGGACTAACCCTCCTCTTCCTTGCTCGGGATCTGGAAGACAATGGATCTTCTGAAAGAGTGGCTTGCTCTTCTTCTTCCTCTGCATGAAGCTCAATTTCCTGAACTGCCCCTACTTTGGGAGGAACAACTAGTATTGGGGGCGGTGGTTGCGGCGGTGGTTGCGGCTGTTGTTGCAGCTGTTGTTGAGGCTGTTGTTGAGGCTGTTGTTGCGGCTGTTATTGCGGCTGTTGTTTCGGCTGTTGTTGCCCACTTATCTGCTGAGTTTCCTCCTGCGTTGATTGGGTACTACTTTGCGATAACGATAAGTCAATTTCAACATCACTGCTCATTGGCGTTTGCACAATTATACTGGCTACATCTGCGACACTCATGGGCTTGGGCCTAGGTTGGTAGGGTGGCCCACTGATGCGGAGGTGCTGCTCCCAACTTCCTCCCCGGACACCGCTGCTGCAGGCTTAATTTTTTTCCCCAAAAAAAACAACCACACCAGTCTTGGTAAGTGCCACTTCTTCCTTCTTCTGTTCCTTCTTCTCACTGGCAACTTTCTTGGTACTAGAGGACCTGGTACCTTTCTTTGGGGCCATCTTCGTCAGATGTCAGCAGCAGGACGCAGTTGCACGAGTTGCAGAGATGTCTGTGGTCACACGTCACGTGACGTCGTGCGCAGCAGGACTTCTGTCTGGCAGTACAACGGGTGATGATGATGACACCTCCTCCTCAGTCTTTTGTGCACCTAAAAGCAAAGAAGCCAGAAGAACATCAGTGAAATGTTGCATTTGTTGTTGTGGTTCAATTACTACTAGTACAAACAAACAAATATAATATATAACTTAGTGTGTGGAGGTCACACTTGTTAGTGTTATAACTTATATTATTACATTTTATTAACTCAGTTATTACAAAAAACAAAACAACAGTGTAGCCATTTGTGAGACTTTGACAACAAGGGCTTTCATGGTATACTGTGTACAGTCAGGAAGGATAGGAAAGAAGAACAAAAACAAAAATACAAATGTAATGGAAGTGGAACCTGTTTGGCATTAATTTGCGCATCACGTCATTCAGGGAGCTGCAGCTGGCAAAGGGGATGGAAGCAGTAAGCCAAGAGGAACAAAGGAAAGACATGCAGGCCTATATGGCAAAAGCAGCACACTACTAAACTACCACCACAAAATGGCCACCAGCCACATGGTCAGTCACAGTCACAACAAGCAGGAGGCCTGGAAAACAATGAACTCAAGCAGACCTATAATGGCCAGGCAAAGGAGGCATGCTAAACAACACAGCTTTAATGCAAAAAGGCAAAAACGAAAATCCACAGGGCTAAACAAGGTTTGCAAGTTACACAACAACGACCACACCACACACACACATCCAACAAAGGCCTTTATTTAACACACACCAAAAAAGTGAAATACTCCCCCAAAAACAAATTTTGCTATTAAATCCAATGCCATCCATGCCCTAAGTGATGTTTAAATTCAACAGACACCACAGAGACAGTTGTTTCATGCACCCATTAGTAGCTCTGGGCCTACTGGCTGAAAGGCCTATATTGGCAGACTAGGCCACAAGCTTGCAGGCCTATGGAAAAGCACACTGGCTGGCTCCACAAAATGGCCGCCAGCCACATGGCCAGGCCACCCACAACAACAAGAAAGGGAAGACAGACAATGCAGGCCTATGGCAAAAGCACACTGCCTGGCTTCACAAAATGGCTGCCAGCCACCTGGCCAGGCCACAACAACAAAAAGCATAGGCCAAGAGGAACAAAGGAAATACATGCAGGCCTATATGGCAAAAGCAGCACACTACTAAACTACCACCACAAAATGGCCACCAGCCACATGGTCACTCACAGTCACAACAAGCAGGAGGCCTGGAAAACAATGAACTCAAGCAGGCCTATAACGGCCAGGAAAGGAGGCATGCTAAACAACACAGCTTTAATGCAAAAATGCAAAAACGAAAATCCACAGGGCTTAACAAGGTTTGCAAGTTACACAACAACAACCACACCACACACACACATCCAACAAAGGTCTTTATTTAACACACACCAAAAAGGAGAAATACCCCCCAAAAAACACATTTTGCCATTCAATCCAATGCCATCCATGCCCTAAATGATGTTTAAATTCAACAGACATCGCAGAGACAGTTGTTTCATGCACCCATTAGTAGCTCTGGGCCTACTGGCTGAAAGGCCTATATTGGCAGACTAGGCCACAAGCTTGCAGGCCTATGGCAAAAGCACACTGGCTGGCTCCACAAAATGGCCGCCAGCCACATGGCCAGGTCACCCACAACAACAAGAAAGGGAAGACAGACAATGCAGGCCTATGGCAAAAGCACACTGTCTAGCTTCACAAAATGGCCGCCAGCCACATGGCCAGGCCACAACAACAAAAAGCATAGGCCAAGAGGAACAAAGGAAAGACATGCAGGCTTATATGGCAAAAGCAGCACACTAATAAACTATCACCACAAAATGGCCACCAGATACATGGTCACTCACAGTCACAACAAGCAGGAGGCCTGGAAAACAATGAACTCAAGCAGGCCTATAATGGCCAGGCAAAGGAGGCATGCTAAACAACACAGCTTTAATGCAAAAATGCGAAAACGAAAATCCATAGGGCTAAACAAGGTTTGCAAGTTACACAACAACAACCACACCATACACACGCATCCAACAAAGGCATTTATTTAACACACACCAAAAAAGTGAAATACCCCCCAAAAAACACATTTTGTAATTCACTCCAATGCCATCCATGCCCTAAATGATGTTTAAATTCAACAGACACCACAGAGACAGTTGTTTCATGCACCCATTAGTAGCTATGGGCCTACTGGCTGAAAGGCCTATATTGGCAGACTAGGCCACACGCTTGCAGGCCTATGGCAAAAGCACACTGGCTGGCTCCACAAAATGGCGGCCAGCCACATGGCCAGGCAACCCACAACAACAAGAAAGGGAAGACAGACAATGCAGGCCTATGGCAAAAGCACACTGCCTGGCTTCACAAAATGGCCACCAGCCACATGGCCAGGCCACAACAACAAAATGCATAGGCCAAGGGGAACAAAGGAAAGACATGCATGCCTATATGGCAAAAGCAGCACACTACTAAACTACCACCACAAAATGGCCACCAGCCACATGGTCAGTCACAGTCACAACAAGCAGGAGGCCTGGAAAACAATGAACTCAAGCAGGCCTATAATAGCCAGGCAAAGGAGGCATGCTAAACAACACAGCTTTAATGCAAATATGCAAAAACGAAAATCTACAGGGCTAAACAAGGTTTGCAAGTTACACAACAACCACACCACACACATCCAACAAAGGCATTTATTTAGGACACACAAAAAAAGTGAAATACCCCATAAAACACATTTTGCAATTCAATCCAATGCCATCCATGCCCTAAATAATGTTTAAATTCAACAGATACCACAGAGACAGTTGTTTCATGCACCCATGAGTATCTCTGGGCCTACTGGCTACCCACTATACATTTTAAAAAACTGATGAAAAGTACAAAAATTGTAGTTGCAACTTGCAATGCCCCAATCAAACAAACAACACCAATTCTCCAACTTACTTGTACAATTTCAAATCCAAAAGTCCTCAAATCCGATGATTTATGATGCAGCAGACACAAAGAGTGATCCTTCCAGCTCCAAATCCAAATGAAAAGTGAACAGGACATGGACAAAGCACTGGGAGGAGCCTGCTGGACAGGAACAGGAAGTTGGAGACTCTGGGCACTTCCTTCCCCTTAAAAATAAAATAAAAAAATAAAAAGGTCTCCTTGCACAAAAAAGTACAGCCAAATGTCAATCTGAGGAGTTTTTTTCATCCAAATCATCATTTTCGAGAAGGTTTTATGCTGCTCGAGAGATATTCTTCTCAAGATTGAAATTTCTGCATGTTCGGCATCGCCAGTTTCACCGAACTTCCGCCGGATGTCCGATAGCGCGTCCAAATGACTTGTTTGCGATTGCACACTCTCGCGGGATCGTGCGGCCGGCTACCAAAATCTCGTGGCGTACGCGAACGGATAGGAAATCTCGTAGGCGTGCGAAAACGCATTTTGAAAGTGCGAACAAGGAAAGAACTCTGCTATGCCACGGATCGTAACACTTTTCGCCCTAAGTGGGATGGGTATGCCCAGACGTGGGTCCCTTGCTCACTGTGCCACTGGATTCAAGCTAGCCTGGCTGAAGAAGGGTGACATACCCTGAAACCGGTCCCAGGATGCTTGTTTCCGGTCCAGGGAGGACCTGGCCTGGCAGTTCGGTCTGGACTGTTCCCATGGGGCACAGGGTCAAGACTGATTTGCATATGGCTGGGTCTAAACTGGGGTGGCGTAGTGGGCAAAAGAACGATGGATTTAACCCAGATCTTTTGAGTGGGGAGAATGTTTGCATTGTCAGCATTCCGTCCATCATTTGTTTGCTGTAACACTTTTCGCCCTAAGTGGGATGGGTATACCCAGACGTGGGTCCCTTGCTCACTGTGCCACTGGATTCAAGCTAGCCTGGCTGAAGAAGGGTGACATACCCTGAAATCGGTCCCAGGATGCTTGTTTCCGGTCCAGGGAGGACCTGGCCTGGCAGTTCGGTCTGGACTGTTCCCATGGGGCACAGGGTCAAGACTGATTTGCATATGGCTGGGTCTAAACTGGAGTGGCGTAGTGGGCAAAAGAACGATGGATTTAACCCAGATCTTTTGACTGGGGGAGAATGTTTGCATTGTCAGCATTCCGTCCATCATTTGTTTGCTGTAACACTTTTCGCCCAAAGTGGGATGGGTATGCCCAGACGTGGGTCCCTTGCTCACTGTGCCACTGGATTCAAGCTAGCCTGGCTGAAGAAGGGTGACATACCCTGAAACCGGTCCCAGGATGCTTGTTTCCGGTCCAGGTAGGACCTGGCCTGGCAGTTCGGTCTGGACTGTTCTCATGGGGCACAGGGTCAAGACTGATTTGCATATGGCTGGGTCTAAACTGGGGTGGCGTAGTGGGCAAAAGAACGATGGATTTAACCCAGATTTTTTGACTGGGGGAGAATGTTTGCATTGTCAGCATTCCGTCCATCATTTGTTTGCTGGAACACTTTTCACCCTAAGTGGGATGGGTATGCCCAGACGAGGGTCCCTTGCTCACTGTGCCACTGGATTCAAGCTAGCCTGGCTGAAGAAGGGTGACATACCCTGAAACCGGTCCCAGGATGCTTGTTTCCGGTCCAGGGAGGACCTGGCCTGGCAGTTCGGTCTGGACTGTTCCCATGGGGCACAGGGTCAAGACTGATTTGCATATGGCTGGGTCTAAACTGGGGTGGCGTAGTGGGCAAAAGAACGATGGATTTAACCCAGATCTTTTGACTGGGGGAGAATGTTTGCATTGTCAGCATTCCGTCCATCATTTATTTGCTGTAACACTTTTCGCCCTAAGTGGGATGGGTATGCCCAGACGTGGGTCCCTTGCTCACTGTGCCACTGGATTCAAGCTAGCCTGGCTGAAGAAGGGTGACATACACTGAAACCGGTCCCAGGATGCTTGTTTCCGGTCCAGGGAGGATCTGGCCTGGCAGTTCGGTCTGGACTGTTCCCATGGGGCACATGGTCAAGACTGATTTGCATATGGCTGGGTCTAAACTGGGGTGGCATAGTGGGCAAAAGAACGATGGATTTAACCCAGATCTTTTGACTGGGGGAGAATGTTTGCATTGTCAGCATTCCGTCCATCATTTGTTTGCTGTAACAATAATCATCAAACCGGCAGATAAGGGGGGTGCCATAGTCCTGATGGACTATACTATGTACAAAGAGGAATGCTTACGCCTGCTATCCGACACCTCGAGCTATGAGGTACACCAGGAAGATCCAACACCCCGCATCATGACCAGCATCAAGAACATGGTCAACGAAGCAGAAACCCAGGACTGGATTACCAAGCATGAGGCTGAGTTTTTAGTGAATTTGGAACCAAGGACTCCTAGGTTCTATACCGTTCCTAAAATTCACAAAAACAAAACACCCCCACCGGGCAGACCGATAGTGTCGGGTATTGGGTCAGCTCTGGAACCACTTTCCCAGTTCTGCGACTGGTTCTTGAAGCCGATTGTACAGAAATCTCGATCTTACCTTAGAGACACCAAAGATGTACTTTGCCATCTTCGAGACCTGGACATAGATGAAAGCGAAGACATGTTCATAACCATGGACATTGAAGCGTTCTATACGAGCATCCCCCAGAGGCGTACTCTGGAGGTGGTGGAACAGATTCTACTGGACCAGGATTGGACATATGTGACACCCACGCATTTCATCATGGAGTGTGCGGAACTAGCACTTATGGAGAATTTCTTCGAGTTTGAGGACACCCTGTACCATCAAGTGGGCGGCACATCCATGGGCAGCACCTTCGCGCCGAGCATGGCATGTCTGTACGTACACCGCTTTGAGGAGGACCACATCTTTAACCCCTCGAACCCCTTCACACCTCGAATGAAGACATGGAAACGGTACATAGATGACATTTTTGTCATCTGGCGAGGTACCAAGGATGAGGCAACACGCTTCGTGGAGTGGGTCAACGGCATTGACCCCCACCTCACTTTCACACATACCATCGACAAAAATCAGGCTGTTTTCTTGGATCTGGATATAATCTTAACATCAGAAGGAATATCCACAAAAGTCCACACTAAACCAACAGACAAGAACAGTTTATCAATGTATGACAGCTACCACCCGAGGGCCCTCCGTGAGAACCTTCCTGTAGGCCAATTCCTGAGGATTCGAAGGAACTGTTCTGAGATAGATACATTCCAGATACAGGCAGAACCACTAGAGACAAAACTCCTGGAGAGACATTACCCCAAGAAGATGGTTAAACGGGCAAGGAAAAGGGCGAGGAATAATAACCGGGATGCCCTTTGGAGACAACACATAAAGAAAAAAAGACCGCCTGGTCTGCGTTACAACATACACGCCTGTGTCGAACAGAATCCAGAATATTATAAAGAAAAAATGGGCCATCTTAAACAGCGGGAACAAGAAGTGGGAACCCCACTATTCGCATACAAACGGAGTAGGAACTTGAGGGACACCTTGGTACACTTCAAAACTCCCAATGATCAAATTGAGAATCAGATGACTCTGTGGAGCCAACCGAGACCAACAGGCCACTACCCATGCGGCAACTGTGTGTGCTGCCGGCTGACCACCACAACAAAAGAAGTCGATATAGGTACAGAGAGACCCTGGAAGCTAAAACATTTCAGCAACTGCAATACAGAAGGTGTGGTGTACCTCCTATCCTGTCCATGTAACCTGAAGTATGTCGGGATGACCACCAGGAAGGTGAAGACGCGGATCAGCGAACACCGGAGTACGATTAGGTGCAGGAAGACCAACACCAAACTAACGAAACATTTCACGGAGAAAAGCCACAATGACCTGGACCTCAGATGGGTGGTGCTTGAGGTTATGAATAAACAAAAGACTGATATCTCTAGACAACTCCATATCCGAGAACAGCGCTGGGTATACAGGCTTCGCAGCGATGATAAAGGCTGATCAGACCCGGTAATGAACATGGGCGTCCTCACAAACATGGGAGCTAATGACTTCGTAACTGCATTTGTTTTCCTGCAGGAAGGGGAAGGACAATAACATCGGTATCGGCGCCGTTTGACCAATGCCGAACGTAACCTTTTTTGAATACACACCCTCTACCAGGCGGTCAGGCTCACGCAAGAGGGACACAGGAAACAAACCTCACAAGCCCATTTTTAACTATCTAAAATGGCCTTGATAGTGTTGGAGGCATGTTTTGACCAATGCCGAACGAAACCCTCATTGAATACACACCCTCAACCAGGCGGTCAGGCTCACGCAAGAGGGACACAGGAAACAAACCTCACAAGCCCATTGTTTACTATCTTAATGGCCTTGGTAGTGTTGGAGGCATGTTTTGACCAATCGGTTGGGACGATTTACAGTTACGCCTCCCACCAGGCGGTCAGGCAGTCCCGTAGAGGGACACAGGAAACTCACTTAACGGGCCCAATTAACACTGATTAGCTCACTAATTAGTCACAGCTCTTTAGTATAAAAACCCTCTGAATCTCACCATTTACCATCAGCGGGGAGACAGAGAGGACGCCTCCGGGAAGAATGGCTAGAAGCACTGAAACTAGAAAGTAAGAGTATGCCTGAAGGAATGCTGGTGTGAACTTGAATGAATAGGTGGTCCATTAGTTCTGGATTTCACCTTGTTATGTTTGCTTTAACTAGGAACCTTGGTCCTGGTTCTTTCTGAATACTGGTGACTAACCCTTAACTACCAGTAGTGGTTTTATGTGTTTTTTCCCTACAGAAAGTCTAAGTAGGTCCTGCCACCTCAGCCCTCCCATGGAGCGTTTAGGGTAGAAATACAGGGTAAGAGTTGGTTTACAACCACTTTTTAACGGTGTGAGTACACGTTGCACCTGCCACGTGTCTCATAAAGACCACTTCACACCACCACGCGCGCTATAGGTATGACGCGGGATGGATGATGTTTATAAACTATTTGTTTACATACTCACACGGTTTGGTTTGTATGTTTTGTTTTTGTTTTTCCTTTCTCTACAGAGTTACTCTCAGTGGTACTATACCAAGAGGGAAGTATCCACCTACATAGTGTTTTTTTAACCCCTCCCCTGATCTAGCGACAGGATTTTCCTTCCATTTTTCACTAGTTAAAAGGAAGTGAACACATAGGGTATATAACCCCCTTTCCCCCCCTTTTTCAGGTCCTGAAGAATGCTACGTACCCTTCGGGGACACCTCAGCAGAAACATGTCGACCGCATTTCATACGGTGAAGGGAGAATAATATCCAATACCACCGTTCACTTAGTTTTTAACCACCATACATTTACCATTTGAATAAAGCATAGCACATGGACTAATGTAATGGTTTTTAAATCACTTATCACTCCCCCACGGCCATCACTTAGATTTAGAAGTGCATCCCTGTCTCCAGGTGTATGCCCGCCCTCTATCAAACCAAGTTTTTAGAGGGCGAGGACAGCCGATGATGAAGCATGACACCAGGCGGTGTGTGAGGCCAGTCCGTAACTTTTTATGAGATGCCCCCACTGGTAGTGCATCTCTATAGAACTCTGTAGATAAACATAGGAATTGATTCAAGGGGCAGCCCACTTTTGTGTATTCATGAGATAGTGGAGGCTGGCTCGCCCTTTGGCCCCGTGCCTCTGGTTCCCACCCTCAGCAACATTGCTGGGTTTAGTGTGTGTGGAGTAATATAGTTAAGGCCATGCACACTGGTGGCTATTTCAGGGTCCTGTGTTTGGTGCGCTGCATTAACATAATTGTTCAAGACTTTCTGAAAAAAGAAGACCGAGTCAGCAACTTACTGACCACCTGCAGAAGAATATGCACACATTTCAGCCATTCTTTTAAAGCCCGGAAGCAGCTGAGGATCATTCAACGTGAGCATAGAATGCCAGTCAAAGCACTCATCCAGGTGGTGCCAACACGTTGGAACTTAACTTATTACATGCTTGATCGTCTGTTTGATCAGTACAGACCAATCAATGACTATGTCATGCAAAGACTAGGGGATGTTACTGGGAAAGGCATGACCGTTCAGATGGACCAATAGGGCCTAGTTAAATGCCTGACAGAGATGCTACTTCCTTTCGAGCTCTTCACACGTGAAGTCAGCAAGGAAGACTGTACTATGAGCCAAGCTATCCCCTTGTTGCACATGCTAGAGCAACAGCTGAATGAGGTGTCTGATTCATACGCAAGTGTGGAGGAAAAACAAGAAGCATATGAGTTGGTGCAGAGCTTAGCCTTTCGCTTAGCTGAAAATACAAGGGTGCAAACTAGCGTTGTGTCAGACAAACGTTACATTTGTGCAACAATTCTGGATCCAAGGTACAAAACAGCACTGAACACTAAGACATTAATTCCTTTTTCAGAAGTGGATGTTGCCCAGTACAAAGCTTGGATAGCTGAGGCAGCCAGTGACTTGGAAAAGGAACGGCTGGTAATTAAAGGGAAAGGCCCGCTACTCCAACCCACAACAAGTACTGCAGCAGGGCATCGGGCGTCAAGTTCAACTTCAGAGCCTGAGGGCAGTGCGTTTGGCTCACAGCAGTCACCAACACTATCAACAACAGCAAGAACTGGGTCATCAGCCCCAGTAAAATCGGCACAGGATTGGTATCTACAGCAAGGGCTAGTTAGGTCCAGTGCTGATGCAAAGGCAAAAGTGGCCCAGCAAAGAAGAGCACCCCTGAGCATTGAGCGGATGGTCCAGGCCTATTTGGATGACCCAACAGAGGTCTACATTGATCAAAACCCATTGGTGTATTGGTATGGGAAAATGCGCCACTGGCCAGTGCTCAGCAGGCTGGCGATAAACTATCTGGCTTGCCCTGTCGCAAGTGTCTCTTCTGAGCGTGTTTTCAGTGCTGCTGGTGCCATTGTAACAGTGAAAAGGACCAGTCTCTTGCCCAAAAACGTGGAGAGGTTAACCATGATCAAAATGAATCAGCACTTTATACCACCGAATTACAAAATATGTGAATCACAGCAGGAAGATGAGGACAGCGACTTAGGTGATGGAAGTAGTGTGTTAGATGATTACCTACTTCTGGTTGAACTACCAGAGTTTGAGGACGAGCTATACTTCCCTGACAACTAGGCTTTGAACTTGTTACTTTCTTTCTTCCTTATTTACTTTTATTATTTGTATGTGTCTCTGTCTTTCTGGTTCAAATCACAACAAATCCATCACCACAGTCTTCTCTTTTTATTGCCATATTGGAGTTGCAGCTGTGTGCATTTAAGTCCACTCCTCCGAGTCCTGCTCCATCCTCCTGACTCGCCCTAAAGCCATTTCCCTCAAGCCAGATGATTGGATGGAGAATAGTACAAGAAATATTGCCTCATCGAGTCCCTCCAAAAGAAGTGGAACATGATAACTATAGCTATCCTCCTTTCCAAGCCGAGAGAGACTGCCCCTTAACTTAAGATGAGAAGGAACAGGTAATGATGATGGCATGCATTGGACGCGCTGACTCTGAGTGATTGGTGTTTGTGTTGTTGTTGTTTGTTGTGCATGAAGTGAAGTCAACATGTACTAGTATTTAATCTACACACTAAAAGTGACTCAAGTCAATGTTTCCCTTCTTGTTGTTTAATAACAAAATTGTACTACTACTGCAGGCCGATCCATTGCATTTTTGAATATGGAATCTGGACTCACTCGGTACACTGCAGACTGAGTTGGACAACACCATGATGATGATGACCACAGTGACGTAGTATGTTCGCAGTCAGTCAGTAGGATCGGAGATGATTGATGGAATAACTCAGGGCGTTTTTCATGAGTGGCATAAAAGGTAAACAAGTCAACAACAACCACAGCAGACCTACATGTCTGTGTGGTGGTGGAGTCGAGTCATGACTCACGAGTGTAGTAGTGGTATGACTGACAGCTGTGCATTGATTTAGTTACTTACTTGGGAAAATGCTATGTTGCTGTATATGTGTGCTCTGTCTGGCTCAGTCAAAATCTAAGCTAAGTGGAGGTTGGGTGGGCACCGTGGGCTTGCTCTGTCCTGTTGCTGTTGTAGGTTAATGCTGGAAACAGACAACAGACTAGACATGATTTAGCCATCCTGCCTCTGAAAGTGTTTGCACTCCTCCGTAATTTATGCTTTTTTTTCTCCTTGATTTTTTCAATATCCCTTTTGTTTTTCCATCTACACTTACAGGCCGGCCTTTACCCTGTGCTAAACAGAGAAAAACAACTCACACTCACCTACTGATCCGCATCCGCCAGGCAGGCAGTGGCACCCAAGATTGACGACGCAGCGTCCATGGACAGGAGGACCAAGAGGAATGCCGAGATGCAACTCCCCAATTTGACCATGATAACATACAGTAACTTTAGTATCGTTATCTTTTAAATAATTTGATTCATTTTTTCTCTTTAATCATTACGACTGTGTGTTGTTGTTATTGAACTTATTGTTGCTCTTTGCTTATAATTGATCACTACAGCTATTTTTTAATTTTCTTTGCTAGCTTTAAAAGGAAGCCCGGTACAACAGAACATAAAATGTATGTAATTTGGATCTCTCTGACAGGCAAGGCAAATTGCATAATAATAATTAATAATATACAGCTGCCCTGTACTGTCTACTAGTCTAGTTAGTAAGTACTACTTATCATTAACCATCAAGTCATCCTCATGTATGCATTTCCTTTTTCTCCCTTAACAGATTTATGAATATGATGGTCGTCTGCCAAGATTGTGTGTTGTTGTTGTCCATGTGTAGTGTTTGTCTTTGTCAAACCTTTCCCTCAAATACCCCTTCCCAACCATTCATCAAACCCTAACCCTCTTCCCCGGGCTGTGTGATTTATATTGAGGTGTGACTAAATTAAATTTACACCAATAATTGATCACACACTTGCTGGGGCGGATGTGGTGAGAGCAACACTAATTCAATTTGAAGGCAGGGCGAGGATCTTCTTCTGCTTGCCCACCCATGCTCAGTATTTTTGCAAGTCAATTTTGTTTCCAAAAGGAACATAATCCATCATTAATTGCCGTTAACGATTGGATTCATCATCCTCCTTTTACAGCACTAAAGGTTACGCTTGTGTCGAGTGACTCGACACAACTACAGTTTGTAACTTGTTGTACTAGTCTATCCCCGCCACCATTATGTTTTATTTTACTTTAGCATTGCTAATCAGCATTATTATGGTTTATTGTTTGGCAGTCTTCTTGTGTACTGTTACTGTACTGTACTTCGTTCTACTACTCCTTCCAGAGTCTCTCTCAGGCGACTGACTGTCTCATTTTCTTTTTTTGCAAATGCTACTGCCAGTGTCTACTACTACCACCACAACCATGGCATCTTGGGAAACCAAACCATCATCACCATGCAGCCATCACTGTGCCTAAGTTTAAACATCAATCACAGGTAAGAGAAGTTTGGGGGAGGCATAATTAATCATGGAAATTAATTGATTCATTAATTCACACACCCACACCCTTTAGTCCAGTTGAATACTGCATAGACTAGGAGGAGAGAATGACAGTATTAGTAGGACAAGTCACTTAGTGAGGGTACCACATCTATCTGTTCGTGTCGTGTGTTACAAAATTGGCAGATTTTTTAAATCAAAAACTGGCTGCGGCCCTGCAGCAGCAAAGGAAGGAAACCGAGTGATGTAAAATAGTAACCCCCACAAAACATTTACATCGTATGTAAAGTTTCAGTATAAATATAATTTAATCCCCTAACAAAATAAACTATTATAAAAAATCCCACAACACCTGACCCACCCCTCTCCCTAACCCCAACCAATGTCCAAAAAGATAGTCCAAACAATGTCCGTTGAATTTAAAAATTGTCCATAATAAATAATAAATAAAACTCCAACTTTTCCCCAACGTAGCCCAATGCCCACCCACCAAAAAAAAGATTTAAAAAGGGACAATCCAACGTGATCTCAGTCTATTGGCGGGCTCGCTGTCTCTTAAGGACCTCCTTTGCCTGCTCCTCTAGGCGAGCCATTCGGAGGAGCACGCTGTGCTTAAAAGCTCGGCAATTGCATCCACAGGGAGGGCAGCAGTGCTGGATGTAGTGCGGCGGGCGGCTGCCAGACCGCGGCGCGGTACCACTCGAGGGGCCTGGCTGTGGCCCGGGGCATTGGAGGAGGCTGCAGCTGCTACCGCCTCCTCCTCCTCCTCCGCCAGAGCCACCAGCCGCCGATATTCGTTTCGGATGGCCTCAAGCTTCCGGCGCTGGGCCATGGCTGCAAACTCCTTCCTGTCTGGTCTTGCTTTTGGTTGGGAAGGAGTAGCTATATCAAAAAAGAAAAAAGACTATTGTAATACTGTTAGCAAAACAGTAACACAAAATTAATTCTACACATAGTGGCACAGTAGCACTAGCAAGCACATGACATAACATTTGTGGTAGTATGGACTCGAGTACACCAGTTTTCTTCTTCTCTCTTGTTTAGCTAAATTAAATAACCGTGTTGCAGCCGGCATGCCAGCTCAGTCAGCTTGCGCCCAAGACAAATATACTCGTGATGCAGACTCACATTATTTTTATTTACTACTGTCTGCAGGTGGGGAAGCTGACTACACAATCATCTTATTTTTTCTATTATGGGTGGCACTGGCCATACTCTCTGTTACATCAAGGCCAGGGCAACTGCTCAATTTCACTTTCACCCTGCTTACTACAACAAGGCAGATGATATCTTATCCAAATGATCATTGCTTATATATACGACATGAGGTACTTTGTTTTGATTGATTGTGTAACCGGTTAGTAACTAACAATCCATGCAGCCGATAGGCCACCCATGGCAGGCTGAAACAGTCGAAAATAAATTCACATCGGTAGTAAGTGGGCATCAGAGTCGGAGGGAGGCGCTTGATAACATACATAAACAAAATATGCTGTGCTTGCAAAATACTGTGAGTCAAGGGAGAATTCTGAACATACAACTTTTATTCTCCTTGGCTTTGCTTGCTACTCTGGCGCGGTTCCTTTTACATTCTCTTCAAAGACTCGTCTTCATCCAGTGACAATCTCCACCTATGCTATGATGAATACCATCCAGCCATCCATCCATTCAAAGTAAACATGTCTATCATTCTTCTTAACGTCTCAACAAACCTTAGTTTGTTTTAACAACAACAAACATTTTTTTTTTTTTAAACCACCACCCATGCGCCCTTCCTTCCTTGCTTGCCTTTGAGTTTGACCCATGAAACACACCATGGAGGATTCTTGCTATCACCCATACAGTTTCATCCACCCAGGCAGGCATCTTTTCTTCTTTCACCTTCCACCCATCCTTCAACCACCCATGCATCTGATTCCTTCCTATCAGCCACCTATGCATGCATCCATCCCACGTGGCACGTATCCTTCTCTGCCAGTCATATATATTTACATCTCGCCCGTCCTTCCGACCGAGTCGGACGTGCGTCCGGGCGAGCGAGTACGATGCGAACGTACGCGAAATCGCCCGACCGACTCGTTCGCGGGACCCAACCGCTCTGACCGACTCGCACGGACACAACTCGCACCGCGCAATGGAGACGTTCCCCGGCCGGGTAAGTACGATGCGCGCCGCAAGCAGTCCGACCGACTCGCGCCGTCCGGCTCGAAAGAGCAGTCGGAGCCGCACTTTGGGGGTCCGTGTCGGACCCCCCTGTACGCCTAGCCGCGCGAGTCGCACAGAGGGGGGACCCATGGGTCCCCCCTACCTGTGCGTATATGGCGCGACCCGCTTCGACGCGTACCCGCTATAGGGGGCGCCCTTGTTCGCCTCTCACACATTGAGTCAATGGGAGCCCGCGTACGCGTTGTACGACCGGCTCCCATTGACTTCAATGGGAGTCCGACCGAATCGAGTCCGATAGCATGCGAACGCATCGTACTCGTTCGGTCGGACTGCTAGGGTCCGATTCGGTCGGAAATCTCTCCGGGTCCGGCTCGGTCGGAGAGATTTCCTGCCCGAATCGGAATCAGCCCCTCAGTCTTCTCCATAAAACTTTCCCAGCTGAGTTGAAGTCAGATTGAAGAGGCCATTAGTTACTCAACTACTCCCACCGCTAATGCTATTGCTCTAATGCTAAGTAAAGGGTGTCTTCTTCTTCAACCGTTGTTCACATCAACTTAGTCTCTCTCCACATACAGTGTACACCCTTGCAGCGAGTGTGTAACTATTGTCAATAAGTAAGGAATATAAGTATAACTTACCACTGCCCGCAACTGCTGCTGCCTCACCCACCCCTGTGGCAGCTGCTGCATCCGCTGCTCCCTCCTGGCTGGCGTCGCCTGCCCAGCCGCTGGCCCCGGCACTGGTGGTCGGTACGCCTAGAAAAAACATTACACATTTTTTTGATGCCATATACGCCTTCCCCTATTTATTCTTTTTCAATAGCAAGATTGAAAAAATAGTTAAAATATATATATATTCCACATACATCACTAGTACAAACCGGGTACTAGAGTAGAGTAGACACTAGTAGGAGTATGTCCTATCCTAACAAAAATAGTAAAATATCTGGTTTGGCATTTTGTTGGTGGGAATTGTCAAAGCCTATCAAGATTAAGAAGACTAGAAGAGGAAAACCCAAAGGACTGGACTCAGTGGCTAGAGCTATTGGTGAATCTGAGTTTTAAAACCTTTTAAATAAAAATTAAGAGTGGCCAACTGGGCAAGCTTAGCTACAGACAGACTAATATAGTAGTAGTACAGAGAGTCAGAGCAGAGGCAGTTAGAGGCAGGATAACAAGAATTTAGAAACAGATAGTCTAGAGCGAAGAAGATTTGGTAAAATAGAATTAGGAAACGGAAATAATAGTTCGAAAAAAATAAGGTGCAGTAAAAGTTAGGGGAATATAATTATTAATATTAACAGGAGGAAGACTTACTGGGGACAGCAGCAGAGCCCTCGGTAGAGGAGCGGTCCTGGTCCTGGCCCTGGCGTTCTCCATCGCTCCCGCCGACTCCGACCCCGTCTTCTTGCCCCTGGGTGCTGATCATGTAAGATATAATAACGAAAGAGACAAACATTGATGATTGGTGTGAAACAAATACAAATATTTAAAAAAACGCTCAAAAAAACATTTTTGGAAACAATTGCAATAAAATTGACCTATCTAATCTGATCGACTGGTAGTATCGCGCGATTCACGGACCGTCTAGTTATTATTTATGAACACTAATCCAGTGTTCCATTCTGATGCCAGAATACTGTGCCTAAGTACCACCTGACCTAGCCCACCTATTCAGATGGGCCAATTGTTCACTAAGTCTGCATTTCCTTTTATTTTAGTCCTCAAAAATGCATAGATGGAGGACACATGCATACATTTTTGCATACACCAAATTGTTGGTTGGTTGCTGCTGATGTTCTGCTAAGCCTATTACTCACTCACTAAACAAACTACAAAAGTTTCTGCTAAGGACGGGAGTAAGCAGCACTCAGCAGCACGTGACGTGAGTCACGTGACAGAGGATGCGTCACGCAGACCACTTAAAAATTACCAACTAATACTAAGTTACTAAGTAACTAAACTACCTATCCACCACCATCTTAGTGACAGGAGGACAAAGGAAGGACTAGAGTCTCTCTAGCATTACCTAACATAAGTTCTCTAAAGTAAACTCTTACATAATCAGCCCAAGCGAGCGCAAAGTTGCAAACAAGTGAGATTAGTAGTGCCGAGCACTTGTGTCTAGAAGAATAACAATCACTAAAGATTTTTAAACTTAATTTACCTGCAATGTAAGCAGCAGCATTCTTGCTATTCGGAAACTTCGCCCAGGGTTAGCCAACTGGCGGGACGGGAGGTGACCCTAGGCTGGGTTTATGCTGCTAACTAAGACCAGGTCGGTTTCTCAGAGCCCTTCTCTGCCTCTCTGGCCCAATGCCGGGTTCTCTCATACTGGGGGGGAGATTTTAACTGTGTGGCGGATGTTACTATTGATCGTTCACATCCTCCCATGCCGGGGACCCAGCCACATCGTACTGCATCGGGCTTCCAGACTTGGATGTCCCATTGGGACTTAGAGGACACCTGGAGACTGCAACACACAAGGGATAGGGAGTACTCTTTCTTTTCACCGGTACATCAAGTCCATACCAGGCTTTATGTGTTCCTCTGCTCCCCGGCATTCAATGGTTCTGTATCTCACACGGAGTACCTGGGGCGTACTTTGTCGGACCATAGCCCGTTACTTATGCTACACCAACCACTGGGTCAGCGCCCTCCGATCCCAACTTGGAAATTGAATCCGCTCTTACTTGATGATGTCCCTTTCCAGTCCTCACTGGAAGTATTAGTTGACAATTACTTCCCTATCAATGCCAACACTGCCTCATCTCCACAGGTAGAGTGGGAAGCGTTTAAGGTTGTGGTGCGGGGTCATTGTATGGCTCAAGCATGTGGGGCTCACAGGGAGATTAAGCGCGAACTGCTAGACTTGGAGGGGACTATCCGTAGACTGGATAATTTGCAGGGTATGGATGACGCGGCCTTGCCGTCCTTACACGAAGTGAGGGCGCGATGCCATGAAGCGCTGGGGAGACTGCAGTGTTACAATTATAAGGACTATCTGGACAAGGTGCAAAAGGAGGAAGGAAGGGCAGGCCGACTGTTAGCACGATTAATTAAACCTGAGATGGGGGGCGCGCTTGTCACGCGGCTTGGTCTAGATACGGGGGAAGCAGTGCATGACCCAGATGTTCTTAATGACACTTTCTTGCAATATTATGAGAGACTATACGAGGCCCCGACTGCAGCCCCCTTGTCAGATATACATAACTTCCTGGCTCCTCTGCAACTCTGCACACTTGAGGCAGATGATCAGGATGAACTGGGAAGTCCGGTCACGGTGCAGAAAGTCAGAGCCGCTATAGCTGCACTGGCGCATGGTAAGACGCCTGGGCCTGATGGTCTCCCGGCCGAATTCTACCAGTGGTTTGTTGATGTTTTGGCACCGCATTTGGTTACACTGTATGCGGAAGCGTATGAGGGAGGGGGGGTTTGCCTGACTCCACCCAGACGGCAATAGTGATCCCGCTCCCCAAGTCCATGGAACATGACGCAGGAGTGAGAGACTACCGACCGCTCTCCATGCTGAACTTAGATTTTAAGATCCTGAGTAAAGTATTGGCGGGTACGTTGCTCCTACATATGAAGTCTCTGATTCACCCGGACCAAAGCGGGTTTATCCCCACTCGTAGCACCTCCTATAACCTCCGTAGGCTCTACTCTGTGCTCTACCACGCGGATACTCCAGCTCTGCAACACGCGGCGGTCTTATCGGTCAATTTAGAGAAAGCTTTTGACACGGTGAGCTGGGAGTACCTATTTGAGGTGATGACTGGGTGCGGTGGGTACAGCTTCTCTATGCCTCACCCACTGCGAGGGTCAAGACAGGACGAGCCATATCTAGGCCTTACAAGATCTCCCGTGGCTCCCGGCAAGGCTGTCCTCTTTCCCCGCTCCTGTTTGCCTTGGCCGTGGAGCCGCTGGCGGAGCGGTTCCGACTGGTGGGGGGGTGGGATGGGATTGACTTTGGGCGGGCGTTGCCACCATGTCTCTCTGTACGCTGATGACCTGTTGCTGTATCTCATGGAGGCAGTTGGGGGGACAGCCACGGCCTTGCAGATCCTAGGCGATTTTGCTGTCCTTTCGGGCCTTAAGGTTAATAAAACTAAGACCTATTTGTTTCCAATAGCCGGGCCTTTACCCAGGCCGGAGGCACTGCCGCCTGACACCCTCTGGGCACAGCGTACATTTAAGTATTTGGGCATACAAATTTTCCATGACCTGGATGATCTTAAGGACGGGAATTTGGGTAAGACCTTGCGCTCCCTTTGCTCTTGTGTTCATTTTTGGAACTCGTTGCAATTGCCTACCATGGCCCGGATTACGCTGTCCAAAATGGTTATGTTGCCCCGGCTGCTCCACTTTTCTGTGAATCTCCCAGTTCTGATGCCGAGAAGTTGGTTTAGACCTCTGTACACTCTCTTGCGGCAATTGGTTTGGGGGGATGGACGCCCGCGAGTATCCCTGCAAATCCTGCAGCGCCCTGTATCGGAAGGCGGACTTGGGGTGCCAAATTTCGAATTTTATATGTTGGCCACCCAATTGCAATGGTTGGCGCAATGGGTGGAGGGAGTGAATGAGGAGGGAACGTGCCTAACGGATCCAGTATCTAGTCAAGGAGTAGTGATGGCAAAACTCCTATTGCCAGCTACGTCCATCCCCACCTGCTCTCTTTTACAGCGCAAGGCCTTCCAGACATGGAGACGGTGCTGTAGCAGAAGGCAACATCCTGTAAAGTACTCTCCCTTGATTCCCTTAGTGGGTCTTCCACACGGGGACCCTCAATCTGTATTCACGGACACCCAATTGGCCAGATGGTCGGATGCTGGACTGGAGACTGTAGGGGATTGTTATTTTGACAAAGCTCTGATCCCTTTTGCGGACTTGATGGAAGATAGTGGACTCCCCCTGGCCAGTTCCTGCGCTATGAAGCGTTAATGCGCACGTTTGCGCAATTATGGGGCCCTGGTAGGGAGGGACCCGATACACACCCTGTCCTCCATGCGCTACTCACTCTTGGTACGGCGGGGTATCTCGTGAAATGGCTCTATGCCACTCTAGTGGAGGCCTCTACCGACCCGCTGGATAGAATAGGGGCACGTTGGGATTCGATGGGGGGTAAAGTTCTTACCGATTCGGAGTGGCGTAAAGTTTTGAGATACTCTGGGAAAGTTTCCCGGAACACCCGACTGAAATATATACAATTTAACTATACGCACATGACCTATATGACACCACATCGGCTCAACGTGACATTCGGAGGGGAAGTGTGACTATGCCCTAGGTGCACACATCCGGATGCTGACTTTGTCCATATGACTTGGGATTGCCAGTAGTTACGCCCCTATTGGGAGGCGGTGTTGGTTAAGATCAAGGACGTGCTTGGTAGGGAGTTGGCCTTAACAATTCAGATGTGCCTGCTAGGTCTATTCCCCAGACCGCCTAAACGCAATGTCGGGAATCGCTTGATTGATCTTGCGTTGGGCCTAGCTAAACGCAGGATCGCAATGGAGTGGAAATCTGCAAGGGATCCATAGATCTCAGTTTGGAATAGGGATGTCATTGAATGGGTGGGAGCGGAGGGCAGGGCACTGGCGTGGGAGGAGGCTAGAGGGATGAGGAAGCTCCCGATGGCTCAACAATGGAAGGAGGTAATAGCTGAATGGGAGAGGCCCGCGGGGTCAGGCAGTGACGAGGGAGAGCCGGACCGTATGTCAAAAACAGATTGTGAGACCCAGGCGCTTGGGCCGGGGCCATCGGGGGCCGCTGATGGTTGATATCTGGTGAGGGAATGGGTAGCCTTGGACCACACCCTGGCAAGGCCAAGGCTACCGAGGTAGGAAAGTACTGGCGAGGGGTGTCCGCTGCATCAGCCCAGCTTTTCTTTGCGGGTTGGGACTGTCCCCAACCCTGCTGGATATTAGCGTATTGATGTGTTCACACCATCCCTCTGCATCAGTTACTCGTTGCTTGTTTGTTTCTTGTTTTCCTTTTCTTTCATTTCTTATTGGTTTGGCTTTATATAATGACAATGGCAAATTACTATTCAAATTATGAGCAGGCATGCATAGGTTGGACTGAAATTGAAGGACTCTCTATATATTTGGTGAGATAACTTCGTATGGGTGGAGCTGGCACCCTTGATTGTAGACAGTGATAGTAGATGTATTATGTTTTGCCTCCTTTTTCTTTCTTGCTTTATGTTTCTTCTTCTTCTCCTGATTGTATTCAAATGATCGGTTTCTACAAAATGCCAATAAAAATATATTTGGAAAAAAAAACTTACACACACTAAAGTTTTGTCTTAATTTTCACCTGCGGGTGTCCGAGATGGCGTGAGAGGACTGGTAAGGGAACTCTAATGTACATGTAAGAAGCAACTGTTCAGACATAACTCCGTGGTTATGCACAAGAATGTGTAAATCTATTGCCGATACTTTTCTGAACAAACAGCATGTAAGAGGAAGGTCAGCTGTAAACCTAATGTTGCAGAACACTCAGCAAGGAGCATCAGATTCCCGTGTTTTGAAGCTGTAGACGGAGGGAGAAAGGACACATTGGAAAAAAATAGTTCTCAATGTAGGAAGCAAGGATTTCTTCATTTAACTCAATAATGTTTCTTATTTTCAAAATCTAAACTGGCAGGGCTGCAGCTTTCACTAGTGCAGCAGGTGCTGGAGTTTAGGGGTGATGGGTTATTTCCCTGGCATAGGAGCGGCGGTCAGAGGCTGCAATATGCTCCCACCAAAAATATTAGGAGTTTCCTCTCCACCAGGGTTTTCATGACGGTTCTACCACCATGAAATCCCTGCCAGAGAGGAAACAAAGGGGGCCCTACAGGGCCCACCTGTGCCTAAAACAAATGTGAATGCACACAGGGGGGCATAACATGTGCCCCACTGTGTGCATGCACATAGGTTCCTGCATGGCATGGACTTTTGAGTCCATGCTGTGCAGGAACCTTGTACTACGGTCCCATTGCAGTGCCTTGTTTAATGGCATGGCTGCCTTTAAAGAGGCACTGCTATGGGACCGCCACGCCGCACGCCTGCCAGACTACTAAAAAGTCCTAATCTGGCAGGGGGCGCAGCCTTTGGCAGAGCGGTGGCACGGCGGTTTGCACCACCGCGCCACCGCTCTGCCAAAAACTCGTAATAGGCCCCTTAGAGTGACACTTTCCTGTGAATACAACTAAACAACTAACTGCACAGAAATAGATAAATATCAGAAATTATACCTCTTTGAGCAATGTGAAGCTCTAAAAATATCTTGCAAATACTGCAAAATCTCATAAATGGAAGGTCACTAACTCACAACCTCTTTATAAGATCACCGCACAGCTAGGCTTTTAAAGCTGCATGGAGCTAGAATTCGCCATCATTTATCGCACATACCTAACATTCCTTCTCAATATGGAACAAGCTTACTTACACTAAGCACTTGGAGTCAGTCTGAAATATGAATTACGAAAAACATGCCTCCAAGGAAATGGAATTGTGGCGGCCTAGGACGGTTAAAGGACGTGCTGCAGAGATCCTCAGATGAGTGAAGTGAGCTGCCTAAGAAACAGTGAGAGCTTGTGACTCGCCTTGTCTGGCTGTCAGTCTAAAGTTGAGAGCCACACCTAATAATGGTTATAGTAGAGCAGAGTCATAAAGAACTTTTCAGCCAGACCTTTAAAAGGCAGATGGAATAGGAGCAGAGTCAGGCTCCCTAGACTGCCCAGGTTTGTTGATCTTTGAGAGGCACCCGTTGATCTTTATAGGCTTGCCTACCACTGTAAATCTACTCCTTGTGTAAAACAGAACAGTCTTTCAACTGGGGAGTGTGTCTGTGACTGTCAGCTGAGCTCTTGGCTTGGGAATGGTCTATAGAACATCCTCTGGGACCTCTGTCTTCAGCAGGGCAAAGAGGCGGGGGAGGGAGTCCAGGCATGGGAGCTAAGGTGGACACACACTGGCTGGAAAATGCACAGCTGTCTCTTCTGTAGTTTGGGCCTGGAAACTCAGAAGAGATTCACCCTGACAACAGCCATATCATAAGGCTGGGAGAATACTGAAAACATTTGAGAATTAAGTAAATCTTTATTGTATGATTACCTAAAATCATTTACAAGAACAATGTGAATTTCATCATAAAACAGGCATTGAATAAAAAAATATAAAATCGTTGAAACATTTATAGCCCAAATAAAATTAACAACATCAAAGGGTGCTAGGTCCCTGTGATATCGGAGCTCGAGTCACTAAAGGTTATTTTGTATGGCTAATGCAAAAAGTGGCATCGCTAGGCAGAACCAAAAGCCAATGGTGTGTGGGTGTGCAGTATTGTGGCATGAAGACTTGCATGTAATTACATTATACGCGAGCATGCATCAGCAGATTGCAAGAATTACTACGGGGTTGTTTTGAGGCCCCTACTTTGCAACCTGGCCAGCCATACATGTATCTCAGAGGGACTCATGCCTGATAGAAAAGTAAGTAGGCCTGGTGCATCCAAATACCAGGGAAAGTGTGCATGGGAGCATGTGCTGTGATCTGGGCAGCAAATATTATGATAAAAACATATAATACAAGTTAAAAACAGTACTCCTCCCAAATCAATAAAACATAAAATGTTAAAAAAAATTACCCAAAAATCAGTGATCGGGTAAAACACGTAAATCTATGTGATGCATTATTTGTGCAGATGTCCCCACTAAGAAATTTTGCCAGAAATGAAGAAAACACTGAGTGTGGGGACAGACCCAGGCCCATCGGATAGTGCAACCTTCCCAAAATGCAAGGTGCATGTATAAAATAATTTAGTGCCAATTCATGTAAGAAGTTCCCACAAAAAGTGTTACTGCGGCAATAAATGATCAGCAGCTTGTGTTTTATAGTCTTTCGTCTTCGTTTCTTGCGTTGTTTGTAGCAACCTTCCAGCCACAGCGTAAAACTTGCCAATTCGTGCTAGGGCCAACGGCACCGTGGTAGTATAAATGAACATTAGGGCCTCTTTACATGATCTTATGCCATTTTGCAGGAACATTGTTCTTAGAAGTAATCGCCTGTGGCCAAGCAAGGCTGGGCAGCAACAAATGATGTACTCAGCTGATTCTGTATGATATTGGCATAAACAGCATCCCTTGTTTCCTGGCAATGTGTTTGTCCAGTGGTCCCTATAATCCCATATTGGCAATGTTAAAAGCCTTGTTCTCCGGATGTTCTGTAGGGCTTGCCTTCCCAGTCCTACCTTCAGGTATGGTTGAAATTATGTAACTTCGTGTGAGTAGCCAAGGCCCCCGGCACCAGGAATATGTCTAATCCGTTCAAGGTCCTGTTGCCTTGAGATGCGCTTGTCCTGTTTCTTTAACAAACCTTTAAGGCTGGCCATTGTTAAGGATGTATCAGTTATTGTTTCTAGCGGCAGGCCCAATGACTCATTGGCATTTGTGAGATACCTGGTCCAGCGGCTAATACTATCCTGGAAGAATATTTTTAGTGATTTTCTGATTGTGTCAGGTCCCACCCTAAACACACTGTGATAACATTTTACTATATCTTTTATGCATTCAATATCCATTGTTGAAATATTGAGCTCCAGCCGTATCAATGTACGCCGTGTTGAATATGGAAGCATGAAAACCTTTCTAAAAGCCATGGTATGCAATTGCTCCAATTTTTCGGTAAGCAGTCCCGGAAAGACATGATGGTCATAACTCAGTGTTGGAATTAATTTTGCTTGCATTACCCATCGGATACCCTCAGAATGACTTTGAAGCTTATGGTTTAATTTACCTAATCCATGTGTGACCTTAGCCACTTTAGCCTCCAGTGCCTTGGCCTGCAGTGTTGATCTACCAGTGTCTGAGAATTGTACTTCCAGATAATTGTATTTATTAGCGGTGGCAATCCTTAACGGGCCGAGATGCCATTCCAGCAGTTGTTTTTTCTGTTTTTGGCGAAAAACCAGTACATTCGTTTTTGTTGCATTAGCTTGAAGTTTGTTTTCCATGTTATATAGATGTAATGTCTCCAATGCCCTTTTCAAGCCAATTCTGGTTTGGTCCAGTAAAACCAGATCATCCGCATACTGCATAATCGGGAGTCTAAAATGGCCTAATTTGGGCAGAAAGATGTTGACTTTCAAAAGCGCCTCTCCCAAATCCAAAGTATATAGGTTAAATAATGTAGGGGTGATCACACAGCCCTGTTTTAACCCTTTGTTCATGTAGATCTTGGCCGTTACATGTGTCTGCGTAAGCTTAGTACGAACAAAAGTGCCAGTGTGAAGCATCATATTGGCTGCCAAAAGTTTCCTCGGAATGCCCCACTTTGCAAGTTTTGCCCAGAGTATGTTGCAGTCAATGCCATCAATGGCGGCACTATATTCGACCAAACATGCATAAAGTGGGGGGAGTCAGCCTCTGTGGCCCTGGTTACCAAGTATGACAGAGCGATAGCATTGTCCAACATAGATGAGTTGGACGAAATCCTGTCTGATATTGTGGTATGATGTGATTTTTATTTATCCAGGCCGTTAGGTCTTTCAGGAGCACTTTTGCAAATTCCTTCCCATCAACGTCCAACAACGCACTCAGGGGCATATTATCAAGGGCTTTATCGCCGATTTAGCGGCACTTTTTGCCGCTAAATCGGCGATATTTTTAATGCCCTATTAGCAAGCTGTCGCTAACAGGCGTTAGCGACAGCTTTCAGGCGTTAGAGGCCGGGAATTACATCGCCTTGCATGTCAGCGATATTTATCGCTAATGACATGCAAGGTAGGCGTTCCCAACCTAACAGCGACTGAAAACAGTCGCTAACATCGCTATCGCCTATTAGCAATAACCGCGAAGCGATAAAAATACGCGCGCTAACCGCGATTAGCGCTGGTTTTTTAGAACTGGTAAAAGCATGACTTAACAATAATAGTCAATGGGAGGTGGATTGCAAGGTTAAGTCCCCAGCATTAGCGCGAGGAATCTATCGCTGGATTTCTCACGTTATTGCTGGGTTTCGCCGCTATCGCTGGATATTTTATCGCATTGGAGATAAACCTTGCTAATAGCATGTTATCTCCGCGGTAATATCCAGCGATAGCCGGCGATAGAAAAACGCGCGCTAAGCAAGCTTTGCGATATTTATCAAAGGTTCTTGCTAATATGCCCCTCAATCTCTAATTCTCCGGATGAGAGGCATCCCCTTTTTTATAGATGGGGTGCAAGATGGAGCCTTTCCTTGAGCCTGGTACCGCTGAAGTATTGTAGCATTGGTTGAACAGGCTGTGCATGTAAGGAGCCCAGAATCCTCGATCTTCATTGAAGATGCTACCCGGTAGCTGAAAACATTTGCTGCAGTGCTCAAGCAAGGCATCAAGGTTCCTCATCAGTCTATAACCCCTCATGCACCCTATAAAATTTTGTAAAACTAAAATCTCTGTTTCCACCTCTCACTGACGCCTCTCACTGCAAGAGACCCCCAGATCTTCCCAGAGGGCAGAAAGCACTCCACACTCAGGGCAACAGCCCTTGGCAACAAATTTACACTATCCACCCGCATCCGAAGGTCTCTCTCCATGGTTGGGATGGGTGTCTTTCGTCTGCCGCCTTGTCCGCTGCAGGTGCACATCTCTCCTCAATCAGCTGCGCCTGGCTGGATTGTACTGCAGTGAATTTTGCCTGGTTGCAGGGTTGGCTGGGGGCCAGGAGTAGAGAGATGGGAGTGTCATCATGTGATTCCCCCCACTGCTGTAGAAATTAACTCCGGCATGCATGCAATAAGCCTCCAACCACATGATGCTATAGGGGTCTCACTCATCTCACAGCACCACCACTAGCTGTCTGGTGGGTTCCGTGGCAGTACAGGTGAGGTGGGAAAAATTATCTGTCTTGGCTGCTGCGGCCTGCCTCTAAAAGACTGGAGTCAGACTCGCAACTTTCCTGCCCGCCTGGATGACCCAGCAACCTACTCTGTGTGTTTAGAGAGGCTGGGCAGGGCTGCCAGAGAGAGTAGAATTTTCTTTTGCTGCACAGCACGGTAATTGAAACAGTGTAGCTCACTGTCCCTAGTCACCAAAGCATCTAGTTTCCAAGACGCCCTGGGAGGCTAAATTGTCAGGCAGGCACACCTGAGGGCACAGCAGTGCACAGATATAGTGTTGTGCACAGGACTGCTTTTGGACCGCTTCATGATTCCTGTAGTGTGTCAGAGAACTCTATATGTGTTACTAATGCATTTTAGTGCAGCGATGCGGCCAACTGCACTAAAATGCATTAGTCTAACCCCTGTTAGTCTAATCCCTGATGCATGGTACTTGTCAGGGCTGCATATTGGTTTCAGGAAGCTAAATCACAGTGTGGTGGTGCATACACCTAAAAGGAAAGTCCTTTAAGCTTTCAGTCTGCCAGCTGCCTGTAAGTTCTTTTTTTTAAATTAATTTTGATTGTCAAAAAGGGAAACACCGATACATTCTTCATTATTACATAACATGACATAACATAGCAGGAAGCAATAATAATAATAATACATTTCTTTTCATATCCCAATTCATATCCGGGTCCTTACAAAAAAATAAATGAGAATATGTATCCTTTCTATGGATAAAGGGCAGCCACACAGTCTATGTTGTAGCGTGTCGTCGCTAAGAACAGTAATAAAAATACATTTCTAATAATTTCTGACCCAACCCTGGGTTCATCATTAAGTCTTTGTAACCGCCCTTCTCTGTTCTAGAAGAGTAACCCAGATTGCTCTAGTACCCTAGGCACCTTCGATACAACCCCATATGGGGTCACATTTTTTTCAGGGAACAAATTCCCCTTGCTCAAGCAAAGGCCTTCTCCATTTCAAAAGTTTCTCTCACAATTGCCCACCATTCTGTTACTGAGGGAGGTTTAGGTGAGATCCAAGCCCTGGCGATAGCAAGCTGAGCCGCCACCAACATAATTGAGAATATACGTCTGTATCCAAGACTATCCTCCTTGTAGCCCAACATGATTTCTGCCTCTGTTAAAGCATATTCGACACCTAGTATTACCTTCATGGCGTGGGATATCTTCTGCCAGAATATTCCTAAAACAGAGCAAGTAACGAACATATGCACAATGTTGGCTGCAGATAATCTGCATTTGGGACATTTGCTGTGATCCCCTCCCTGTCCCCCTCCCTGTCCTCCCCCCTTTGAGCCCACCTAGCAATTCTCTCTGGAGTATATTAAAGTGTGTAGATTGTACAGAACTGCTGCAGTTTTAGACTGACAGAATATATCGATCTGTCTATAGTACCCAGCTCGGTCTCGATTACTTCAGAGGTAACATTTATCCCCAGGGTCTCGCTCCATCTTGCTGCCAACTTTTCACACCCATTCGTTCTAAACTGGCACAGACATTGATACATCATGCTGATTGCCGATCTCCTATTCTGCCCATACAAACATTTCCATACTGCAGAGCTTGAGACTGTTTATATTGCCTGGCCTCTCATGAAGTAATTCCTGATCTGGCGGTATTTAAAGAACATCTGATGTGGAATGTCAAATGCGAGCTGCAGACTTTCAAATGACCGAAAGCCGTTATGGTCATAAAGATGGCTTAGTTGGTCAATGCCATAGCTTGCCGACCATCTGCCCGCTGGGTCCTGAAATACCTCCAGAAGCATTGGGTTACCCCATAGGGGGAGATTGTCAAGGAGAAGAGAGATAGAGCACTTGGCCACAATTCCCTGCCATATATGTATGCTATCCCTGATGGTCTTAAACCAAACCCGTTTAAAATAATTAGGGTCACTAACTCTATATAGAAACATTTGGCTGTCAGATCCCAAAGCCAGTCGATGCCAAAAATCGTGTTTTTCAGGATTCAAAAGGCTACGAAGCCGCCCCACAAAAGCTGCCCAGTAGTACATTTTAAAATCCAGGAGCTCTAGCCCCCCCTGATTGAATGGAAGTTTTATTAGCCCTATATCTCGTTGAGATTTTTTATACCCCCAAATAAAACTGCTCCGCATCCCATCTAATTTCCTAAAAAAGGAGTTGGGAATACACAGAGGGATTGACCGAAATAGGTACAAGAATTTTGGAAGTACCTTCATTTTTATAATGTGAAACCTCCCCAATATGCTAATAGGCAGTTTATGTCAACTTCTCAATTGCTTAGTTACGACTTCCAGCAGCGGGTCGTAGTTTAATACAGGAATAAGCTCTATCTTTGGAGAGATGCGTACCCCTAAGTAGGTGGCCGTCGAACAGACACCTAAAATCGGTTATTCAGGCTGGAAGTTAAGGAGCACTTGCGTCTTCTCAACATTCAGTCTGTAACCAGAACTGAGGCCAAATTTATTTGCTTCAATTTCTATAGGTTCCATTGCAGGTGCTGGATCAGTGGTAAAGACGGCTTTGACATCCGCGTAGGCAGTGACTTTCAGCTGGCACTGCCCTATAGTCTGAGGATATATCTGTACATTATTCTGCAGTGCCCTAGTAAATGGCTCGATATATAACACAAAAAGCAGAGGGAAAAGAGGGCAGCCTTGTCTGGTACCACACCGGATTGGGAAAGGAAATGTTTGTAAGCTGGCATAATACAATTTAGCCTGGGCTTTACTATACAAAGCTTGTACCCATTTGCTGTATATCCCCCTCAGGCCGAATGATAAACTTGTTGCCCACAGATAATCCCAAGCCACCCTGTCGAAGGCCTTTTCGGCATCTAGCAGGAACATGCCCAGTCTCAGCTCTGATTTCCTAGGTAAATCAAAGGCCCCCACTGCTGTGTTGACATGAGCCGTGGTGTCTCTGCCCTGTATAAAGCCATGCTGCTGGCTAGAGACTAAGCCTGGCATCATGGGAGCCAACCGGGTGGCTAATATTTAAGCAAAGATCTTAGCATCTGCATTTATAAGGGATATCGGCCGGTAAGAGCTGCACTCCTCAGGTGGCTTATCCTTTTTCAAGAAAAAGGCTATATTTGTCATATTCCATGACTCAGGAGCCAGGGCCCTTTGATCCTGTAAGTTGAATGACCTCCCCCAGGAGTGGGACCAGAGCACTCTTAAGAGCTTTATAAAACTCAGCTTAAATTGAGTCTTCCCCAGCCGCTTTCCCCGATGGTAACCTAGATATTTCCCCGCTAATTTCCTCGTGCGTGATTTCCTGTTCCTGCAAGGACGGCAGCTTACTCCCCATTAGATATTCCTGAAGTCCTCCCTCGTTTGCCACTACCTTTTGTGTATAAAGTTTCTGATAAAAAAACAAAGAATTGCTCAGCTACTGCTTTTGGATGCGTGTGTCGTATGCCGTTCTCCCCGTAATAGCCTTTATCAGTGTTTTAGCTCGGTTATCCGCTAACTGATGGGAGAGCACCTTCCCAATTCGATCCCCATATTCATATTGTAGCAACCGGTGCTTGTTATAGCTCACCGCAACTTTCTCCCTAAAAAACCTACTTATAGCCAGCCTCTCCTCTATTAAGGAGGTGTACAGCAAATCCTGATCAAGGACGCCTCGCCGGATTGCATCTGCGTGGCAGAGTTAGCTGGCTAATAATTTTTGTAACACAGCTCTATCTGCAGACTCCCGCTCCCTATTGTGCCACCATGTGTACTGCTGGGTAGCCCCCCTAATATACGCCTTCCACGCGTCCCACACTACACAGGGGGAAGTGGTCCCCATATTGTCCTCAAGGAAATCCGCACATTTTTTATGGGTAAAGGCTAAGTAGTCGCTATCGGAGAGTAAATAGCGTGGAAATGAGAAAGACTGCAGTGTTTTAATCTCGGTCGGAGGCGATCCTAGGGCATACTTCCATACTAGCTGTTGATAATATATTGTCAGAAACCCAAGCCATGTCTATTCTAGAGCACTGTCTGTGCAGGGCAGAATAGTAAGTATACCCAGGAGCATCTGCGTGGAGTGAACACCAAGCATCATTTAAGGAGTGCAGCCACCCCAATTCAAGGATTGAAGCTCTCACCTTCCCCATTCTAGGAGTGGCCGCTCGGTTTGTAGAATCAATGGCATAATTCATAACACAGTTAAAATCCCCCATAATTAGGCGTCACACTGCCAGTCTAGTAACTTTAAGCGAACAAAGTCAAAGACCGCAGGGTTGTCGACATTGGATCCGTAAATTGAACAGAAAACATACTTCACCCGCTTAATTTCCAGCTGCGCCAGCACCCATCACCCCCGCTGGTCGGCCAGAGTCTTAAGGACTCTGTGATAAAATGACTTGCTCACCCAATATAGCAGTTCCCCTTATAGAAGTGCTCTGGGAAGTACAAATGATTGTTTGGTACCCAAGATGTTTAAATAGGCCGCAATCTTTATAAGCTAAATGTGTTTCTGTAAGGAGAACAATATGGGGCCTGTGCACGTTCAGCTCCTTCTGGACTAATTGGCGTTTGACTCCGTTATTTAGGCCTGACACATTCCAGGCCAAACATTTAATCAAAGCCATAGTTGTTGATAGCCTATACCGCTGCCGCTACCGAGTGCTTTGATAATGGACCCCCTATCTATCCTCAAACCGTCTTTATGTTCCCTAATCTTACTTCCTTACATACTCCTTGCCCCTTATATGTGCCCTTTTTGACCTTTTCCTCTATGCTCCCCCCTCGTCCCTGCCCCCCTGCCCCCCAGTGTCATGCAGAAGGAATCATCCTCCTTATAGGCTGACGTTGGATTGGCAGCTATCAGCCCACAGCACACCCAAGGCAGTCCTCCGTCCACCCACCACCAAAATGCATAATAGGTAAGAGAGGGAAAACCATCCAAGATCAAAATCAAAGTGAGAAAAAGGAAAAAGCAACTCCAAATATCAGTGCATCATATTCCAAAGCCCCCAAATAAATGAGAAAAAAAATGCTATTATCTTAAGCTTCTAAGTCTTTTTGGGGCCTCCTCCACCTGCCATTGGCTTAAAGCTTGCTTGGCCTCTTGATCCATGAGGAAGAACTGCATTTGTCCACCTTTTATGACCTTTAAATGGGCCGGCTCTTGCAAGAACACCTGAGCGCCTTCCGCTTTTAATGGGTCGATAAGCTGCCTTAGTTTCCACCATCTATCCATGGTGGCTCTGCACAGGTCTGATCTAACAAAAATAGAAAGGGAATCAACCACTACAGGGGTGCTGGGACGAGCTTTGATGGATATTGCCTGCCTTAAAAAGAAGTCACCAAAATAGGTCAGAAGAGGTCTAGGATAGCGAGGGTTTGGCTTGTGCAGGAATATAGCCAGACTATGCACTTACAGGATGTGGCAGTCCCAGTCCTAGTCTGCCAAGTCTGGGAAAACCTTTTGAAGTAGTTGGATGACATAGGCACGAGGGTCAGAGTCCTCCTTGCCTTCAGGGACCCCAAACAGCCTTTAGTTATTACTGCGCTGCCAGTTTTCCAGATCCTCTATTTTAGTTTGCATAGCTAATATCTGATGGAAGATGGTGGACTGATGCCGCCACTGCTCGCAGACACCGGGAGCGGCTCCCGTCCTCTACACATTGATAGGATGAGAACGGTATAGCGGCAAGAGAGGGAAAGGAGAGAAGGAAGCACAGCGGGGTAAAAAACAAGAAATTGAGACAAAAGTGGTCTCACCAGCGGGTTTCACGAGCAAATGTTTGCTTCTGCGATGAGATCTGTCAGGCGGCTCTGATTCTCGACCCGACTCGCTTACTGGACTGCCGGCTCCCGCCCATCAGGAATCTATTGGTCTGGTCTGGTAGTAGCCCCGGCTCTCTGCTGGGACAAGGAGATGGCCACCGAAAGCCTCTGCGAGGGGAGGCCGAGCAGCCAGAGCCTTGGTAACCCTAGGAGGAGCGGCATTGCTTGTGGGAGCGGAGGATTCAGGATCAGGAGCGCTGCGGGGAACTACAGTGAAAGGAGGCTCCTCGCATGTGGGTAAGCCTGTAATGAAGCTGCTGCAGTCAGGAAAAGCTGCAGACCTGTTTTCCTCCAGTGATGTCACAGAGTTGACGGTGGGCTCTAAAATTATAGACACATTATTGGGGGCAATCCCGGCAGGTTGCACAGGCATGGCGGGGAGCCATGGGGAGTCCCCACTTGGACCTGAAATAACAGAGGACTTAGAGTAGGCAGGGGCCGCCGGCAGTACGGGGAAGCACGCAGAATTTTGGGATACAGTGTCTCCAACTGACTCATTGCCAGAGGACGGAAACAATGTTGCAGAGAAGTCTGACAGCAATAGCAATTGCCATGTCCTTCAGCCTGAGGCCACATTCTTAACAGAGGGGCAGGTATCAACACCTGGGCTTGTCAGGACAGACATCCCTGACTTAGGAGGACTGAGGGAGGTACCGCTAACAGCCCAGTGCGGCCGGGAGAGAGGTAACGCTGGGTTGGATCTGTCTAGTAATAACCCTGACTCTCTAACACAAATAGCCGTCCAGAAACTGCTTCAGGCCAACGAAGGTAGACATGAAGGGTTCACATCACAAGAGGCGCAAGAGGCCAACAATTGTTCAATATCAGCCATGGGGATAGGATCTGAAATGTCCCCCTCGCTGGGCCCAGTTAAATCAAAGGCGAGCACATGCTCGGGGTCAAGCTCACCCTCAGGGATAAAGAAGGGTAGGCCTAAGCCGTGAAAACCCTGGAAAGAAGGTAAGGAGATGCATGGTAGCAATCAATATAACTGCTCCAGCGCCTGCACAAAGGTCACCACAGTTGGGAGCCCCCTGTGCAAATGGGTTCAATCAAAGGGGGAAGTGAAATCCCTAATCTCACGGTTATCAAGCTCAGGCTTGGGATTAAGGTCGGATCTTAAGGCTCTAGTCGGTGCTCTGAGGGACTTATCTGGCTTACTCCCTGGCCCCCGGCCAGACACACCTACCTTGCCTGCTTCCCAGGCACAAGAAAATAGAAATTGAGACAAAAGTGGTCTCACCAGCGGGTTTCACGAGCAAATGTTTGCTTCTGCGATGAGATCTGTCAGGCGGCTCTGATTCTCGACCCGACTCGCTTACTGGACTGCCGGCTCCCGCCCATCAGGAATCTATTGGTCTGGTCTGGTAGTAGCCCCGGCTCTCTGTTGGGACAAGGAGATAGCCACCGAAAGCCGCTGCGAGGGGAGGCCGAGCAGCCAGAGCCTTGGTAACCCTAGGAGGAGCAGCATTGCTTGTGGGAGCGGAGGATTCAGGATCAGGAGCGCTGCGGGGAACTACAGTGAAAGGAGGCTCCTCGCGTGTGGGTAAGCCTGTAATGAAGCTGCTGCAGTTGGGAAAAGCTGCAGACCTGTTTTCCTCCAGTGATGTCACAGAGTTGACGGTGGGCTCTAAAATTATAGACACATTATTGGGGGCAATCCCGGCAGGTTGCACAGGCATGGCGGGGAGCCAAGGGGAGTCCCTACTTGGACTTGAAATAACAGAGGACTTAGAGTAGGCAGGGGCCGCCGGCAGTACGGGGAAGCACGCAGAAATTTGGGATACAGTGTCTCCAACTGACTCATTGCCAGAGGACGGAAAAATGTTGCAGAGAAGTCTGGCAGCAATAGCAATTGCCATGTCCTTCAGCTTGAGGCCACAGTCTTAACAGAGGGGCAGGTATCAACAGCTGGGCTTGTCAGGACAGACATCCCTGACTTAGGAGGACTGAGGGAGGTACCGCTAACAGCCCAGTGCGGCCGGGAGAGCGGTAACGCTGGGTTGGATCTGTCTAGTAATAACACTGACTCTCTAACACAAATAGCCGTCCAGAAACTGCTTCAGGCCAACGAAGGCAGACATGAAGGGTTCACATCACATGAGGCGCAAGAGGCCAACAATTGTTCAATATCAGCCATGGGGATAGGATCTGAAATGTCCCCCTCGCTGGGCCCAGTTAAATCAAAGGCGAGCAGATGCTCGGGGTCAAGCTCACCCTCAGGGATAAAGAAGGGTAGGCCTAAGCCGTGAAAACCCTGGAAAGAAGGTACGGAGATGCATGGTAGCAATCAATATAACTGCTCCAGCGCCTGCACAAAGGTCACCACAGTTGGCAGCCCCCTGTGCAAATGGGTTCAATCAAAGGGGGAAGTGAAATCCCTAATCTCACGGTTATCGAGCTCAGGCTTGGGGTTAAGGTCGGATCTTAAGGCTCTAGTCGGTGCTCTGAGGGACTTATCTGGCTTACTCCCTGGCCCCCGGCCAGATGCACCTGCTTTGCCTGCTTCCCAGGCACAAACCCCCGACACACCGGAGCCTCCAGCGAAACTCAATCTTGCCTGGGAGGGGGAGAGGGCAGTTCCTGAGTGGAACCAACTGCCAAAGGGTACTTCTAGCAGTAAAAAGCCATCACTCTCTTTAATTCTGCAGGCACTACAGGATCAAAGGCTGGAGGCACAAGAACACTATGCGCAGGCTAGGGCTGATAACCTCAGTATTCAGCAATATCTAACCGAGGTGACAAGCAAGGTGGGGGCACTAACGAGAGATATAGAGGAGCTGCAACAACGGGTCACAGATACAGATGAGACTACTACTACAACAACCAGAACGGCTGCCTGTAAGTTCTAATGTAAATTGGTTTCATTAAGCTAAACTACAGCACAGTGACACGCACACCTTAATGAAAGTCTCTCAGGCTGCCGGCTTGTCAGGAATTCACTTTATGGATGAAACAGTATAGCTTCGAGAGGCATTGTTGCAGAGTCCTTGTGTTGCACTCTTCACAGCATCTGTCCGAACAGTAAGTGAACACTTACCCTAAGGTACTTACCTTCAAGAACTCTTTGGGGCATATTAATTGTACTCAACATGGAAGGAATAACTGCTCCAGCATCAATTTTACAGTCACCAGGTTTACCATAACTTAGAGTGGAAGAATGGAAAGAAGGATTCCTAGCTTATCTCGAAGCTATTGGAGGTGATATTTTCACAGAGAAAAGGATATTATCTCTTCTCAAACATTGCTTGGATGCGGAAGGTAGAGAGGTATTAAAGCATTTATCCTCACTGGAAAAGGATGAAGTAGAAGATAAGGATGCTGATGAATATGAAGAGGCTATAAGGAAGTTGGATGTAAAGTACGAAAGGAAACATATATATTTGAAAGACACAGATTTTTAAAGCGTGCACCATTGACAGAAGAGTCCGTAGATCACTTTGTAACAGCACGAGGCAGTTAGCAGCTTCCTATAATTAGAGAACATTTCATGAAAAAATGTTGAGGGATCAGTTTGTACTCAAAATAGCTGACAAAAGAATTCAAGAGAAGTTACTGAAGGTGAAAGCACTTACGTTGGACAAGGCTGTGGAAATAGCCAAGAAATTAGACTATGCGTCAGAGGTTGTAAACATTTTTGATTTGAGTACAGATCGATCTGCATCCATTCATGCAGTTACAAACAAAGAGACAAGAAGAACAAATTGGAAAGGACCAGAGAACAGGAGTGAGAAGGACTGTGAAGTCAACTGAGACAATTCAAAGATATGTTGGAAATGTGGCATAAAAGGCCATGTTGCCAATGACAGAATTTATCCAGCATTGGTACAATTATGCAGGAGGTGCAAACAAAGAGGACATTATGCAAGGATGTGTAGGGGAGCTAACAAAAATAATGCTAATATGGAAAGAAATGTGAGCACAATATAATCTAAATTTAAGTTAGTCTGGAGTAATGACGAGGTCAGTGAGATTACATGTATATTGTGAAGGTGTGTGATGTTGGTGGTGATCAGGAAACTCTATTTTTTTAAGTGGACATAAAAGTTAAATCTGTCAAAATGATGGCGGACTCTGGGGCAAGGTACACTTTATTAGGAGAGGATCAAACACAATTTATCAGAATGAGACATTGGTGCCGTCTAATGTGAGATTGGTGGAATATGATGGAAATTGAAGTCATTGGTTGTTTTTAACAGATATAGATTTCAAGGGCTGTACTGCTCAGACAAAAGTATATGTCACTCAGGATGTGAGGACATGCAAATGGAGTTGGGGATTATTTTGGATCCCAATCATACCGACCAAGTTTTGAGCATGGAAGCAAATGTAGTGAAGATAAATTGGAAGTGTTTTGTGACAAGCTTGGTGTGCTGAAAAATTTCAGACATAGAATAAGATTGTGTGAGGATTTCAAGCTGGCTGAGCATTAAGTGCATCCGGCGCCATTAGCTCTGAGGGAGGAGTTGAGGATGAAACTTTAAAGTTTATATTTGGAGAGAATAATTGAGCCCACTGAGGCATCAGAATGGCTTGCACCCATTGTGCTGGCATGCATTGCTTGAGGAGGGTTAAGGATGTGTGCAGATTTGAAATATTTAAATAAGAGCATTTGGATCAATTCCCATCCTCTTCCTAATATTCATGAGATGCTGAGTACTCTATGTGGGGCAAAGGTATGTTTGTATTTAGACCTATCCTCCGCATATTGACGGATTGCTCTACAGGAAGAGTCCAAATCAGTGACCTCCTTTCTAACACCTAAAGGAGCGCACAGATTTTGTGGCATGCCATTTGGACTTACTTCAGCTTCAGCAGTGTTCCAGAGAGTGATGCACATTGTGTTGGGTAAGGTAAAAAACATTATGTGCTTTCAAGATGGCATTGTGGTCTATGGGAAAAGGTGGTTTGAGAACGATAACACTATCAGGGTGGTATTGGATATTCTCAAAAATAATGATCTTACCAATAAAGCAACTAAATGTCACATTGGCATGTCTGGAGTTGATTATTTGGGTCACCACATTGATTGGAGTATAATAATAACGAATAACAGTTTGGTAAAAGCAATCCAGTATGTACCAAGCCCCAAGGACAAAGAACAACTTGGCTTGTTCTTGGGAATGGCCGAATATTATGCAAAGTTTATTTCAAATTTTTCTGATAAAACCAATGTTAGAAATTGGGTATCTAGTTGGTAGAGGTTTGCACCCTGTCCAAGTAGGGACCAAAATCCTAGTCAGGGTAAGTCAGATAGAAAACCTAAATTAACCTGTGCTCATCTTCTAGCCCCCCCACACGCCCCGGGGACCGCCACCTCCCCGGGGCACTAAATATTTGAATATGGGGGTCCGTTACGGACCCCCAAAGCCCCGGGGACCACCACCTCCCCGGGGCCTTAAATGGCCTGAGGAGGGGGGCCACACAGCCCCCCTCCAAATTAAAAACCATAAAAATCGAGGGCATGCCCCGGGGGATGGGGTCCCCGGGGCCAATACAGGCCCAGGGAAGGGGGGCCACGCGGCCCCCTTCCAGTTTTTTTTTTTTCATAAAAAAAAAATAAAAAATGCTCAGGCCCGGGGGGATGGGGTCCCCGGGGCCAAAAGTGGCCAAGGGAAGGGGGCCACGCAGCCCCCCTCCCATTACAAAACATTACAAAAAAAAAAAAAAAACAAGCAGCATTTGCCGGAGGCCCGCCCCCCTCCCTGCAGTACTCTGCAAACGCACCCCCTTGCGCGTTTTAAGAAGGGGAAGTAATTCCCCTTGAATACTGGGGGTCCCTGGGGGACAACTAGCCCACCAGGAACCTCCAGTATGCGCCAGGGGGCTGCGTTGCAGAGAGGTGTACAGAGGCCACACCCCTTTTTACACCTCTCTGCAACGCAGCTCTGTGGCGCTTTTTAAAAGTACATGGTGGGCTAGTTGGACTCCAGGGACCCTCAGGATTCAAGGGGACTTAATCCCCCAACTTAAAACTCGCCACGGGGCGCGTTTGCACAGTGGTGAAGGGAGGGGGCGGGGCTTCAGGTGACATGTGTGCAAACAGGCCCCGTGGAGCGTTTTAAGATGGGGAATTAAATCCCCTTCAATCCTGAGGGTCCCTGGGGGCCAACTAGCCCAACAGGTACGTCCAGAAAGCGCCACAGAGCTGCATTGCAGAGAGGTGCAAAAAGGGGCGTGGCCTCTGAACACCTCTCTGCAATGCAGCTCCCTGGCGCATACTGGAGGTACAGGGTGGGCTAGTTGGACCCCAGGGACCCTCATGATTCAAGGGGACTTAATCCCCCAACTTGAAACGCGCCACGGGCGCGTTTGCACAGATGTCACCTCAGGCCCGCCCCTCCCTTCACCATTGTGCAAATATTCCTCTAAAATCAGCCGAACTACGAATTCCTATTTACTCACCTGTTATCAGGAGAGACCTCAGTGCTGCATCTTTCAGCCCTGTACTGATCCTGAAAAGTAATTTTAACCGTACTTACCAGTAACTTGAATTTTCTTCCATAGGCTAACATTGACTGGTTTCACTTGGAAAGTGTGGAGTTTTGGAACTTTTTAATATTCCTCTAAAATCAGCCGAAATACGAATTCCGATTTACTCACCTGTTATCAGGAGAGACCTCAGTGATGCATCTTTCAGCCCAGTACTGATCCTGAAAAGTAATTTTAACCGTACTTACCAGTAACTTGAATTTCCTTCCATAGGATATCATTGTCTGCTTTTTGCTGAAAAAGTTTCTAAGTGTCGATTTTTGAAACATACAAATATTCCTCTAAAATCAGCCGAACTACGAATTCCGATTTACTCACCTGTTATCAGGAGAGACCTCAGTGCTGCATCTTTTAGCCCAGTACTGATCCTGAAAAGTAATTTTAACCGTACTTACAAGTAACTTGAATTTCCTTCCATAGGCTAACATTGACTGGTTTCACTTGGAAATTCTTCTAAGTGTGGAGTTTTGGAACTTTATAATATTCCTCTAAAATCAGCCGAAATACGAATTCCGATTTACTCACCTGTTATCAGGAGAGACCTCAGTGCTGCATCTTTCAGCCCAGTACTGATCCTGAAAAGTAATTTTAACCGTACTTACCAGTAACTTGAATTTCCTTCCATAGGATATCATTGTCTGCTTTTTGCTGAAAAAGTTTCTAAGTGTCGATTTTTGAAACATACAAATATTCCTCTAAAATCAGCCGAACTACGAATTCCGATTTACTCACCTGTTATCAGGAGAGACCTCAGTGCTGCATCTTTCAGCCCAGTACTGATCCTGAAAAGTAATTTTAACCGTACTTACCAGTAACTTGAATTTCCTTCCATAGGCTAACATTGACTGGTTTCACTTGGAAATTCTTCTAAGTGTGGAGTTTTGGAACTTTATAATATTCCTCTAAAATCAGCCGAAATGCGAATTCCGATTTACTCACCTGTTATCAAGAGAGACCTCAGTGCTGCATCTTTCAGCCCAGTACTGATCCTGAAAAGTAATTTTAACCGTACTTACCAGTAACTTATATTTCCTTCCATAGGAATCCATTGTCTGGTTTTCAGCAGAAAAGTTTCAAAGTGTTGATTTTCACAAACTACAAATATTCCTTAAAAATCGCCTGTATGACTTAAACGCATTCTTTCAACTGTTTACAGGAGATGCACCAGTGCTGGATCCAGGATCCACCACTGAGTAAGAAAAAGTAACGATAACACTACTTACCTGCTAAGTGAATTTCCTCCCATAGGATAACATAGGTGATTCTATGTGAAAATGTTTCTAAGTGTGAACTTTTAAAATACAATAATATTCCTTAAAAATCACTACTGTAACCAAAACGCTTTTACTCAACTGTTTACAGGAGATGTCCCAGGACTGAATCTAGGATCCAGTCCTGTGGTTAGAAAAGTAATCCATAAAGTAACTAATTGCATTTAGCTAGAAATTCACATTGAGCTCAATGTTGCATTGTGTTTGAAATTGTGTTGCCCATTGCAACAACTGTAACTACTGTACTTAAAAGTCTATTGCCTATTTGCAAAGTATTTAAACTAAAGTAATTCATTCTGAGAAAGTATATTTTGTAATGTAATGTATAATGTAATTACAATGTAATTTAAAAAATAAAATATCTAAAAATAAATAGTTTAAAAAATGTAGTAAATCAGTATCAAAAAAATAAATATAACAATTAATACATTTAAAAATTGTCATTTACAAAACCTTTGAAATTCACTGAAAAAAACCATAGGTTTCAGGCATGTTATAGTTAGGAATTAGCATTTAAAAAACCTTTGAAATTCACTGAAAAAACCATAGGTTTCAGGCTTGTTATAGTTAGGAATTAGCATTTTAAAAACCTTTGAAATTCACTGAAAAAACCATAGGTTTTAGGGACAGTTATAGTTAGTTGGACATTGCACTCGTACAAAACCCGTGAAATTCCCCCGTTATAGTTAGTTCAGCTAACTATAACTCGTGCCCCCACAATGCACTGCTGATGACGTCACATATTACATCACTCATGACATGGTCAGTGACATCACTGATGACATCACTGATGACATCACTGATGACATCATCCACGTGATAATCTGATGCACCTCCTCACACCCTAATATAACCTTTGATACACCCACTCTAAATAACAGACTGCCATTCGCAAAACCATAGACACTCCAACACCAATAACTACATACCCACTCACTGATTCTTAGGTCTACACACACATCCACTAACTCACCCGTACAGTCACTCATACTTACGGTCACTAAGTACAGGACTATCATATGCACTCATACTCCTATATAGACACTCACACACCGCCACTCATCCATAGAGGTACTCACACACCTAGTCAGTCATGCAAATAATTATTCACACTGCCATTTACTCACCTATAGAGTCATACACACACCAGCTCACTTACTCATACAAATACTAGCACATTTTTAGTTTACGCTCTTATACAATCACTGATACAAGCACACACTCATCCATACAGCCACTCTCACAATCACACACTCTCACTTATAGCCATTTATATACTCCAACACACATATATACTGCCTTTCACATATGTAGTTACTCACACATGTACCACTGGGACATACATTCACTCACTAACACACTCTTACACACACTTACCCACCCATACAGTCTATCACAGATGCACTCTTGAAACCATCCACCCAGTGAATCACCCACTCACACATCTATGCACAGAGTCGCACACACCCCACTCACACAAACACTCAGGCACCCATACAGATACTCAGACAACCAATCAATAAGTCATATAGACACTCATGTAGCTATTCACAAACCCATGCAGCCACTTACACAGCAACAGACAGACGGATTCAGACATTCACCCAGTTTAGTCACTAACCCATGCATTCAGTAAGATACGTTTAATCACTCACTTATAGACTCAGTCACGCACCTACTAAATCATCCATTCAGATGCTTATACACCCACTCATTCTTCAATACGCCTTTCCCTATAAATATTAAACATATTTAAACTTTACAGAAACACACAGTCACTGGATGATGTCATCAGTGATGTCATCAGTGATGTCATTTGAGATGTCATCAGTGATGTCATCAGTGATGTCACTGACCATGTCATGAGTGATGTAATATGTGACGTCATCAACAGTGCATTGCGGGGCACGAGTTATAGTTAGCTGAACTAACTATAACGGGGGAATATCACGGGTTTTGTACGAGTGCAATGTCCAACTAACTATAACTGTCCCTAAAACCTATGGTTTTTTCAGTGAATTTCAAAGGTTTTTAAAATGCTAATTCCTAACTATAACAAGCCTGAAACCTATGGTTTTTTCAGTGAATATATATATATATATATATATATATATATATATATATATATATATATATACACACACACATATGCCAATAACATAAAATCTATTAACAAAAAACATTCTATTATATATTAAATCATTAAACTATTTAAAAATCTTTAAACTTAGATTTTGCACTCCAGTCAGTGCAACAGTAGGGAAAGTGTTGGATAGGGGAGGGGTAAAAATTACTAATCCCACTCTAAAGAGTGCAACAGTAGGGAAAGTGTTGGATAGCGGGGGTAAAATTACTATTCCCACTCCAGTGAGTACAACAGTAAGGAAAGTGTTTGATAGTGGAGGAGTAAAATTTACTATTCACACTCCAATGAGTGCAACAGTAGGGAAAGTGTTGGATAGCGAAGGGAACATTTTTACTATTCCCACTCCAATCAGTGCAACAGTAGAGAAAGTGTTGGATAGCAGAGGGGTAAAAATTGCTATTTCCACTCCAATGAATGCAACACTAGGGAAAGTATTGGATAGTGGAAGGGTAAAAATTACTATTCCCACTCCAATGAGTGCAACAGTAGGGAAAGTGTTGGATAGCGGAGGGGTAAAAATTGCTATTCCCACTCCAATGAGTGCAACAGTAGGGAAAGTGTTAGATAGCAGAGGGATAAAAATTACTATTCTGACTCCAGTGAGCGCAACAGTAGGGAAAGTGTTGGATAGCGGAGGGAATTTTTTTTATTATTCCCACTCCAGTCAGTGCAACAGTAGAGAAAGAGTTTGATAGCGGAGGGGTGAAAATTACTATTCCCACTCCAATGAGTGCAATAGTAGGGAAAGTGTTGGATAGCAGAGGAGTAAAAATTACTATTCCCACTCCAGTGAGTGCAAAAGTAGGGAAAGTTTTGGATAGTGGAAGGATAGTATTTACTATTCCCACTCCACTCAGTGCAACAGTAGGGAAAGTGTTGGATAGTGGAGGGGTAAAAATTACTATTCCCACTCCTTTTTTTGTTTTTTTAATTTTAATTTTATTTTCTACCCAGAAAACCACAATAAATACAAAAAACGAACAGAAAATGAAATACAAATACATGTACGCAAATCGACATGACGAGAAATTAAAAAAGGCAAACAAGTATTCTTACATCTTACATCCATATAGTTCCTTACGTACATATCCATCAACTGGAGAAAAGAACAAGGGGTTACACTTTACCCCATAACATGAAGCTTAAACATATATACTTTACTAAGACAGAAAAGAAAAGAAAGTTAACTGAGATACTACTATACGCAAACAAATGCGTTAAACATAGATAATTGATGTCGTTTTACCTACCTAATCCATCACAGGGCCCCAAATTTGCCTACCCCTTCTCCTATCCCTTCGGCCTTTGCTTTTATACAGTGCCATCTCTATGTTGTATACATGAAGCAGTCTGGCATACCAGGCTTGAAATGTCAGGGGGTAAGCATCCTTCCATTTCATTACGATCAATATTCCGGACTACTGCGGTTGCCATAAAACAAAAATATACCTGAGTAGGTTCTAGCTGAGCATTCTCGTCACAACCTAATATCATCACAGTTGGTGAAACAGACACGTTCTGTCTTAACATTTTACACAAAAAGGTGTCAATCCCCTTTTTCAACAGATTTAATTTACTACAATCCCAGAACATATGGACCAAATCAGCAGAATCCTGCCCACACCTTGGGCAGTGATCATTTTCCCTCTTCCCCCAAGCAAACAATTTGGCCGGAGTAAAGTACATATTAAACACAGTTTTGAAATGTTGGGCCTTTAAATTAGCAGAGCGAAAGATTTTCCTAGAAAGTGTCACTGACCTACTTAAGTCCACAATCTGATTCTCTAACATGCCTGCCCAAGCCGTCATGACCTTTACTAGGTCATCTTGATTGCCGTTTATCAGAATGGAATATATATCCTTTGTTCGGGGTTGTTTATACAAAATACTTTCTAACAACGGGATCCGACCTGTGCTAATTATATGAGATATAACAGGTCTAATCGTCTCCCTAATTTGGACATACTTAAAAAACGATCTAGCGTCAAGGCTATACCGCTCCTGAAGCTCTACAAAAGGAATGATTCAATTCAAATCAATAACATCACCTATCCTACAGACTCCTGCCTGTTCCCAGAGTTTGCCTATTGCATCATAGAGGGGAGCCGGAAATACTGGTGAGCGCCACAGGAGCAGGTACCTCTAAAGCCTAGGTATTTCTAGAAACTTGCATACTTTGTGGCCAACATTCCAGGCTGCTCTAAGAGGCTTGAAGCATGTTTTTTTTATAATAACTGCCCTCTAACTGTCTTAATAGGAGCCCTGGTGCTGCACCACCTATGGCCAACTCAAAAATTGAAGGAGGAATTTCTCTTTCCTGCCCGCCCACATCCGTCTCTGCCCCCGTATTTGATTTAAACAATATACCCATTTGTTTGTATTGTTATAGCCCAATAATAATAAAGCAAATTGGGATTTGCCAACCCCGCCAATTTTGTGAAAGGGTCACAAATTTCAAAGAACTCCTGACCTTCTGATAGTGCCAGATACATTGGGAGAATATTCCGTCTAATTTCCTGAAGAAGTTGTTTTCCGGCTCTAGCGGGATACAACGAAATAAATATAACATTTTAGGGAACATCGTCATTTTAAGCACATTGCACCTTCCTATTATCAACCGATTTAAATTGCCCATTCTCTTTAAGTCTTTACTAATCTTCTCTAATAGTGGAGCGGAATTAATTGCCCATGTGGACCCCACATCCACCGAGATATCAATCCTGAGGTAGTTGGTTACCTCAGCCTTACGTGGATCCTTCCATATCATAGTTTTAGTACAAACGATCCTAGTCTTATCCGAGTTCAAACGGTAACCCGACTGCCTACCAAATTCCAAGGCCAAGACTTTGATCCTTGCAATTGCTCCCAAGGGGTCAGGGGTGACGACTGCTATATCGTCAGCATATGCTAACACCTTAGTACTAAATCCCCTGACCACCGTTGGTTTGATTACCTGATCTTGAATAATTGATCTAATGAATGGATCAATATACATTGCAAAGAGTATTGGTGAGCAGGGGCATCCTTGTCTTGTGCCTCGAGCGACCAAAATCTTTTCGGACTCCCTACTCATCAGTTGAATCCTAGCATAAGGCTGTACATACATAGGTTTTATAGCAGTAAAAATGCGAGATCCAAACCCATTAGATCTTAGGTTGTCCCATAAGTACGCCCACTCGACCTGGTCGAAAGATGTTTGAGCATCAAGGAGAATCAGGGACATTTGCTGCCCTGAGGCAACTGCGACATCAAACAGGGAGATTACCTGACGTACGTGATCCGTAGTCCCTCTCCCTGGTATAAAGTCATGTTCCCAAGGGCTAACCAGGGAGGCAATGATTTTACCCAGTCGGAGCACAATAATCTTAGAGAATAATTTTTCATCTGCATTAATCAGGGAGATGGGTCGATAGGAGGCTGGGTCCTCAGCCTTTTTCCCTTTCTTCAAAAATACAATGATGTTGGTTTCCTGCCAGGATTGAGGTGGAATCCCCTTATGCTGTACAGCCAGAAATAGCTCTAAAATAAGAGGGGTTAGTTCTGACTGAAGGACTTTATATATTTCCATCGGAATTCTATCTGGTCCTGCCACCTTACCTGAGGCCATCCCCTGGAGAGCCTCTGTGACTTCAATAATTGAAAAATCTGCCTCCAGTTCCTGCCATACAGGGACATTCCCAGCAGTTTCCGGCCCAGCAGCCTCTGGGGGGTTCATCCCTAGTCTGATAAAGGTCCCTATAAAACTCTGCAAATAACCTTAGAATTTCTTGGGGTTCTGTGGCTAGGGACCCGTCCTTCTTTTTCAGCCCCACAATGTTATTTGCTGCTGCCCTTTGTCTTAACCGTAGTGCCAGGTGTTTACCTGTGGCCTGGTTTACTGTAAAATCCATTAATTTCTGCCTTTATCTTTATAACCTCTAGCTCTAGCAGAGTTTGTTGCTCAGCCTGTTTTTGGGCAATAGCTGCTGTGTGTTCCTCCTCACACTTTGCCAGTTGGTCAGTTAACTGAGACAGCTCCTCTCTCTGCCTCTTTCTCCAATGTCCAACAAAACTAGCAATCTCCCCTCTTAACCCCGCCTTGAACGTATCCCAAACTGTTTCTCTGGAGGCACTGTACCTGTTTAAATCAAAAAATTGCCGAGTCCATCCCTTGATATGCTCAATAAACCCCTCCGTAGCCAGAAGTTTCTTATCAAAGGTCCACTTCGTACAGGGTCATTCGTGCCCCTGTACCCTAACTTCCAGAAACAGAGGGTTATGATCAGACAACACTTTAGGCAGTTTCCTGATGTCAGCACCCTCCGTAAGAGTGGCTGAAACAAAAAAGTAATCAAGCCTGACATATTTCCTGAGGGGACACGAAAAGTATGTATACCCTGCGTCTCCTGGCTTCCTCGAGGACCACATATCAATTAGACCATGGCTTGTGATCAGGGCATCTAATGCTCTGAACACCTGTGGCTTCCTCCCTCGATGTTCCTTATTAAAGAGGCCCGTGCTTCCAGGTGAATATTAAAGTCCCCACCCATGATAAGAGGAGAGGGCCACGAAGCTAGCTCTAACGCTAATTCTTCTAGAATTCCAGAGCCGTCCAAATTCGACCCGTAAACCGTACATACTGTTAGCCCGCATGATAATGATATTATTGCCCAACGGCCCCATTTATCTGAAAGTGCTCGGTTTACCGGTGGCAATCGATTTGACACATGGATCACAACACCTCTTGTTGTGGTGGATTGGGAAGAGCATGTTACCTGCGTGTACCCTGGAATTACGTTAAGCCCTCTCTTCTGCCACGGGATGTGAGTTTCTTGTTGGCAGACTATATCTGCCCCCAAAGATCTTAGTGCCTCGCTTACTCTGCCTCTCTTCCCCCTATCATTTAAGCCCCCAACATTTACAGACCAAATAATTAACCTACCCATTGCTGTAGCCATTTAAGCATCCACATTGATTAACATTACGTTTTACTTCGTGTGCACAAATACCTATCTCCTTCTGAAGATTACGGCTAGCATCTGGGTTTTTCACCCCCCCCCACCCTCCACCCTTTCCCCCATGCCCCAACTCCCCCTCTTGCCCCCCCACCCACTGCCCCACCCCCGCTCCCCCAACCCTGCCCTCCCCCGTCCTGGGGAAAAACAGACCTGAGCCGGTCTGTGAAGGATGAATGGTGGTGCTCCTCCCAAGTGGTGGCTTAGTGTTATGCATATCTGTGTCTAACCAATAACCCCAATCCCCAATAGTTGTCTCAGTGATTATGATAACAAATGTGACATGAATATTTGATCCCCTACCTTTTTTGATTTAATATTTCACTTAGTCTTTTTTTTTTCATATATATAGTTATATTTATATATTATATTATATGTATGTATTTTTTTGTTGTTCTTTTTGTCCCCCCTCTCTTCCTTCTCCCTTATTTAAGATTCCATACCATTTTCTATCTTGGCCACACCTGTTTATACACACCTGTTTATACAAACGGTCAGTCCTAATATGTTACCTATTATATTCTACCTACCCGAGCCTATCATGTCATACAAGGGAGACCTTGGTGCGCCCCTGGTTGCTCCTAGAGTCGTTACCAAGAGAGAAAGGGAAAAGAACAATACGTTTAACATTTTACAGCCTTATCATACAGTGAGGCAACCACAGAGAAAAGAGCAATGTAAACATAGCGTTATATCCCGCCTGAACTCTTTTGCCTTAATTTCTGAAGTGAAGAATCTGGTACGGTCACCCCAGATTACTTTCAACCAAGCCGGATTCAGGAGAAAGGCCTGTGCCCCTTTCTCTTGAAACAATTTAATCATTTGGCGTAAACGCCATTGACGTTCAACCATGAAATGGCAGAAATCTGGTCTAGAGAAAAATGAGAACCCATCCCCTGAACGCTGAGCCTCTGATCTAGCTTTTTAGAATATACTCTGCCTCAGGAGAAAGTTCCCGAAGTACACCAGAAACGCTCGCAGTGTAGCATTTGAATTAGCCGGCTGACGCAGTGCAAACGGGATTCGATGCGCCCATTGTATTTTGTGAGACCAGTTCCAGCCTTCAAGTTCCGGGAAAGAATTTTTCAGGAGCTGAACCATGTACATACGAGCATCCGAGCCCTCTTTCCCTTCAAGGATTTCCCAAAAACAGAGATTGTTTCGTCTCTGACGATTTTCATAATCCTCGAGCTTCCACTGTACGTCAATTAACTGAGCTTCATGAGCCTCTGTTTGGCCCTTAGTGCCGCCTGAGTCTGTCTCAAGGGAAGTTGTTTGTGTCTCTAAGTCGGTCATCCGATCGCTGATGGTGTTGCAAGTTTTAGCTATTTTCCTTACTGCTCCCTGTAATTTACGCGCGGCGGTCTGTTAGCGTCTGCTTTCCAATCGGGCTTCTTCCCGGTGCGCTACTACACACTGCAGAATAGTATCCAGTGAAGGGGTGACGTGGGCTGACCATCACTGGAGGTCTTAATATTGTCCCCAACCAGTTGTTCCCCTGGGGAGTAGTCCCACTTTAGGTCCCTGTGACAGTGGTTGTCTGCTCTGCCCCCTCTAGTGTGCGATTTCCTGGTAGTGGCAATGGAATCCCTACCGCTGGTGCCGGCTAAGCTCTCCGTCTCACTAGAATCTGTATTTGATCCTGAGGCTGACCCTACGTCTGACCAGGTGGCATCTGAAAGGGAGAAGAAGAAGTCATTAGTCTCTGAGTCCGGCTCCCTTTCACTAGGCGCTCCTGGTTTCTTGGGGTTTCCATGATGTTTTGGTTAACCCTGGGCGTAGTTCGCGTAGTAGCGCTACGTGTAGCTACGCGAAGTGCACTTCGCACTACGCGAGCTACGCGTAGCACTACGCGAACTGCGTAGTGTGGTAGGAAATGCTGTTCGCAATGATTGTACAGTGCCGGATGCTTGTCCGCACTGTGCAATCATTGCAAACGGCATCTTGCACAGTGCAAGCGGTCGTTTTCTGCCGCTCGAGTAGATCTGCACTCGAGCAGCAGTTTTCTCAACGCGGACTGGTAGTTTCTCAACGCGAGCGGTCGCGAGCATACGCGACCACTCGCAATGAGAAACCTGACCTCCCCGCGTTGAGAATCTCGCCAGGAGGTTTATTTTCCACGCTCGCGATCGGCAACTTGATGTTGCTGATCGCGAACGAGGAAAAAGTCTCGCCGGGATGTCATTTTGCTCGCTTGCGATCGCCAACTTGACGTTGAGGACCGCGAGCAAGCAAAAAATGCCCGCTACGCTACGCGTTTTTGCACTGTGCTACGTGGAATTCACGTAGCGCATAGTTGCGCAAACTACGCAAGCGTAGCGTAGTTTTCCGCCCAGGCCTAGTTTTGGTTTTGATTTCCCCTGTTTCTCCCGGCTGGAAGAAGTAGGCTCGGGTTCCCCCACAGGTTCAATGTACCCCTTGTGCCTACTGGGGGCCTTACATATATTAATATCCTTGCTCTTAATAATCAGGTCACCATTGCTATAAGCACGATCATTTGGATCAGATTGGGCAGGTTCCTGGGTCTGTACCTGTGTAGGTAACCCTACAGCCGCCTCTTTACTGTTAGTATCCCGTTCCTCTTGGTATACTCCATCTATTCTTTCCCCTGCCGTTATCTGGGTTGGGTTTTTTATCCCTCTTTCCGATACCGATTGTACAGCCGCCGTAGGCTGCCCAGTCTCAGACCCAGCTGGGATATCCAAACACTGTCCACTCATGTTCTCCTCCTCCTCGAGCCTCCCAACCTCCCCACTCCCCAACCCCCAGTACGGTCTTTGTACAAGGCTGTCCTCCTACATGGTCTGGGATTTCCATCTGCTGCGCTGCTCCCACGATTGAAGGGGCATTCCCGGAACCCCAGAGTAGTTCAAGCACCGAGGCACCGGTCCTGAGCGGCTGGGGCTGCGCACCCGTGCTCCTCCCCTTCCCATCCAGATTACCCTCAATGCGGGTCTTCTGCCGGCGTCCTTGCTGTACTGAGGCTGCGTCCACAGTGGTCGTCTGAGGGGGCATCTGGGGTAGAATCTGCTGATTGGCACCTCTTCCTCTCGTCATCGACTTTGGCCCCATTACTGCCGGTCCATCCGATACAAACTGACCTGAGGAGATGGAGAGTTCCTTCTCAAGGTTCCTGCACCCTGATATCACCGATTCAGCCTGCTTCACAACCGCTGCGATCCAAGGTAGGACCCAGCCGATTTCAACAAAACTTCTAGTCTGCGGGGGTTCTATCATAATCCAGCAATAGCTGTTAAATTAGGTTTATTGCCGCCACCTTGTTGGGAGCCATCTTCGGCCGGTTCAAGAGGCCGCCATCTGGCTTTTCCCTAAGTGGTAGACTATCAATACTATTCCCACTCCAATGAGTGCAACAGTAGGGAAAGTGTTTGATAGCGGAGGGGTAAAATTTACTATTCACACTCCAATGAGTGCAACAGTAGGAAAAGTGTTGGATAGCGGAGGGAACATTTTTACTATTCCCACTCCAGTCTGTGCAACAGTAGAGAAAGAGTTTGATAGCAGAGGGGTACAAATTACGATTCCCACTCCAATGAGTGCAACAGTAGGAAAAGTGTTGGATAGCGGAAGGATAAAATTTAATATTCGCACTTCAGTCCGTGCAACAGTAGGGAAATTCTTGGATAGCGCATGGGTAAAAATTACTATTCCAACTGCAATGAGTGCAACAGTAGGAAAAGTGTTGGATAGCGGAGGTGTAAAAATTATTATTCCCACTCCAATGAGTGCAACATTAGGGAAAATGTTGGATAGCAGAGGAGTAAAAATTACTATTCCCACTCCAGTGACTGCAAAGGTAGGGAAAGTGTTGGATGGGGGAAGGATAACATTTACTATTCCCACTCCAGTCAGTTCAACAGTAGGGAAAGTGTTGGATAGTGGAGGGGTAAAAATTACTGGTCCCACTCCAATGAGTGCAACAGTAGGGAAAGTGTTTGATACCAGAGGGCTAAAATTTACTATTCACACTCCAATGAGTGCAACAGTAGGGAAAGAGTTGGATAGCGGAAGGATAAAATGTAACTTTCCCAATCCAGTCAGTGCAACAGTAGGTAAAGTGTTGGATAGCGCTGTGGTAAAAATTACTATTCCCACTCCAATGAGTGCAACAGCAGGAAAAGTGCTGGATAGCAGAGGGGTAAACATTACTATTCCCACTCCAACGAGTGCAACAGTAGGGAAAGTGTTGGATAGAAGAGGGGTAAAAATACTATTCCCACTCCAGTCAGTGCAACAGTAGGGAAAGTGTTGGATAGCAGAAGGATAAAATTTAACATTCCTACTTCAGTCAGTGCAACAGTAGGGAAAGTGTTGGATAGCACTGGGGTAAAAATTACTATTCCCACTCCAATGACTGCAAAAGTAGGGAAAGTGTTGGATAGCGGAAGGGTAAAAATTACTGTTCCCATTCCAATTAGTGCAACAGTAGGGAAAGTGTTGGATAGCGGAGGGGTAAAATTACTATTCCCAGTCCAGTGAGTGCAACAGTAGGGAGAGTGTTGGATAGCGGAAGGATAACATTTAATAATCCCACTCCAGCCAGTGCAACAGTAGGGAAAGTGTTGGATAGCAGAGGGGAAACAATTACTATTCCTACTCCTGTCAGTGCAACAGTAGAGAAAGAGTTGGACAGCGGAGGGGTAAAAATTATTATTCCCACTCCAATGAATGCAACAGTAGGGAAAGTGTTGGGTAGCGGAAGGGTAAAAATTACTGTTCGAATTCCAATTAGTGCAACAGTAGGGAAAGTGTTGGATAGCGGAGGGGTAAAATTACTATTCCCAGTCCAGTGAGTGCAACAGTAGGGAGAGTGTTGGATAGCGGAAGGATAACATTTAATAATCCCACTCCAGCCAGTGCAACAGTAGGGAAAGAGTTGGATAGCGGAAGGATAAAATGTAACTTTCCCAATCCAGTCAGTGCAACAGTAGGTAAAGTGTTGGATAGCGCTGTGGTAAAAATTACTATTCCCACTCCAATGAGTGCAACAGCAGGAAAAGTGTTGGATAGCAGAGGGGTAAACATTACTATTCCCACTCCAACGAGTGCAACAGTAGGGAAAGTGTTGGATAGAAGAGGGGTAAAAATACTATTCCCACTCCAGTCAGTGCAACAGTAGGGAAAGTGTTGGATAGCAGAAGGATAAAATTTAACATTCCTACTTCAGTCAGTGCAACAGTAGGGAAAGTGTTGGATAGCACTGGGGTAAAAATTACTATTCCCACTCCAATGACTGCAAAAGTAGGGAAAGTGTTGGATAGCGGAAGGGTAAAAATTACTGTTCCCATTCCAATTAGTGCAACAGTAGGGAAAGTGTTGGATAGCGGAGGGGTAAAATTACTATTCCCAGTCCAGTGAGTGCAACAGTAGGGAGAGTGTTGGATAGCGGAAGGATAACATTTAATAATCCCACTCCAGCCAGTGCAACAGTAGGGAAAGTGTTGGATAGCAGAGGGGAAACAATTACTATTCCTACTCCTGTCAGTGCAACAGTAGAGAAAGAGTTGGACAGCGGAGGGGTAAAAATTATTATTCCCACTCCAATGAATGCAACAGTAGGGAAAGTGTTGGGTAGCGGAAGGGTAAAAATTACTGTTCGAATTCCAATTAGTGCAACAGTAGGGAAAGTGTTGGATAGCGGAGGGGTAAAATTACTATTCCCAGTCCAGTGAGTGCAACAGTAGGGAGAGTGTTGGATAGCGGAAGGATAACATTTAATAATCCCACTCCAGCCAGTGCAACAGTAGGGAAAGTGTTGGATAGCAGAAGGGTAAAATTTAACATTCCCACTCTAGTCAGTGCAACAGTAGGGAAAGTGTTGCATTCCTCAGGGGTAAAAATTACTATTCCCACTCAAATGAGTGCAACAGTAGGGAAAGTGTTGGATAACAGAGGGGTAAAAATTACTATTCCCAGTCCAGTGAGTGCAACAGTAGGGAAAGTGTTGGATAGCGGAAGGATAACATTTAACATTCCCACTCCAGTCAGTGCAACAGTAGGGAAAGTGTTGCATAGAGCAGGAGTAAAAATTGCTATTCCCACTCCAATGAGCGCAACAGTAGGGAAAGTGTTGGATAGCAGAGGAGTAAAAATTACTATTCCCACTCCAGTGAGTGCAAAAGTAGGGAAAGTGTTGGATAGTGGATGGATAGCATTTGCTATTCCCACACCAGTCAGTCCAACAGTAGAGAAAGAGTTGGATAGCGGAGGAGTAAAAATTACTATTCCCACTCCAATGAGTGCAACAGTAGGGAAAGTGTTGGATAGCGGAAGGATAAAATTTAATATTCGCACTTCAGTCCGTGCAACAGTAGGGAAATTCTTGGATAGCGCATGGGCAAAAATTACTATTCCCACTGCAATGAGTGCAACAGTAGGAAAAGTGTTGGATAGCGGAGGTGTAAAAATTATTATTCCCACTCCAATGAGTGCAACATTAGGGAAAATGTTGGATAGAAGAGGGGTAAAAATACTATTCCCACTCCAGTCAGTGCAACAGTAGGGAAAGTGTTGGATAGCAGAAGGATAACATTTAACAATCCTACTTCAGTCAGTGCAACAGTAGGGAAAGTGTTGGATAGCGCTGGAGTAAAAATTACTATTCCCACTCCAGTGACTGCAAAGGTAGGGAAAGTGCTGGATGGGGGAAGGATAAAATGTAACTTTCCCACTCCAGTCAGTGCAACAGTAGGTAAAGTGTTGGATAGCGCTGTGGTAAAAATTACTATTCCCACTCCAATGAGTGCAACAGTAGGAAAAGTGTTGGATAGCAGAGGGGTAAACATTACTATTCCCACTCCAATGAGTGCAACAGTAGGGAAAGTGTTGGATAGAAGAGGGGTAAAAATACTATTCCCACTCCAGTCAGTGCAACAGTAGGGAAAGTGTTGGATAGCAGAAGGATAACATTTAACATTCCTACTTCAGTCAGTGCAACAGTAAGGAAAGTGTTGGATAGCGCTGGGGTAAAAATTACTATTCCCACTACAATGACTGCAAAAGTAGGGAAAGTGTTGGATAGCGGAAGGATAGCATTTTCTATTCCCACTCCAATCAGTGCAACAGTAGGGAAGGTTTTGCATAGCGGAGGGGTAAAAATTACTATTCCCACTCCAATGAGTGTAACAGTAGGGAAAGTGTTTGATAGCAGGGGTAAAATTTACTATTCCCACTCCAATGAGTGAAACAGTAGGGAAAGTGTTTTAATAGCGGAGGGGTAAAAATTACTATTCCCACTCCAGTGAGTGCAAAAGTGGGGAAAGTGTTGGATAGCGGAGGGAATTTTTTTTACTATTCCCACTCCTGTCAGTGCAACAGTAGAGAAAGAGTTGGACAGCGGAGGGGTAAAAATTATTATTCCCACTCCAATGACTGCAACAGTAGGGAAAGTGTTGGATAGCGGAAGGGTAAAAATTACTGTTCCCATTCCAATTAGTGCAACAGTAGGGAAAGTGTTGGATAGCGGAGGGGTAAAATTACTATTCCCAGTCCAGTGAGTGCAACAGTAGGGAGAGTGTTGGATAGCGGAAGGATAACATTTAATAATCCCACTCCAGCCAGTGCAACAGTAGGGAAAGTGTTGGATAGCAGAGGGGAAAAAATTACTATTCCCACTCCAGTGAGCGCAACAGTAGGAAAAGTGTTGGATAGCAGAAGGGTAAAATTTAACATTCCCACTCTAGTCAGTGCAACAATAGGGAAAGTGTTGCATTGCGCAGGGGTAAAAATTACTATTCCCACTCAAATGAGTGCAACAGTAGGGAAAGTGTTGGATAACAGAGGGGTAAAAATTACTATTCCCAGTCCAGTGAGTGCAAAGGTAGGGAAAGTGCTGGATGGGGGAAGGATAACATTTACTATTCCCACTCCAGTCAGTTGAACAGTAGGGAAAGTGTTGGATAGTGGAGGGGTAAAAATTACTGGTCCCACTCCAATGAGTGCAACAGTAGGAAAAGTGTTGGATAGCAGAGGGGTAAACATTACTATTCCCACTCCAATGAGTGCAACAGTAGGGAAAGTGTTGGATAGAATAGTGGTAAAAATACTATTCCCACTCCAGTCAGTGCAACAGTAGGTAAAGTGTTGGATAGCAGAAGGATAACATTTAACATTCCTACTTCAGTCAGTGCAACAGTAGGGAAAGTGTTGGATAGCGCTGGGGTAAAAATTACTATTCCCACTACAATGACTGCAAAAGTAGGGAAAGTGTTGGATAGCGGAATGATAGCATTTTCTATTCCCACTCCAATCAGTGCAACAGTAGGGAAGGTTTTGCATAGCGGAGGGGTAAAAATTACTATTCCCACTCCAATGAGTGTAACAGTAGGGAAAGTGTTTGATAGCAGGGGTAAAATTTACTATTCCCACTCCAATGAGTGAAACAGTAGGGAAAGTGTTTTAATAGCGGAGGGGTAAAAATTACTATTCCCACTCCAGTGAGTGCAAAAGTGGGGAAAGTGTTGGATAGCGGAGGGAATTATTTTTACTATTCCCACTTCTGTCAGTGCAACAGTAGAAAAGAGTTGGACAGCGGAGGGGTAAAAATTATTATTCCCACTCCAATGACTGCAACAGTAGGGAAAGTGTTGGATAGCGGAAGGGTAAAAATTACTGTTCCCATTCCAATTAGTGCAACAGTAGGGAAAGTGTTGGATAGCGGAGGGGTAAAATTACTATTCCCAGTCCAGTGAGTGCAACAGTAGGGAGAGTGTTGGATAGCGGAAGGATAACATTTAATAATCCCACTCCAGCCAGTGCAACAGTAGGGAAAGTGTTGGATAGCAGAGGGGAAAAAATTACTATTCCCACTCCAGTGAGCACAACAGTAGGGAAAGTGTTGGATAGCAGAAGGGTAAAATTTAACATTCCCACTCTAGTCAGTGCAACAATAGGGAAAGTGTTGCATTGCGCAGGGGTAAAAATTACTATTCCCACTCAAATGAGTGCAACAGTAGGGAAAGTGTTGGATAACAGAGGGGTAAAAATTACTATTCCCAGTCCAGTGAGTGCAAAGGTAGGGAAAGTGCTGGATGGGGGAAGGATAACATTTACTATTCCCACTCCAGTCAGTTCAACAGTAGGGAAAGTGTTGGATAGTGGAGGGGTAAAAATTACTGGTCCCACTCCAATGAGTGCAACAGTAGGGAAAGTGTTTGATACCAGAGGGCTAAAATGTACTATTCACACTCCAATGAGTGCAACAGTAGGGAAAGAGTTGGATAGCGGAAGGATAAAATGTAACTTTCCCACTCCAGTCAGTGCAACAGTAGGTAAAGTGTTGGATAGCGCTGTGGTAAAAATTACTATTCCCACTCCAATGAGTGCAACAGTAGGAAAAGTGTTGGATAGCAGAGGGGTAAACATTACTATTCCCACTCCAATGAGTGCAACAGCAGGGAAAGTGTTGGATAGAAGAGGGGTAAAAATACTATTCCCACTCCAGTCAGTGCAACAGTAGGGAAAGTGTTGGATAGCAGAAGGATAACATTTAACATTCCTACTTCAGTCAGTGCAACAGTAGGGAAAGTGTTGGATAGCGCTGGGGTAAAAATTACTATTCCCACTCCAATGACTGCAAAAGTAGGGAAAGTGTTGGATAGCGGAGGGGTAAAAATTACTATTCCCACTCCAATGAGTGTAACAGTAGGGAAAGTGTTTGATAGCAGGGGTAAAATTTACTATTCCCACTCCAATGAGTGAAACAGTAGGGAACGTGTTTTAATAGCGGAGGGGTAAAAATTACTATTCTCACTCCAGTGAGTGCAAAAGTGGGGAAAGTGTTGGATAGCGGAGGGAATTTTTTTTACTATTCCCACTCCTGTCAGTGCAACAGTAGAGAAAGAGTTGGACAGCGGAGGGGTAAAAATTATTATTCCCACTCCAATGACTGCAACAGTAGGGAAAGTGTTGGATAGCGGAAGGGTAAAAATTACTGTTCCCATTCCAATTAGTGCAACAGTAGGGAAAGTGTTGGATAGCGGAGGGGTAAAATTACCATTCCCAGTCCAGTGAGTGCAACAGTAGGGAGAGTGTTGGATAGCGGAAGGATAACATTTAATAATCCCACTCCAGCCAGTGCAACAGTAGGGAAAGTGTTGGATAGCAGAGGGGAAAAAATTACTATTCCCACTCCAGTGAGCGCAACAGTAGGGAAAGTGTTGGATAGCAGAAGGGTAAAATTTAACATTCCCACTCTAGTCAGTGCAACAGTAGGGAAAGTGTTGCATTGGAAAGGGGTAAAAATTACTATTCCCACTCAAATGAGTGCAACAGTAGGGAAAGTGTTGGATAACAGAGGGGTAAAAATTACTATTCCCAGTCCAGTGAGTGCAACAGTAGGGAAGGTGTTGGATAGCGGAAGGATAAAATGTAACATTCCCACTCCAGTCAGTGCAACAGTAGGGAAAGTGTTGCATAGAGCAGGAGAAAAAATTGCTATTCCCACTCCAATGAGCGCAACAGTAGGGAAAGTGTTGGATAGCAGAGGAGTAAAAGTTACTATTCCCACTCCAGTGAGTGCAAAAGTAGGGAAAGTGTTGGATAGCGGAAGGATAGCATTTGCTATTCCCACTCCAGTCAGTCCAACAGTAGAGAAAGAGTTGGATAGCGGAGGAGTAAAAATTACTATTCCCACTCCAATGAGTGCAACAGTAGGGAAAGTGTTTGATAGAGGTGGGGTAAAATATACTATTCACACTCCAATGAGTGTAACAGTATGGGAAGTGTTGGATAGCGGATGGAACATTTTTTACTATTCACACTCCAGTCAGTGCAACAGTAGAGAAAGAGTTGGATAGCGGAGGGCTAAAAATTACTATTCCCACTCCAATGAGTGCAACAGTAGGGAAAGTGTTGGATAGCGGAGGGGAAAAAATTACTATTTCCACTTCAATGAGTACAACAGTAGAGAAAGTTTTGGATAGCAGAGGGGTAAAAATTCTTATTCCCAGTCCAGTGAGTGCAACAGTAGGGAAAGTGTTGGATAGCGGAAGGATTACATTTAATATTCCCACTACAGCCAGTGCAACAGTAGGGAAAGTGTTGGATAGCGGAAGGATAGCATTTAATATTCCCACTCCAGTCAGTGCAACAGTAGGGAAAGTGTTGGTTAGCGGAGGGCTAAAAATTACTGTTCCCACTCCAATGAGTGCAACAGTAGGGAAAGTGTTTGATAGCGGAGGAGTAAAATGTACTATTCACACTCCAATGCGTGCAACAGTAGGGAAAGTGTTGGATAGCAGAGGGGTAAAATTACTATACCCACTCCAATGAGTGCAACAGTAGGGAAAGTGTTGGATAGCAGAGGAATAACATTTACTATTCCCACTCCAGTGAGTACAACAGTAGGGAAAGTGTTGGATACCGAAGGGATAACATTTACTATTCCCACTCGAGTCAGTGCAACAGTAGAGAAAGTGTTGGATAGCGGAAGGGTAAAAATTACTATTCCCACTCCAATTAGTGCAACAGTAAGGAAAGTGTTGGATAGGCGAGGGATAAAAATTACTATTCCCACTCCAGCGAGTGCAACAGTAGGGAAAGTTTTGTATAGCGGCGGAATAAAATTTACTATTCCCACTCTAGTGAGAGCAACTGTAGGGAAAGTGTTGAATAGCGGAGAGTTAAAATTTACTATTCTTACTCCAGTCAGTTCAAAATTAAAAACAAACAAAATATCAACAAAATAAAAATATTTTCCTTAAAGTAAATAAAAAAATATATGAATATGTTAAAAAATTAAAATAAAAACATATGTAATATTAAAAATAAAAAATAAAAACATATGATGGTAAATACATATCACAAATATTTTATTACATAAAATAAAAAAATAATTTTCAAACAAATACATATTTTTATTTAGAAATTATTTATTAACAAAATCATTAATTATTAAATACATGTAGCCTATTTGCTTCCTACACTATAACAATTATCAATTATACAAATATTATTAATTAAAAACAAATTAAAACATATAAAATGTAATTAACTTCCCACCCTTTACACCTATAATCCCCACATACACACCTAAAATTAAACTGTAAAACAATTCATTACACAATTAACAAACAAAATTCAATGAAATAACTAAAAGTATTTAACAACTAATTAGAAAGTAAGTAAAATTAATTTACTCCCCATCCTTCACCCCTATAAATATAGAACCCGCACACAAATAAATAATTAAACAATTACTCTAAATAATTGTCAATTAATTAATATTAATTAACAACTAATTATTAATTAATTAAAAATAAATTACTTCTCACCCTTTGCCCCTATAAACCCCATAACCCACACCTAAAATGTACCCAAAAACATTAAATAGACAATTAACATTATAAAATCTCAGTTAAATAAATATTAATAAATATAAAATATTCATTAATTTATTATAATTAAATTACTTCCCACCCTAGTCCCCTAGAAACCCACAACCCGCTACAGAACTAAAAAACACAACATTGTATTAAAATAAAATTCATAATTACAAAAAATGTAACACATGTATTAAAAAACATAAACAATACTTATACAAATAAATACATCACATACATTTAAAATATATACTAAAATACATAACACTAATAAAAAAATCGATATGTTAAACAACAATATTTTTGCAAATTATATTAATGACTTCTATATTTTAAAATCGATATTTCTTACCTTAAAGCCGATATTCTTGACCAGAATATTCTTGCTGTCGATATTTCTGTGTCACAATATTTAAAACTCAATATTAGTGTAAGTCGACATTTCCAACTCGATATTTTGACTGAATACGTCTGTACAAGATCAAACTGGCCCGAATACCAAATGTGGACCACTTTTTTAGAAATCTGATTCACTAAGGGAGGCCAATTTTATTTTAGTGTTCGAGCCTATTTTCTGCCCAAGTCTGAATTTGCAGTATTCACCGCAGGCTTCAGGGAATATCAAACCTGTATTTACATGAAGATCACTCCATTACAATTAGTAGCCTGTTTTGTCGAAGAGGTTTTGAATCAAATCAATTGAGAGTCTCTGGCACATGGAATTAGGAATCATAATTTTCACAGCTAAAAAAATGGTGGCAGGTTCGGGGTACAGTTGTTGGTCACTCGTATTTAATTGTGAAATGTATCATCCCACCAGTTGCAGAAAATAGTCTATTCTTGCAATAAAAACTTTGGTTGAAGGAGCATACACATTACTGAAAGAGCTGGTGGTTCACTAAAGCTTTCTTCATTAGTTTTATGTCCCCCGAGAAGAGCTGACTGAAGCTGAATGGCTACAAATTACAATTCCTGCTCCTAGATCCTAAGCAATTTCTCAATTTTCCTCTATTCCACAACCACCGACATTCTTCTTAAAATCCTCAGATTTACACATATGGGTAAGTATCTAAGGGTCTGATCTAGAGTTCGGTGGACGGGTTACTCCATCACAAACATGCCAGATATTCCATCTGCCGTATTACAAGTGCATTATATTCAGTGACACTTGTAATATGGCAGACAGATTATCAATCCCTTTTGTGGCCTAGTAACCCATCCCCCAAACACTAAGGGGCTCATTACGATGACGGACGGAAGCCCATCCGAGCTGGTGGCGGAAAACCGGCATGTTGTCCGCCCAAGGTGCGGTCATTGCGACCACCAAATCACAATGGTCCAACAGAGGCCTTTCACCGTCCGCTGCGGTCTGTCAGGCTCCACACGTTTTCTGCGTACACAAGGGTGGCGGACGGAGCAAACAGAGCAGAACCGGCATGAGGAAACACTTCCGTCCTCCAACCAGATCACAATGTTGCAAACAGCCCTTCCCACCGCAGCGTAAAAACCACCACGTTGCGGATGGTGGAAATACAACAACGGAGAAGAAGAGCCAACTCAGAAGCCATCTAAACCACCAGAGCCGCTATGGATCCAGCGCCACAGGCCTTCCCGCTGCACTACCTGCTGCACCTCCGACAGACAAGACGCCGCCGTGCTCAACAGCAGAGGTACGTACCAAACATCTCCATGCATGCAACCCCTGAACCACAACAACCCCCAGCAAGCGTGGCGACACCACTACGAATGTGGCAACCTGCCAAATGCAAAGTGCGAGGCCCACACAATCCCCATGAGTGACCCCCGGTGCCCCAGAAGGCAATTGGGGCCAATGCCGAGCCCCGCAGTTGCAGAGCGCGCACACCGCAACATCATGAAATGTACGCCGCCGAAGGCTCCCATTGGCTGATGGCTCATCCGCATAGTGTGAGCCACACCGTGCCGTCCCGGAAGCTGCGACCGCAATCCTGCAACATTCAATTGGAGCCAATGCGTGTCATCGCTGCGGATGCCAGCTCCTGCGCATGCGAACACATACTGCATTTGCATTGGCGACCTGCGAATAACATAACACATCACAGCTCATTCTCCCAAAGTGATTGGTGCACCCCATGTGTAATGTTGTGGGGCACGAGGCCCCCATGCATATAAGGTAACCACACAGACACTGTACTTGTATGGGAGAACTGGCCCAGGGCACATGCGTTCGGCCCCGTTTGTTGGCAGGGTCACAGGTCCAGTGACGCCTGTGCTGGGTGGCTGTGGGGTGGGGGGTAAGCCAGCCCTCTGGGAGTGGCTGGTACATCAGAACAACTAGAACAGTGGCCAGCTGCTCACTACACTGTGAAGGGATGAGAGAGTGTGACCTTTGAGTCAAGTCTTCACACACATGGCATGTCCAAGAAAGGAGAGTGAAATTACATACATCGTCATGCCTCGTGGCCAGCATGGACTGAAATGAAGGAAGGAGTCAAAAAGGACAAAGGTCTCTCGCACTGTACCAATGTTGTGTAAAGAGACATCCAACCCGTGAACATTGCTTGTATATCCCTTGACATCTGACTGGCGCCTCTTCGCCAGGGGTCGTCCTGTGAAGGGCCAGTGACATAGGCAGACAATCTGACGTGTCCATTGTCTGCAAATCAGACATACTTGTAATCCCTAGTACTCCCAACACATGTACTGGTGTGGCGTGCAGTGTGCCTAGCTGCCAAAGCCTGCAAATGTTCCCACACACGTCCAGAGTCAGTGCTTCCCCAGACCAAACGCCCTCAAGAATCCTGCCCACCAGTATGGATGACATGTGATTACCACACCTTGTGAACCTCATTGGCTTCCGTGACATTCCCTGTAGACTGATGCACTTACATACTTGCATGACTGATTGTCTCTGTACAATGTGTGCATGACGTAAAGTACTGTCACACCCTACCCTGATATCAGTAGCGCCATACAACAAATGAAATGCACATGAGCGAGTTTCCATGGAGAGATGAGGGGCGCTGGACGAGGGTGGCAGAGAGGGAAGCCGAGGAGGAGGGCATGAGTGGGAGCTTGAGAAGTGTCACTTGCCTGATACTCCAACCTCATGTAACCTCCTCCTCCAATCATGAGGACCCTTCATAGATAAACACACTACATGAGAGTGATAACATCTAGAAAGAGAATTTGGAAGGAAAGAATGCGTCTCCCTGGCCCTTGTAAAACTGAGGAGAGATAATGGAGGGCCCTGAAGCAGGCCTGGCGAGAGACACAAGTGACAAATCGGGCACGCAGTGGCCCACCCGAATGCCTTGTTGGACCACACAAATAAGGAGTCCTGGAGCCGGCCCTGCCTGGGAGGCATACCAAATGTTGATGGGAGTCATTGATGGAACACACATTGGCCTCGTACCACCACAGGCAAGTGAACCCATCTATAGGATCCTCAAACACTACCACTCCATCAACGTGCAGGTGGTACGACAGGCGGAGCAGATCATCTCACACGTGTGTGCAGAGTATCCGGGGTCGGCACATGACTGCTACTTCTGGCGGACCAGCAACATCACCCCCACTCCCAACCCAACATGCCCAGTGACGATGACAGTGGTGAGGAAGAATGCCTTGACCAACGACAACAGCTCATCATCAACTGCTTCCGTTGAGTGTGATTCAACAATGATCGACTATGACTGTCTGTGTGCCTTGCTGTTGTCTCACAGACTTTGACAAATGTTCATGTGAGTTCGTACACATACTGGACTATGCAGAGGATTTGAGAACCTGTGCATGCAGGGACTGAGCACAACGAAGCACCCCTACGCACAGGACACCATTGCCATACTGCCTCACTTGCTCTCCTAATCACTCTGAGGCATTCAAGCGCCTGTACACAAGCAGACAAGTCGAACACAAGAAACGTTTCCAAATGTGAAGTTCTTACTACAGTGTCAAAGCATGCAACATACGTGCCACAACAGGTTGAAAATGCATGAGTACCCAACCAGTAACCCCAGTGACATGTCCATTTAACATGAAGCAAGATGTCGCATCAATAATCACTCTGGACATAGAACTACGAGCATATCCCCCCACCCCTTGAAGGTAGGAGTTGTATGGGATGTCCCTGGTCTATGGGCTTTGTCAGCAGAACCCATCCCTCTGCCTATGTATGGTGACATTTGCAACACATTTGCTGTGTCGCTCTCATCACTGGATGGATCACTCTCCAAGTGTGGGGCATCTAGCCCGCATACCCATGTCATACAAAGGGGATCCGTGTCCTCTTGCAGCTGTGAGACTTGGTTGGGTCGGGGTGCCAGGGCCACACCAGAACAGAAAGACAAGGGACAGTGTCCTCCGACCATGGACAGAATGTACAGACAGTACTCTAGGACCGTGCAGAGGACAAGCTCTGCGGACACCTCCCATGTGACAGACATATACTAAGGTACTTGCAGGGCCCAGGTCCCAACAAAATAAGTGGGGGGACTGACCAAGTAAGAAAAAATGCAAATGACCTCACAACGTTACGACGTAGCGCTAAGAAAGAAGTAAAATAGTGCGACAGAAATGATTTGTGCAAATACTGGGACAGACTAACCCATGTGACAGTCTCACAGTGTCTGCATTGATACACATGGACAGAACACAGGTAAAAGCATGCCTCCCTTAAGTCCCTGTGAACAGAAGGCAAGCTGTGTGCCTATGTTTCCCTCTATGGCATCCACATTCAAATGTAAGGTTCAAGGCGGCCCCCAGTCAGCATGTACAAACAAAAGGAGGCCGGATGGCCCCTTTACTTCGGCACGGCTGGAGGTGAACAAAGGCTCACTCGCTGCCTGCACGTTGCTGCAGGGAATGGAGAGCAGTCAACGTGCAGGTGCTGCTGAACGTGTCCCGGTAACTGGAGAGTACACCGGGACAAGTTATGCATATTCCTGTGGGGACCAGCGTCCTGGCAGGGTTGGACGGCGTCCACCCCGTGTAAAGGGCGGGGGGACACCGTGTACCTGCGTGTACACCCGACTTGAGCCCTGAGTACTTGCGAAACAACAACGCCATGTAATCTTCGTGCGCTACCTCTGCATAATGGAAGCCGGGCCCATGCCAGACGACAATGTCCACGACGGTCAGATGACAGACTCCACTTGCTCCGGTCTGTGGTACCAAGCGAGACAGCCCACAGAGCTCAGCATAGTCCAAGCCAATGTCGACAGGGCTAAAGTCAGAGAGCTGGATGACAATTCCCGTCAGGAGGCGTGAAGAAAGGGAAATGAAAATGTAATTAGTCACCAACAGTCCCTGTTGCTGTTAAGTAGTTACGAGTCCAAGAAGGCACAGGCAGCTTCAAAGGCAATCAGTTCCAAAAGACGATCCAAATCATCTTCAGCGAAGAGGACCACCATCCAATATAGCAGTATGAAGGAACAGATGTGCTCCTTGCACCACGAGGTTGAAAGGAGCATCCCATCGCAACCCTTGGAGAGGTTGGATGTAGGCATTGCACAGGAGCCATTGCGCTAACGCACAGGCGCAGCTGTCCGCCTGCCTGACACATTGTAAGGCATCACATAAACGTGTCTCACCGAAGCAGTCTTGCACGTGGACCAACAAAGGAGTCACCCACAGCTCATGATCCAGGTCGGCAAGGCATGTGTTTGAAAGACAGACATCCATGGCCCACTCAAACAGACATCTCCTGCAGGAAAAGACAGGTAGCACACAGGTGAAATAGGCATTGCGGAACTTTAGCCCATACCTGATGCCCAGCACAGCCAATGGGACACATCCAAAGAGAAGCTGCATGCGGGCACGGTACAGTTGCAACTGCCCAGGCTCGGCCTGGACCACAGGACGGTCAGACATGGCGCGAGAGCAATCTCAAGACCAGCGCTCAGCTGTACAGCAAAAGTAATGAACTGAGACCGCTAAATGCAGTGTTGAAATTTGGAGCAATCACACCCGGTGGTACTCCCGGAAAAGCATTGAAGGAAGGGACAAGGCCAGAGCCCACAAGTCTGATTAAAAGTGTGCAACGGCCTTCAGCATCAGACGCTATCAATAATTTCTGTGTTACAGCAAACAAATGATGGACGGAATGCTGACAATGCAAACATTCTCCCCCAGTCAAAAGATCTGGGTTAAATCCATCGTTCTTTTGCCCACTACGCCACCCCAGTTTGGACCCAGCCATATGCAAATCAGTCTTGACCCTGTGCCCCATGGGAACAGTCCTGACCGAACTGCCAGGCCAGGTCCTCCCTGGACCGGAAACAAGCATCCTGGGACCGGTTTCAGGGTATGTCACCCTTCTTCAGCCAGGCTAGCTTGAATCCAGTGGCACAGTGAGCAAGGGACCCACGTCTGGGCATACCCATCCCACTTAGGGCGAAAAGTGTTACAGCAAACAAATGATGGACGGAATGCTGACAATGCAAACATTCTCCCCCAGTCAAAAGATCTGGGTTAAATCCATCATTCTTTTGCCCACTACGCATATGGCTGGGTCCAAATTGGGGTGGTGTGGTGAGCAAAAGAATGATGGATTTAACCCAGATCCTTGTGACTGGGGGTGAATGTTTGCATTGTCCAGCATTCCGTCTATCAATTGTTTCTTTTGCATTTGTCGCCCTAAGTGGGAAGGGTATGCCCAGACGTGGGTCCCGTGCTCACTACACCACTGGATTCAAGCTAGCCTGGCTGAAGAAGGGTGATGCCCTGGAAACCGGTCCTAGGATGCTTGTTTCTGGTCCAGGGAGGACCTGGCTTGGCAGTTCGGGCTGGACTGTTCCCACTAAGGAACAGGGTCATGACTGATTTGCATATGGCTGGGTCCAAACTGGGGTGGTGTGGTGAGCAAAAAGAATGATGGATTTAACCCAGATCCTTGTGACTGGGGGTGAATGTTTGCATTGTCCAGCATTCCGTCTATCAATTGTTTCTTTTGCATTTGTCGCCCTAAGTGGGAAGGGTATGCCCAGACGTGGGTCCCGTGCTCACTACACCACTGGATTCAAGCTAGCCTGGCTGAAGAAGGGTGATGCCCTGAAACCGGTCCTAGGATGCTTGTTTCTGGTCCAGGGAGGACCTGGCTTGGCAGTTCGGGTTGGACTGTTCCCACAAGGAACAGGGTCATGACTGATTTGCATATGGCTGGGTCCAAACTGGGGTGGTGTGGTGAGCAAAAGAATGATGGATTTAACCCAGATCCTTGTGACTGGGGGTGAATGTTTGCATTGTCCAGCATTCCGTCTATCAATTGTTTCTTTTGCATTTGTCACCCTAAGTGGGAAGGGTATGCCCAGACGTGGGTCCCGTGCTCACTACACCACTGGATTCAAGCTAGCCTGGCTGAAGAAGGGTGATGCCCTGAAACCGGTCCTAGGATGCTTGTTTCTGGTCCAGGGAGGACCTGGCTTGGCAGTTCGGGCTGGACTGTTCCCACAAGGAACAGGGTCATGACTGATTTGCATATGGCTGGGTCCAAACTGGGGTGGTGTGGTGAGCAAAAGAATGATGGATTTAACCCAGATCCTTGTGACTGGGGGTGAATGTTTGCATTGTCCAGCATTCCGTCTATCAATTGTTTCTTTTGCATCAATAATTTCTGTGTCAGTTCACCGCGAAAATAGTGGGAGAGCCGTGTTCAGCAGTGACTGAATAGCGCGGGACGGTAAAGACACCTGCAATTCGAAGGTCTCCGGTCTGGTGTGGGAGCGACTACTTGTCTAAATAGAGGCCCATTGTGCATGCACACTTATTGAAGTATGCTTTCGCTGTGTGAATTTGAGGCCACAAATGACTATCCACAGTCACTCATGGGGTAGTTAGCTGAACATTGCCACAAAAAGTACACGTCGTGCAACAGATCCTATATACGTGATGCCTGGCCTGTGCACGCAGCTGTTGTGCTCATGCAGGAACAGCGAAGTGCGTTTTGAAACCAGATTTGGCATGTGCATGTTGTCAGGGACTGGTATTCATGTGGTTGAACATGCATAAATCGCACGTTTATTCAGAAAATCCCTGTGCAACAGTACTTGAGTGTGTTAATGCGACAATGTCCACAATGTCCACATGACAGGTTGTGGTGTGATGCTGGCTCCTGTGGGCACACTGCTAAGGATTTCATTGGTCTGCGCTATGTGATCTGTGACAACTTCCGTCATGTCCATGTATGTTGGTACTTACCAGCCTCCAGTCCCCCCTCGATTCATGTGAGACTCTCTGGATGCATTATGGCAGGCACCTTCTCCTCCCATTCAGTGTAGGTTGGTGGTGGAATGGGAGGGCCGCCACCAGTTTTCTGTGCCGCCGCATGGTTCCTCTGGGCCCGTAGCTTGAGCCGGCCCTTGGGGTCACACCACCGCTTCCTGATGTCACGCACAGTGCATAGGGTGGTCCCTACGTCATTGACTTTACTGTGGATCCTTGCCCGCATCTGATTCTTGCACGCAGGTGGGGTGTGTTGGACCAGGTGCCCGTACAAATGTGGTTCTGCCCTGATTGTCTCATCTACCATCACTTTCAACTATAAGTCGGTGAAGTTGGGCATTTTCTTGGGGGGCATGGTGCAAATGAATGAGGGGTGCAGGGTGCAAGGTGATGTTGGAGATATGGTAGTGTGTGAGGTGTGTGGGTGGAAGTGGTGTTTTGTGGAGATAGGTGGGTGTGAAGTTGTGCAGTGTGAGTCAAGGGTGTCCTGTCTTTCTGTCTCAGCTTGTGGTGTGCAAAGGCTGCTGGTCCAGGTAGGGGTTGGTTTTCTACTGTGGTATGTGGGTGTGTCCACATGAGTGATGACCTCTAGATGTCTCTTCCATGCTGCGCATGGCTTTCCCTACCAGGAGCAAGTTGGGGTGTATCATTGTGGTTGTGTGTTGTGATTGTGGGCGGCAGGGGGTACAGGCACACTTCGGGCGTTGTTGTGAAGTTGGTTCCGTCCGCCATTCATTTGGCCTATGTGCGTGCGCGGCGGTCGGACGCAGTGCTCGGTCCGCCAGCTCCGCATTCTCATCGTATTTGGCCGTGCGGTCATGCCGCGGCAGGAGCGGCCTTTTCAAGCCTTTGCACAGCTTTCCCCGTCCGACGCGGTCGGATTTGCAGCTTTTACGAACGTGGTGGACGGTCTTTTGTGGCATCCTTCCGCCGCGTTCTGATTCTGCGTACATTGCATCGTAATTTGTCTGACGGAAATGCTGCGGGCCATGAGGCGATTCTTCCCAATACCATGGCGGTCGGAGGGCTTTTCCGTCCGTCATCGTAATGAGCCCCTAAATCAGGCCCTTAAAGTCCGCCGTGAATATGAACTAAAAGGGTAGATACAGCGATGCTATCATTAAATGTGGATTCCTTCTTCTCCTCCAACTCAAGTACTTTCTTCACTTCATACTTTTCAATCTGCACCCTGCCGTAGGTGACTCCCTTTTAAATTAGGCCCTCTGGTCTAGCCTAGATGATTGCCAGCACATTCACCTAGGGAAAGCCCAGACTATGATGAGTCAATTGTTCGATGAGTCTAGCAGAAGACCTTTCTACGATTAGTCAAGGAACACTTCACCCTCAGGAAAAACGTTTCAAACGCCCACCTCACAAGAAATGATGTTAAAGCCGCCACCATCCAATACCCATAACACCATCCATGTATGAGAGACCCTCGATCAGTCGGTTTTTCTGTCAGAATCTCCAAACCTGCTTTCAGAAAGCCCTTCAATATCCTTCTACATACTATATAGTGAGTTGCATGCATTTCATTTAACGTCTGGTTTCAAGCCTCAGTGTACTCGCTACACTTCATTCAAACATTTAAAGATGTTCAATATTATTTCATACAGATTTTGCAGTTCACCGAAAATCATAAAATTGGCTGTTTCTCCTGCTTTTACTGTCACAAAAGATAATTCGCTTTTTACCATTGGTTACAGTTGAAATTTCACACTTAATTCAGAAACCACAGCAGTGTTATGTGGTCCTCATATTTTAATAGGAACATTTCAAATCACATGTTTTCTATTTAATGTAGGGTGTTGACGAAAGCATGCAACTTTCACTGCACTTTTTTGTTTATCTGACACTACTGACATATATAACATGATATCTCCACTACAACAAACTGACAGAAATAATAAGTAATTGTGACAAAAACAGAATGAGTTGTCTCCTATGGGGAAATATACGTGCATTTTAAACAAACTAGCATGGCGTCTTTGGGATTTCATGTAAAATGTGAAGTTGTGTTTAAATGTCCATGTCCCCTTGTTATGTCAAGTTCTGTGATTGATTTTCGTAACTCATACTGCCAGAAAAGCTTGCGAAGCCGTCCTATTTTCAGCTTACAAGGTGTATTCTGCACAATACGTTTCAAGAATGTTTTTACATCAAAACCCTATGTGCTTCAAATTGATGTGAACTGGCAACTTCTGATAACCAACAGGTCTTGTTTTTAAAGAGAAAAAAGAGAGTGTGTGTGTATTTCTATATTCACTGAAAAAACTAAAGATTAAAGAGTTATACTTCAGGTAGTAAGCTTTTATTTTGACTTAGAATGTCACTGAAAAGCACTACCGCGTAAAAAACAAAAAAAATCCTTGACTTTGGCCAGCCATACATAACTGACATAGGGGGAGATTTACTAAGCTTATGCACTGTGTTTGCGTCACAAAAGTGACACAAAACGATGCAAAATCTTTTTTTTGTAATTTATTTTCCAGCGCTAAACTTTTTTAGCGCTGGAAATAATGTAAAAGTAATGCGAAGCAGCGCATTGCGCTGCTTCGCGTTACTTTGCGCCATGGGGGCGTACCAAGGGTGGTTCATGGGCGTTCCCATGCAACCACCCAAGGTTTCTCACGCTAAACCCAATTTACTAAAAACAGTAGATAGGGTTTAGCATGAGAAAACTGCGCCCTTTTCAACTAGGCACAAGGAAGGAGAAGTGCTTTCATTTCTCCTTCCTTTTCCGACTTTGTATGCGGCTGCACTGTGCACCATGCATACAAAGTGGGAAAAGCTTTCCCTTGTGTCGAGCATAGTATTTTGTACAGGAAGGGTACCCTTCCTGTACAAAACCTATGCTGGACTCATGCACACACCCTATCACTGCGGCGCTAAGGTGTGTGCATGGCGCACAGCAGCTGTAATCAGCGCCGGCCCAAGGGAAAGGGGAATAAACTGCCGTTACACTTACTCGTTATCTCAGATCATAACTGTTTTCGCAGGGAGCTAAAAACCTGGCTGTTCGACTCCTAACTGGCTTCTGTCTAAACCAAACTCCTGAGCTTCCGCAAAGCGCCATGAGACTTTCGGGTGATATGTGCGCTAAATAAATATTCCTGATTTGATTTGATTTGAGAGCCATGTCTTTGAAGATATGGCGCTCCCCTGCTCCTTCCCTGTCGCGCAACGCAGCACAGCCTCACGGGGGCTGCGCTGCGTCGCGCGACTTTTTTGTAAATCTCCCCCATAGTATATAACTTACACCGCCATAGATTTCAGATGTCATCCATGATGTAACATGTGAGGTGATAAACAGTGCACCACATGCTGAATCACGTTGTGGTAGTTATACTTATATGAATTACTTATAAATGCGCCTAGCCCCCCAAGTGGGTCCAACACCTCACCCTGACCCTGCATGGCCTTCAGACCTGCTTGCTGGAGAGTTATCTGTAGGGCCTGGCATGCAACAATGCCCTGCGCTCAACCCTTTATGAATTGCCAACACCCACATGAGTGGTCAACACGACACAGATCCCCATTCCACATTTTGTTTTTAATTAATCTTTTTTCTGGTCCTGCTCGACTCCTGTGGAACCGTGAAACATGAAGACAGAAAAACATTATTTTTATTTTATTTTTGTCCTTCTGGGCTCCCCTCCCCAGTCAGGTTAGGGGTCGGGGTATCCCTAACCTGGCAACTGTTGTGCTTTTAAAAAAAAAAAAAATTCAGGACTCAAGGACTGAGTCCCCTAGTTCTGTAATGGTAGCCTCAACAATTTTCTGCATGTTGCGACCGCTTATCATATCCCTCGGTACCACTGGACTCTTGAGGGCCCAACCAATCAGAATTCCTTTGTTTGTCAGTTTTTGTTGTAGAAGTCCTGCTGCAGTCCCAAGGCAACAAATATTTCTACATTTTTAACCTTAATTTCTCTAAAATGGCTAAACAGAATCATGCAAAAACACAAAAAACACACTTTCAAGATAAATATCTGGGGCCCGATTCACAAAGGTAAACTTCATAAAGGTAAACTTAAACCTGAAGTCTAACTTTATGCCTGCAGTCTAAATTTACACTTGAAGTCAAAGTTCAGACCTTAAGTCTAAGGTGCCCGATTCACAAAAGTAAAGTTACACCAATAGTCTAACTTAGACAAAAAGTCTAACTTTACTACTTTTCAGTATTCACAAAGGTAAGTTACTACTAGTAACTTTCCTACTCGAAATTTTACTAGAAGTAACTTTATTACTAGTAAATATACTAGTATCTTTACTACTAGTAACTTTATTACTAGTAATTCTACTAGTAGTAACTTTACTAGTAGTAACTTTGCTACTAATAAGTTTGCTAGTAGTAGAGTTACTAGTAGTAACTTACCTTTGTGTATACCAAAAGTATAAAAGTTAAACTTTTGGTCTAAGTTAGACTTTTGGTCTAACTTTACCTTTGTGAATCGGGCCCCTAGCTTTCTGTCAAATCTGGTGTAATTCTTTTCAGTTGTTTTGTCTGTATCAGTGTCTAATTTTTCTTATGGAAAATTCATGGGGGAAGAAGGAGCTGAGGCAGCTGAACTTATTTTGGGAAATCTTTGTGAAGATTCGTCAAATGGCGCCAAACTTATTAGCAAAAACCAAAATGCTCTGACTAGTAAAACTACATAGTGGCTAGCTATATATTACACAGTGACGGTAGTCATACACATATACATACACACATATATATATATATTTGTAGATATTATGCTCTATGTAATCAACTTGCTGCCCCTGCCTATCTTTTGCCTGCTCTCTGCTCTCCATTTGCATGCCCTTGCCAACTCTCTCCTGCCCTCTGTGGTCAGCTTGCCGCCCTTCCCTATGTCATCCTGACCTGAATCAACAGTTTGCTGCAGCTCCGCCCCTAACCGTTGTCCTTTGATTTCTATCTGCGTGCCCCTGCTCCCTCCTACCTGCCCTCTCTGGTCAGGTTGCTGCCCCAGCACACTTCTTCTTCCCCTTTATGGTTCATTGTGCTTCCACTTCCCATGTTGGTCTGCCTTCCTTGGATCAGTAATCTGCCCCTCCTCCTGGCCCCTCTCCCCTGCCTTCCTTTCTCCGTCTGTGTGCATGTGCTGCTTCCAGATGGCTGTATTTAATCAACCTACTCTCCCTGCTGATTCCAGTGTGCCCTCCGTGGTCAGCTTTCTGACCATAACCCATGCCTTCCATTCTCCCTATGCATGCCCCTGCCCTCTCCCTCCTGCCCTCTGTGGTTGATTGTGTTGCCCCTGATGGAGTGCCCTTCATAGTCAGTTTTCTGCCCCACCCCTCCCCTCTCCACCCTTTCCATATGTATGTAACCCAGCCCTCCTTCCTGCCTTCTGCCACCCCTTCTCATGACAGCCTGCCCTCCATGGTCAGCATGCTCCCCTGCCCTCTAATCTGTGCTCTGTTCACTGCCTGCATGCCTGTGCCCCATCCCACCTGCCTTCATGGGCAGCTTGTTGCCGCTGCCCATGCTGGCCAGCCCTCCATGGTCAGCTTGCTGCCGATGACCCTCACCCCTGCTCTCCATTTCCGGAGTGCATGTCCCTGTCCCTGCTCCCTCCCTTCGGCCCTTCGGCCCTCCGTGGTCCATTGTGTGTTGTAACTACCCATGCCACCTGCTTCTCCTCAGTTTGTCTTTCTAGAACACTAAAGATAACTCCTATGACAAAAAGAACCACCTAATTTTGTTAATTTCTAAAGGAAATGCTTTAGGTTTTACAGCTTTGATTCCATAAAGATGACTTTGGGTATTTCACACTTTTTCCATAAATAAAAATGTTAGCTCCAGTTTTTAAAACACTGTGGGAAGCTGAAAGTGCATGTTTCAGACTTTATGTCAAAATGTTTTACTATCATGGATGAGAAATTTGATAACTCATAGACAATGTGTCCCCATTTTAGCTTGCTAAAGCAGTAACTATAATTTCTATGACAAACAACCCCCCTCATTTTGTTAATTTCCAAAGGAAATGCTTTAAGTTTTATAGGTGGGAATCCATCAAGAGGGCTTCAGTTGTGCCACACTTCTGCCATAAATACAGAATTTTGGCACTCTTCTGTTAGAACACTGTGGGAAGTTTCAGTAGCACACTGGGGAGTTAACTGACAGAGATTGCCACTTCTGTTGGTAGTAGGTTTTACTCAGAATATCAGACTTTATTCTCACATAGTTGAGAAAGATATTGTGAAATTATAGAAACTGTGCTCTAATTTTAGCTTTTAAAGCACCTCCTATAACCTCGATGAGAAAATCATGAGAGAAAACAGTTTTCTCCCAAACATGTTCATCAGCTCACAGCAGAGGATTAGCATTTTTCACTGGGTAAAATCCTTTAAGAACATGCTACAATCCCAAAAACGATTATTGTACCACCAAAATAAAATGCATATTGTGACTAAATTATGATCTCAGCCTTTATAAGCGCTACTTTTTGTGACCCGTAAAACTTGCCATTCACTTCAATGCATATCATTGTGCTGGTGTCCTGGATTTGCAGGTGTAGCACATTGGGATGGATTTTGAGATGTTTTGTCTGTGGTGTCTTGGATCATTTCAACTTGCGCTCCAGTTACTTGCAGTGGTGTTTTATCAGCTGAGCACCAGCTGACATGTGGTTGGCATCTAGCCATTGGGTTGTCCTTGATGGGGGCCAGGGTGTCAGTACATGCGATGATCAAGCTATTCCATTTCTTGTCAGCACTCGGCAACTTGCTGGAGTGCTTGTGTCGGTGTACAGACTGTGGGTCCAATCCTGTTTCATTGTTTTTCCAGCTGCAGTAGGCAGATCCAGTAGTGGCAGATCTCTGGTGGTGCCAGACGGGAATGTTCAATTGACAAGGGAGTGGTCTTTAAGTTCATAGGTGATGACTTCTCAAATGTGATGTTGCTGGGTAGCTGAAAATTGGGTCTAAAAGGTTTCCAAGGTTTTCTTGGAGGGCTAAAAAATTTGCTTCAGTGCTGTCTTCTAGGTGAACGTTTAGGTCTACAAAGAGGATGAAGGTGCTGAAGTTGATGATGCTGGCTGTGACAAAGTCTGAGATATTGATGGCGAACATGGCACAGGGTCCTGATGATTTGTAAATGAGAGTTCCGTAAAAGGAGAAATTGGCTGTGATGCATAGTTTGAACATGAGCTGTTTATGTAGCTGGTGGAAATGTCCATGGAGACGTGGCAATTGATGATGTCTGTGAATTTGATGGTGAATTCCAGGTTTGTGCTGATGCTCTTGCCTGATGATCTTGTGTCCAGGGCAATGGCTGTAGCAATATCTAGGTCTGAGGTTGGGTTCAGCCATGTCTCCATGAGGAAAAGCAGATCCAGAGAGTGGTTGTACAGTAGGTCCCATATTTCTGTGGTGTGTTGTGTGAGTAATTGGGTGTTGAGGATCATGCAAAAGAGTCTGAAGTGCTGTGTCGGAGGTTGCTGATCTGAGTGAGTGTGAGGGGGTGGGGAGCTGGGTATTGTTGGCACGGGAGTGGTGGTAGTGAGATGTGAGAGAGTGCATGAGAACTTGTAGGAAGCACTGGAGAAAGCTCCTTCAGTGTTGTGTTGTTTGGTGCAGCAGCAGTGCACCAAGAGGTAGTCAGGGTTGAAGACACTGAGGAATGTGGCTGGGTAGCAGTGGGTGGGGATGGAAAAGGGTTCCTAGTGTTGTGCACAGTCCAGGCACAGATGGGTGCAGATGGGCTTGCCTTGGCATGCCAGCAGCATGCCCGCATTGTGTGCCTGCACTGCATTTGCCATTAAGTAGGACCTGGGAGGTGGGAGGATCGGGTGTGCTGATTTAGAGAGGGGTGTAGGAGGTGGGAGAACGGGAGGCATGAAAGCCAGATATAGGACAGGCATGGAGGCAGAATGGGCAGAACTTGGCCAAAGTAACAAATAAGGAGAACAAAAACAGACAAAACAAATTACAAAAAACATAAAGAAAGTCACAAACAAAGGGCACAAAAAAGGCACAATAGAGGGCATAAATGATAGAGAACAGTGGCGAAAAGCACAACAAGACGCACAAAGAGAGCAAAAAGAGCTTAACAGAAGGCAAGAAGGACAGAAAACAGTGGCCAAGAGATAAAAAGAGCACAAAAGAGAGCAAAAAGAGAACAATTGGTAGAACACAAGGTGAGTAAGGAGAAAGAAGGCTGAGGGCCTGATTCACAAAAGGCCTCCACACTTGTGGCGGACGCCCCGCAGTCATGGGGAGTAGCCGCAATTTGGATGGAATCTTCACAATAAGAATTTTCATTCTGAAGATTCCGCCAAAGTGCAGAGATTGCCTCATGACTGTTGGGCCTCCACTACGAGTGCAGAGGCCCTTTGTGAATCAGGCCCTGAGGGAGAGAAACAGAGAAAGTTTGAGAGAGACATAGCGGACTGAAGTGAATCAAGGTGGGAGGCACAGGAGCTGGGTCCAGAAGGGCTTTGCCTGTATGGAATACCGAGTGTAGATAAGTCCTGTGCGGGGTTACTGCTCTGTACTTGCTCAATGTCTGGTCCATGCTACAGGCACCATTAAGTAGGTTCTGGGAGGAGGGACGATCGTGGGGGGGTTTGGGCAGAAAGAGAAGCGCAAGGTGGGAAGCGGAAACAGGTAAGCAGGAGGTGGGAAAGGAACAGATACAGCATGGTCAGAATCAGACAGGAGCCAAAAATAAGGGGCGCAAAAAGAAACAACACAAATTACAAAAAGAACAGAAGACAATTGTGGTATCCATAGTGATTGTTTATCTAGCCTGAGCCTGGAACTCCGGGATGTCATCCGGAGAGCCTGACTCAGGTGATAGAATGTGCGGGATTTGAAGGGGGCGGCAGTTGTGGTCTTTGCCTGAGCTTTATGTTGGATGGGATTCTCTCATCCCAATAAAGAGACTTAACTTCGACAATAAGCAGTTTCTCTTCCCTTTATTTACTGCATCTTGAAATGTCACACTGGCGTAGTCGGCAGGATTGGAGTGAGAGAATCCGAACACAGCCATCTGAAGGGCCGTGCCACGACTTGGACCTCAATCACAACTGTGAGAGCTGTGCTGTGATGAAGGTCATCATCTGCATGAGCACACCAGGCATCCAGCGAGATTGGTATTGTAAGACATTGTTTTTCTTCCTTATATATGTACGTATCTAGTTGGCAACTCCAGCGTATCTCTGGTGGATGCCAGCGCTGAGAAGGGTGGGAGCACCCTCTTTCAAAATCACCTCCTCCAGGCTACCACAAACGTTTGTTCTTCATTAATTGTGACTTAATACAGGCCTGTGTGTTCTTACCTTTTCAGGCCTTCTCCATCTTCTCTACCGAATGATGGTAGTGACAGTTGATCTTGGTGCTTCGTTTCAGTGATGCACACACTGGTGCTCACCTCTTCTTTTAGTTTGCTTGTTGGCCTACTCAAAGCACACCGTTTCAGTGGTGCGCACACTGGTGCTGAAGTTCCCACTTCCTGCTTGGCCATGTACTGGTGCATTGACCTGCTTTTCTGCGCAAGCGCACCCTTCCTGTGGTGCGTACAATGCTGCTGGTGTTCCCATTTCGTTCTTGGCTGTACGCTGGTGCGCTGTCCTGCTTTCTGTGCAAGTGTACCATTTCAGTGGTGCTCACACTACTGCTGAAGTTCTCACTTCTAGCTTGGCCTTGCACTGGTGCGCTGACCTGCTTTCCTGCGCACACTGCTGTGGATTCTTCCATTTCTCTTTGATCGTCTGCGTGTTGTTTCAGCGGCATGCACGCTAGTCTGTTGTTTTTTTCCTGGCTCAATGCTTCACTTCCATGCTGTCTCAGCTACACCTTCTTCATGTTGCTAGTGCCTAATCCTTTTTTTTTCACACCATGCTTAAACTCCATACTGAACAGGGCTTTGCGTTTGCACTTGGGTGAGTACCTTGGTGTTCTGCTTGGGTACGCTGCGTTTTTTCTTTTTTTTCTTTTTTCTTTATCTACTGCACACTGGTTTCTAATATAGTCTGTTGTAATATCCGTTGTTTTTACCCTACAAAATACAAAATATTACTCCTCCACCTTTTTTTCTAGCAGCTCCAGGTACTCCTTTAATTAAGTTTCAAAAATGGAAGAAAGTCTTCAAAAGGTATGCCAGCGTGTGTGGAGCTTCTTTGTGTCACTAGCGAAAAGCCTTGTTATTATTGCATTGTTTGGGGGCCGAAGGCCAAGAAATATTTGATCATCTTCCTTCTCTTTCGCAGGCAGACTTGGAGGATTTAAATGAATATGAGTTATGTCTTAAAAAACTGGATACTCATTACTTACCAAAGGTTAGCACCATTCTTGAATGCTACCACTTTGCTAGGAGGTTTCAGAACATTGACAAGCCTGTTGAAGATTACGTCACTAATTTGCGTAAACTAGCTTCTACATGTAGATTTGGCAATTTAACTGATAAACATGTCAGGGATCAGTTTATGGTGGGTTGTGGCATAAAAAAGTTGAGAGAGGAACTTTGATTGAAAGGTGATCCTACTTTGGATGAGGTTCTTGTTGTTGCCAAATGCATAGAACATTCAATAAAGTGTATTGGTGTGATAAAGAAAGAAAAAGAAAAGGATCAGAGTGTCAATGTGATCATAGAAAAAACAAAGAAAACTTCTGTTAAACCTGATGTAAGTGGACACAAAAATATACCTGCAACTGTACCCAAATGTTATTGCTGCAATGCAACTACTCATCTTGCCAATGATAAAAAGTGTCCTGCTCTTAAGATGACATGTTCTAAATGCAATCTGTATGTAAAGCAAAAGGGGCCATAGTTAAAGAAATCTTTGTGAGCGATGATTCCGTGGCAGAGGGCAATGATTTCATCTGAGGACAAATTGTGCTTCAAGTAAGTAACCACTGCAATAACAAACACAGTCCAGTTGATGCAATTTGTGTTGAAGGGGAAACAACTGATGTCCTCTGTGATTCAGGAGAAAAATTACTATTGTCTCTAATGAGTTTTTCTCCAACAAGTTGGCTCACAAAGTCAAGTTGCTTCAACCTGATATCAAACCATGTGCATATGGTGGGGAGCCTATAAAATTACATGGTTATTTCACTGGGGTTATAGATTACAAACAACGCCTCACATGTGGCAAAGTTTATGTTTCTCAGAAAGGTGACAGCATAATTAGTTGGTCGCACCAAGGTGATCTGGGGGTCATGCTTGATCCTGGTAGCACCACACACATTAAACTCATGGATTGTTCCTCCCCGAATGTTAATTCTGTTTCTGACCCACTATTGTTCTCTCAACTCAAGACGGATTTTCCCAAGGTGTTCAAGGATGGCTTAGGATGCTTGAAATCTTCTAAGCACGAGATTTGTTTGGTCGATCAAGCAAGACCAGTTTGCTGTAAAGTTAGAAATGTTCCTATTGCCATTCATGAGGAATTGAAGGAGGAAATAATGAAGCTTAAAGCTGAGGGTATAATTGAGGAGGTTGAGGGAACCCAGTGGCTTGCTCCCATAGTTGCAGCAAGGAAGGCCAACAGCAACTTACATCTCTGTGTGGACCTTAGGGATCGTAATAAGTGTGTTTTGATGAATAGATATCCCCTTCCGAATATCTCCGAATTGATTATGTTGTCTGGTGGTGTTACTGTCTTCAGTACTATTGTCTTAACTAGTGCTTACCACCAGATCGAATTAAAGGAATCTTCAAGGGATCTCACTGCATTTATAATGCCCTTTGGTACTTTTCGATTTGTTCGGTCTCCGCATCTTCTGTTTTTCAGTTTGACATGGAAAAAGTACTTTATGGCACTACTGGTGTCTGTGTTTATCAAGACAACATCTTGATTTTTGGGAAAGATTCTGTGGAGCATGACACTAGACTAAGGGAAGTGTTAGGTAGGTTGTCTGAATGGAACCTCACAGTAAAAGCTGAAAAGTGCAGTTTGGCACCAAGTCCATAAAATAACTTGATCACATAGTGTCAGGTGAGGGCATTGTTCCCAAGGATGAGTTAGTCAACATGATCATGCACATGAGCCCTCCTACTTCTCGAGAAGAATTAATTAAATTTTTAGGCATGATTGAGTTCTATTCCAAATTCATTAAAGGGTTTGCTGAACTGAGTGCTAATATGAGATCACGCTTGAGGAAGGGTGTTGTGTTTTCCTGGGACTCTCTCTGTGAAGAGGAATTTAGGTCACTCAAATTTCATCTTAGTGTGGCACCCAAGCTTAAAAATGTTGTTCCTCAAAGGAGGTCAATTGTTACCAATTTCATTTAGTGATGTCATTGGTGATGTTAATGGCCATGCGATATGTAATGCATTTAACAATCTCATTTGTAATGTCTTCTGCTAGATCATATGTGAGCTTGCAATCAGTGAATTGTGGAGAGTTGTGGTTGAACTGCTCACTACAAGTAGGGCATTACAATGTCTTTTAGGATTTGGATCATAACATTCTTCCCAATGAAGCTTTTCATTGTAAATATTATTATCTGATCTGGGTCAAGAACCATAGTTTCCCTCCAGAATGGTTTTCAGTGATTTGTTGGATACCTTATATGTTGGGCCTCTAGACAAAATATGAACCTACTGGTCATTTTTTTCAGCTATCCGCTACAGGCGAAGGGTGTGGCCCTCCACCACACACTGTGCCCTAAAACCCACCGCCTACTGCCTTGAGCCAGTGAAATGTGGGTGTATGACATTGCCTTGGTCTATATGTATTAGGGGTTGGTGGAACTTGCAGAGTTTCACTCCGTGGATTTCTGAGGAGTTATATAAAAATTCTGTGAGATTCCACAGAGTTCCATCAACAGACGTAAAATATACATGTTGCGCTGCTAGTGCTGCATTTAGCATGAGAAGCACTGAAAAAATCAACACGATCGCCACCATGTGGTGCGCAATAGCATCCAGCCATTTGAGTGATTTTGCTGCCACTGAAGTAGAAAATCTACTTGAGTGGCAGCAAATATACTCGAAAAGCAGCCCTCTGACCCTGACCACCCGTGTTAGAAAATGGTGCTAGGGGATGCCAAATTTTGCTCTAATTCATGGAGACTTGAGTGAAAACATTCTGCCATGTGGCAATCGTGGAATGTGGTCTGATTTCTATGTTACAAGAGTAACACAGAGTTGCCAAATTCCACCAATTCTACAGGCAAAATGTGACATTCCATCCACCTCTGTTGTAGACATGGATTTCCGCCAAAATCTGGTGCCTACCTGTGTCTGAAATAACGCTGTGGTGCACCACATGTTAACAAATCTGGCTTCTTTTCCATTGATTGTGTGAACTTTGAAAGTAAATGGTAACACAGATAGGGTGTTTAGAAAGTAAGGTAAGTTACACTATGTCAGCATCACATAAACTTAATTTGGGAAAATGGAAATGTTATGGATTTCTAATGTATCATCTGTGTTTTAACTTGTATGTTCTGAGAAGTTCTGAGTATTTTAAAAGCATTTCCATAATGTCAAGATCAGATGGGTAGTCACTCCATAGGAAAAAAACATGGATGTTAGTAAAGGTGATCTTTCTAAACTTTCTTACTTCAAAAATGTATGTGAAATTAAACATGTAAGGTAATGACAAAGTTCAAAGTGAACACATGATGGGACAGCACTCAAAAAACCCACATGTACTTAAGTTCCCATATTAATACACTTACTTATCATCTCTCTGCTTCTCATACTCTTCCAGCTGAGCAGGGAGGGTCCGCCATGCAGCTTTCAGGGGCCTCCGGTATAGTTGTGTATTGTGGGGGTGCTAGATAGGTAGCTGGGAGGACAAGCCATAATTTCCCGGGTCATAATCCAGGCCCTGAAATGAAGGTCCTCCCAGCGGTTGAGACACATGTTTCCACAACTGGGTGTGGACATTCAGAGCACTGAATCTCGTTGTGATCTCTTGCTTGTGCTGCATTGCTGGCACTAGGTATCAGGACACCCTTAAATGTTATATACTTGCCGACGACACTCTGTGTAATGATGCTTGATTCACTCTCAGGGAAGGGAAGAGACTTTCTCATCAAGTCCCACAACCATGTTGAGGGCAAGAATTTTATAAGTAGCAGCAGGATTTTATGTTATGTTGTCTTATGTCATCTTATGTTATGTTATATTGATTTGTATAGCACATTAAACACCTGAGAGGGTATCCAGGCGCTTGGGCAGGTGAAGAGGTGTGTGGTCACAAGGTGCTTATATGAAGAGCCAGGTCTTTAGTTTATTACAAAACTGAAGAAGTGAGGAGGAGTCTATGATTTGTTGAGGGAGGCTGTTCCATGTCTTGGATGGAATGTAGGAGAATGAGTGACCTCAAGTTTTGCTTTTGTGGATGCAGGGAATGTGTAAGTGAGAGTGAGGAATAGCTTAGGTGTCCAGTTGGCTGGTGAAAGTATATAGAGCTGTTCAGGTATTCTGGTACTTTTTATGTAGGGCTTTGTGTGTGTGCGCAAGAAGTTTGAATTGTATGTGCTTGTGAATGGGGAAGGAGTGAAGCTTCCTGAGGTGTGGTGTGATATGGGTGTGGCATGGGAGGTGAGTATGACTCTTGCAGTGCTGTTCTGGATGTCTGGATTCTGTGTAGGAGTTGTTTGGAGATTCAGCGTAGAAAGTGTTTCTGTAGTCCAGCTTGCTGGTGATGAGTGCTTGCGTGATGGTCCATCTTGTGTTCTGAGGCAACCACTTGAAGATCTTCCATGGCATGCATAGGAATTGGAAGCAGGAGGTGCACACTGCTTTGACTTGAGAGTCATGTTGACCTTGTGGGCTAGGATAATCCCTAAATTTCTTCTGTGATCTGTGGGTGTGGGTGTTGGTCCTCGCTCTAACGGCCGCCAGATGGAATCCCATGGGGAGGCCTTGTTGCCAAAGACCAGTACTTCCGTCTTCTCTGAGTTGAGCGGCAGGCAGTTGCTTTGCATCCAGTGTGCTACCATGGTCAAGTGGTTGATGAAGTTCATTTGTGTGGTGGTTGTATTGCCCGTCAGGGAGAGGATGAGTTGGGTGTCATTGACATAAGAGATGACAGTGATATCTTGTGATCGGATGATGTTGGTGAGCGGTGTCATGTATATGTTGGAAATGGTGGGACTGAGGGCTGATTCCTGTGAGACTCCGCATATCAATTTCTTGGTCTCTGATGTGAAGGGTGGCAGCCTATCCTTTGGGTTCTGAGGAAGGAACAGATCTATTTAAAAGTGGACCCTTGTATGCTAATCTTGTGGAATCTTCTAATGAGGGTGCTATGTGAGACAGTGTCGAAGGCTACGGGGATGTCAAGCAGGATGAGGGATGCTGTTTCTCCTTGGTCCAGGATGATTTGAATGTCATTAGTAGCCACGATGAGTGTTGTTTCTGTGCTGAGGTTCTTTCTGAATCCTGATTGAGTGTAGTCTAGAAGATGGTGAAGTTCGAGGTGGGTTGTAAGTTACTTGATGATGGCCTTCTCAATCACTTTGACTGGATAGGGGAGCAGGGACATGGATTTAAAGTTGCTCAGTTGATTCAGATCAGCTGAAGAATTCTTGAGGAGGACGTTAATTTCTGTTAGTTTCTGTTCATCTGGGAAAGTGGTGGACATGATGGAGGTGTTGAAGATGTGGGTCATGGTGGTGCTGATTGGTGATGTTCTCAGGTTGTAAATGTAGTGCAGGCATGGGTCCTTTGGTGCCCCTAAGTGAATAGTCTGCAAGAATGCCACTTTATCATTTCTGGGGAGGGTTGTCCATTTGGTCAGGTGGCTGTCTTGGTTGGTGGTTAGTAGGTTAGGAACAAGTTCTCTGGGGTTGGGTTGGTGTATGAAGCTGCTGTGGATGTTTGCGATTTTGCTGTGGAAGAAGTTGGATAGGTTGTCGCAAAGTTGTTGGAAGGCAGCAATGTGGTCGACAGAGGCTGAGGGCGAGGTGAAATCATTAACAATAAAGAAGATCTCCTTGCAGCTTCTAGAGCATCCTTTAATGTTGTCCACTAGCGCTGTTTTCTTGGTGTCTATTATTTGCTGGTGATAGCTTCCAAGTGCAGCCTTGTAGGTAGTTTTGTTGGTGGTGTCTTGGCTGGCTCTTCATTTCCTTTCTAGCTGTATACAATGTTGTTTTGTGTCTTGGAGGTATTCTGAGTACCAGCTGGCCTGTTTGTTTGATCTATTATGCTTAGAGGAGGATGAAGCTTGTAAGAGAGGATGGATCAGAATGATCATAAAATGACCAACTTCCTGTAGGTCATTTCAGTTTGTTGTAGTAGGCAGTGATCTCTGCCTTTTTGGCAAAGTCTCTGCCATGGGTGCAGAAGGAAAATCAAAGCAGGGATAATTTGTGTACCTAATACATGTGAATTAAGTTACGGTTTTAGAATACTTGTAAAAAAAAAATGAGTGTAACATGAGTTGTCTCAGGATTGTATCTATGGACAGTGTGTTAGTCATCCACCATTTATCATTGACAAGAGCATGTCCAACCACATAAATGCAGCATCTATACTAGCAGCTCAAATGAAAAATGAGTTGCCCAGCTGATTCCCACATCTGCATACACTGACCTCTATTCTGTTCCCCACCTTGGGTACGTGGATGTGGGCATAGATCATGGTCAAGGCCGATATAAAAGCCCTGTTACATGGCAATGTTGTGTAACACACAACAGGCTAAAACAATCTTACATAAAACTTCTGGGAGTACACCATCACACCCTTGCACTGTCCAGACATCTGAATTGTGACTTGAGAATGCCCAAAAGGTCATTAAATAATGGCACTTGTACGTATATGCGCTGTATTGTACCTCTACTGACACACTGTTGTTGGACTTGGGTAGGGTGAGAAGAGAGAGCATAGCTGCGATCAGCTGCACAAAAGCACGTGAATTTCTTAAAAAGAAGCCTCAATTCCAGTTGTGCTCCATCATGCCTACCAACATGTGGCGTGGGTCATGTTAATGTGTATGTAAGATTGCTCCAATTGACTCTGTATTATAGTGATTATAGATTTTGTTGAGATGCAATCTCTAGATGCAAATGTATGCCCAGTGTGAGGTGTTGTTATTTACAAATAAGCCACATGTAACCAAAATCCTCAGAAACCAAGCAACATGCAAGAGGTGACTGTTGGAAAACGTAGCTGTCATATGTGCTTTCAGGAAAGGTAGCTTAAATGCTAGTCAAACAGACCCTGCTATTGCAGACAGCCCACACTTTGATGGAGTGCCATTGGTGTCTGTTGCGGAAATGGTTTTCTGTGCAGTGAGGTGGCTGACGTGCAATGTGAATGCAGTCAGTGGCACCTAGCATAGGAGGGAAATCGGCAAAGGCATTCAATTACCTTGCCTCCCTTTGCCTTTCTACACTATATCACGCTCCACTGTACAACACTCCACTCTGCTGTATTACACCCAGCACCACTCCACTCTATGCCACTCCACTCTGCGCCACTCCAGTCTATGCTATTCTACTGTACATCACTACTCTGTACCTCACTCCACGGTACATCACTCCACTGTACGCCACTCCACTCTTTGCCATTTCACTCTATGCCAGTCCACTCTAAACCGCTCCTCGCTACACAATTCCACTCCGCACCACTCCACTCTATGCCACTTCACTGTGCAACACACCACTATACGTTATTCCTCTCTACACCAATCCACTCCATGCCACTCCAATCTACGCTATTCCACTGTTTGCCACTTCACTCTATGCCACTCCACTGTACAGTATTGACTGTACGCCACTCCACTGTATGTCATTCCACTGAATGCTACTCCACATTACACCACTCGACTCTACCCATTTCCACTCCACTCCATGCTACTCCACTGTACTCCACTCAACAACACTATATTCCACTCAACAGCAGTCTGGTGTAGTGTGGTACTTGAAACGTAGCTTGAAAGCGGGTGAACATATGTAGATGTAATGTGGTAGGAATATATATTATGAGGTGTGAATGCTAATTGTAGGTAGCAGGTGTAAATAGTGTAAGTGTTAAAATAGTTAGGGCCAGATTTACAAAGCTTATTGTTTGTGGTTACCAAATTGCAACTGTTTGTGATTCGCTATTTGATAATCGCAGACACTAATATACGAAAGTGTGTTTTACACTTTCTGTGATTCACAGTGGTCACAAATAGACCTACCTCATGAATGTGAATGAAGTACGCCTCAGTTTGCAACCCATTAGGGATCACAAAAATCATAGGGACGGTGGCCTTCTGGGGTCAGCAGACCACCATGGTTATGATTGCTTTTAGAAAAAGCTTTTTTTGTTTTTTTAAATGCAGCCCATTTTTCTCGAAGGAAAACGGGAAGCTTTTTTTTTTTTAAGTTTTCTCTTTTTTTTTTTTAAGTGTAGGCAGTGGTCCGTGAGACCAGTGCCTGCTCTTAAAAAGTATATATTTTTTCATTCTCAAATGGGAAGCGGACCCAGGAGGACCCCTTCCCTTTTGCAAATGACTTTCAACCAACTTCGATTTGGTGGTAAAATGTGAATGTTTTGCAACTTCATTTTGGTCGCAAAACATTTGTATGTACCAATGTAAATTGGTACTAGGAAGGAATGCCCTAAACACACCCCTTCCAAATACTGATTTGCAATCCCAAATTATCAATTCGGTAACAGGGTACCAAACCACAATTTGGGCTTTGTACATTTGAAAATTTCTTTTTGCGCTCGGAAACGGCCGGATTCTGTGAATCGGGCCATTTGCGAATGCAAAAAAGCTTCGTACATCTGGGCCTTAGTTTTGTGCCATGGTATACCGCGGTAAGTTCATGGTATACCATGGTACATGCTGTTGAGAAGGAATCATGTAATTTGCTAATGGGTGTTTTTACAAAACGTCAAAGGCAGCCATGTATTCTTTGCATGCTTTCGCTGTGTTCTGGGTTAGAGAGTTAGTTATAGGTATTAGATTTTATTGTTTTCCACTAGCTATTACCACTTTATTAAAATGTTAGTATGCTACTTTATTGAAGCGTTAATAGGTAGAGAAATGCATTTATATTTTTCTATATATTTGTACAGCAGTGTATGGAAAGCAATGCTTTTAAAAAGAAATATGTTAAAAATTGTAAATCCACTGTAGTACACTAAATTTGAAAATATAGTGTAGTACAGTGTATTTTAATTTTATTTACAGATTTTAATTTTTAATTTTTGTAAGTACCATTGTACTCCGTAATTTTTTTAATTAATATATTGAAACTTAAATATAATTTCCCCTACCTATTACCACTTTAGTAGTAAGTGGTAATAGGTAGGCAAAAAACATATGAAACCTAACACGTGCCTATATCTGAAGGTCTTACGCTGAACACAGGCAAAGTGTACTGAAAAGAAAATGTCTGCCTTTAATTTTTGTAAAGGCAGTCATTAGCCAACCACATAATGCCTTCTCATTGCTATGTACCACAGTAGTTTTGCGTAACACCATGAAATACCGCAAAATTTCGCAAAACTACAGCATCAACATATATTACTACATTTAAGTGCCTTATAGCTTCAGAAATACTTATCCCACTTACCTGTAGTATGTAAAAGGATCATCTGCACATCATACTATACAGTCCTGCGAAATTTAATGACAATGTGTTCAACCATTTTCATGCTATATGCGATACAAAAGCCTATGGAAAATGCATTGGTGGAAAAACAAATTTTGGGACCCCCTTTTATATTTGCATCCCCTTGACCGATTACCGCAAAACTTTCCATCCTCTGCCAATGAAGAAAAAGCCATAGGTCTGGAAAGGCTCATGGAGATTCGTCAAATGGGTGCAAAGTTATTAGCGAGCAACAATTTCAAAGAGCTCCATTGCCTGGGTATCCTAACTATAACTACAGATTGACTACCGCCACTCTGTATTATATATAATATACATGAGATTCTGTAATCCCTGTATAAATGCCAGTCACAAATCGCTTTTCAATTGGTGACTTGTGACACACCAAGTTGCCAATTATAAAGAAAAGACATCAGAATTTGACTATTATAAGGTTATTACAGTTGAGTTAGAAGCTAGAATTTTTCTGCATGTTTCTACACCTTCCAAGCTACTGCAGCTTTTTTTTAAACTGACTTGTATTGAATTGTTTCTAATATCTGTTTGCACAAATATCTAACAGATTTTTGATGTGTTTAATTGTGCACTAGAGTTTTTTTCCATATTTGCAAATATGCTCACTCTTTCATATGAAAGAGCTACACACCAAGGTTTTAGGTGGTTTGGGGGAAAGTGATGGTATGACCATGTATTATATGGATTTAAAGTACCCCCTCGTGTACATGATAAGGATTTTGCAAACCACCTCAGAGTTCCATAACCTTATAAAGGAACTTGGCCTTTGGCCTCGTTCCTATATATGGTTGTGAAACTCCTCTGTGACTTGCAATTTCCTTATAATATACTGCAGGGGGTACTTTATCCCTTACAAATGTTAATGTTACGTTATAGTTAGGTCAAAATGTTTTTTTAAATGTAACATTTTAAACAAAATAAATACTGAATTCCACCATCTCTAGTTAACTCAAGAAACTATAACTAGTGCCCTTGTCATGCACTGCTGATGACCTCACATATTACAACACTCATTACATGTTCTATGATATTATTGATAACGTCACTGATGACAATTGAAATGAATGAATGGAATTGCACCACATAACAATAATATTCTGTTATGAGAGTGAACATTTGTAATTTTCTGCCAAGTTTGCATTTTTAATGGCGACAGAGCGCAATAAGGGCTGCAGTACTTAAGCTGAGTTTCACTATTTCAAATGCATCGCAAGTGGGGGGGTCTAAGTTAGCTTTAAATTATCATGGAAAAGTTTGCACTCTGAGCAACCAAACCTGCTAAACAGATTTGCTCCAAACCTGGCATGAAGAAGAAAGGTCAGTTAGAAAAAGCCCTATTTTGGTTTGGCATAAATTTAGTCATCAAAGCTTTTGGGGGATTTCAATAGAAAATGATGTTAAGTAGACTTCAAGGGATATTCTTTGCTGCATTTGGATCATTATTCTGCAAGCTCTTCAAAGAGGATTCAAGTATTGAAAATAAAAAAAACGGATTATGATTAGACTAGGTAGAATTTTCTACCCAAGACAATTGTAGGTTTCGTGGTTCTCAGAATTAAATCTGATAGGCCTTTTGTGGCAGACATATTTTTGCTGTCAACGTTACACAATGTGAGAGATCAGAAGCTGTTCAAATGTACTATGTGACTGAAAGGCAAATTAGGGACGATCCGAGTGACATGAGGGAGAAACCCCTTACTCTAGTGAAGATCAAAATGGCAATTCTTTCCTTCAAAATTATGCAACTGATATATTTCACATAATCAGCCTTTTAATTCCTAAAATTGGCACTGAGGGGATGGGGTCTTGGTGCTGGGCAAAGTCAAAGGAAATGTCCTGCGACCAGATCCCATTGTCATGTGCACTTTGGATGTGCACAGTGCACTTTATGGGCAAGAAGGCTGAGCACAGAGCATGGCATGAGGCCAGACCTTTCATTTTTAGCAGGGTCCTGGAGGGCCAGATCCATACCAGATTTTTTAGCATTTCCCCATTTAAATGTTATGTTATGTTAATATGTTTTATAGAGAGCGCGAATACCCGAGGTGTCTTTGGTGCTGCCTTGGAGAAAAGATCGAGATTAACCCTGGGCAGTGAACTCCGCTCCGCTCGCGGAGTTTGCAGAGTTTTCCGCACTCTGCGTTACGCGGAGATCACAGAGTTCCCAAAAACTCCGCTTCGCGGAGCGGAGTTTTTTTCCTTGCTTGCGTTCATCAGCGTCATGTTGGCGAGCGCGAGGGAGGAAAATCCACCTCCCAGTGAGATTTTTTCTCATTCGTGATCGCCAACATCAAGTTGGTGAGCGCAAGAGTGGAAAATCAACCTCCCAGCGAGATTTCTCAACGCGGGGGGTCAGATTTCTCATTGCGAGTGGTCGCGTATGCTCGCGACCGCTCACGTTGAGAAACTGTCCATTCGTGTTGAGAAAGCTGCAGCTCGAGTAAAAATCTACTCGAGCGGCAGAAAGGAAAGCAGCGCCTGCTTGCGCTGTGCATGGTGCCATTCGCGATGATTGCACAGTGCAGACAAGCATCCGGTACCGCAAATAACAGCGAACTGCATTTTTCGATAGCACGCCACCGCTTGGGGAGCTCCGCGTAGCACAGCGGAGTTTTTTTTCCACTTCGCTGAGTTCAGCCGAACTTCGTGAACTTCGCCCAGGGTTAATCGAGATCAGATAAGCGGGACGGAGGTCCTGAGACTAATGATTGAAAAGCCAGGTTTTCAGGGTTTTTCTAACAGCCCTCATCAGCCAGCCTTGCACACTTTGCCACTGGATTCAAGCTAGCCTGGCTGAAGAGGGCTGTTAGCCCGAAACCGGTCCCAGGATGCTTGTTTCCGGTCCAGGGAAGACATGGCTTGGCAGTTCGGGCTGGACTGTTCCCATGAGGCACAGGGTCAAGACTGATTTGCATATAGCTGTGTCTGAACTGGGGTGGCAACGTGAGCTAAAGAATGATGATGGATTCAACCCAGATCTGTGACTGGGGGTGAGTGTTTCAAAAGTTTCAGCACTCCGTCCATCATCTCCTTGTATTTGCTTTGTTCGCCCTAAGTTGGCAGGGTATGCCCAGACGTGGGTCCCTTGCTCACTTTGCCACTGGATTCAAGCTAGCCTGGCTGAAGAGGGCTGTTAATCCGAAACCGGTCCCAGGATGCTTGTTTCCGGTCCAGGGAAGACATGGTTTGGCAGTTCGGGCTGGACTGTTCCCATGAGGCACAGGGTCAAGACTGATTTGCATATAGCTGTGTCTGAACTGGGGTGGCAATGTGAGCTAAAGAATGATGATGGATTCAACCCAGATCTGTGACTGGGGGTGAATGTTTGAAAAGTTTCAGCACTCCGTCCATCATCTCCTTGTATTTCCTTATATTTAGAAAGGGCCTTGCTGTATTCCAATTTTTCATCAGCTGAGTAGTGCCTTCGCCATTATTGTTCCAAATTCTAATACATTCTTTTTTGTGTTTTTAGATTCACTGACTACCAGGGCTCTAAGGGTCCTCTTCTGTTGTTTAAATGTTAAGCAGGTGGGGCTAAAAGCGTTGTGGCATTTAGAAGCCACGAATGATAGTTTACAACCATGGTGTCTGGATCAGTACCTGCTGCTGGAGGGGAAGATAATAAGATATTGTTGAGTTTTTCAGGGATTATTTGGTGCCAGTGTCTGACTCTTTTCTGTGATAAAAGAGAAAAAATGGGGCTTGGACTTCCCATCATAATATCAAATATTATGGGTGAATGGTCAAACCATGTGAGAGGGAGAGCTTTGCAGAAGGAAAGAGATGGATGATCTGTAAAGATTCCATCCAATGTGTGTCCGGCTGTGTGGGAGGGACAGTTCACAATTTGTTTCAGACCGAAACTGGACATAATGTCTATGAGATAACTGTTTTTATCCCCTTCCTGTAAAGAGTGTGACTACAGGGGGTCTCCCCTTGCCCGCCGCCAGTTCTAATTTGACTCTAGGGTAAACTCGGTGAGTAAAGATACACACCGGACCCCTAGTGGCCAGCAACGTTGGTTATGTGGACGTAAGCCTGATGATTTAAGATGCTGGGGAAATGTATACATACAATTATTATATAATAATTTTTTAATTGTATATATAATCATTGATTTTATAGTTTCTTTTAACATTTTCTTTGGCACACGTAATAATAGATGGGACAGACACTATAGTCATTCCGTGTGGTATGAATGACACCCGGTTTGCATTGTGGCTCTTATCAATTTTTCAACACAAGATTGCGTTTATTTATAGGAGACTACTATTCCTGATTGGTTGTCTCCTTCTGTTTTTCTTATCGGTTCCTTAGTACTTACATGACCCATTGGAGAAAATTCCACAACACTGAAGGAACTGACCGTTAATTATCCTCTTATCTCAATTGGAGGTGAGAGTGAGAGTATACTGGGAAAGGTAGAGTCCTGAGGAAGGCCGGCGTGACCCTACACGAGGGGCATACACTAACGGCCGAAACATGTTGACCACCTTGCAGTTAAGGAGGGGTGCTAGGAGCACATAGAATCTCCCAATCACCACCATCCTTCACACTTTTTAGCTCTGGCCGGAAGATCCAGGAATAAAGTTTTAGGCACAGCGACACTTCCGAGCTAGTTTTATTTCACTTCACACTGCACCTTCACTACCGACGTTCCCAGTCACTATAGAATCATTTTGTGCCCTTTTTTTTTTTTGTGTGTTGTATTGTCTTCCCCCACCCTATTGCTCCACCCCATGCGTGGCTACGCTGGGGTGTTTTTGGTAGCAGCCCAATGATGAAGCATGTCACACATTTGTGTGAGTGAGGGCAGTATTATTACATATTGCAGGTGCCTTTATGTTACATATTTTATTACTCCCTACTCCTTCTGGTGCATAAAATATGAGATAACTGGCCTCTTTGTCAGAAGTGTCTTCCAGATGATAATTAAAATCACCAAGCCAAGAAAGGTAAAACTTGCATAACAGAATCTAGATTCAAGACACAAACTGATAAACTTTAAGAACTGAGTTTTGCTCATTGGAGGGGGATAAAAGAGGATACCATTGAAAGTATTTTTTGAATTTGGGTTTAATTTAAATGTAAATGCTTCGTAGTCTTCGTTAAGGGGGAAGGGTGTGCAGTTAATGGAATAGGTTTTCTTAAAGATAATCGCGATACCACCTTCTCTGCCCACATGTCTATCTAGCATGAGAATGGAGTATTCAGAAGGCAGGGCCTGGTTAATGTAGATTAATGTAGGTATCTTAAAAAACTGCCATGGACCCGGCCCTCCAGAACAGACTTTGAAGAACTCTGATCTATAGCGTACTGCACATAAACATTCTGGCATAAGAATCTCTGCACATTTATGCTTGTGTATGTATATATATATATATATATATATATATATATATATATATATATATATATATATATATATATATACACACAACAACTACGGTACTATGTAATTGATTCTGTACCTGCAAGCAGAAGGGGGGTGATCGAGAGTCCAAATTAAGGAAATTAGAGACAAGATATATACTAGAACTAGATTCTAAGCATCCGGGAGGCCTCAACGTTACGGAGGATCTCCATACTTGCCTCAACTAGATACATGTATTTGGACAAACGTATATTGAGTTTGTGCACATAGATCAGCTACACACATTGCACAATCCCATGTCGTTTTTTCCCCCTCATTTACTAGGTCTTAAATACTTGATGATTTTATATGGCCCTCTTCTTCAGGATTCATAAATGGATTTTAAGTAGGCACTTTTGGACTTTTAAGCACATATTTATATGGGTATTTATTGTGATAATTTAACTTATATATTTAACATATATTTTATACATACATATTTATTTATTCATGTATCTATTTATGATATGTTGGAATATGCATTGGGATATGTGCATGGTTATTTATCCATTTATTCATCTACTTATCCATATATCCATTTATTTATCTATTCGTGGATCTTTGAATTGGTCCACTCAGTTATTTATCCATTTATCCATTCACTTATTTATTCATTTATATATTTATATATCTATTGGATCTATGCATAGGTACATTGCCATTCAAGCTTCCTACTCATGTGACTTCAAGCCAGACCAGCTCCATTTGCACATACTGGTATTTATACCAGGATTTTCGTGACTACATACATCACAGGGACTTAGGGCTCTAAACCCTGTTTTATTGTATACTGCAAGAGTCATTCACTCTTGTTGTGGTTGTCAAGCTGCTAAATTTGCATTATGCAATTTAATTGTAGGAAACTACAGTAGCACTTCCTCTCTTCTTTTCGCACTTATTTGCACTTACACAATAGCATGAGCATTTCATATGCCATAAAGGAGCATTTCATACCATGGAAGATATAAGAGCCCTGCCATTGTTACCTATATTTAATAGATTGACATCGGACACCACTTGACATAAACACAGGGTATCCAGTGTTTAAACTGACTGTTCATTTAAACAGCATAGTCTGGGAGCGTCATTTGTTATACTGTGAATGACGTGGTTTAGGTTTCTTAATATGCAAAGATTGTCTTTTTGATACTGTTTTAAAAAAAAAAACTTTTACCAAAAAAACTTTTACCGTTTAACTATATCTATTTATATATATATATGTTTTTTGATATTTACCAGACTTTAAACACATACTGTCATTTTATTAGCAATCAATGCAATGGATTTGAAAGCAGGTCAAACAAGTGGTTAAGTTATGTACAACGACTTCACGAAAGAAATGTTTCTTCTATGTCTATGGCTTGGTTTGCACATGTGATTTTAATTGTTGAGCACTCATCACTTTAAAAACACGGCGGTAACGCGTACCTAATGTCATGTGATCAAGGCCTGAAACGCGTTGTGGCAGGAATTGCACCCTGAAATAAATACCTTTAAGCACATTTGGTGGTCCGTTCCGTTTGTTCGAGGATTGGATGAGTAACGGAATCCAGGGATATATATATATATATATTCATTCACAAAAGTGCCCACGCACAAGAGTGCACTCGAACAACGCTGACTGTGGCAAGTCTTTATTTCAGGCAAAACCGCTGGTACCTTGACAGTCAATCAAGCCTCGTTCGATGTGTAGATCACAACGCGTTTTGGGCATTGCGCCCTTCTTCTTGGTGTCACATGGTAAACGTGCAGCCAAGCGCACCTGCCTTCAATAACATTATGGCAATACTAATACAAGCGCACTGCAAGTCCCAGAATGCAGCAGGGACCTATACACCTGGATGGCCCATTGGAGGGCGATAAATTGAAGGCAGGTGTGCTTGGCTGCACGTTTACCATGCCCCGAGGACCGCCACCTCCCCGGGGCTTAAATTTAGTAAAATAAGTGTGGGGGGTCCTGCCCCTCCCCACACTATGCCTTGGGGACCACCACCTCCCCAGGGCAAATTTAAATTAAGGGCGGGGGTCTGTTGTGGACCCCCAGCCCTGGGGACCACCACCTTCCCAGGGCTTTAATTATGATGGGAGGGGGGCCGTGCGGCCCCTCTCCGGGAGCCCTCCTTGGCCCTGGGGACTGCCACCCCCCAGCAATGTCCCGGGGTGCCCACCCCCGGGACATTGCAGTTTGCTATGGCAGTCCCGCCCTGTCATAGCAAACACTGCTTTGCTTCATGGAAGCGAGAGCAGGAATCCTGCTCTCGCTTCCCTGAAGCAAAGCAGAATTGCTTTTGGGCAAAGGGAGCTGCAAGTTAGCAGCTCCCTTAGCCCAAAAGCAATGCCGGCTTCCGCAGGAGGCGGAAAGCCGGCAGGGACCGCTGGGGCATTGGGGATCCCTTGTGGTCCCCCACAAGAGGCCAGGCCCCTGGGGATGGGGTACCCGGGGCCAAAAGTGGCCCACACGGCCCCTCTCCCGTAATTAAAAAATAAAAATGAAAGAGGCAAAGCCCTGGGAGAATGGTCCCGGGGCCAAAAATGGCCTCAGGAGGGAGTCCGCACGGCCCCCGTCCTTTAATTTTTTTTTAAAAAATACAAAAGTGGCCAGGCCCCAGGGAATGGGGCCTCGGGAGGGGGCCACACGACCCCTTCACATTTTTTTTAAACATTTTTTTTAAATGGCTTAGGCCCTGGGGGATGGGTTCCCCAGAGCCCACAAAATATTAAGAGAAGGGGGCCACACAGCCCCCCTTCTAACAAAAAAATAAATAAAAGCCAACATCTCGTCAGAGGCCCCGCCCCCTCCATGCACCACTCTGCAAACGCGCAGCCTGGCGCATTCTGAGTTGGGGGATTAAGTCCCCTTGAATCCTGAGGGTCCCTGGGGGCCAACTAGCCCACCAGGTACCTCCAGTAAGCCCCACACAGTGGGATTGCTGAGAGGTGGTCCGAGGCCATGCCCCTTTTTACACCACTCTGCAAACGCACATCTTGGTGCACTGCTGGTTGGGCGATGAGATCCTCTTGTGTTCTGAGGACCTCAGGACTAAAGTGGACTTCATCCCCCAAGCAGCAGTGCACCAGGAGGCGCGTTTGCAGAGTGGTGTAAAAAGGGGACGTGGCCTCTGACTACTCTCAGCAATCCAGCTGTGTGGGGCTTACTAGAGATAACAGGAGGGCTAGTTGGCCCCCAGGGACCGTCAGGAGGCAAGGGGACTTCATCCCCCAACCAAGAGTGCACCAGGAGGCGTGTTTGCAGAGTGGTGGAGAAAGTGGGCATGGCCTGTGTCCACCTCTCAGCAATTCCACTATCTGGGGCTTACTGGAGATATCAGGTAGGCTAGATAGCCCCTAAGGACCCCCAGCAGCGAAGGGGCCTTTAATCCCCATTCAATAGCACACCAGGGAGTGCGTTTGCAGACTGGTGGTCAAAGGGGGCGTGGCCTGCTATGAGAAATTACTAGTGCTGCTGTGTGGGACTTACTGGAGGTAATAGGAGGGGCGGTTGCCCTTGGGGGCCAACTACCCCTCCTGTTACTTCCAGTAAGTCCCAAACAGTGGGATTGCTAAGAGGTCTTCGGAGGCCACACACACCCTTTCTCCACCACTGTGTATACGCGCCTCCTGGCACACTACAGGTTGGTGGATGAAGTCCACTTTACTCCTGAGGGACTTTTGGGGACCAAGAAGCCCTCCTGGTACCTCCTGTAAGTCCTACGCAGCGGAATTCCTGAGCATTGGTTGGAAGCCCAGCCCCCTTTCTCCACCATTCTGCAAACTCGACTACCAGTTAAAGAAGCATTTGTACTGTAATAGGTCTCACTTTTGCAAGAGTTAGAGCTATCGGCGTTGTAAATGTAAAAGCTTTTTACTAATGTTTTTGGAGTGGAGTGGATGTAGGGTGTGTGTAGTGGAATTAAGCGGTATGTTGTGCAGTGAAATTATGTGGATAGAAAGCATGTGGTATTTAGTGTATTGGAATTATGTAGAGTGGGATTATGTGTTATGGAGTGCAATTATGTGGTATGGTAGTCTGTGTTGTGGAGTGGTAACTTCAGGTTTAGTCTTCCTTGCTTCCATAGAAGTTAAACTATAAACTCAATGAGACAAAAAAAGACGGAACCACTGAGGAGCACTTCTGGACCTAGTCAGAGGTATGAGCAGGGCCACTGGAATTATGTGACTGTTTGACTGCACCGACTTTTGCACAATTATACATTTTCCGCATTTGCCACATAATCCGCAGAGTTGAAGAAAAAAAACCTTGTTTCTAGCTCAAATGGCTCAAACGTTACCAAAATTGCAGCGACAAGTGTTACAGCGTGGTGGAAGGCCCTTAGCAAACCTAGAATGGTCACATGCTACTTATTGCTAAATGTGGGTATTAAATTGGTACTAATGGTGTGCAAACCACTCTTGGTTCTTTCCTGCGCCTCTTTGCCTTTTACTGCATTTATGTTGCTTCTTTCTGCACCTTTACTTTCTTTTTCTGCACTTCTCTTGACTCTTTCTGCACATCTCTTCCACTTTATGCACCTCTCTTGCCTCTTTCTTCACCTCTGTTGCCTCCTTGTGCACCTCACTTGCTTCTTTCTGCACCCCTCTTGCCTCTTTCTGCACCCATCTTCCCACTTTCTGCACCTCTCTTGCCTCTTTCTGCACTCCTGTTCCCTCTTTCTGCATCTCTCCTGCCTGTTTCTGCAACTCTCTTGCCTCATTCTGCACTTCTCTTGCCTACTTCTCCAACTCTGTTGCTTCTTTCTGCACTTCTCTTGCCTCTTTCTGCACCTCTCGTGCTTCTTTCTGCATCCATCTTGCCTCTTTCTGCACCCTTCTTCCCTCTTTGTGCAACTTTCTTGCCTCTTTCTGCAATTCTCTTGCCTCTTTCTGCACCCCTCTTGCCTCCTTCTGCACCTCTGTTATTTCTTTCTGCACTGTTCTTGCTTCTTTCTGCACCTCTCTTGCACATTTCTGCACCCCTCTTGCCTCCTTCCGCACCTCTGTTGGTTCTTTCTGCACTCCTCTTGCGTCTTTCTGCACCTCTTTTGCCTCTTTCTGCACACCTCTTGCCTCCTTCTGCACCCTTAGTGCCCCTTTCTGCACTCGTTCTCTCTCTTTGTGCACCTCTCTTGTCTCTTTGTGCACCTCTCTTGTCATTTTCTGTATCTGTCTTGCCTCTTTTTGCACTTCTGTTGCCTCTTTATGCACCTCTGTTGCTTCTTTATGCACCTCTCTTGCCTCTTTTTGCACCTCTGTTGCCTCTTTCTGCACCCCTACTCCCTCTGTCTGCACCGCTCTTGCCTCTTTCTGCACCTCTACTGCCCGTTTCTGCACCTCTCTTGCATCTTTCTGCACCTCTGTTGCTTCTTTCTGCACCTCTCTTGCTTCTTTCTGCAAACCTCTTGCCTCTTTCGGCACCTCTGTTACTTCTTTCTGCACTTTTCTTTCTTCTTTCTGCACCTCTCTTGCCTCTTTCTGCACCTCACTTGCCTCTTTCTGCACTTCTCTTGCTTCTTTCTACACCTCTGTTGCTTCTTTCAGCAATTCTCTTGCCTCATTCTGTACTTCGCTTGCCTGTTTCTGCACCCCTGTTCCCTCTTTCTGCACCTCTGCTACCCGTTTCTGCACCTCTCTTGCTTCTTTCTGCAAACCTCTTGCCTCTTTCGGCACCTGTTACTTCTTTCTGTACTTTTCTTTCTTCTTTCTGCACCTCTCTTGCCTCTTTCTGCACATCGCTTGCCTATTTCTGCACCTCTGTTGCTTCTTTCTGCACCTCTCTTGCTTCTTTCTGCAACCCTCTTGCCTCTTTCTGCACCTCTGTTACTTCTCTCTGCACTTCTCTTTCTTCTTTCTGCACCTCTCTTGTCTCTTTCTGCACATCGCTTGCCTATTTCTGCACCTCTGTTGCTTCTTTCTGCACCTCTCTTGCTTCTTTCTGAAACCCTCTTGCCTCTTTCTGCACCTCTGTTGCTTCTTTCTGTACTTCTCTTGCCTCTTTCTGCACCCCTCTTGCCTCTTTCTGTACCTCACTTGCCTCTTTCGGCCTCTTTCTGCACCCTTCTTCCCTCTTTCTGCACCTCTCTTGCTTTTTCTGCACTCCTGTTCCCTCTTTCTGCACCGCTCTTGCCTCTTTCTGCACCTCTGTTTCTTCTTTCTGCACCTCTCTTGCTTCTTTCTGCAACACTCTTGCCTCATTCTGCACCTCTGTTACTCACTTGCCTCTTTCTGCACCTCACTTGCCTATTTCTGCACTTCTCTTGCTTCTTTCTACACCTCTGTTGCATCTTTCAGCAATTCTCTTGCCTCATTCTGTACTTCTCCTGCCTGTTTCTGCACCCATTATTCCTCTTTCTGCACCTCTCTTGCCTCTTTCTGCAGTTCTCTTGCATCCTTCTGCACCTCTGTTGCTTCTTTCTGTACTTCTCTTGCCTCTTTCTGCACCCCTCTTGCCTCTTTCTGCACCTCACTTGCCTCTTTCCGCACCTCTCTTGCCTCTAACTGCACCTCTGTTGCCTCTTTCTGCACCTCTCTAGCCGCTTTCTGCACCCCTCTTGACTCTTTCTGCACCCTTCTTCCCTCTTTCTGCACCTGTCTTGCTTCTTTCTGCACTCCTGTTCCCTCTTTCTGCACCTCTCCTGCCTGTTTCTGCAACTCACTTGCCTCTTTCTGTACTTCTCTAGCCTCCTTCTGCACCTCTGTTGCTTCTTTCTGCACTTCTCTTGCCTCTTTCTGCACCTCTCTTGCTTCTTTCTGCATCCCTCTTGCCTCTTCTGCACCCTTCTTCCCTCTTTGTGCAACTCTCTTGCCTCTTTCTTTACCTCTCTTTCTTCTTTCTGCACCCCTCTTTCCTCTTTGTGCACCTCTGTTCCTTCTTTCTGCACTTCTTTTGTTACTTTCTGCATCTCTCTTGCTTCTTTCTGCACCCTCGTGCCTCTTTCAGCACCTTTCTTCCCTCTTCCTGCACCTCTCCTGCCTCTTTCTGCACCCCTGTTCCCTTTTTCTGCACCTCTCCTGCCTGTTTCTGCACTTCTGTTGCTTCTTTCTGCCTTATCTTGCTTCTTTTTGTACCTCTCTTGCGTCTTTCTGCACCCCAGTTGCCTCTTTCTGCACTCGTCTTCCCCCTTTCTGCACCTCTCATGTCTCTTTGTGCACCTCTCTTGCCTGTTTCTACACCTCCCTTGCGTCTTTCTGCACATCTCTTGCCTGTTTCTGCACCTCTGTTGCTTCTTTCTGCATTTCTCTTGCTTCTTTCTGCACCTCTCTTGCTTGTTTCTGCACCCCTGTTGCCCCTTTCTGCACTCGTCCTCCCTCTTTCTGCACCTCTCTTGTCTCTTTGTGTACCACTCTTGTCATTTTCTAGACTTGTCTTGCCTCTTTCTGCACTTCTGTTGCCTCTTTCTGCACCTCTGTTGCTTCTTTCTGCACCTCTCTTGCCTCTTTCTGCACCTCACTTGCTTCTTTCTGCACCCCTCTTGCATCTTTCTGCACCCCTCTTTCCTCTTTCTGCACAGCTCTTGCCTCTTTCTGCACCCCTGTTACCTCTTTCTGCACCTCTGCTGCATGTTTCTGCACCTCTCTTCCCTCTTTCTGCACCTCTGTTGCTTCTTTCTGCACCTCTCTTGCTTCTTTCTGCAACCCTCTTGCCTCTTTCTGCACCTCTGTTACTTCTTTCTGCACTTCTCTTTCTTCTTTCTGCACCTCTCTTGCCTCTTTCTGCACCTCACTTGCCTCTTTCTGCACTTCTCTTGCTTCTTTCTACTCCTCTCTTGCTTCTTTCAGCATTTATCTTGCCTCATTCTGTACTTCTCTTGCCTGTTTCTGCACCCCTCTTTCCTCTTTCTGCACCTCTCTTGCCTCTTTCTGCAGTTCTCTTGCATCCTTCTGCACCTCTGTTGCTTCTTTCTGTACTTCTCTTGCCTCTTTCTGCACCCCTCTTGCCTCTTTCTGCACCTCTCTTGCCTCTTACTGCAGTTCTCTTGCCTCTTTCTGCACCTCTCTTGCCTCTTTCTGTACCTCACTTGCCTCTTTCTACACTTCTCTTACTTCTTTCTACACCTCTTTTGCTTCTGTCAGCAATTCTCTTGCCTCTTTCTGGCCTTCTCTTGCCTGTTTTTGCACCTCTCTTGCTTCTTTATGCACCTCTCTTACCTCTTTCTGCACCTCACTTGCTTCTTTCTGCACCCCTCTTGCTTCTTTCTGCACCCCTCTTCGTTCTTTCTGTACCTCTCTTGCCTCTTTCTGCACCCCTATTCCCTCTTACTGCACCTCACCTGCCTGTTTTTGCACCTCTCTTGCCTCTTTCTGCAATTCTCTTGCCTCTTTCTGCTCCTCTGTTGCTTCTTTCTGCACTTCTTTTGCTTCTTTCTGCCACTCCCTTACTTCTTTCTGCACCCCTCTTGCCTCTTTCTGCACCCCTCTTGCCTCTTTCTGCACCTGTCTTCCCTCTTTGTGCACCTCTCTTGCCTCTTTCTGCACCTCTCTTGCCTCTTTCTGCAGTTCTCTTACCTCTTTCTGTACCTCTTTTGCTTCTTTCTGTACTTCTATTGCCTCTTTCTGCACCCCTGTTGCCTCTTCTGCACCTCTGTTGGTTCTTTCTGCACTGCTCTTGCTTCTTTCTGCACCTTTCTTGCCTCTTTCTGCACCCCTTTTGCCTCTTTCTGCATCCCTTCTCCCTCTTTTAGCACCTCCCTTGCCTCTGTCTGCACCCCTGTTCCCTCTTTCTGTACCTCTTTTGCCTGTTTCTGCAACTCTCTTGCCTCTTTCTTCACCTCTGTTGCTTCTTTCTGCACTTCTCTTGCCTCTTTCTCTACCCCTCTTGCCTCTTTCTGTACACCTGTTGCTTCATTCTGTACTTTTCTTGCTTCTTTCTGTGCTTGTCTTGCTTCGTTATGCACCCCCTTGCTTCTTTCTGAACCCCTCTTCCCTCTTTCTGTACCTCTCTTGCCTCTTTATGCACCTCTCTTGCCTCTTTCTACACTTCTCTTGCCTCTTTCTGCACCTCTGTTGCTTCTTTCTGCACCTCTGTTGCCTCTTTCTGCACCTCACTTGCTTCTTTCTGCACCCCTCTTGCATCTTTATGCACCCCTCTTCCCTCTTTCTGCACCACTCTTGCCTCTTTCTGCACCCCTGTTACCTCTTTCTGCACCTCTGCTGCCTGTTTCTGCACCTCTCTTCCCTCTTTCTGCACCTCTGTTGCTTCTTTCTGCACCTCTCTTGCTTCTTTCTGCAACCCTCTTGCCTCTTTCTGCACCTCTGTTACTTCTTTCTGCACTTCTCTTTCTTCTTTCTGCACCTCTCTTGCCTCTTTCTGCACCTCACTTGCCTCTTTCTGCACTTCTCTTGCTTCTTTCTACTCCTCTCTTGCTTCTTTCGGCATTTATCTTGCCTCATTCTGTACTTCTCTTGCCTGTTTCTGCACCCCTCTTTCCTCTTTCTGCACCTCTCTTGCCTCTTTCTGCAGTTCTCTTGCATCCTTCTGCACCTCTGTTGCTTCTTTCTGTACTTCTCTTGCCTCTTTCTGCACCCCTCTTGCCTCTTTCTGCACCTCTCTTGCCTCTTTCTGTACCTCACTTGCCTCTTTCTACACTTCTCTTACTTCTTTCTACAACTCTTTTGCTTCTGTCAGCAATTCTCTTGCCTCTTTCTGGACTTCTCTTGCCTGTTTTTGCACCTCTCTTGCTTCTTTATGCACCTCTCTTACCTCTTTCTGCACCTCACTTGCTTCTTTCTGCACCCCTCTTGCTTCTTTCTGCACCCCTCTTTGTTCTTTCTGTACCTCTCTTGCCTCTTTCTGCACCCCTATTCCCTCTTACTGCACCTCACCTGCCTGTTTTTGCACCTCTCTTGCCTCTTTCTGCAATTCTCTTGCCTCTTTCTGCTCCTCTGTTGCTTCTTTCTGCACTTCTTTTGCTTCTTTCTGCCACTCCCTTACTTCTTTCTGCACCCCTCTTGCCTCTTTCTGCACCCCTCTTGCCTCTTTCTGCACCTTTCTTCCCTCTTTGTGCACCTCTCTTGCCTCTTTCTGCACCTCTCTTGCCTCTTTCTGCAGTTCTCTTACCTCTTTCTGTACCTCTTTTGCTTCTTTCTGTACTTCTATTGCCTCTTTCTGCACCCCTGTTGCCTCTTCTGCACCTCTGTTGGTTCTTTCTGCACTGCTCTTGCCTCTTTCTGCACCCCTGTGCCCTCTTTCTGCACATCTCCTGCCTGTTTCTGCACCTCTGTTGGCTATTTCTGTACTTCTCTTGCCTCTTTCTGCGTCTCGGTTTCTTCTTTCTGTACTTCTCTGACCTCTTTCTGTACCCCTCTTGCTACTTTCTGCACCTCTGTTGCTTCTTTCTGCGCTTCTCTTGCTTCTTTTTGCTCCTCTCTTGCTTCTTTCTGTACCCCTCTTGCCTCTTTCTGCACCCTTCTTCCCTCTTTCTGCACCTCTCTTGCCTCTTTCTGCACCTCTCTTGCCTCTTTCTGCAGTTCTCTTGCCTCTTTCTGCACCTCTTTTGCTTCTTTCTGCACTTCTGATGCCTTTGTCTGCACCCCTCTTGCCTCTTTCTGCACCTCTGTTGGTTCTTTCTGTACTACTCTTGCTTCTTTCTGTACATCTCTTGTAAATTTCTGTACCCCTCTTGCCTCTTTCTGTGCTCTTGCCTCTTTCTGCACCCATCTTGTCTGTTGGTTCTTTCGGCACTTCTCTTGCCTTTTCCGCACCTGTCTTGCTTCTTTCTGCACCTCTCTTGCCTCTTTCTTCATCTCTCTTGTTTCTGTCTGCACCCCTGTTCCCTCTTTCTGCACCTATTTTGCCTGTTTCTGCAACATTCTTACCTCTTTTTGCAACACTCTTGCCTTTTTATGAAGTTTTCTTGCCTCTTTCTGCACTCCTCTTCCCTCTTTCTGCACCTCTGTTGCTTCTTTATGCACTTCTCTTGCTTCTTTCTGCACCTCTCTTGCTTCTTTCTGCACCCTCATGCCTCTTTCTGCACCCAACTTGCCTCTCTCTGCATCTCTGTTCCTTCTTTCTGCACTTCTTTTGTTTCTTTCTGCACATCTCTTGCTTCTTTCTGCACCATTCTTGCCTCTTTCTCCACCCCTCTTACCCCTCTCTGCACCTCTGTTGCTTCTTTCTGTACCTCTCTTGCTTCTTTCTGCACCCCTTGTGCCTCTTTCATACCCCTCTTCCCTCTTTCTGCACCCTTCTTCCCTCTTTCTGCACCTCTGTTCCTTCTTTCTGCACTTCTTTTGTTTCCTTCTGCACCTCTCTTGCTTCTTTCTGCACCCCTTTTGACTCTTTCTGCACCCGTCTTGCCTCTTTCATCATCATCTTCACTTTATTTCGATCACAGGGGATCATAAAAGTACACCCCTCATCCGTCTTTCTGCTCCTCTGTTGCTTCTTTCTGCACTTCTCTTGCTTCTTCCTGCACCTCTCTTGCTTCTTTCTGTACCCCTCATGCCTCATTCTGTACCCCTCTTCCCTCGTCCTGCACCCCTGCTGCCTCATTCTGCACCTCTGTTACTTCTTTCTGCACTTCTTTTGTTTCTTTCTTTTACCCCCTTGCCTCTTTCTCCACCCCTCGTCCCCCTTTCTGCATCTCTGTTGCTTCTTTCTGCACTTCTCTTGCCTCTTTCTCCACCTTTCATCCCGCTTTCTGCAACTCTGTTGCCTTTTCTTCACTTCTCTTGCCTCTTTCTATACCCCTCTTCCCTCTTTCAATCAATCAATCAATCAATCACAAGATTTGTAAAGCGCACTACTTACCCGCGAGGGTCTCAAGGCGCTGAGGGAGAGGAGGGGGGGTGTTGCCGCTACTGGTCGAATAGCCAGGTCTTGAGTCGTCTCCTGAAGGTCAGCAGGTCTTGGGTCTGTCGTAGGTTGAGGGGAAGGGTGTTCCAGATCTTGGCGGCGCGGTGAGAGAAGGATCTGCCTCCGGTGGTGGTTCTCCAGATGCGCGGGACGGTGGCCAGGGAGAGGTCGGCGGAGCGGAGCTGACGGTTGGGAACATAGAAGGAGAGTCGACTGTTGAGGTAGGCTGGGCCGGTTTTGTGGAGTGCCTTGTGTGCATGGATCAGGAGTTTGAAGGAGATTCTTTTGTCGACGGGGAGCCAGTGCAGGTTTTTCAGGTGGGGGGTGATGTGGCTGTGGCGTGGAATGTTGAAGATCAGGCGTGCAGAGGCGTTTTGGATTCTTTGCAGTCGTTTGATGAGCTTGGTCCGGGCTCCTGCATAGAGGGCGTTTCCGTAGTCGAGTCTGCTGCTGACGAGGGCCTGGGTGATTGTTCTTCTTGTGTCTGTCGGGATCCACCTGTAGATCTTGCGGAGCATGCAGAGGGTGTTGAAGCAGGAGGAGGAGACTGCGTTGACTTGCTTGGTCATGGTGAGCGTTGAGTCGAGGATGACTCCCAGGTTGCGTGCGTGGTCGGTTGGTGTCGGGGGTGCCACTAGTGACGAGGGCCACCAGGAGTCGTCCCAGGCTGATGGGTTGGAGCCGAGGATGAGGATCTCCGTCTTGTCTGTGTTCAGCTTAAGTCGGCTGCACTTCATCCAGTCGGCGACGGCTTTCATTCCTTTGTGGAGGTTGGATTTGGCGGTGAGGGGGTCCTTGGTGAGGGAGAGGATCAGTTGAGTGTCGTCGGCGTAGGAGATTATGTTGAGGTCGTGCTGTCGGGTGATGCGTGCGAGTGGAGCCATGTAGATGTTGAACAGTGTCAGGCTGAGGGAAGATCCCTGGGGTACGCCGCAGATGATCTCGGAGGCTTCGGATCGGAATGGGGGGAGGCGGACGCTCTGGGTTCTGCCGGAAAGGAAGGAAGTGGTCCAATCCAGTGCCTTGTCTTGGATCCCTGCGTCGTGGATGCGTGTGCGTAGTGTGCGGTGGCAGACAGTGTCGAAGGCGGCGGAGAGGTCCAGGAGGATGAGGGTCGCCGTCTCGCCGTTGTCCAGCAGGATCCTGATGTCGTCTGTGGCGGCGATGAGGGCGGTCTCGGTGCTGTGGTTGCTGCGGAATCCTGACTGGGAGGGGTCCAGGATGCTGTTATCTTCGAGGTAGCGGGTGAGCTGTCTGTTGACGATCTTCTCGATGACCTTAGCTGGGAATGGAAGCAGGGAGATGGGCCGGAAGTTCTTGAGGTCGCTCGGTTCTGCCTTGGGTTTTTTGAGTAGGGCGTTGATCTCGGCGTGTTTCCAGCTCTCTGGGAAGGTCGGGGTCTCGAAGGAGAGGTTGATGACGTTGCGCAGGTGGGGTGCGATGGAGCTGCCGGCTTTGTTGAAAATGTGGTGTGGAAAAGGGTCTGTTGGGGAGCCGGAGTGGATTGTGCCCATGGTCTTGATTGTGTCCTCGGTGTTCACGTTGACCCAGGCTGTCAGGGGGTCGTGGTCGATGGGGTGCGGTGGGTCTGATGTGTCGGGGCCTGTTGGGGTCATCCGGGAGTCGAAGCTGTCGTGGATGTCGGCGATCTTGCGGTGGAAGAAGGTGGCGAGGGAATCACACAGGGCTTGCGACAGCGGGATGTTGTTGGCTTTGGAGCTGGGGTTGGAGAGTTCCTTCACGATGCTGAAGAGCTCCTTGCTGTTGTGTGCGTTGTTGTCGAGGCGGACTTTGAAGGAGGTCCTCTTGGTGGACCTGATGAGGTGATGGTGGTTGCGGATGGCGTCTTTGTGGGCTGCGCGGCTGTCCGGCGTCTTCTCGCTGTGCTATTTGTTCTCCAGTTTCCGGCAGGTGCGCTTGGATGCTAGGAGTTCCGGGGTGAACCAGCTGGCTCTCTTGCTGGTGTCTTTGTAGGTTGGTTTTTTCAGCGGGGCTAAGGTGTTGGCGCAGTCGTCCATCCATCGTCTGAGATTGCGGGCGGCGGCGTCGGGGTTGGAGGGGTCGTTGGGTGGGCTGAGTGCGAGGTTTGTCTGGAGTTGGTCTTCAGTGACTTTGCTCCAGCATCTGCAGGGGATCTGTAGGGTGCGGTGGTGTGCGGCAGGTTTCCGGAAGGTGAAGTGGATGCAGTGGTGGTCGGTCCAGGTGAGTTCGGAGGTGTGGCTGAAGGAGACGTGGGAGCTTGAGGAGAAGATGGCGTCGAGCGTGTGTCCGTCGATGTGGGTCCGAGCTGTTTCAGTCCGAGGTTGGCGAGGTTGTCGATCAGGGTGGAGGAGTTGCTGTCGTTGTTGTTCTCCAGGTGAAAGTTCAGGTCTCCGAGGAGGATGTAGTCGGTGGAGGTCAGGGCGTGCATGCTGATGAAGTCGGCGATGGAGTCGCTGAACTGGGGTCGGGGTCCGGGGGGTCTGTAGATGAGGGTGCCTCTTACGGTGGTGTTGGGATCCGTGTGGATCTGGAAGTGCATGTGTTCGGCGGTGCTGAGAGTGTCGTCGGTGCTGTTCGAGACCCTGATGGTGTCTTCGTGGACGATGGCGATTCCTCCTCCGATTCCGTTGGTGCGGTCTCTGTGGGTGATCTTGTAGCCGTCGGGGATGGCTATGGCAATGTCAGGTGCGGAGGATTCGTTCATCCAGGTCTCTATCAGGAAGGCGACGTCCGGTGATGAGGTGTCGAGTAGGTCCCAGAGCTCGACGGCGTGTTTGCGTGCGGAGCGGGTGTTTAGTAGGATGCACCAGAGATGGTTGAGGTCCTTCTTGGCGGGAGTCTCGGGCTCTCCGTGGCAGGTGAAGCTGCAGTTCCGGCAGGTGAAGGGACCATGGGTATGTTTCGGGGCAGCCTTGAAGCAGGTGGAGGTCCGTCCTGGGTTGAGAGCGATGAGGGTGCTGGTGTCGTATCGGAGGTGGTCTTCGTGGCGGATGCGGGGGCCAGGGGTTCTGGCGCTGGGCGCGGTCCAGGCACGGACGGGCGCAGACGGGTGCAGACGGGCTTGCCTTAGGCCAGCGGTGCGGCCGCCATATATGGGGAGGTGGGAGGGAGGAGCAGCTGGGAGGCAGGAGGCAGGGGCAGCAAGTGGTCAGCGAGGGGGCGGGGCCGCAGGGGACACAGCGGCGGGAAACGGGAGGGCGAAGGGGTACAGAAATCAAAAGGGGCACAGGGGGGCACAGAACGAAAAACAGTCACAGCAGTGGGGGCACAGAACGGAAGGGCAAAAACAGTGGAAAAACAGTGGGGGCACAGAACGAAAAACAGTCACAGCAGTGGGGGCACAGAACGGAAGGGCAAAAACAGTGGAAAAACAGTGGGGGCACAGAACGAAAAACAGTCACAGCAGTGGAGGCACAGAACGGAAGGGCAAATACAGTGGAAAAACAGTGGGGGCACAGAACGAAAAACAGTCACAGCAGTGGGGGCACAGAACGGAAGGGCAAAAACAGTGGAAAAACAGTGGGGGCACAGAACGAAAAACAGTCACAGCAGTTTGGGCACAGAACGGAAGGGTAAAAACAGTGGAAAAACAGTGGGGGCACAGAACGAAAAACAGTCACAGCAGTTTGGGCACAGAACGGAAGGGCAAAAACTGTGGAAAAACAGTGGGGGCACAGAACGAAAAACAGTCACAGCAGTGGGGGCACAGAACGGAAGGGCAAAAACAGTGGAAAAACAGTGGGGGCACAGAACGAAAAACAATCACAGCAGTGGGGGCACAGAACGGAAGGGCAAAAACAGTGGAAAAGCAGTGGGGGCACAGAACGAAAAACAGTCACAGCAGTGGGGGCACAGAACGGAAGGGCAAAAACACTGGAAAAACAGTGGGGGCACAGAACGAAAAACAGTCACAGCAGTGGGGGCACAGAACGGAAGGGCAAAAACAGTGGAAAAGCAGTGGGGGCACAGAACGAAAAACAGTCACAGCAGTGGGGGCACAGAACGGAAGGGCAAAAACAGTGGAAAAACAGTGGGGGCACAAATATAGAGGGGAAAGACAGTAACAGTGACACTCACAACGACAAGAACCTACCTACGGCCTACCAATGGCCACCAGGGATGAGGCGCAGGTGGTAGCCTGCGGGTGGAGGAGGGCCTCAGATCAGCAGCAGCAGGGAGCTGGACGCACAGGTGCCGCTGTGCGGATGGGGGGGCGACCTACCCAGAGGTCAAGGGTCGCTCACCTCACCGCGCTGCGGCCGCCATATATGGGGAGGTGGGAGGGAGGAGCAGCTGGGAGGCGGGAGGCAGGGGCAGTGAGTGGTCAGCGAGGGGGGCGGGGCCGCAGGGGACACAGCGGCGGGAAACGGGAGGGCGAAGGGGTACAGAAATCAAAAGGGGCACAGGGGGGCACAGAACGAAAAACAGTCACAGCAGTGGGGGCACAGAACGGAAGGGCAAAAACAGTGGAAAAACAGTGGGGGCACAGAACGAAAAACAGTCACAGCAGTGGGGCACAAAACAGAAGGGCAAAAACAGTGGAAAAACAGTGGGGGCACAGAACGAAAAACAGTCACAGCAGTGGGGGCACAGAACGGAAGGGCAAAAACAGTGGAAAAGCAGTGGGGTCACAGAACGAAAAACAGTCACAGCAGTGGGGGCACAGAACGGAAGGGCAAAAGCAGTGGAAAAACAGTGGGGGCACAGAACGAAAAACAGTCACAGCAGTGGGGGCACAGAACGGAAGGGCAAAAACAGTGGAAAAGCAGTGGGGGCACTGAACAAAAAACAGTCACAGCAGTGGGGGCACAGAACGGAAGGGCAAAACAGTGGAAAAACAGTGGGGGCACAAATATAGAGGGGAAAGACAGTAACAGTGACGCTCACAACGACAAGAACCTACCTACGGCCTACCACCGGCCACCAGGGATGAGGCGCATGTGGTAGCCTGCGGGTGGAGGAGGGCCTATGATCAGCAGCAGCAGGGAGCTGGACACACAGGTGGTGCTGTGCGGATGGGGGGGCGCCCTACCCAGAGGTCAAGGGTCGCTACTGCACCTCTGTTTCTTTTTTCTGCACTTCTCTTGCTTCTTTCCTCACCTCTCTTGCTTCTTTCTGAACCCCTCGTGCCTCTTTCTACACCCCTCTTCTCTCTTTCTGCATCCCTCTTGCCTCTCTCTGCACCTCTGTTCCTTCTTTCTGCACTTCTTTTGTTTTTTTTCTGCACCTCTTTTTGCTTCTTTCTGCACCCCTCTTGCCCTTTTCTCCACCCCTCTTACCCCTTTCTGCATCTCTGTTGCTTCTTTCTGCACTTCTCTTTCTTCTTTTGGCACCTCTCTTGCTTCTTTCTGCACCCCTCTTGCCTGTTTCTGCAACTCTCTTGCCTCTTTCTGTACTTCTCTTACCTCTTTCTGCACCTCTGTTGCATCATTCTGCACTTCTCTTGCCTCTTTCTGCACCCCTCATGCCTCTTTCTGCACCCTTCTACCCTCTTTGTGCACCTCTCTCTTGCCTCTTTCTGCACATCTCTTGCCTCTTTATGTACCCCCTTGCCTCTTTCTGCACCTCTCTTGCTTCTTTCTGCACTTCTCTTGCCTCTTTCTGCACCCCTCTTGCCTCCTTCTGCACCTTTGTTGTTTCTTTGTGCACTGTTCTTGCTTCTTTCTGCACCTCTCTTGCACATTTATGCACCCCTCTTGCCTCCTTCCGCACCTCTGTTGGTTCTTTCTGCACTGCTCTTGCTTCTTTCTGCACCTCTTTTGCCTGTTTCTGCAACTCTCTTGCCTTTTTCTGCACTTCTCTTGACTCCCTCTGCACCTCTGTTGCTTCTTTCTGCACTTCTCTTGCCTCTTTATGCACCCCTCTTGCCTCTTTCTGCACCTCTGTTGTTTCTTTCTCCACCCCTCTTACCCCTTCTTGCATCTCTGTTGCTTCTTTCTGCACTTCTCTTGTCTTTTTCTCAACCACTGTTCCCTCTTTCTGTACCTCTGTTGCTTCTTTCTCTACCTCTCTTGCTTCTTTCTGCACCCCTCTTGCCTCTTTCATACCCCTCTTCCCTCTTTCTGCACCCTTCTTGCCTCTTTCTGCACCTCTGTTCCTTCTTTCTGCACTTCTTTTGTTTCTTTCGATACCTCTCTTGCTTCTTTCAGCACCCATTTTTCCTCTTTCTTCTCCCCTCTTGCCTCCTTGTGCACCCCTCTTCTCTCTTTTTCCACCCCTCATCCGTCTTTCTGCTCCTCTGTTGCTTCTTTCTATACTTCTCTTGCTTCTTTCTTCACCCCTCTTGCCTCTTTCTCCACCCCTCTTCCCCCTTTCTGCATCTCTGTTGCTTTTTTCTGCACTTCTCTCGTCTCTTTCTCCACCCCTCTTCCCTCTTGCGGCACCTCTGTTGCTTCTTTCTGCACTTCTCTTTCTTCTTCTTTTGGCACCTCTCTTGCTTCTTTCTGCACCCCTCTTCCTTCTTTCTGCACCTCTTTTGCCTGTTTCTCCAACTCTTTTGCCTCTTTCTGTACTTCTCTTACCTCTTTCTGCACCTCTGTTGCTTCTTTCTGCACTTCTCTTGTCTCTTTCTGCACCTCTCTTGCCTCTTTCTGCACCCTTCTTCCCTCTTTGTGCACCCCTCTTGCCTCTTTCTGCACTTCTCTTGCCTCTTTCTGCGCCCCTCTTGCCTCCTTCTGCACCTCTTTTGTTTCTTTCTGCACTGTTCTTGCTTCTTTCTGCAACTCTCTTGCAAATTTCTGCACCACTATTGCCTCCTTCTGCACCTCTGTGGGTTCTTTCTGCACTACTGTTGCTTATTTCTGCACATCTTTTGCCTTTTTCTGCAACTCTCTTGCCTCTTTCTGTACCCCTCTTGCCTCTTTCTGCACCTCTGTTGTTTCTTTCTGCTCTTCTCTTGCTTCTTTCAGCACCTCTCTTACTTCTTTCTGCACCCCTCTTGCCTCTTTCTGCACCCTTCTTCCTTTTTTCTGCACCTCTCTTGCCTCCTTCTGCACCTCTGTTGCTTCTTTCTGCACTTCTCTTGCCTCTTTATGTACCCCTCTTGCCTCTTTCTGCACCTCTGTTGCTTCTTTCTGCACTTATCTTGCTTCTTTCAGCACCTCTCTTACTTCTTTCTGCACCCCTCTTGCCTCTTTCTGCACCCTTCTTCCTTCTTTCTGCACCTCTCTTGCCTCTTTCTGCATCCCTGTTCCCCTTTTCTGCACCTCTCTTGCCTGTTTCTGCAACTCTCTTGCCTTTTTCTGCAGTTCTCTTACCTCCTTCTGCACCTCTGTTGCTTCTTTCTGCACTTCTCTTGCCTCTTTATGCACCCCTCTTGTCCGTTTGTGCACCTCTGTTGGTTCTTTCTGCACTGCTCTTGCTTCTTTCTGGTAAGGGTGGGCGGAATTTGCGTAGTCGCGTTACGCAAAATTCCGCGAAATGGTAAAAAATCTCCGTGAGCACGCAGAATTCCACAAGCATGCGGAATTGCTTGTTCCGCCCGTTCGCGATGCATTTTTCCTGGTCAGGGATGCTGTTTGCGTGCTCGGGGGGAAATAACTCGCAAACTTGCCCATGCGGTCGCCAATTGGCGCGGCCATCTTGTTTCACTTGTCCCGCCCGCTCGCGATGCGTGTTTCCTGTTCGCGAACGCAGATGTCCGATGGCGCGTCCGAATGACGTGTTCGCAATAGCACACTCTCGCGGGATCGCGCGAACGGATAGGAAAACTCGTCGGCGAACACAGGGATCCAGGTAAATCGCTACCGCGCGCGCGAACACGCATTTTGAAAGCGCGAACAAAGAAAATACTCCGCTACGCCATGGATCGCAGAATTTTGGGTAAAACCGCGTTCTCCGCGGAACGCGGAATTGCCAAAATTTCACAAATTTCGCGAGCGGAACGGAATTTACCACCCAGGCCTCCTTTCTGGACTTCTTTAGCAAATTTCTGCACCCCTCTTACCTCCTTCTGCACCTCTGTTGGTTCTTTCTGCAGTGCTCTTGCTTCTTTGTGCGCCTTTCTTCCTCTTTCTGAACTTGTTCTACCTATGTAGGCATAGTTAGAAATTAGCACTTAAAAAACCTTAGAAATTCACTGAAAAAAACATAGGTTTCAGGGACGTTATAGTTTGTAATTCACATTTGTATGTTTATTTTTATGTAACATGTCACTAGGTAAAAGCAGAGTCACACGCATGCATACCTTCACAAACTTGGTGAGAATTACAACAGTGGTATGATTTGGATTGCTGTTTTACATTTGATAGGCCTCACATTCTGAGCAGTCGATTAATAATGAACCTTGAAGAGAAAAGTGAGGTTTAAGACATCTCGGGAGAAGGATTGGTGATTAGGCTACTTTGTATGAGTCTGTGAAAAGGTACAGTCAAAGTAGGCTTTTTCTGCACCTCTGTTGTTTCTTTCTGGACTTCTCTTGCTTTTTTCTCCACCTTTCTTCCTCTTTCGGGACTTCTGTTGCCTCTTTATGCACTTCTCTTGCTTCTTTTTGCAGCTTTCTTCCTCTTTCTGTACATGTTCTACCTATGTAGGCATAGTTAGAAATTAGCATTTAAAAAACCTTAGAAATTTACTGCAAAAACCACAAGTTTCAGGGACGTTATAGTTAGTAATTAACATTTAAAAAACTTTAGAAATTCACTGAAAAAAACAGAGGTTTTAGGGACGTTATAGTTAGGAATTAGTATTTAAAAACCTTAGAAATTCACTGAAAAAAACACAGGTTTCAGGGACGTTATACTCGTACTGAACCAGAGAAATTTGGCTGTTATAGTTAGCTGAGCTAACTATAACTCGCGCCCCCGCAATGCACTGCTGATGACGTCACATATTACATCACTCATGACGTGGTCAGTGACATCACTGACGACATTACTGATGACATCTCAAATGACATCACTGATGACATCACTGATGACATCATCCACTTAATATATGATGCAGTTCCTCACTCCCTAATATAACCTTTCATACACCCACTCTAAAATACAGACTATCATACACGAAACCATAGACACACCAATACCAGTTAGTACATATCCTCTTACTGATTCATAGGTCTACACACATCCACTCATTCAACGATACAGTCACTCATACACGCAGTCATTCATCAATACAGCCACTGATATATGCACTCATACACCCATACAGACACTCGCATACTGCCACTCAAACCACAGAGATACCCACACACCCAGTCAGTCACCCAAAGACTGAATCACACTGCCATTTACTCACCTATACAGTTATATACACACCACCTCACTTATTCATTCAGATACTAACACATACTTACTCTCTTATACAATCACTGACACAAGCACACACTCATCCATACAGCCACTCTCACAATCACTCACTCTCACACATAGTCACTTATATACTCCAACACTCACATATACTGCCTTTCACATATGTAATTACTCACACATATACCACTGATACATCCATTCACTCAGCAACACAGCCATACACACACTCACTCACTCATACAGCCCCTCCCAGACGCACTCATGAATCCATACACCCACTGAATCACCCACTCACACATCTGTGCAGGGAGTCACACACCCCTCCCACCCACGCACACAGACACTCAGGCACCCATACAGGAAATCAGGCAACCAATCATTAACCCATATAGACACTCATGTAGCTACTCACCAACCCATGCAGCCACTTTCACACCAACTGACAGACTGATACAGACATTCACACAGATTAGTCATTCACCCATGCATTCACAAAGACACGTTTAATCACTCCCTTATACAGTCAGTCACGCACCCACTAAATCATCCATTCAGACACTTATACCCCCACTCATTCTTCAATAAATCTTGGCGTGTATATATATAACATTCTTAAACTTTTTAGAAACACTCAGTCACTGGATGAGGTCATCTGTGATGTCATCAGTGATGTCATTTGAGATGTCAACAGTGATGTCATTAGTGATGTCACTGACCATGTCATGAGTGATGTAATATGTGATGTCATCAGCAGTGCATTGCGGGGGCACGAGTTATAGTTAGCTCAGCTAACTATAATGGCCAGATTTCTCTGGTTTTGTACGAGTGAAATTTCAGTCTAACTATAATGTCCCGGAAACCTGTGGTATTTTCAGTGAATTTCTAAGGTTTTTTAAATGCTAATTCCTAACTATAACGTCCCTAAAACCTCCGTTTTTTTCAGTGAATATATATATATATGTATATAAATATATATATATATATCCTCCACTGTTCAGCTCATCTTGGCTGGCTTCTCTGGCGCTCTCCTGTGCGGAACCCCATGGCAGAGCCCGGCCGTATTATATCCAACACTCTCTTTCAAAGAAATAAAGTTTGAAAATTTTGCGAAGATACGTCAACCGGCAAGAGAGTTATTTCAAATAGAATGTCGCGGATTTCCTATGGATAATAGGTTGTAACTATAACTATCTACTGGCGACCGCCAGTAGATAATATATATATATATATATATATAACACTCTCTTTCAAAGAAAAAGAACTGGGTCGCACTCACGGATAGGTTAGATTTCCTTTTTACTTTCGGCAATCACAATTCATTATAATTTTTTTGTTGTGAACAAGGTCTCAGCGGCACCGAAACGCGTTGGTTTGTTGTATTCGGTTCGAATGATTTGTGATTGCCGAAAGTAAATAGGAAATCTAACCTACCCGTGAGTGCGACCCAGTTCTTTTTCTTTGAAAGAGAGTGTTATATACATATATATATATATATATATATATTATCTACTGGCGGTCGCCAGTAGATAGTTATAGTTACAACCTATTATCCATAGGAATTCCGCGACATTCTATTTGAAATAACTCTCTTGCCGGTTGACGTATCTTCGCAAAATTTTCAAACTTTATGGCCCGCTCCGGTCCGCCTCCTACCCTGAAAGTCTCGGGGGATTCGTCAAGCGGGGGCCGAGAAAAAGGGGGGTCCCAAAACGTGTTTTTCCCATGCAATTTTCCATAGGAAACTTTAGACACGGCTACAGCCCGAACTGCTGAACGGAATTACACCAAATTTGGCAAAGAGGTAGTTCTTGGTTCAGAAAGAACCCTTTTGTTAAATGGTGTAAATCCGTTCAGTAGTTGCTGAGAAAATCAAAAGTAAAAAGATAGTGATATCTATGGCCGAGTAGGGTCCGCGTACCCTCAGCGCACCCTGCGCACACCGTCCCGATCACGAGCTGCATGTTAATTGGCTGTCAGCTGGCTGTCAACATTCCGATTCAGGAAATGTTGGCAGCCATTTTGTCCCTCGGTAGAACCGAGGGACAGAAACAAGTGCGCAAAGCGCACAAAGGGGGCAGGGTAGAAACACCCTGACCCCCTAGGTTTGCTCAGGGGGTCCCACAGGTACGTCCAGAAAGCGCCACAGAGCTGCGTTGCAGAGAGGTGTAAAAAGGGGTGTGGCCTCTGTACATGTCTCTGCAACGCAGCCCCCTGGCGCATACTGGAGGTTCCTGGTGGGCTAGTTGGCCCGTAGGGACCCTCATGATTCAAGGGGACTTAATCCCCCTACTTAAAACACGCCACGGGGCGCGTTTGCACAGATGTCACCTCAGGCCCGCCCCCTCCCTTCACCATTGTGCAAATATTCCTCTAAAATCAGCCGAAATACGAATTCTGATTTACACACCTGTTATCAGGAGAGACCTCAGTGCTGCATCTTTCAGCCCAGTACTAATCCTGAAAAGTAATTTTAACCGTACTTACCAGTAACTTGAATTTCCTTCCATAGGCTAACATTGACTGGTTTCACTTGGAAATTCTTCTAAGTGTGGAGTTTTGGAACTTTAAAATATTCCTCTAAAATCAGCCGAAATACGAATTCCGATTTACTCACCTGTTATCAGGAGAGACCTCAGTGCTGTATCTTTCAGCCCAGTACTGGTCCTGAAAAGTAATTTTAACCGTACTTACCAGTAACTTGAATTTCCTTCCATAGGCTAACATTGACTGGTTTCACTTGGAAATTCTTCTAAGTGTGGAGTTTTGGAACTTTAAAATATTCCTCTAAAATCAGCCGAAATACGAATTCCGATTTACTCACCTGTTATCAGGAGAGACCTCAGTGCTGCATCTTTCAGCCCAGTACTGATCCTCAAAAGTAATTTTAACCGTACTTACCAGTAACTTGAATTTCCTTCCATAGTATATAATTGCCTGCTTTTTGCTGAAAAAGTTTCTAAGTGTTGATTTTTGAAACATACAAATATTCCTCTAAAATCAGCCGAAATACGAATTCCGATTTACTCACCTGTTATAAGGAGAGACCTCAGTGCTGTATCTTTCAGCCCAGTACTGGTCCTGAAAAGTAATTTTAACCGTACTTACCAGTAACTTGAATTTCCTTCCATAGGCTAACATTGACTGGTTTCACTTGGAAATTCTTCTAAGTGTGGAGTTTTGGAACTTTAAAATATTCCTCTAAAATCAGCCAAAATACGAATTCCGATTTACTCACCTGTTATCAGGAGAGACCTCAGTGCTGCATCTTTCAGCCCAGTACTGATCCTCAAAAGTAATTTTAACCGTACTTACCAGTAACTTGAATTTTCTTCCATAGGCTAACATTGACTGGTTTCACTTGGAAATTCTTCTAAGTGTTGATTTTTGAAACATACAAATATTCCTCTAAAATCAGCCGAAATACGAATTCCGATTTACTCACCTGTTATCAGGAGAGAACCCAGTGCTGCATCTTTTAGCCCAGCACTGACCCTGAAAAGTAATTTTAACCGTACTTACCAGTAACTTATCTTTTCTTCCATAGAAATCCATTGTCTGGTTTTCAGCAGAAAAGTTTCAAAGTGTCGATTTTCACAAACTACAAATATTCCTTAAAAATCGCCTGTATGACTTAAACGCATTTTTTCAACTGTTTACAGGAGATGCACCAGTGCTGGATCCAGGATCCAACACTGAGTAAGAAAAAGTAACGATAACAGTTTTTACCTGCTAAGTGAATTTCCTTCCATAGGATAACATTGGTGATTCTATGAGGAAAAGTTTCTAAGTGTCAACTTTTAAAATACAATAATATTCCTTAAAAATCACGACTGTAACCAAAACGCTTTTACTCAACTGTTTACAGGAGATGTCCCAGGACTGAATCTAGGATCCAGTCCTGTGGTTAGAAAAGTAATCCATAAAGTAACTAATTGCATTTAACTAGAAATTCACATTGAGCTGAATGTTGCATTGTGTTTGAAAATGTGTTGCCCATTGCAACAACTGTAACTACTGTACTTAAAAGTCTATTGCCTATGTGCTAAGTATTTAAACTAAAGTAATTCATTCTGAGAAAGTATTTTTGTAATGTAATGTATAATGTAATTACAATGTAATTTAAAAATAAAATATGTAAAAGAAATTGTTTCTAAAAATGTAGTAAATCAGTATGAAAAAAATAATATAAAAATTAATACATTTAAAAAACCTTTGAAATTCACTGAAAAAACCGTAGGTTTCAGGCACGTTATAGTTACAAATTAGCATTTAAAAAACCTTTGAAATTCACTGAAAAAACCATAGGTTTGAGACACGTTATAGTTAGAAATTAGCATTTAAAAAACCTTTGAAATTCACTGAAAAAACCATAGGTTTTAGGGACAGTTATAGTTACAAATTACCATTTAAAAAACCTTTGAAATTCACTGAAAAAACCATAGGTTTCAGATATGTTATAGTTACAAATTAGCATTTAAAAACCTTTGAAATTCACTGAAAAAACCATAGGTTTTAGGGACAGTTATAGTTAGTTGGACATTTCACTCGTACAAAACCCGTGAAATTCCCCGTTATAGTTAGTTCAGCTAACTATAACTCGCGCCCCGCAATGCACTGCTGATGACGTCACATATTACATCACTCATGACATGGTCAGTGACATCACTGATGACATCACTGATGACATCTCAAATGACATCACTGATGACATCATCCACGTGATAATCTGATGCAGCTCCTCACACCCTAATATAACCTTTGATACACCCAATCTAAATTACAGACTGCCATTCGCAAAACTATAGACACTCCAACACCAATAACTACATACCCACTCACTGATCCTTAGGTCTACACACATACATCCACTCACTCACCCGTACAGTCACTCATACTTATGGTCACTCAGTACAGGACTATCATATGCACTCTTACTCCTATATAGACACTCAAACACCGCCACTCATCCATAGAGGTACTCACACACCTAGTCAGTCATGCAAATAATTAAACACACTGCCATTTACTCACCTATACAGTTATACACACACCAGCTCACTTAATCATACAAATACTAGCACATTGTTACGCTCTTATACAATCACTGATACAAGCACACACTCATCCATACAGCCACTATCACAATCACTCACTCTCGCTTATAGCTATTTATATACTCCAACACACATATATACTGGCTTTCACATATGTAGTTACTCACACATGTACCACTGGGACATACATTCACTCACTAACACACTCTTACACACACTTACCCACCCATACAGTCTATCACAGATGCACTCTTGAAACCATCCACCCAGTGAATCACCCACTCACACATCTATGCACAGAGTCGCACACACCCCACCCACACAAACACTCAGGCACCCATACAGATACTCAGACAACCAATCAATAACTCATATAGACACTCATGTAGCTATTCACAAACCCATGCAGCCACTTACACAGCAACAGACAGACGGATACAGACATTCACCCAGTTTAGTCACTAACCCATGCATTCAGTAAGATACGTTAAATCACTCACTTATAGAGTCAGTCACGCACCTACTAAATCATCCATACAGACACTTACACACCCACTCATTCTTCAATACGTCTTTTCCTATATATATTAAAAATATTTAAACTTTACAGAAACACACAGTCACTGGATGATGTCATCAGTGATGTCATTTGAGATGTCATCAGTGATGTCATCAGTGATGTCACTGACCATGTCATGAGTGATGTAATATGTGACGTCATCAGCAGTGCATTGCGGGGCGCGAGTTATAGTTAGCTGAACTAACTATAACGGGGAATTTCACGGGTTTTGTACGAGTGAAATGTCCAACTAACTATAACTGTCCCTAAAACCTATGGTTTTTTCAGTGAATTTCAAAGGTTTTTTAAATGCTAATTTGTAACTATAACATATCTGAAACCTATGGTTTTTTCAGTGAATTTCAAAGGTTTTTTAAATGGTAATTTGTAACTATAACTGTCCCTAAAACCTATGGTTTTTTCAGTGAATATATATATATATATATTCCACAGCCAGCAAAGCGCGTTCGCCTTACCCGGTCCTCTTGTGACGGCGTTCCACAGCGGGGTAGCGAACCCTTATTTATCCATCCAACTGCTGATACTCCATGCCAAAACAGCAAGCCATGGACGCAATTGTTCTTGCAAGCGGTTATTTTATTTTTAACTCGGCAACTCTACACGTTTCGAGGCCACACGCCTCTTGATCACGAGTTAGTTGTTTGTACTGTGAAATGCTTAAATAAACATGTGACACATATAATAATAGACATAACAAACAGACTTTCCGTTTTCATACGAGTTCCTTCACTCGAAATCAAAAGGTTACTGCACGTGCAAAACAAATTATTTAAACCATGCAGTATTTATGATTTATGTCTTCTTGATGTGACGAGTGTGAAGCGAGAACCCAAACCAACTTGAATTTCTGTGTCCCCTTGCACCTTGTTGTGTTTTGCGTTGTTTTGCCTCTCAATAAAGTTTTGAATCAACTTTATTGTACACATTTCTCGTGTTGTTGCTAGCACAGTAAATGATGTGCGTAATTCGGTCTAGCCCTTTGTTGCCTTAACTGCCACCGAAGTCGGTGGCACCAATACTGGACAATCCTATATGGGATATATTGTGCACACTTCTCGTGTTATTGCTCACTAAGTAAATAATATGCGTGGTTCGGACCAGCTGCCTTGACTGATACCGAAGTCGGTATCTCCAATACTGGACAATCCTTATAGGATATATCGTGCGGAGGCATAAAGCACTCCAACCCAATGTCAGGCTAAAAATATAATTCCTAAACTTATTCCAATGCTACATACTGCCCAGTGGGCAAAAACAATATAATGTGTCTTGTCATTCATGACTAATAGGCATTCCACCTCATTATATCTCATATCCCCAATCCTGGGTTGCAAGGGATTACCCACACACATACTAAATCCCAAGTGGGCTGATCATCTCCTAGATTGTTCATTATATCATCCCCATTGGGGTGAAAAAAATATTTAAAGCTCCAATGCCTTCTACTCGTCGTTAATACAGGTCTTCCAGTCTGTAAAACATAAAAATACAAAAATTATTAAATTAAACGTCGCGTATTCCTTCATACAACATCCTAAAACAAAAACTACAGTGAGGTATAAAAACATTTTAAATAGTATCATCATTTTTATATAAACAGCTGACAATGTCTTAAACTTAAAAACAGTAATTATACTCATGGGATCTTCAACCTAGATGGACTGACAATTCTTCGTCACTTTTGTGACCTATGGGGGCGAGTGTTTTATACTGAATTATTAATCTGGATTCCAAGCGTCTCAACTCTCATGAGTATAATTACTATTTTTTAAGTTTAAGACATTGTCAGCTGTTTCTATAAAATTATGATACTATTTAAAATGTTTTTATACCTCAATGTAGTTTTTGTTTTAAGATGTTGTATGAAGGAATACCCGACGTTTAATTTAATAATTTTTGTATTTTTATGTTTTACAGACTGGAAGACCTGTATTAACGATGAGTGGAAGACATTGGAGCTTTAAATATCTTTTTCACCCCAATGGGGATGATATAATGAACAATCTAGGAGATGATCAGCCCACTTGGGCTTTAGTATTGATCCAGCGGGTTACTAGCAACAAGCATTCATACACAAAATACTCACCTGGGCCCATTCATTCACGCTAACTAATAATTCCCGCTGGTGGGAATCAGTTGTACTCTTTATCAAACTCCCTGCCACCAATTACCTTTCCTGATTGAAGAGTAATGACTTACCAATGGACCTTTGATAATTGGGGATAAGATGAGAACATACAAATATAATATCATAAACACCTGAAATAACCACTGACTCAGGAAGTTTTAAAATGTTTATCTAAATTCTTTAGCAGAGTAAATTACAAACCACATAATACTTAATCGCATATCAAGGAGGAAGCACACTATTTATCACCTATTAATCACAAGTGACGGTCCCTCAGAAAGGAGAAGATAGAGACAGCAGCACAACTAAAGATTACGCTTATAGTTACCTAAAGGTGTGAAAACCAAACCCCTTGGCCAAGGAGTTGGAAAGATGGGTCCCAAGAAAGATGGAGACCAAGACCTCCGGACCAGGTTCAGGACAGAATAGGTGACCTCTCTACCAATTACGCCTGCGTCGTTCCCCTCTCTGACACTTCGTTCCTCCTCGATTCTTCTGTGTCTTCTTTCTAATGGAATCCGCCGCCCCACCTCAGGACCTCTTTGGACAGCGGTTCAGTCTGCAATCGATCAGCTCGTTCTGTGCTCCCAAGCCCCTGTTCCAGCTAATTAGCTAATTCTATATCTATTATACCCTTCTATACCCAGGTACCTCCCATTAATGTTTCAAAATTATGGGCCCACTACGTCTGATTGGACAGAGACAGGGGGTTGATCCTCACACCATGACAATTTAGTTCAATTTCTTTAAGCCCATTGTTTTAAAATACCGCCCCTCTCAATTAATACATTTGCTTTATTTCCCACCCGTCTCACGACAAATTTTAATACAAAGTGTATACAATATGTATCATCTTGTAGGACATCTCAGATGGACTGTGAAGATGATCAGTGGGTCATGTCCTTGGACATCTTCCAAGTTGACTTCCTTGCTTTGTCTTGTTAGTTTCAGAGCGCATGCGCAGGTCACAAGGCTTTCGAGCTGCTGTTCAGTTAACCCAGGCCCATTTTACAAACTAATAGAAACCAAAGAAGAAACATATTAAAATCAAAAATAAATGTTTTCACTGTATGCCCCCTACTTCTACTCTATTCCCATTTAATTATAATATCTATCCCGCATTAGTAGCGTTAGAATACCACATTATTAATTGCAGCAACGCGAAAGCTTTAGCATGTGAGAACATTAAGCAGCCATTTTAGCACACACTGCGCAGAAGCAAAAGATTCCCTCCAAGCAAAGAAAGACGTCATACCACGTGACATGGTTGACACATGCGCAGTAGAGTTCCCACGCTTTAGCTGCCATTTTGGATTAGAAAAGGATTACTTATTAGTGGAAAACACATAGGCAAGCATCATCTGGATAAAATGTTGTGTATGCACATTATTAATAAAGACATTACTGATTTTTGGTATAAATTAATTAATACTGTGAGAAGATTGCTTACGAGCAAGTCTCATTTTGAGTCCTTGCTCCATCAATCCCCTCTCTGATGGCGTTTCTGAGCCATCAAAACTACCCACAATCAGATGCCAACTTAACATATCTTTGTCACATTTTCATTTTTACATTGTCTATTCTTATCCTCTCCTTTCAGTTTCTTGTATATTTCACTTTTCAGGTCTTCTAATTCAATTTCATCAAATTTCCGTTTCGTGCCTTTTCCTGTCACCCTATATGTTTCATTCTTTCTACAACATTTGCACCATATCATTATTGACAATACTATTATTGCTATCCATACTAAGGGTACTAATATTTGACCTATAAGTCCTTTTCCTACATTAGTAAACCAGGTACCAATTGACGCAATGCTATTTGTCAATCTTTCCCATACACTATCAACTTCCAGTGGTTTCAGTTCATTCTCAAGTTTTGTGTATATTCTTTATATACGTTCCGATTTCTGCACTTTTGTCAGGAATATACGTGCAACAATGTTTCGTTTTCAACAATTTACAGACTCCGCCCTCTTTTGCTAATATTATATCAAGAGCAAGTCGATTTTGCATAACCGTAGATCTAATCGCAACCATCTCCGCATTAATCATTAGAAATCCTCCAGCAGTATCCGTTGATAAACGATTAACCACTGTAGACAATTTACATATTTTCCTTGAGTTCAGAATTATTCCCACTGAAGGTATCAATGCACCAAATATATCCCCTAAAATTTCTGAAAAACTAGGGGGCATATTAACAAGCGGCAGCGATAATTATCGCTGGCCGCGCCTAGCGCGAGTTTCCCTATCGCCGGCTATTGCAGGAATTCATCGCCAAGCTAGCGCTGTATTTACAACGCTTAGCGCATTGGCGATGAAAATTCCAGTGACAGCAGGGAAATGTCCCAACATCGCTGGAAAACCAGCGATGTTCCCTGCAACACAGCGATGACCTTGCTGATACGACCCTGTGGTCGTAACCCCACATTCCACCTCCCATGCAAAGTATGCCTAACACTGGATTTTAGCAGACGTTAAAATCCAACGTTAATGGCCGGATAGCGCGATTTTGTTTATCGCTACGGCGGCCGGGGCATTGTTGTAAATATCGCAAAGCTGCCTTCGCGATATTTACCCATGTAGTCTATTGAGGCACTCCTACTTTGCATCTCATTAACGGTGCGATGCAAAGCGGGTGCTAAATCACAGACACACGCGCTAGAGTGTCCTTGCTAATATTGCGATTAAATTATCACCGCTTTTCGGCCGAAAACGGGCGCTAAAGCGGCGATAATTTTATCTCCCCCTCTTGTTAATATGCCCCTAGCTCTTTTACTACGTGTTAATTCACTATTATTTTCATTGCTCCCAGTGTTTCTTTTTACGTGGTATATGTGATATGGCTTGGCTCCACGTTCTATGTTCTAGCGTGGAACCATAGCCTTCGGGAATTCTAGGTTTGCCAGTTTGCCCAGCTTGACGATGGCTGGGGTTGCGGATTAAAGTTCTCCCTGGACTTTACCTAAGGTCTCTTGTACTTTATTTCACTGGCGACGATCGCGCAGCAGAGACAAAGTGAGCAACCCCAACATCGAGTGATTGTGAGAAGAAGAAAGAATCTTACCAGAAGACGAAAGGAGGCGAAAGGAGAGGACGAGACATCCACCTACCTTGGCGAGTTACAGGCTTGAGGAGGTCAGGGGACACAGCGTGGAGCGGTTGGCAAAAGAGTACAAGCCGGCAAGTGTTGCGAGTTAAGATACGGCGTACCGATGTACAGTAAAACGCATGGGCCGGTCTGCGCTTCACGCTGGTGATGTACTGGATGGATGTGCTCTATTTCCTGAGGAAACAAGACCAAAGGCTGTTTCCTTCTGCTGCCGGCAAAACAGGCTCTACCAACACTAGAAAGAGGACCTAATGTTTACGTAGAGACGGCGGCGGCCATTTTGAAGGTCTGAAAAGGGAATTTGTCGTTTCAAAGCATCTTTCAACGTAGAAGGTTTGAATTTTCAAGCAACATTGAAAATTGGGGTATGGCTTCACGGTGACAAGCACACCTTATATTTTACTTTAATTTGAAGAATTTCTGGCTTGTCATCACGGTAACGGGCACACCTATTTGGGAAATTGGGAGAAAATATTAATTGATTTATTGGGTCAAAGTGTGGAAGCTCAATTAAAAAAAAGAGAAACAGTTAATTAACAAAATGTAGCAATGCTGCTGTAAAAAAAAAAAAAAAGGGAAAATATTTTTGTTTTCCATATCCACAGACATCTTGTTTAATATTGGTCATTTTCGTTTAAGGGGTGGTTGTTAAAAGAGTTTGTAAGTGCACAATGCAAAATGTAACTGCGCCCCGTTCTTTCTGTCAAATCCAGGGGAACCCCCAGTGAAATGGAAAAAATGGAGGAAAATATTTGAAAACTACGCAAGGGTGTGTGGGAGTAGTTTGACTGCGGAGAGGAAGCAAGCATTATTACTTCATTGTCTAGGGGGCGAAGGGCAAGAGGTGCTAGAGAATTTGCCACAGTTGAGCCCCGCGGCTCAAAGGGGGTTGAATGAATACGAGATTTGCATCAAACAATTAGATTTACATTATCTGCCCAAAGTAAGCACCATCATGGAGCGATATTATTTTGGGTTGAGAGAACAAGGTAAAGAGGAAACTGTGGAGGAATTTGTGACAGCTCTACGAAAGTTAGCTTCCAGTTGCAAATTTGGGGAACTTGTGGAAGAGAGGATACGAGATCAATTTGTTTTAAGGTGTAGCAGTGATAAGATAAGAGAAGAGCTTTGGTTAAAGGATGAGCCACCTTTAGACGAGGTGATGATTATTGGTAAACGAGTGGAACATATGCTCAAGTGTGTAAGTGAGTTGAGTAAGGTGGGAAAATCACCTAGTCAACCAGAGAAAGTGGAAGAGATTGTATGTCAAGCGGTACACAAATCCGACTCGGCAAGCAACAAAGGTAGAGAGGTAGGATACAAGACTACGAGCACAAATTATGAGCAAAGAAACATAATGATATTTCAGGGAACTTGTTATCGCTGTGGTAAATTTGGGCACAAGGCAAATGCAAGAGAGTGTCCTGCTCTTAAAGTAGTTTGTAGCTCTTGTGGGAAAAGGGGTCATTTTACAAAGAACTGTCGTTTTCGTAACAAAACCGATAGCAGGAATGAAGTGAGAGAGGTCTCCTTTCAAGTGAATGAGTGTGGGGTGGAACATCCTTCTGAGTGGGTGAAGGTGGGGGATGTAAAAGTTAAAATGAAATTTGACTCGTGCTCTCACCTCACTTTCATATCCAAGGAGGAGTTTGGAAAGAATTTTGCGAGTAAGGTTAAATTACTAAAATCTGATGTGAGACCTACAGGCTATGGTGGAACTTTACGTGGCGGAGAAAGGAGACAATTTGCTGAGCTGGACTCATCAAGCACATTTGGGTGTTATCCTCAATCCCAATGGTAAACCCACCGTGCAAGTGCAGTCGATTGAAAATGTTGACAACAAGTTAGTAAAAAAGTTTGAGGGTTTGTTCAGAGACACGTTAGGTTGCTTAAAAGGTTATAATCATCAGATTAAACTCAAGCTTGGTGCAAAACCCATTGCAGCCAAAGTGAGGAGAATTCCCATCAGTGTGCAGGAGGCAGTTCAAAAAGAGATTGATAAGTTACTGGTTACTGGTGTGATTGAGCCTGTGGAGGCTACAGAGTGGTTGGCTCCCATAGTTGTAGCACGGAAGGCCAATAATGAGATTCGTCTGTGTGTGGATCTTCGCGCACTTAATAAGGAGGTTGTGGTGGACAAGTTTCCACTTCCCAATATTGAAGAAATGGTCTCAACCTTAGAGGGTGCTTGTTATTTTAGTACCTTAGACTTTGCATCGGCATATCACCAGGTGCCCCTCTGTAAGAGTTCACAAGAATTGACTGCATTTATAACGCCCATGGGGGCATTTAAGTTCTTAAGGATGCCTTTCGGCTTAGTTTCAGCCGCCTCCGTTTTTCAGAGAATTATGAATGACGTCATTAAAGGTATTCCGGGTGTTAGATGTTACCAAGATGATGTGTTGATATATGGGAAAAACATTGAAGAACATGATTGCAGGGTAGCTAAGGTGCTAGAAAGATTGCTTAGAGCTGGTCTGACTTTACGTTGCGACAAATGTAGGTTTGGGGTAACGGAGGTTGATTATCTTGTGCATCACATATCTGGAAGTGGTGTGTTACCCAAAAAGGAGTTGGTGGACACCATTGAGAATTTGAAGGAACCATGTTCAAAGGAAGAGCTTTCCTCCTTCCTGGGTATGGCTGAATTTTATAGCAAATTCATTAGAAATTTTGCAGATAAAACTGTACATCTCAGGAGTTTACTCCACAAGAACGCAGAGTTTGTGTGGGATGAAGCGTGTAAGGAAGAGTTTTTAGGTGTTAAAATGGATCTCAAGAATGCCCCTAATTTACAGGCATTTAAACCAGGTGATGTGACATATATCGTAACGGATGCTAGCAAAAAAGGTTTGGGTGCTCTTTTGTTTCAAGTGAGAGATGGGCATGAGCAGTTGGTTGCGTGTGCGTCCAGATGTCTGAAGGGTGCTGAGCTAAATTACTCAGTTATAGAAAAAGAGGCTCTTGCCATTTTTTGGGCACTCAACAAATTCAAGAAATTTGTTTGGGGTACTTCTTTTATTGTCAGGTCAGATCATAAGCCTCTTAAAGAAATTTTTGAAAAAAAAGGACTTGACTCAATCTCCTCTAGAATCAGGAGGTGGGTTATATCTTTGCAGGAGTATAATTTTGTATTTGAATATATTCCTGGGAGTTCAAATGTGTCTGCTGACTGCCTCTCGCGTTTAGTGGACACTGTGGAGTTAAATGATCTCTCTTGTGAGGAGGGAATGGAAAATGAGTTCGATATACGAGTGTGTGATGTCACTTTAGGTGTGATAAAAGAAAATGAGTGGAAGGAAGAAGTAAAGAAAGATCCGGAAATGTTAGGTGTGATGGAGTTGTTGTCGCAAGACAAGGAGAACAAACTTGAGAAGCCCTGGTCATTAGTGTCTAATGAACTAGCTATTGCTGATGGAATTTTGACTAGAGGTACCAGGCTTGTTCCACCCGAGAGTTTAAGGAACAACATTGTCCAGATGGCTCATGAAGGACACATGGGTATCTCTAAAACCAAAGAACGCATTAGACAAGATTTCTGGTGGCCTGGTTTAGATCTCATGGTGGAATGTGCGGTTCGTGATTGTGTTCCGTGCTCTTTGAGCGACAAAATTCTTAAGCCCAGACAACCACCCATGGTTTGTAGGAGATTACCCATGTGTCCTTGGGATGAGGTAGCCATAGATATTGTTGGCCCTCTTCATGGTGAACACCAGACTCCTTATTTGATTGTGTTGTTAGACTTATATTCTCGCTGGATTGAAGTGAGTTCAGTGAGAGACATCACAACACTATGTATAATCAAGTTTTTGGATTCTATCTTCAAGCGCGAAAGCTTTCCCTGTTCATTGCTTTCGGACAATGGACCACAATTTTGTTCACGTGAGATGGAGGATTATTTGGCGAAGTGTGGCATTGAACACAAGAAAATTTCACTTTATCATCCAGAGTCTAATGGTGCCATTGAGAGGTTGAATAAGACTTTGAAGGAAAGCATACAACTGGCGAGAGTTAACAGTTTAAACTGGAGGGATGAATTACAAAATCGCATTTCTGCTTACAGGTTTACACCTCACTCTTCAACTGTGAAGACACCTTTTGAATTATTCAAAGGAAGATCTCCTAATACCATTTTGTGTCCAGGATGGATGATTCTGGATAAAGGTCTCAAGGACAATGGTATTGGTGTCTGGAGGGACAAAGAATTAGCTCTTCAAGAAAAAGGAAGTTTTATTTTGATGCTCGCAAATCCTGTAAAGTTGTTAAGTTCAGAATTGGTGATAAGGTCAAGGTCAAAGCTCCTGTTGGCTGCCAAAACTGGTCAAAGTTCACTTCTGTAAAGAGTGTGGTCAAACTGTTCAAAAACGCTGTCAAAACCAATGATGGTCGCATCTGGAACCACAGTCGTGTGGTTCATGTTAGGCCAAACAACAACAACATGTATGAGTCAGAGTCTTTTGACAGAGTCTCTTCTCGTTTGGAATGTGAGCCTACTCGCAAGAGCGTTAGAATCTGCAAAAGGCCAGGTTATTTAAATGATTTTGTGAGAAAGTAATTCTGCATCTGTTGTGCTTTACTTTCTACTCATTTACTGTTTTCTCTTTCTTTTTTATTTTAGAGGGAGGAAGGCCTATGTCTAGCTTCTTGAAAATTCAATATGTTTAGTTTCTTGTTTTTATCTTCTTGGAAGATGTATTTCAAATGTAAGAAGGAAGAAGTGTGATATGGCTTGGCTCCACGTTCTATGTTCTAGCGTGGAACCATAGCCTTCGGGAATTCTAGGTTTGCCAGTTTGCCCAGCTTGACGATGGCTGGGGTTGCGGATTAAAGTTCTCCCTGGACTTTACCTAAGGTCTCTTGTACTTTATTTCACTATACTTTTGGAAAAACTATTCCAAAATAACAACTTCCGTACCACCGTGCAGGAAGCCTAAAGTAAGCCTTATTCCCACACACATAATAGATTCCAGGAAAAACTGAATCTGTTCCTCCTTTTAGTGCCCAACCTCCAAGAATTAAGAAATTATGTTCACATTCACTGGTACCGATGAAAATATTGTTATAATCAGTCTTTAACCTATGTCGACAAATTTTCCCTGTCTTTACAAAATCCAGAGCCATAGCAGCTTGAGCTTTGCCAGGTGTGTAAATACCCTCTTTCTCAGCCCAAGGTGGAAGATGAGCTTTATGCTCAGACGCTTTCTTTTGGAAATTCTGTCTTCTATTCTCAACTAAGTTCAAAAATATCTTTTCTTCTTCACGTAATGAACATGTTAGATTGCTTCTATGTGCATGTGTTATGTCTATTGACTTCATTGTTAAGAAAAATTCTCCCATAAATTGTGCATCTTGACTACTAAGCACTGGGTTCAGATTCTTTCTAATAGGAACCTCTGAAAATATCACATCTATATTTGAATAATAATACTGAAGTTTCCCTGTTCTATAAAATAAACTAGTTAGTACACTACATGATATGCCATAAGGTAAAGGCAAATGATGATATGTTAAACCTTCTGCTACTGATTCAGGTAACTTCATACAGACATAACAGTCACTTACTTCCATTGTATCTACATACTGAAACAATAATTTAGTGAAAACATTTAAACTAGTATCATTATCTGTTACCACGTGATGAAAATCTGGTTCATCCTCTGCTTCTATTTCTACTCTATCACCTTTCAAGTTATCTATCCTTCCCTTAGTTTTGTTGTTAATCTTTTTGTCCATTATCATAAGGTAAGGAGTTGCTACAATCACAACTAACCACACTATAAGCACCACTACCAGACTACATATGCATATAGCACAGCATCTTTTACAACATTTCCGTTTCGGTCTCCCAGAAACTCTGTCGTCAGTCATTTTGACAAAGAAGATTTTTCTTCTTTTCTTTTTTCTCTCAAGACTTTAATATTTATCAAGGAGGTTTCACTTCTTTTCATAGGTCAGTTCTGCACTTGTTCCTTCGTCACCACTTTCACTTGACTCTGAACTCTCGTAGTCTTCAAGTATTATATAAGTCCAATCTGGACCTTTAAACTTATTGTTCACGAGTTTCAATCTTTTGCTTTTTCGTTTTTCAGTTCGACTTGTTTGTCCAGATAAGCTTGTTACTTCATTTACTTGTTCTGGGTCTTCACTTCGTGTTACTATATGGTATTTCACTCTTTTAATGACACTAGGCCAATGATCACCTTTTCTGACTTTCTTTGTTTGCACTGTATTTTCGCCTTCCGAGTCTTTTCCAAAAACTCTTTTATTTTCAAGGTGTGGCACAAATTGGTTGTCCTCTATTTTAGTTTCCCCTTCTATCTGCTCTTGTTCAGGTCTTGTTGTTGTTTCTTCAGTGGCCTGAGTGCGAGTCTCTGCTAACTTGCCCTGTTCAGGATTGACGTTTTCATGTTTGATGTTTTCTTGTTCGATGTTTTCTTGGTTTTCTTCTCCCTGAACGTGTTTTTCTTGTTCTAACTGGTTCTGATCAGGGCTTATTGCACTTTGTACTTCTGCAGCCTGACCGCGTTCTTCTGAACCTGTCTGTCCCTGCTCAAATTTTGTTGTTCCGTTGTCAATTTGAGCCCAATTTCCTTTCCCTATCTGGGCCTGCTCAGGTTCTCTTATGGTTTCAATCTCCCTATCCTGAGCTGCTTCTTCTTCACCTGTCTGGTCCTCACTAATTTCCTCTAATCTAGCTCTACTTCTTGTTTTGATGAAAACTTCTGGTATATCGACCACTGGTATCCAGTCCTGACTTGTGCTTGGTTGTTCTTCTTCAGCTTCTCCCGAATCTATCACTTGGGATTCTTCAGCTGGCCTACCTTCAGCTTCCTCAGCTATTGATGCTGACTGAGGATCTTTTCCTTCAGGAGCTGGCACCCTTTTGGTGTGGCTTACAATTAGGCAATCCTGCACATTTCACTGCTGTGTTTGTAACCAATATAACCTGACAAGGTTCGCCTCACCTGGGTGATAAACACGTTTCTCTGGTGTGATGCTTCACTACCACCCAGTCTCCGGGGTTCAAATCATGCTCTTGTTCAGGCTGCCTGGAAACTGCGTCTTCTCCAACCTGGTGAGAGACAGAACGCAAGAGGTCAGCCAATGCTTTGCAATAATCTAGAACCATATCATCAGTTATGTTCAACAGTTTATTTCCAGGTACATGGGCTTGTCTCATTGCTCTTCCCATGATGATTTCATGTGGACTCAATCCTGTATTTCTATCAGGAATGCTTCTGAGTCCCATTAGGACAAGAGGCAATGCATCTGGCCAATCTAACGATGTGGATGCACACATCTTTGACAATCTTGATTTTATTGTGCCATTCATTTGTTCAACCACTCCAGAAGCCGCTGGGCAGTATGCACAGTGCAATTTTTGTTCAATTTTAAATGCTTCACAGATTATTCGAATTACATCGTTATTGAAGTGACTCCCTCTATCTGATTCCAAAGTTACTGGGAAACTGAACCGTGGAATGAGTTCTCGTAACAACAGTTTTGCAACTGTTACGCTGTCATTCCTCCTGGTAGGGTAAGCCTCCACCCACCTTGAAAACAGACACACTATGACAAGTACATATTTCAGTCCTTTGCATGGTGGTAACTGAATAAAATCTAACTGCAATCTCACAAATGGACCTTCTGCCTTTCCAATTTTTCCCAAACCAATTACTGTTCTCCTTCCTAGATTATTCATTTGGCAAGTTAAGCACCTTTGGCAAAGACTCTCTGCTGAAGCTCTAAATTTTGGATTGTACCAACTTTGTCTGAAAAGTCTAATCATGGCATCTCTCCCTACATGTGTGTCTCCATGATACATTCTGGCCATTTGTGAAATCAGGCAATCAGGCATGACTGGTCTGCCATCTGAATAAACCCACACGTCATCATCTGTTCTTCGTTTACACCCTATTTTTATCCAAACATCCCTTTCACTCTCTTCAGCATCATCCTGCAATCGTTTCACATCATTCCATGTTTCAGGTGTTGAACATAGCATAAGTTGGCAGCTGATTCCCATCCTTTCGACCTTTCTGTTTACTGCCAATCTGTTTCTGGCACAGTGTTGAGCAATTAGGTCTGCATATCTGTTACCGGCTACCACACAATCATCTCCTGACTGGTGTGCAGCACATTTCACCACTGCCAATTCTTTTGGTGATTGTATTGCCTCCAATAATTCCTTTACAAACTGCCCATTTTTGATTGGGGATCCTGAAGAAGTCATGAAATCCCCCTGCATCCACAGTTGGCCAAAGTCATGCACAACCCGTACCCATATTGACTGTCCGTAAATATGGTTACTTTCAAATTTGTCCCAATTTTGGATGCTTTGATCAAAGCAATTAATTCAGCTACTTATGCAGATTTGACTCCTGGTAAATAGGATGCTTCGACTATTCCAGAAAGTTCACATACAGCATAGACTGCACTCAATTTGCCATCCTCATGCCTTAGGCATGAGCCGTCCACAAACAGCTCCCTATCTGGGTTCTTAAGGGGCATTTCCTGTATGTCCGGACGCGGTTTGGTGCACAACTCTGTGACCTGCAAACAGTCATGCTCTGGATCGTCCTTAACTTCTTCACAATATGGATCTGGCAATAATGTAGCAGGATTTACAACTGTGCACCTAGCTATGGTCACATTTTCAGCTCCTAGAATTATTCGTTCATATCTTGTCATCCGACTAGGTGTGAGATGCTGAGTTCTAGTTCTTGTCAACAGGATCACAACTGCATGTGGGACAAACACTTTAACAGGATATCCCATTACTATTGACTCACTTTGTTCAATGCTCATACAGGTAGCAGCAACTGCTTTTAAACAGCCTGGCAATGCTGCAGCCACTGAGTCCAATGTAGCAGAAAAATATGCTATAGGACGCCTGTCTAGTCCATGTCTTTGGGTTAGCACTGAGAGTGCACAATTTTCTCTTTCATAGCAAAACAGTGTGAATTCTTTTGTATAGTCAGGCATGCCCAAGGCAGGTGCCTCACACAAAGCATTTCTTAATTTTACAATTGCACCGGCACTTTCATCATCCCATTCAACTGGATCTTTTGCTTTCTTTTTGGTTAACTGAATTAAAGGCTTTGCTAGTAGTGAAAAGCCTATAATCCATTGTTGACAGTATCCTACTATTCAAAAAAACATTCTCACTTCTCTTTGTGTTACTGGCATTTTCATTTGCTTAATTATTTTTATTCTTTCAGACGTTATTCTTCTTTTCCCTCTTTCAATTTGGTGTCCCAAATATTTAACTGCCGTTGTACAAAATTGTAATTTTTCAGGTGACACTTTGTGTCCTTCCTCAGCCAAATGGTTGAGTAATGCAATTGAATCTGCGACACAATCATCATGTGTTCTTGATGCGACCAACAAGTCGTCTATGTACTGCACCAAGACTGAGTTCCTGGGCAGTATTAATTTTTCTAGGCACCTTTTCAGTATTTGATTAAAAATGGAGGGACTTTCTGTGTACCCTTGAGGAACACGATTCCACACATAGACCCTTGACCTCTGGGTAGGTCGCCCCCCATCCGCACAGCGCCACCTGTGCGTCCAGCTCCCTGCTGCTGCTGATCTGAGGCCCTCCTCCACCCGCAGGCTACCACCTGCGCCTCATCCCTGGTGGCCAGTGGTAGGCCGTAGGTAGGTTCTTGTCATTGTGAGTGTCACTGTTACTGTCTCTCCCCTCTATATTTGTGCCCCCACTGTTTTTCCACTGTTTTTGCCCTTCCGTTCTGTGCCCCCACTGCTGTGACTGTTTTTCGTTCTGTGCCCCCACTGTTTTTCCACTGTTTTTGCCCTTCCGTTCTGTGCCCCCACTGCTGTGACTGTTTTTCGTTCTGTGCCCCCACTGTTTTTCCACTGTTTTTGCCCTTCCGTTCTGTGCCCCCACTGCTGTGACTGTTTTTTCGTTCTCTGCCCCCACTGTTTTTCCACTGTTTTTGCCCTTCCGTTCTGTGCCCCCACTGCTGTGACTGTTTTTCGTTCTGTGCCCCACTGTTTTTCCACAGTTTTTGCCCTTCCGTTCTGTGCCCCCACTGCTGTGACTGTTTTTCGTTCTGTGCCCCCACTGTTTTTCCACTGTTTTTGCCCTTCCGTTCTGTGCCCCCACTGCTGTGACTGTTTTTTCGTTCTGTGCCCCCACTGTTTTTCCACTGTTTTTGCCCTTCCGTTCTGTGCCCCCACTGCTGTGACTGTTTTTCGTTCTGTGCCCCCACTGTTTTTCCACTGTTTTTGCCCTTCCGTTCTGTGCCCCCACTGCTGTGACTGTTTTTCGTTCTGTGCCCCACTGTTTTTCCACTGTTTTTGCCCATCCGTTCTGTGCCCCCACTGCTGTGACTGTTTTTCGTTCTGTGCCCCCACTGTTTTTCCACTGTTTTTGCCCTTCCGTTCTGTGCCCCCACTGCTGTGACAGTTTTTCGTTCTGTGCCCCCACTGTTTTTCCACTGTTTTGGCCTTCCGTTCTGTGCCCCCACTGCTGTGACAGTTTTTTCGTTCTGTGCCCCCACTGTTTTTCCACTGTTTTTGCCCTTCCTTTGTGTGCCCCCACTGCTGTGACTGTTTTTTCGTTCTGTGCCCCCACTGTTTTTCCACTGTTTTTGCCCTTCCGTTCTGTGCCCCCACTGCTGTGACTGTTTTTTCGTTCTGTGCCCCACTGTTTTTCCACTGTTTTTGCCCTTCCGTTCTGTGCCCCCATTGCTGTGACTGTTTTTCGTTCTGTGCCCCCACTGTTTTTCCACTGTTTTTGCCCTTCCGTTCTGTGCCCCCACTGCTGTGACTGTTTTTTCGTTCTGTGCCCCCACAGTTTTTCCACTGCTTTTGCCCTTTTGTTCTGTGCCCCCACTGCTGTGACTGTTTTTCGTTCTGTGCCCCCACTGTTTTTCCACAGTTTTTGCCCTTCCGTTCTGTGCCCCCACTGCTGTGACTGTTTTTTCGTTCTGTGCCCCACTGTTTTTCCACTGTTTTTGCCCTTCCGTTCTGAGCCCCCACTGCTGTGATTATTTTTCGTTCTGTGCCCCACTGTTTTTCCACTGTTTTTGCCCTTCCGTTCTGTGCCCCCACTGCTGTGACTGTTTTTCGTTCTGTGCCCCCACTGTTTTTCCACAGTTTTTGCCCTTCCGTTCTGTGCCCCCACTGCTGTGCACTGTTTTTTCGTTCTGTGCCCCCCTGTGCCCCTTTTGATTTCTGTACACCCTCGCCCTCCTGTTTCCCGCCGCTGTGTCCCCTGCGGCCCTGCCCACCCCTCGCTGACCACTCGCTGCCCCTGCCTCCCGCCTCCCAGCTGCTCCTCCCTCCCACCTCCCCATATATGGCGGCTGCTGCGCGCCGCGCGCTGGCGCGCCTAAGGCAAGCCCGTCTGCGCCCGTCCGTGCCTGGACCGCGCCCAGTGCCAGAACCCCTGGCCCCCGCATCCGCCACGAAGACCACCTCCGATAAGAAGCCAGCACCCTCATCGCTCTCAACCCAGGACGGACCTCCACCTGCTTCAAGGCCGCCCCGAAACGCACCCATGGTCCCTTCACCTGCAGGAACTGCAGCTTCACCTGCCTCGGAGAGCCCGAGACTCCCGCCAAGAAGGACCTCAACCATCTCTGGTGCATCCTACTAAACACCCGCTCCGCACGCATACACGCCGTCGAGCTCTGGGACCTACTCGACACCTCATCACCGGATGTCGCCTTCCTGACAGAGACCTGGATGAACGAATCCTCCACACCCGACATCGCCATAGCCATCCCCGACGGCTACAAGATCACCTGCAGAGACCGCACCAACGGAATCGGAGGAGGAATCGCCATCGTCCACAAAGACACCATCAAGGTCTCGAACAGCACCGACGACACTCTCAGCACCGCCGAACACATGCACTTCCAGATCCACATGGATCCCAAACCACTGTAAGAGGCACCCTCATCTACAGACCCCCCGGACCCCGACCCCATTTCAGCGACTCCATCGCCGACTTCATCAGCACGCACGCCCTGACCTTCACCGACTACATCCTCCTCAGAGACCTGAACTTTCACCTGGAGAACAACAACGACAGCAACTCCTCCATCCTGATCGACAACCTCGCCAACCTCAGACTGAAACAGCTCGTCACAACGCCGACCCACATCGCCGGACACACGCTCGACGCCATCTTCTCCTCAAGCTCCCACGTCTCCTTCAGCCACACCTCCGAACTCACCTGGACCGACCACCACTGCATCCACTTCACCTTCCGGAAACCCGCCGCACACCACCGCACCCTACAGACCCCCCGCAGATGCTGGAGCAAAGTCACCGAAGACCAACTCCAGACAAACCTCGCCCTCAGCCCACCCACCGACCCCTCCAACCCCGACGCCCGCAATCTCAGACGATGGATGGACGACTGCGCCAACACCTTAGCCCCGCTGAAAAAACCAACCTACAAAGACACCAGCAAGAGAGCCAGCTGGTTCACTCCGGAACTCCTAGCATCCAAGCGCACCTGCCGGAAACTGGAGAACAAATGGCACAGCGAGAAGACGCCGGACAGCCGCGCAGCCCACAAAGACGCCATCCGCAACCACCATCACCTCATCAGGTCCGCCAAGAGGACCTCCTTCAAAGACCGCCTCGACAACAACGCACACAACAGCAAGGAGCTCTTCAGCATCGTGAAGGAACTCTCCAACCCCAGCTCCAACGCCAGCGACATCCCGCCGTCGCAAGCCCTGTGTGATTCCCTCGCCACCTTCTTCCACCGCAAGATCGCCGACATCCACGACAGCTTCGACTCCCGGACGACCCCAACAGGCCCCGGCACATCAGACCCGCCGCACCCCATCGACCATGACCCCCTGACAGCCTGGGTCAATGTGAACACCGAGGACACAATCAAGACCATGGGCACAATCCACTCCGGCTCCCCATCAGACCCTTTTCCACACCACATCTTCAACAAAGCCGGCAGCTCCATCGCACCCCACCTGCGCAACATCATCAACCTCTCCTTCGAGACCGCGACCTTCCAAGAGAGCTGGAAACACGCCGAGATCAACGCCCTACTCAAAAAACCCAAGGCGGACCCCAGCGACCTCAAGAACTTCCGGCCCATCTCCCTGCTTCCATTCCCAGCTAAGGTCATCGAGAAGATCGTCAACAGACAGCTCACCCGCTACCTCGAAGATAACAGCATCCTGGACCCCTCCCAGTCAGGATTCCACAGCAACCACAGCACCGAGACTGCCCTCATCGCCGCCACAGACGACATCAGGATCCTGCTGGACAACGGCGAGACGGCGACCCTCATCCTCCTGGACCTCTCTGCCGCCTTCGACACTGTTTGCCACCGCACACTACGCACACGCCTCCACGACGCAGGGATCCGAGACAGGGCCCTGGATTGGACCACCTCCTTCCTTTCCGGCAGAACCCAGAGCGTCCGCCTCCCCCCATTCCGATCCGAAGCCTCCGAGATCATCTGCGGCGTACCCCAGGGATCTTCTCTCAGCCCGACACTGTTCAACATCTACATGGCTCCACTCGCACGCATCGCCCGACAGCACGACCTCAACATAATCTCCTATGCCGACGACACTCAACTGATCCTCTCCCTCACCAAGGACCCCCTCACCGCCAAATCCAACCTCCACGAAGGAATGAAAGCCGTCACCGACTGGATGAAGTGCAGTCGACTTAAGCTGAACACAGACAAGATGGAGATCCTCATCTTCGGCTCCAACCCATCAGCCTGGGACGACTCCTGGTGGCCCTCGTCACTAGGGGCACCCCCGACACCAACCGACCACGCACGCAACCTGGGAGTCATCCTCGACTCAACGCTCACCATGACCAAGCAAGTCAACGCAGTCTCCTCCTCCTGCTTCAACACCCTCCGCATGCTCCGCAAGATCTACAGGTGGATCCCGACAGACACGAGAAGAACAGTCACCCAGGCCCTCGTCAGCAGCAGATTCGACTACGGAAACGCCCTCTACGCAGAAGCCCGACCAAGCTCATCAAACGACTGCAAAGAATCCAAAACGCCTCTGCACGCCTGATCCTTGACATTCCACGCCACAGCCACATCACCCCCCACCTGAAAAACCTGCACTGGCTCCCCGTCGACAAGAGAATCTTCTTCAAACTCCTGATCCACGCACGCAAGGCACTCCACAAAACCGGCCCAGCCTACCTCAACCTTCGACCCTCCTTCTACGTTCCCAACCGTCAACTCCGCTCCACCGACCTCTCCCTGGCCACCGTCCCGCGCATCCGGAGAACCACCACCGGAGGAAGATCCTTCTCTCACCGCGCCGCCAAGATCTGGAACACCCTTCCCCTCAACCTACGACAGACCCAAGACCTGCTGACCTTCAGGAGACGACTCAAGACCTGGCTATTCGACCAGTAGCGGCAACACCCCCCCTCCTCTCCCTCAGTGCCTTGAGACCCTCGCGGTTAAGTAGTGCGCTTTACAAATCTTGTGATTGATTGATTGATTGATTGATAGACATGGTTTTCGAATTTAAACGAAAACAGATATTGGCTATCTGGATGCAATGGTATTGAGAAAAATGCTTGGCACAGATCAATTACGGTAAACCATTCTGCAACCCATGGTATCTGGTATAGGATCACTGCAGGATTTGGTACTATAGGACAACAAGGTACCACAATTTTATTAATTTTCCGCAAATCCTGAACGATCCTATATTTTCCACTAGGCTTTTTCAAACCCATAATTGGCGAACTACAAGGGCTACTCAAAACTTCTTTTAGTATGCCTTGTTTCACCATTCTGCCAATTTCTTCAGTAACTCCTGCCTTTACTTCTGCACTCATTTTGTACTGTCTGGTATTTGGGAAAATTGCACCTTCTTTTACAGTGATCTTCACTGGGTCTATTTTTGCCATAAGACCGACTTCTTTCCCAGTAAAATTCCATACCTTAGAGCTCACTGTAGTTCTTAACTCTTCCGGTAATTCATCTTTTGTTATCAAGGAGAACATCTCATCTACTTCCGTACCTTGCTTGGCTATCATAAATTTGTAAACATGATCTTCATCTGGGGTCTGTATTGCAACACCATCCGGTGTGCAAAAGATAGTGCAATTCATTTTGCACAGTAAGTCTCTGCCTAGTAAATTTACTGGACTGGAATCACACACCACAAATTGGTGCATTTCTCGGAAGTTTCCTATTCTTACTTCTATGGGCTCAGTAAGGGGTGTTCTGATCTTTTGATTTGCTACACCTACAACTTGGATAGCTTCTCCAGAGAGAGGAGGTCTGGGATGTCTGCTGTTCTTACAGTAGAACGGGTAGCACCAGTGTCCAAAAGTAAAGTGATATCATTACCTTTTACTTTCCCTTCAACATATGGACCTGACTGATCTACCGGCAAGGATGCGCCAAGTACACACTCCTTCTCCCCCTCTCTTAGGCACCGTCATTGATAATCATATGGATGAAAATCATCCTGTAAAAGAAACTGTGATGTTACATATTCATTCTTACCACTTCCTCCTTGATATCCGACGTCTGTACCATGCTTTGCTCTGCATATATTACCCTGCATAGGGGCAGGTGGCAACTGACTCTAAGGATTTACACCCTGCTGTGAGTCATTCTGCACCTGTGGATTTAAATTATGATTTGGGCCATTATTATTTTGAATCTTTTTACATTCGTTCTTCCAATGTCCCAACTTTCCGCATCCATGACAAGGAAATTTCTTTTTAGCCTCTTCTCTACTCATTCGTCCTCTCACTTTTCCACCATTCCCTGTGTCACCATTCGTTCCTGATTCTTTTCCCTGACTTTCTGTTGGATTATCCAAATTAATTCCCTGTCGCTCAGCCATTTTTACTTGAGCCCACATCACTTTTTCTTGTAGTTTCTTGTGCCTGTCTTCAATGTCATCTCCACAATATTTAGCATATTTCAAAATTTCATCGATAGGTTTTCCCTGCCAACATAACATGTGTTGCTTAATCATCTGACAAATCTCTGATTTTAGACCATAAACAAATCGATAGACAAATTAACTCATATTTTTATCTCCAATATCTTCAAAACCGCTGTACTGTTTGAACACCAGTAATAGACGTTCGTAGTAGGCATGTACCGATTCACTTGCCTCTTGGGTAGTCCTATCTATTTTCACCCAATCTGTTTCTTTTGGTGGTATTTTCCCTTTCAAATAAGTTATTACCTGGTGATACGTTTTCTTCACATCATTTGATGGGGCACCTGTCTTTGGATCTCTAGGATACTCTTCACTAGGCCAGTCGATTGCAATTTTACAATCTGTCCATAAATCGGCAGGTACCACTATGTCAAACAAACCATCTAGGTCCTTTAACAATACCTTTGAAACTTTCACAAACCTCTCCACCTGTTTGTACCATTCAATTGGTTTTTCTCTCAATTTTGGAAAATCATTCGTAAATGACAAAATATCTTGCCTGCTCCATGGGACATGAACATAACCTCCTCCTGGAACTTCCCGCATTGGGTACATCTGTTCTACTTTTCCTGTTTCCTTCAATAAATACTGAGAAGTCGTTCTACTGAAACGTGCCTCTTCCTTTTTCTTTGACCATCTAGTTTTCCATTTATCCAGTTCTCCCCATTTCTGTAATACTGACATTAATTCTTTCACTTGTAATTTCCTACCAGATGTATTCATATTTTCTAAATCTGTGTCAGTAAAGTCTGCTCTATATGGTTTCTGTAGTACTTTTGACTTTCTTATTTCAATTCCCATCTCTGAGGCCAAATCCGTTAACTTTTCATGGAATATTTTTACATTTCTTGTTATGCTCCTACATATGAACAATAGTTCTTCTTCACTGTAGGTATTTAAACGATCTACTCCTACATTGCCTGCTATCATTTCTTCTAATTCGACTTTTAATTTATAAATGTCCAAAATCTTTGGGGGTGAACTTTGTTTGTCTATTCCTTGTGCCCATCTTTCTAAGTCTTCTGGGGTTACTACTGTTGCACTCTTAGTTCCTGAAGAATTTATTATATTTACATCCCTTGAGCCACTAGGTGTGACTCTTCTGGGGGTGCTATTTGCAGATTCTCGAATAGGCAAATTCATTAGTGAAATCATAGATTCACAATCGCTGATATGATCATCAATTATTACTGCTTCATGTTAAGGAATCTCCACAGGTGTAGGCATAGCTAAAGGCTTTGGGCAATTTACTTAGTCACCATATAAAGGGACCACGGGACCAATGGTTACAGGTATGGTCAGGGAATCAGGATGTACATTCAACTGTGTTATTTTCTGTATCAATTCTGCTCTGTTCCTGTCTAGAGCCTCTCTTTCATTATCCTGAAGTACCCTATTAACTGGTGGATTATGCAGTACTTGAGGTACCAATGGTGTTCCCAGAATTGGTGCACTTGGGGAACATCCACTTGACCCTTCCTGATATGGTGGAGGGTTCTTTAATATTTCTTCCATAAATTCATCTTCGGATTCTCCAAACCCTGTCATGTGTTTTGTCTTTTCTTTGCATTTGCTCCCTAACGGCTCATCTGTCATGAATACTGGATACAAACTCTCGGTAAGCATCGCTCGTCTCCATTGTTTCATCTGACTTTCTCGTGTCTCATTTTGGTGTCTAGGGAAAAATCCCCTATAACCCCTATTGCTTCTGGGTCTATCACGTTCAAATGCCTCTGTTTCCCATTCTTCTAGGGCTTTGTATTGTGTTAATCTTGGTCTGGGTTCTAATTCATTCATTCTTATTCTTAAATTTTGAAGAACTCTCCCATTGAAAGTACCATTCTCTGGGAAAGCTAATATTCCGACATCTTTTGTATATTCTATCCAATTTTCTAACCATACGCCAGTATGATAACCCCTCTCCATCATCATGAATGAGGCGGGCGTTTTTGCTGGTGGAATGATACTTCCTTCCCTAGTTTTGATTGGCTTATCCTTCTTAAAATAATTCTTAATCCTTTGTAAAAATGACATTTTTCTCTTTTCTCCATACATTTTGGGTAAATATCTATGTATTGAATTATATTCTGCAAACCCTAAAAATCTCCTGTCTGGACGGGTTCCTGTCAAAGTCAGATCACGTTTCCACATATAATCTACACTGTCCACTAGGATTTCGACTTCTATGCTGACAACCAATCAAACTCCAACTAACATTTGTCTCGTGCCAATCCCAGCGTGGCTTTTCTGTGACGTCTGTCTGACGACCCCTCCTTTACAATCTGCGCTTCTCTGTCCCTCGCTGTCTCAACCAATCCCAGCACGACACCTGTGACATCAGTATTACTCCTGACTACTGACCCCTCCTATACAAGCTCGCCCCACGCCCGCTGTGTCGACCAATCCCAGCGCGGCGTTTGTGACGTCAGCTTCTACTCCGACAGCTGACCCTCCCTTTACAAAATCGTACGCAAAACTTTATTTTCTCTACGCTTTTTATTAAAATTCAGTAACAACATAAAACATTCGCTATCGTGCCAGTTTCTCTAAATTGGAAAAGATAGTTTTTCTCACACTTAGTATAACCCTTCCGTTTACTAATCATACACTACGAGTAACACCCTTCCGTTTACTCTTCACATAAGCTTCGGAAATACCTGCTACTCCTTCAATGTTACCCTTTCTAGGTGATATAACATCAGATTTTCACAAGCGTATTCCTTTTGCTGTCAGCCACACGCACAGAGTCCCTAACAAGTACTGATAGCTCTGCTTAACTTTTCAGTACTATTTCTGCCTGACAGATAACCTCACTGCAGTATGGCTTCCACTTACCATCCTCTATTCAAATTCCCCGGGGATTTCTAGACAACATAAAACAAAACTTTAAAACAACGGATGTTAGTTTATAAAAATAAAATTCTCATTACCCAATTAACAAAGTAAAACCATCCTCTGCTACCAGAAAACTGATCCAGCGGGTTACTAGCAACAAGCATTCATACACAAAATACTCACCTGGGCCCATTCATTCACGCTAACTAATAATTCCCGCTGGTGGGAATCAGTTGTACTCTTTATCAAACTCCCTGCTACCAATTACCTTTCCTGATTGAAGAGTAATGACTTACCAATGGACCTTTGATAATTGGGGATAAGATGAGAACATACAAATATAATATCATAAACACCTGAAATAACCACTAACTCAGGAAGTTTTAAAATGTTTATCTAAATTCTTTAGCAGAGTAAATTACAAACCACATAACACTTAATCGCATATCAAGGAGGAAGCACACTATTTATCACCTATTAATCACAAGTGACAGTCCCTCAGAAAGGAGAAGATAGAGACGGCATCACAACTAAAGATTACGCTTATATTTACCTAAAGGTATGAAAACCAAACCCCTTGGCCAAGGAGTGGAAAGATGGGTCCCAAGAAAGATGGAGACCAAGACCTCCGGACCAGGTTCAGGACAGGATAGGTGACCTCTCTACCAACTACGCCTGCATCGTTCCCCTCTCTGACACGTCGTTCCTCCTCGATTCTTCAGTGTCTTCTTTCTAATGGAATCTGCCGCCCCCACCTCAGGACCTCTTTGGACAGCGGTTCAGTCTGCAATCGATCAGCTCGTTCTGTGCTCCCAAGCCCCTGTTCCAGCTAATTAGCTAATTCTATATCTATTATACCCTTCTATACCCAGGTACCTCCCATTAATGTTTCAAAATTATGGGCCCACTACTTCTGATTGGACAGAGACAGGGGGTTGATCCTCACACCATGCCAATTTAGTTCAATTTCTTGAAGCTCATTGTTTTAAAATACCGCCCCTTTCAATTAATACATTTGCTTTATTTCCCACCTGTCTCATGACAAATTTTAATACAAAGTGTATACAATATGTATCATCTTGTAGGACATCTCAGATGGACTGTGAAGGTGATCAGCGGGTCATGTCTTTGGACATCTTCCAAGTTGACTTCATCGCTTTGTCTTGTTAGTTTCAGAGCGCATGCGCAGGTCACATGGCTTTGGAGCTGCTGTTCAGTTAACCCAGGCCCATTTTTTGAACTAATAGAAACCAAAGAAGAAACATTAAAATCAAAAATAAATGTTTTCACTGTATACCCCCTACTTCTACTCTATTCCCATTTAATTATAAAATCTATCCCGCATTAGTAGCGTTAGAATACCACATTATTAATTGTAGCAATGCGAAAGCTTTAGCATGTGAGAACATTAATCAGCCATTTTAGCACACACTGCGCAGAAGCAAAAGATTCCCTCCAAGCAAAGACAGACGTCATACCACGTGACATGGTTGACACATGCGCAGTAGAGTTCCCGCGCTTTAGCGGCCATTTTGGATTAGAAAAGGATTACTTATTAGTGGAAAACACATAGGCAAGCATCATCTGGATAAAATGTTGTGTATGCACATTATTAATAAAGACATTACAGATTTTTAGTATAAATTAATTAATACTGTGAGAAGATTGCTTTCGAGCAAGTCTCATTTTGAGTCCTTGCTCCATCAGTATGTGTGTGGGTAATCCCTTGCAACCCAGGATTGGGGATATGAGATATAATGAGGTGGAATGCCTATTAGTCATGAATGACAAGACACATTATATTGTTTTTGCCCACTGGGGCAGTATGTAGCATTGGAATAAGTTTAGGAATTATATTTTTAGCCTCACATTGGGTTGGAGTGCTTTATGCCTCTGCACGATATATCCTATAAGGATTGTCCAGTATTGGTGGTTCCGACTTCGGTATCAGTCAAGACAGCTAGTCCGAACCACGCATATTATTTACTGGGTGAGCAATAACACAAGAAGTGTGCACGATATATCCCATAAAGGATTGTCCAGTATTGGTGACACCGACTTCGGTGGCAGTTAAGGCAACAAAGGGCTAGACCGAATTATGCACATCATTTACTATGCTAGCAACAACACGAGAAATGTGTACAATAAAGTTGATTCAAAACTTTATTGAGAGGCAAAACAACACAGAACACAGTAAGGTGCAAGGGGACACAGAAATTCAAGTTGGTTTGGGTTCTCGCTTCACACTCGTCACATCAAGAAGACATAAATCATAAATACTGTATGGTTTAAATAATTTTTTTGCACATGCAGTAACCTTTTGATTTTGAGTGAAGGAACTCGTATGAAAACGGAAAGTCTGTTTGTTATGTCTATTATTATATGTGTCACATGTTTATTTAAGCATTTCACAGTAAAAACAACTTACTCGTGATCAAGAGGCGTGTGGCCTCGAAACGCGTAGAGTTGCCGCGTTCAAAATAAAATAACCGCTTGCAAGAACGATTGCATCCACGGCTTGCTGTTTGGCATGGAGTATCAGCAGTTGGATGGATATATATTTAGACAGTTTATCAGCTTAAAAGACTCCACATATTTAGCACAAAATTATGCATTTTCAATACTGGGCAAGTGCCCAAAACGGGATAGTCTTTGTAGAGCCGCTATTAAAGCACGGCACCTTCATTAAACAGTATAGAGTTGCCTATGAGCAAATAGAGTGTCTACTCGAACATGTGCAAATACTACAAAACTAAAGTGCAAGTGCTAGTAAGGTGCTCCCAATCCAATCAATTATTACGACATAATTGATGCAATTTAGTAACAACTATAAATAAACAAAAATATTAAAAGTTGGCTGTGCTACTGACTGTATTCTTATTTCTGAGATCTTAAAGTGCCTGTGCAGTGTTTTTTATGCGATAATGCATACTGGAACATCAGAGACAATATCAAACAATTCATGTTTGTACTAGAGCATAAGGTCATTGACCCGTTCATGGGCAAAATATCACAGTGCAAATAGGCAAAAACAACAACAGTAATAGGCTAAATGGGGTTACATTATTTCAAAACTTTTAAATAAAGTGCATCAGTACTAGATTTCCTTATTTAGGACCTTCCCACAACTCAATTAAAATCACCAAACCCATGCCCCACTGACACACAGTAAAACCGATAAAACCAGTAAAACAAGGTAAAATCAGGGCTAAAATCCTGCTAAAATCAATCAAGTAGGGGAATAGGGAAACATTTTTCATGTTATATATTAGTGCCGGATACCCATCAGAAGGAATACATAAATCTAGAGTGACAAAAATATGGGGGAAAATAGAAGTTTTTTCATATATGATCATCTATAAGAAATTGTGTAAGTCCTCTCCCGTATTAAGGCCATTTGGCATCTTAGTATCTAATTGTATGATATATTGTGTCTCCAACTGTCTTAGCTTTTTTTCCCTATTACCACCTCTTATAGATCTAGGCACTGAATCAATTACAAAATAGCTCAGATCACTAAGGTTGTTATTATGAACGAGCTTAAAGTGCCGAGCAACTGGGTAACTGGGATCCGAGTTAACTATAGCTCGCAAATGTTGTAATATGCGATTAAAAACTTGCAATTTAGTACTGCCCACATACTGTAAATGGCATGAGCACTCCAGGACGTACACTGCAAACTCAGTTTTGCATGTAAACATACCACTGATTTTTATAGGATCAGGTCTAAAAGCATCGCTGTACTCTTGCTTGTTTACCCCAAATTTACAAGCTCTACAAGAACTGCACTTGTAAAACCCTGTCCTATTAGAGAGCCAGTTTTTGAGAGTCAATACCTCAGGGCTTGTCTTGACCAATGCATCCCTCATAGAGGGTGCCCTTCTAAAGGTAATTGCCGGTACCTCTTGGAGAATTGGGAGAAGTGTCATGTCCGTTTTAAGTATTGGCCAATTTTTATTTATAATGCCTCTCACTTGTTTTTTGTGCCGGCTGTATGTGGTTATGAGCCTGACTGTTTCCTCCTTTTTCTCTGAGTTATTGAATCTCTTACCTTCTGTGGGTAATACTTCCAGCCCTGTACTCGTTGTTCCCATTACACTGTTGATGTTGTTTGCTTTAAGCAATGCGGCTTGTACCTCATTAGTTTTGTAGCCACGAGCTTGAAATCTATGTAAAGATTCAGTTTGACAAAAGTTAAAGTCTGCCTCTGAACTGCAAATTCTTTTTATTCTTAAAAATTCCCCATATGGAATGCTTCTTATGAGGTGTCTAGGGTGCGAACTGCTTGTGTGTAAGGTTGAGTTTCCCGCCGTACTTTTCCTGTGGAGTTTAGTCTCAATCATATTATTTTCAATATATACTTCCACATCTAGAAACTCAATCCTCTCACTACTTAAATCATTAATATTGATGGCATTAACAAAATCTTGTGCAGACTCTTTAGAACCTTGCCACACTATGCAAACATCTTCAATAAATCGGCACCACTCAAGCACATAGGCGGTGTACACTTCCCTATGGATACACCTGAGGACATGCTCCTCCCACCAGCCTACGTGTAAACACGCATAGCTGGGGGAGAAGCATGCCCCCATGGCTACTCCACGCAATTGCTGATGCACTTCTTTATCAAACAAAAAGAAATTGTTCAAAAGACACAGTTCCATCATCCTTAGTAACATGTCATTGTGCTTAGAGAACCGAATATTCTTCTTCGCCAAAAAATATTTCAAAGCATTTAAACCATCGACATGGTGTATACTCGTATACAGGGAACATATATCCATAACTATAAAATGGTAATTCTCATTCCAAGTAACAGTTCGTAGTTTAGTAAGGAAATGCACTGTTATCCTTAATAAAAAGAAGGAAGATTTTCTACAAACTCATGTAAATAAAAGTCCACATATTTTGACATTGACTCCAGGAGGCCTCTTTGGGCTGAAATGATTGGACGTCCAAGCATTGGAGTCACTCTCTTGTGGACTTTAGGGATGAAATATATTGTGGGAGTGATAGGATGATCATTTCTAAAAAAGTTATACTCATGTTTGCTGAGTAGACCATCCCTTTTCCACTGCGCCAATTCCATAAATACATGGTCTTTTATTGCTTTAAGTTCTTGGAATGAGGCCCTCCTAAAGCACAATGGATCCTTCAAATGTCTCTTCGCCTCTTTTATATAATCTTCTCGAGGCCAAAGGACTATATTGCCTCCCTTATCCGCTTTGTTCACAATAATGTTACCATTTTCTCTAATTTTACGCATGAGTTTGGTATACTGGACTTCCAAATAACTTTTTGAATGTGTTGGTGTTGAATGCTGTGATTAAGTTTCTTCAAATCCTCAATAACACAGTCACTAAAAATGTCTATGGCATCTTTGGGCATAAGAGGAATAAATGTGGATGGAGGGCAAAAATGGACTATCAGCTCGACAACTGCTTAGAATTCCCATTTCATGTAATTCTTGTTGAGTATTGGAATTGGATGTGTCACTATTCCCAGCTAAAGCATACATAGATGTCAATGTAGGGATATCAGATACTTGGAGAGATTTACTGGGTTGATTGTTAACCATGATGGTAGCCGCGGTCTCATTCACCTTATTTAATTTGAAATGCTTTTTCAGTTTCAATTTGCGTATAAATTTAAATACGTCGATACACGATCGAACATAGTTGAATCCATTTTTTGGGCAAAAAGATAGTCCCAGTGACAACAATTGTGTTTCTGCGGTATTTAAAACCATTTCTGTTAGATTGGTTACAGTATTAGATGCGCTTGTTTCAATTGGAGAGCTTAATGCTGGAGCCATTGTTTCCCTCTCCCTCTCTTGCCTCGTTTGCTGCCTCCGGCATTTCCGCCTCTGCTTGCGGCGTTTGTTGCACCTGATTCGTTTGTCTTCTGAGTCGGTCTTGGTCGCAGTGTGTGGCGACGATCCTCTATTAAAAAATTCAATTCTTCAGAGGGGGTAAAATTAGATAGTGTTTGTCCCTGCTGGGCCAATGCATTACCATCATCCGAGTCACCACTGCTGACTACTGAACTTACATCTGTATATATATATATTACCTACTGGCGGTCGCCAGTAGGTAGTTATAGTTAGGACCTTGCTTCTATTCAAAAAGTGTTTTTTCTTTTGCCAATATCTTTGGTGCCGTTTGACTAATGGTTCACTCAGGTCAGTTCCTGTCTTGAAACTTTCGGGGTGATTTATCAAGCGGGGGCGGAGAAAAAAGGGGGGTCCCAAAACGCATTTTCCCCATGTTAATTTCCATGGGAATTTTAGACAAAGCTACAGCCCGAACTGCTGAACAGAATTACACCTAATTTGGCAAAAATGTAGGTCTTGGTTCACAAAGCGTGCTTTTTTTTAAATGGTGTAAATCCGTTCAGTAGTTGCTGAGAAATTCAAAAAATAAAAATATCGATATCTGAGCACCGAGGAGGGTTCGTGAACCCTCCCAGGCAATAGCTTCACTTTGATTGGCTACCAACACTCCAAACCAGAATGTGTTGGCAGCCATCTTGTGACTCGGTAACCGGGTCACAAGAAAAAGGGTGAAAAAACATTAAAAAACAAGACTAGGGGGCAGGGTACAAACCCCCTGACCCCCTAGGCCTGCTCATGGGGTCCCACAGGGACCCCAAGGCACAAAAAAAGCATTTTTTTTAAAAAAATCGGCCGGAGTCGCGCTGGGTGCACAAATCCGGAAGAAAATGTAAAAAAAATACGAAGTGCGGTCTCCCCCACTTCGTTTTCTTAAAGCCCCCGGGTGGGCCAGGTCCCGGGGGCAATATTAGATAATGGTGCAGGGGCCTGCAGGGCCCCCGCAGCCCCGGAGACCGCCACCTCCCCGGGGCTTATTTATAAAAAGAAAATGCGTGGGGGGGCTCCTGCCCCCTCAGGCTGCCCCGGGGATCGCCACCTCCCCAGCGCTCTGATTTTTAAAAAAAACAATTTGTGTGGGGAGAGCTTGAGCCCCCCCCACACGCCCCGAGGACCACCACCTCCCCGGGGCATTCATAATTAAAGTGTGGGGGTCTGTTGCGGACCCCCGGGCCCTGGGGACCACCACCTCCCTGGGGCTTTCAATGTGTTGGGAGGGGGGCCACGCGGCCCCCCTCCGGGAGCCCTCCTTGGCCCTAGGGACCGGCACCCCCGCCCTGGGCCGGCTCCTGCAGTGTCCCGGGGTGCCCACCCCTGGGACATTGCCATTTGCTATGACAGGGCGGAGCACGGCTCCCACCCTGTCATTGCAAACTCTGCTAGCTGCTTGAAGCGAGAGCAGGTAAACCTGCTCTCGCTTCCAACAAAGCAGAAGTGCTTGGGCAAGGAGCTGCATGTTAGCAGCTCCCTTGCCCGAGCTAATGCCGGCTCCTGCAGGAGGCGGGGAGCCGGCTGGGACCGTGGGGGCATTGGGGCTCCCCCCATGGTCCCCAACTTGAGGGCTGGCCCTGGGGGATGGGGTCCCTGGGGCCAGAGGTGGCCCAGGAGGGGGGCCACATGGCCCCTCTCCCCTAATTAGTAAAAAAAAGCATTGGCCAAGCCCCGGGGGATGGGGTCTCGAGGGCCAATAGTGGCACAGGGAAAGGGGGGCCACTCGGCCCCCCTCCCTTAAAAAAAAACACATCAAGCATTGGCCATGCCCCAGGGGTTGGGGTCCCCGGGGCCATTGTGGCACAGGGAAGGGGGCCACTTGGCCCCCCTTCCAAATATAAGTATTTTTTTTTCAAAGAAAAATAAGGCCGGGCCCCGGAGGTTGGGGTCCCCAGGGCCAAAATTGGCCACAGGAGGGGGGCCACGCAACCCCCCTCAATTATAATGCTAAAAAAAAAAACAAGGGCATGGCCTGGGGGGATGGGGTCCCCGAGGCCAAAAGATGCCCAGGGAAGGGGGGCCACGTGGCCCCCTTCTCATTTTTTTTTAAGGAAAAAAAATGGCTAAGGGACTGGGGGATGGGGTCTCCAGGGCCCAAAACATAGTAAGAGAAGGGGGGCTACACAGCGCCCCTTCTAAAAATAGGAAAAGTGAAGAAAAACCGGCATCTCGCTGGAGGCCCCACCCCCTCCCTGTTTCCCTGTGCAAACGCGCCTCTTGGTGTGTTTTGGGTTGGGGGATTGAGTCCCCTCGCATCTTAAGGGTCCGTAGGGGCCAACTAGCCCACCAGGTACCTCCAGTAAGCCTCACACAGTGGGATTGCTGAGAGGTAGTCTGAGGCCACGCCCCTTTTTACACCACTCTGCACACACGCCTCTTGGCGCACTGCTGGTGGGGGGATGAGGTCCTCTTGTGTCCTGAGGACCTCAGGACACAAGTGGACTTCATCCCCCGAGCAGCAGTGTGCCAGGTGGCGCATTTGCAGAGTGGTGTAAAAAGGGGGCGTGGCCTCAGATCACTCTCAGCAATCCAGCTGTGTGGGGCTTACTGGAGGTACCTGGTGGGCTAGTTGGCCCCCAGGGACCCTCATGAGGCAAGGGGACTTCATCCCCCAACAAAGAGCATGCCAGAAGGCGCGTTTGCAGAGTGGTGGAGAAAGGGGGCGTGGCCTGTGTCCACCTCTCAGCAATGCCACTGTGTGTGAGGCTTACTGGAGGTAAGAGATAGGCTAATTGGCCCCAAAGGACCCCCATCTGCGAAGGTGACTTGAATCCCCATCCAAGAGCGCACCAGGGAGTGTGTTTGCAGAGTGGTGGGCAAAGGGGGCATGGCCTGCTATGAGAATTTAGCAATCCTGCTGTATGGGACTTACTGGAGGTAATAGGAGGGGTAGTTGGCCCCCAAGGATGTCCTTGGGGGCCAACTACCCCTCTTGTTACCTCCAGTAAGCCCCACACAGTGGGATTGCTAAGACGTCTTCGAAAGCCACGCCCCCTTTCTCCACCACTCTGCAAACGCACCTCCTAGCAGACTACGGGATGGAGGTTGAAGTCCACTTTACTCCTGAGGGAATTTGGGGGCCAAGAAGTCCTCCTGGTACCTCCTGTAAGTCCTACGCAGCAGAATTCCTGAGCGCTGGTCGGAGGCCCAGCACCCTTTCTCCACCACTCTGCAAATGCGACTACTAGTTAAAGAAGCATTTGCAACGTAATAGGTCTCGCATTTGCAAGAGTTAGAGCTATTGGCGTTGTAAATGTAAACGTTTTTTACTAATGTTTTTTGGTGTAGAGTAGATGTACGTTGTTCTTAGTGGAATTATGTGGTATGTTGTGCAGTGAAATTATGTGAATAGAAAGTATGTGGTATTTAGTGTATAGGAATTATGTGGAGTGGGATTATGTATTTTGGAGAGTAATTATGTGGTATTGTAGTCTGTGTTGTGGAGTGGTAACCTCGGGTTTAGTCTTCCTCGTTTCCATAGAAGCTAAACTATAAACTCAATGAGACACAAAAGAAGAAGGAACCACTGAGGAGCACTTCTGGACCTAGTCAGAGGTATGAGCAAGGCCACTGGAATTATGTGACTGTTTGGCTGCACCAATCTTCACATAATTAAACATTTTCCGCATTTGCCAAATATTCCATCATCTGCTGCCTAATCTGCAGATTTGAACAAAAAAAGCCTTGTTTCTAGCTCAAACGGCTCAAATGTTCCCAAAAATGCAGCATCACATGTTACAGCGTGGTGGAAAACCCTTTGCAAAGCTGGAATGGTCACGTGTTACTTATTGCAAAATGTGGGTGTTAAACTGGTACTAATGGTGCACAAACCTCTTTTCTTTCTGTGCCTCTCTTGCCTCTTTCTGCATTTCTCTTGCTTCTTTCTGCTCCTTTCTTCCTCTTTCTGCACCTCACTGTCTTCTTTGTGCACTTCACTTGCCTTATTCTGCACTTCTCTTGCCCCTTTCTTCACCTCACTTGCCTCTTTCAGCACCTCTGTTGCTTTTTTCTGCAGATCTCTTGCCTCTTTCTGCACCTCTCTTGCTTCTTTCTGCACCTCTCTTGCCTCTTTCTGCAGCTCACTTGCCTCTTTTTGCACTTCTCTTGCTTCTTTCTACACCTCTCTTGTCTCTTTCTGCTCCTCTCGTGCCTCTTTGTGCATTTCTCTTGCCTGTTTCTGAAGTTCCCTTGCCTCTTTCTGCACCTCTCTTACTTCTTTCTGCACCCCTGTTGTCTATTTCTGCACCCCTGTTGTCTCTTTCTGCACACGTCTTCCCTCTTTCTGCACCTCTCTTGCTTCTTTCTGCATTTCTCTTGCTTCTTTCTGCACGTCTCTTGCTTCTTTCTGCACCCTTCCTCCCTTTCTTGCATCCCTCTTGCCTCTTTCTGCTGTTCTCTTGGCATTTTCTGTACCTCTCTTGCCTCTTTATGCACCTCACTTGCCTCTTTCTGCACTTCTCTTGCTTCTTTCCACACCTCTGTTGCTTCTTTCAGCAATTATTTTGCCTGCTTCTGCACTTCTCTTGCTTGTTTCTGCACCTCTCTTGTGTCTTTTTGCATCTCTGTTGCCTCTTTCTGCACCTCACTTGCTTCTTTCTGCACCCCTCTTGCCTCTTTTTGCACCCTTTTTTTCTCTTTCTGCACCTGTCTTGTGTCTTTCTGCACCCCTGTTCCCGCTTTCTGCACCTTTCCTGCCTGTTTATGCACCTCTCTTGCCTCTTTCTGTACCTCTGTTGCTTCTTTCTGCACTTCTCTTGCTCTTTCTGCACCCTTCGCCCCTCTTTCAGCACCTCTGTTGCTTCTTTCTGCACTTCTCTTCCTTCTTTCTGCACCCCTCCTGCCTCTTTCTGTACTTGTCTTGCCTCTTTGTGCACCTCTCCTACTTTTTTCTGCACCCCTCTTGCCTCTTTTTGCACCTCTTTTGGTTCTTTCTGCACTGCTCTTGCTTCTTTGTGCACCTTACTTGCCTCTTTCTGCACTTCTCTTGCTTCTTTGTATACCTCTGTTGCTTCTTTCAGCAATTCTCTTGCCTCTTTCTGCACTTCTCTTTCTTCTTTCTGTACCCCTCCTGTCTCTTTCTGTACCTTTCTTGCCTCTTTGTGCAGCTCTCCTACCTCTTTCTGTACCCCTCTTGCTTCTTTTTTCACCTCTGTTGGTTCTTTCTGCACTGCTCTTGCTTCTTTCTGCACCTCTCTTGCTTGTTTCTGCCCTTCTCCTGAGTCTTTCTGCACCTCTGTTGCCTCTTTCTGCACCTTACTTGCTTCTTTCTGCACCCCTCTTTCTGCACCCCTCTTCCCTCTTTCTGCACCTCTCTTGCCTCTTTTCACACCCTTGTTCCCTCTTTCTGTACCTTGCCTGCCTGTTTCTGCACCTCTCTTGCCTCTTTCTGTACCTCTATTGCTTCTTTCTGAACTTCTCTTGATCTTTCTGCACCCCTCTTTCTTCTTTAAGCACCTCTGTTTCTTCTTTCTGCACTTCTCTTTCTTCTTTCTGCACCCCTCTTGCCTATTTGTGCACCTCTCCTGCCTCTTCCTGCACCTCTCTTGCCGTTTTCTGCAGTTCTCTTGCCTCTTTCAGCACCTCATTTGCTTCTTTCAGCACTTTTCTTGCCTCTTTCTGTACCCCTCTTGCCTCTTTCTGCACCTCTGTTGGTTCTTTCTGCACTGCTCTTGCTTCTTTCTGCACCTCTGTCTTAGAGGTAGTTTTTATCCCCCTGCCCTATTATGTACTAGGGCCTTACAGGGGAGGTCATGTCAATCACAGGGGTACCCCAACTCATAGTGTACCCTAGTGTATGTAGGTGTTTTCACTGTATTCTAAGTGTCTTTTAGCATAGCACTGGCTCCGGGCCTGGTTAGTCAGAATCAGTTACCACTAGTACCAGTCAGCAAAAGGTTGGGGGCACAGGATGACTTTGCAACAATGCCTCTTTTTGCACCTCTGTTGGTTCTTTCTGCATATCTCTGGCTTCTTTCTGCACTTTTCTTCATCTTTCTGGACTTCTGTTGCCTCTTTCTGCATTTCTCTTGCATCTTTCTGCGCCTTTCTTCCTCTTTCTGCACATGTCCTACCTCTGTAGGCATTGTTAGAAATTAGCATTTAAAAAACCTTAGAAATTCACTGAAAAAACCATAGGTTTCAGGGATGTTATAGTTAGAAATTAGCATTTAAAAAACCTTTGAAATTCACTGAAAAAACCATAGGTTACAGGGACGTTATAGTGAGAAATGAGCATTTAAAAAACCTTAGAAATTCACTGAAAAAACCACAGGTTTCAGGGACGTTATAGTTAGTTGGACATTTCACTCGTACAAAACCAGAGAAATTCGGCTGTTATAGTTAGTTGAGCTAACTATAACTCGCGCCCCGCAATGCACTGCTGATGACGTCACATATTACATCATTCATGACATGGTCAGCAACATTACTGATGACATCACTGATGACATCTTAAATTACATCACTGATGACATCACTGATGACATCATCCACGTGATAATCTGATGCACCTCCTCACACCCTAAAATAACCTTTGATACACCCACTCTAAAATACAGACTACCATTTTCGAAACCATAGACACACCAATACCAGTTACTACATACCCACTCACTGATTCCTAGGTCTACACACACATCCACTCATTCACCCATACAGTCACTCATACATGCAGTCACTCATCAATACAGCACTATCCTATGCACTCATACACCTATACAGACACTCACACACCTGCACTCATCCATAGAGTTACTCACACACATAGTCAGTCATGCAAAGAATCAATCACACTCCCATTTACTCACCTACACAGTCATACACACACCACCTCACTTATTCATAGAGATACTAACACATACTTACTCTCTTATATAATCACTGATGCAAGCACACACTCATCCATAGAGCCACTCTCACAATCAATCACTCACTCTCACATATAGTTATTTATGTACTCCAATACTCACATATACTGCCTTTCACATATGTAGTTACTCACACATGTACCACTGAGACATCCATTCACTCACCAACACACCCATACACACACTCACCCACCCATACAGCCCTTCACAGATACACTCTTGAACCCATACACCCAGTGAATCACCCACTCACACATCCACATCTATGCACAGAGTCACACCCCCCACCCACCCACACAGACACTCAGGCACCCATACAGATACTCAGACAACCAATCAATAACCCATATAGACACTCATGTAGCTAGTCACCAATCCATGCAGTCACTTACATACCAACTGACAGACTGATACAGACATTCACACAGTTTAGTCACTAAGCGATACAAAAGGGGATGATGGACGGAACGCTTGAGCCAATCAAACACTCACCCCCAGTCAACTGATCTGGGTTTAATCCATCATCATTCTTTAGCTCACTCCACCACCCCAGTTCAGACATGGCCATATGCAAATCAGTCTGACCCTGTGCCTCATGGGAACAGTCCAGCCCGAACTGCCAAGCCATGTCTTCCCTGGACCGGAAACAAGCATCCTAGGACCGGTTTCTGGCATTCCAGCCGTCATCAGCCAGGCTTGCTTGAATCCAGTGGCAAAGTGAGCAAGGGACCCACGTCTGGGCATACCCCCGCCAACTTAGGGCGAACAAAGCGATACAAAAGGGGATGATGGACGGAACATTTGAGCCAATCAAACACTCACCCCCAGTCAACTGATCTGGGTTTAATCCATCATCATTCTTTAGCTCACTCCACCACCCCAGTTCAGACATGGCCATATGCAAATCAGTCTGACCCTGTGCCTCATGGGAACAGTCCAGCCCGAACTGCCAAGCCATGTCTTCCCTGGACCGGAAACAAGCATCCTAGGACCGGTTTCTGGCATTCCAGCCGTCATCAGCCAGGCTTGCTTGAATCCAGTGGCAAAGTGAGCAAGGGACCCACGTCTGGGCATACCCCCGCCAACTTAGGGCGAACAAAGCGATACAAAAGGGGATGATGGACGGAACGCTTGAGCCAATCAAACACTCACCCCCAGTCAACTGATCTGGGTTTAATCCATCATCATTCTTTAGCTCACTCCACCACCCCAGTTCAGACATGGCCATATGCAAATCAGTCTGACCCTGTGCCTCATGGGAACAGTCCAGCCCGAACTGCCAAGCCATGTCTTCCCTGGACCGGAAACAAGCATCCTAGGACCGGTTTCTGGCATTCCAGCCGTCATCAGCCAGGCTTGCTTGAATCCAGTGGCAAAGTGAGCAAGGGACCCACGTCTGGGCATACCCCCGCCAACTTAGGGCGAACAAAGCGATACAAAAGGGGATGATGGACGGAACGTTTGAGCCAATCAAACACTCACCCCCAGTCAACTGATCTGGGTTTAATCCATCATCATTCTTTAGCTCACTCCACCACCCCAGTTCAGACATGGCCATATGCAAATCAGTCTGAGCCTGTGCCTCATGGGAACAGTCCAGCCCGAACTGCCAAGCCATGTCTTCCCTGGACCGGAAACAAGCATCCTAGGACTGGTTTCTGGCATTCCAGCCGTCATCAGCCAGGCTTGCTTGAATCCAGTGGCAAAGTGAGCAAGGGACCCACGTCTGGGCATACCCCCGCCAACTTAGGGCGAACAAAGCGATACAAAAGGGGATGATGGACGGAACGCTTGAGCCAATCAAACACTCACCCCCAGTCAACTGATCTGGGTTTAATCCATCATCATTCTTTAGCTCACTCCACCACCCCAGTTCAGACATGGCCATATGCAAATCAGTCTAACCCTGTGCCTCATGGGAACAGTCCAGCCCGAACTGCCAAGCCATGTCTTCCCTGGACTGGAAACAAGCATCCTAGGACCGGTTTCTGGCATTCCAGCCGTCATCAGCCAGGCTTGCTTGAATCCAGTGGCAAAGTGAGCAAGGGACCCACGTCTGGGCATACCCCCGCCAACTTAGGGCGAACAAAGCGATACAAAAGGGGATGATGGACGGAACGTTTGAGCCAATCAAACACTCACCCCCAGTCAACTGATCTGGGTTTAATCCATCATCATTCTTTAGCTCACTCCACCACCCCAGTTCAGACATGGCCATATGCAAATCAGTCTGACCCTGTGCCTCATGGGAACAGTCCAGCCTGAACTGCCAAGCCATGTCTTCCCTGGACCGGAAACAAGCATCCTAGGACCGGTTTCTGGCATTCCAGCCGTCATCAGCCAGGCTTGCTTGAATCCAGTGGCAAAGTGAGCAAGGGACCCACGTCTGGGCATACCCCCGCCAACTTAGGGCGAACAAAGCGATACAAAAGGGATGATGGACGGAACGCTTGAGCCAATCAAACACTCACCCCCAGTCAACTGATCTGGGTTTAATCCATCATCATTCTTTAGCTCACTCCACCACCCCAGTTCAGACATGGCCATATGCAAATCAGTCTGACCCTGTGCCTCATGGGAACAGTCCAGCCCGAACTGCCAAGCCATGTCTTCCCTGGACCGGAAACAAGCATCCTAGGACCGGTTTCTGGCATTCCAGCCGTCATCAGCCAGGCTTGCTTGAATCCAGTGGCAAAGTGAGCAAGGGACCCACGTCTGGGCATACCCCCGCCAACTTACCCATGCATTTAGTAAGACACGTTTAATCACTCACTTATACAGTCAGTCACGCACCTACTAAATCATCCATTCAGACACTTATACACCCACTCATTCTTCAATACACCTTGGCATATATATATATATATATATATATATATATATATATATATATATATATATATATATATATATATATATATAACATATTTAAACTTTACAGAAACACACAGTCACTGGATGATGTCATCAGTGATGTCATCAGTGATGTCATCAGTGATGTCATTAGTGATATCACTGACTATGTCATGAATGATGTAATATGTGACGTCATCAGCAGTGCATTGCGGGCGTGAGTTATAGTTAGCTCAACTAACTATAACGGCCGAATTTCTCTGGTTTTGAACGAGTAAAATGTCCAACTACCTATAACGTCCCTGAAACCCGTGGTTTTTTCAGTGAATTTCTAAGGTTTTTTAAATGCTAATTTCTAACTATAACGTCCCTGAAACCTATGGTTTTTTCAGTGAATTTCAAAGGTTTTTAAAATGCTAATTTCTAACTATAACGTCCCTGTAACTTATGTTTTTTTCAGTGAATTTCAAAGGTTTTTTAAATGCTAATTTCTAACTATAACGTCCCTGAAACCTATGGTTTTTTCTGTGAATATATATATATATATATATATATATATATATATACACACACACACGCCTGAATCTGTGTTAATGTGCAAACATGCTTACATGTGCCTCTATATATTATGTGCCTTCATATAAAGATAGTAAACAAATGGCAACCTGCTAGCTTTGTCAGAGCATCTTCACACAGTTTAACAAAGAGTTCCCTGCCTAGTCTAACTTGACATAATTTACAGGAGAGCTTAGATTTAATTTGATGTATATGGATAGCAGTATTGCGTGTGTTCCAAATCAGAATCAATGCTTTAGTGATTAAAATCAGATACCTGTTTGAGAAAAGCAAAGAGACAAAAAATTACCTGTTATCATTTTCAAAAAGGTTAGCAGGAACCTATTTCGGCATCTAAAAAGGCAAATGATTCACATACTTTCTGATTCACATACTTTCTTAGATTTAATAATTTAACTGCAGATTGTATGGCTATGACTAATACAAGCCGCCAGGACTTTGCAGACACTGTTCTTCCCGAGGTCCAGAAACGTGACATCATCGTGTACCATTACTTCATTATTCACTTGTTTCTGCTATCCTTTAAAGAGTGTCATTATTGCAGTTCTCGCAGATTTAAACGTTAACCTTTTTATTCATTTTTGTACAGGAAACTACGGAAATAGCATGAAAGAATGCGACTCTATGGAGCTCAATGATTCATGTTCTACAAGACAAGAATTTTTCTGCATTTTCCCATTATGCTGGTCACTTAAATTTATGTAGGTATTTCAGCCTGCTGAATCGCTCGAATTGTGACTCAAAATCTCGTATTTCTTGCAACAGAATTAACATCTACATATTCAAAATAAATATTGTCCAATGACAAAATGTAAATGTATTTTTTTTCTAAATTTACGTTTTAAAGGATGGAAGAACATCCGATTGGAAAATCCTCCACATATTAAGTTATAAATAGCTAATTTGTGTTCTAAATTCAAATATAATGATGACCCTTAGAAATAGTTTCTGCTCCAACCAGTTTTGTTCTGATATGACTGTCACTTTTTTAAACGAAGTTTGCGTTTTCTTGAAAATTCAACACAAGATGCCAACAAAACAATGGTCATGTCTTTCGCATTACTTTGCATAAATTTCATACAATTTCAGGCACCCCTGAAATTTGCAAATACATTGTAGTGCTTGCATTTAGAAGCCTTGGTAGAATGTCATTGTGTGGCCTCTGCATCACGTGTTCATTAAGTATTTGATTTGCGTGTTTATAAAATTTGAGCTTCAATCTTACTGTGTAGGAATAGTATTAAAGTGGTCAGTTTTAAAAAAAACTCTTTACTCTACCCCGGTTTTCACATCCTTATTGCAAACATAATAATTGTGTTGTATTCCATCTCAGCTAAGTTCACAACACTTTTCAGCCAACCCTTGACTGCCCTTACACAACTTCAAAGAGTCAAGTAAACTTTTTAGGTATATTTTCTGTTGTAGACGGTGGTGCTTATTTATGAGAGGGTTGCGTCATGTTTGCACCACGCAACGTGATACATGCATAACGCAAATCTCTAAGTCAGATTTTGGAAGCCACGCAAAATCACTTTGCATGGCTCTGAGTGGCTTAAAAAATCTGTAGTAATGCAACATAGTCAAATCACTGCATTGTGTTACTCTGCCCTGGGAAGGCATTCCATAGGTGTCACATGGGTGTTCCCATGCAACTCCCATGGCTTTGGCGCATCCAGAGATTTGCAAGAACTTGTAAACCTGGGGATGCGCCAAAATCTTACACCTTTCTAGGGAAGGCTTAATGAGGAGAAATATGTCTATTTCTCGTTGTGTCTTCCTCTTTCTATGCGTGCTGCATTTTGCAGCACACATAGAAAGAGGAATATACCTCCCAGGATTGTTTTTGAGCAAGAAGGTGCCTCTTCCTGCACAAAGCAATCCTGCATGCAACACAGGCATACTTGCTATGGTGCAAGGGTGTCTGCATTGGCGCTAGGCTGCCAAAAGGGTACCAACGCAAAGAAAAGGACAGGAATGCAGTGTATTTATTTAGTTACAGACAATGTTCAAATGGTACTGAGTTGCATTGTGGCTGCCCAAATGAATATACCTCAATCAAGAAACCCTCCGGCTGTGGCATGAAGGATGCCTGACTCTCCTCTACAAGGGCAATGAGTCCTCCTCAGCCAAATGCCTGGTTGAGGTGAGGAGTGTTCCCAACATCAGTGGGTACCATCAGTGAATCAATAAATCTATGAAGACCTTACAGCAGAGGTCTTCAATCTGTGGGGAGTGATCCCCAGGGGGGCCGTGGAGTCCCTGGAAGGGGGTCGTAGAGTCCCCAGCTTCACTTGTCTCTGCAAAAAGACAGCCGTCCTGGGACGGCTAATTTAGATTGTTATCAGCTGCTTGCCTGAATGAAAGGCGAATGTGCCTTATCCGTTAATCTGCAAGTGTAAAGGATGCTTGGGACCAGTTCTGGCTCTTTGTGATGACAAAGATTTGTTTTTTGGCGTGGAAGTGCAAAGAGTTAACAACTGGGCTGGGAAGTTCTTGCTTTTAATTTTAAATGCATTTACACAGTCCTTAGGGCCCCTAAAGAGGTGTTGAAGGGACAGTTATGTAAAAAGAAATTGTATTACATACACTCTGGTATTGTTAAAATCTACATTTTGAAAGCAACATTTTATCATAAAACTATTTGCATGTTTTGCAGCGTTCTATCTGTGTGTAATGCAAGTATAAAAAATGAACTTACATATTCACAGTTCTTTCTGTCACAGGCTGTGACTATGTAGCACTAAAAATACATATCACTGTTCTCCACTGCACCAATCAAGATTTAATTATGTGGTTCTCTGTTTACACACAGATCTCTGCAGTGCATTAACTAATAGAGGTTTCATAATGTACTACAGTGCATTTCCCACTGAGCAATAACTTTTTTTAATTTATTTTTCATTTACCCTGGCCATTATTTTATATGTAGATACCTGATGGTGATAGACCTAAAAAACGTACAGAATATTTTGGGCTTATTTATGAGAGGCTTGCATCGCCAAAGCATCTTTTTGTTAATGCTCTGGTGGCACAAGCGTCTCAACCATACCTATGAGGCAGTGCAAAGTCACCCTGCATGGCTTTGCATGGCCTCATAGATATGGAGTAAGACATAGCAGCGCAAGTCATTGCCTTACTCTGCGTCAAGGAGGTGTCCTGTGGGCTTTGCGTTGGGTTCCCACGCAACACCCATGGATTGTGATGCTGTCCTCCAAAAACAGACGCCTCCCCAGTGGAGGAGTAACGAGGAGAAATATTTGCATTACTCCTCGTTTTTTCCTCTTTCTATGTGTGCTGCATTCTGCAGCTCACATAGAAAGAGGAAAACGCCCCTTGGGATTATTTTGGTGAAGGAAGGTGCCCTTTCCCGTACAAAAACAACACTGCCTATGTTGGTGCTAGGCAGCACTTTGTGCACCAATGCAAGGGAAAAGGACTGGAATGCACCGTATTTCATAAATACGGTGCATTCCTGTCCTTTCACATTGGTATAGGGCAGCGCGGCAAGAAGAGTTGCGGAGCTCCCCTACGCCAATTCCTCATAAATGAGGCCCTTTGTATTTAGCTACACCTTTGGCTACAACCCTACGCTCACTGACCTTTGGTTTGCTAAACACTGTTTCATATCATTTCCCCACAGTAAACATTATTTGCTGTGGTATTTGGGACCGTTAGAAATGGGGGTTTCCAGTTGGCAATGGTTTGCACCTTTGTCCAAGTAGGGACCCTTCCTTCTAGACAGGGTAAGAGGGATACACTACTGAAATAACCCCTGCTCACCCCCTTGGTAGCTTGGCATGAGCAGTCAGGCTTATTTCAGTGGCAGTGTGTAAAACATTTGCACATAACCAACAGTAATACAGTGAAAACACTACAAGAGGACACCACACCAGTTTAGAAAAATATCTAATACTTTCTATATTCAAAACAAGACCAGAACGATAAAAATCTAACATAGAGTACTTAAAAATATGCACTTTGCAAGAATAACCTTAAAAATGTAGTTCCTTGAAGTCAGTAGCTCCGTCCGGTGCTACAGCGGTGCTCAGAACAACAGAATCCAACAGTTACGTCTGACCGCGTCAGTCGGGGTGTCGGCAGACTCGTAAACAGTACCTTTTCGTTGCAGCTGATGACGTTGGTGTGGGCCGGTCATGGCCACCGTTGCGGTGTGAAGTGGAGCGGTGCGGCATGCGGTGCCCTCAAGTCGCGGTGCAGGCAGTGGCTCGGTGACTGTCGTCGAGCGGCATCGGTGAAACCAGGGATGCATTGCGGAGTGAAGGTGGTGCTTGTTGCGGTACTGACAGATCACGGTGCAGGTGACAGTGCAGGTTGCGGGGAGCTGGCATCGGTCGGTCCAGACTGCGGTGTGGGACGAGGCGGTGCGTCGCAAGACTTACGAGCGGTGCCCCCAAGCCACGGTGCGGTCACAGGTGTTAAAGTCAGCGGGCAGCGACGGCATCTGTGAGACCAGGGTGGCGGAGTGAAGCGAGATGGTGCGGAGTGCGGTGCCCACAGGTCACGGTGCAAGCAGCAGCTCGGCAGCGGCCGTCATCATCGGTGAGACCTGCATTGCGGTGTGAGATGCGTGGTGCCCTCTGTGGTGTCGTCAGGACATGGAGCCAGCGACGGAGTCGGTTGCTTCCCCTCCCCTCTGTGGCAACTGAAACCACAGGTCCAGAGGTGGTACCCAGAGGTCAGTGCAGTCTATGCGGTCCCTGAGACTTCAGAACAGGAGGCAAGCTCTACTTCAAGCCCTTGGAGATACTCGGCAACAGGTAAAGAAAGTTCAGTCCAGTCCTTTCACTGCCCAAGGCAAAAGCAGCAACTGAAGGCCAACCCAACAAAGCAACAACACAGAAAAAGAGCAGTACTCCTGTTGGCAGTTCTTCCAGCCCTTCTTCTTGGCAGGTTCCTTGATCCAAGCTAGTCCTAATGTTCTGGGGTTGGGCCCCAATATTTATACTCAGTTTCTCTTTGTGCTTTTGGGCAGAGAGTGTCTGTGCCCAGCCCAAACCAGTTCCATCCTCTCTGGCCCAACTTCCTGGCAGGAGGTGGAGACAGCATTGCCCAAGGCAGACCAGGCCCATTCAGGTGCAAGGAAATCCCCTCCTACTACTCTAAATACAGCCCAGGTCTATTCAGCCCAGCCCTGACTCATCCAGGAAAGGCAGGACACACATTGACCCCCTCCCCCCGAGGCTGTCTGATTCCCAGTCCCTGCCACTCCAAAGCCAGACAGTCAATCCACAAACCCAGGAGAGGCACACAGGATGGCTAAGCAAGAAAATAGCTACTTTCTAAAAGTGGTATTTTCAAACACAGGACATAAAAATCATCTTTACTAAAAGATGCATTTTTATATTCTGAGTTCAGGCATACTAAATCCCATTTCTCTATCTTGTCCCAGTGGGAAGATATGCTTATAAGGGTAAACAGACAGAATATCGAGTTTTTTTTTCGACCTACAAGAATATCGAGTTTTAAATATCGAGGTACAAGAATATCGACATCAAGAATATTGTGGTACAGAATATCGACAGTAAGGTAAGAAATATCGTTTTTTTAAATATTGAAAACAGTAATATCATTTGCAAAAATAACGTTGTTAATAATATCGATATTTATATTAGTGTTCTGTATTTTAGTATGTTTGTTAAAAGGATGTGATGTAATTTTTTTGTATATCAATTTTTTTTTAATGTATGTGTTCAATTTTTAGCAATAAATAATTTCATGTTAATTAATTTGTGTTTCTTTTTGTTCTGTAGCGGGTTGTGTGTTTATAGGGGAATAGGGTGGGAAGTAATTTAATTATAATAAAGTAATGATTAGGTTTCATTTATTACTATTTATAATTAATTTATTAATAATTAATTATTAATTGGTTAATAATTGTTATTAATAGATTAATTGATAGTTGTAATAATTGAGTTATTTATTTTAGGAGCGGGCTGTGGGTTAATAGGGGAATAGGGTGGGAAGTGATTTAATTATAATAAAGTAATTTTTAATGTTTATTTCTTAGTATTTATAATTAATTTATGATTAATTACTTATTAATTGGTTATTAATTTTTATTTATTGATAATTACAATATATTTTATTTTTAGTAGCGGGTTGTGGGTTTATAGGGGAACATGGTGGGAAGTAACTTAATTATAATAAAGTAATTTTTTATGTTTATTTATTAGTATTTATACTTAATTTATTATTAATTACTTATTAATTGCTTATTAACTTTTATTAATTGATTAATTGATAATTAAAATATATTTTATTTTTAGGAGCGGGTTGTGGGTTTATAGGGGAATAGGTGGGAAGTAATTTAATTATAGTAAAGTAATTATTAATTTTTATTTATTAGTATTTATAATTAATTTATTATTTATTCATTCTTAATTGGTTATTATTATTTTTTAATTATTAAATTGATAATTAAGTTAAAAGTGTTATTTTGTTAAGAAGTGGGTTGTAGGTTTATAGGGGAATAGGTTGGGAAGTAATTTAATTAAAATAAAGTAATTAATATTGTTTATTTATTAGTATTTATTTTATATTTCTATTTTATAGTGTTGTTTGTGGTAATTTATTTAATAATATTTAATTATTAATTGTTTGAAAAGTATAAATATTTAATTGGTGAATATGTTAATTCTGTCAAATTTGTATGAGTTCTTTGTGCGTTTATAGTGGAATATGGTGTGAAGTAATTTATTTTTAAATTATTAATAAATATTTTTGGGATTATAATTATGTATTTGTAAAGATAGTTGTTTGTAAAATGTTGTTTTAAAACTTTTATAAATTAATGTTTGTATTTAATTTTTTGTATTTTTTTATATTTAATTATTTTTATATATTTTGGAATTTTGTATTATTTTGATATTTTTTTGTGTTATTAATAAGGGTGGGCGTAGTTCGCGAAGTAATGCTTCGCGAAGCTACGCAAAGTGCAGTTCGCGCTACGCAAGCTTCGCGTAGCACTACGCGAACTGCGTAGCGCACTGTTCGCAATGATTGCACAGTGCCGGATGCTTGTCCGCACTGTGCAATCATTGAAAACGGCAACTTGCACAGTGCGAGCTGTCTTACTGCCGCTCGAGTAGATTTTTACTCGAGCGGCAGCTTTCTCAACGCGGACTGGTAGTTTCTCATCGCGAGCGGTCGCAAGCATACGCGACCACTCGCAATGAGAAACCTGACCTCCCGCGTTGAGAATCTCGCCGGAGGTTTATTTTCCACGCTCGCGATCGGCAACTTGATGTTGCTGATCGCGAACGAGGAAAAAGTCTCGCCGGGATGTCATTTTGCTTGCTCGCGGTCGCCAACTTGACGTTGAGGACCGCGAGCAAGCAAAAATGACCGCGGCACTACGCTACGCTACGCTACGCGTGTTCGCACTGTGCTACGTGCACTTCGCGTTGTGCGAAGTAGCGCAACTTCGCAAACTACGCGAGCGTAGCGTAGCACTTCGCCCAGGGTTAGTTATTAACAATTTTTGTATTGTAGTTATTTTTTTTATTTTTATTTTTTATTTAAATTTTTGAAATTATTAATTGTAACCCTTTCCTATCCAACACTTTCCCTACTGTTGGACTCACTGGAGTGGGAATACTAATTTTTACCCGTACGCTATCCTACACTTTCCCTACTGTTGCACTCACTGGAGTGGGAATAGTAATTTTTACCCCTCCACTATCCAACACTTTCCCTACTGTTGCACTCACTGGAGTGGGAATAGTAATTTTTACCTCTTCGGTATCCAAAACTTTATCTACTGTTTCACTCTTTGGAGTGGGAATAATAATTTTTACCCCTACGCTATCCAACACTTTCCTTACTGCTGCACTCACTGGAGTGGGAATAGTAATTTTTAACCCTACGCTATCCAACACTTTCCCTACTGTTGCATTCATTGGAGTGGGAATAGTAATTTTTACCCCTACGCTATCCAACACTTTCCCTACTGTTGCATTCATTGGAGTGGGAATAGTAATTTTTACCCCTACGCTATCCAACACTTTCCCTACTGTTGCACTCACTGGAGTGGGAATAGTAATTTTACTTCTACGCTATCCAACACTTTCCCTACTGTTACACTCACTGGAGTGGGGATAGTAATTTTTACCCCTACGCTATCCAACACTTTATCTACTGTTGCACTCACTGGAGTGGGAATAGTAATTTTTACCCCTACGCTATCCAACAGTTTCCCTACTATTGCACTCACTGGAGTGGGAATCGTAATTTTTAACCCTCCGCTTTCCAACATTTTCCCTACTGTTGCACTCACTGGAGTGGGAATAGTAATTTTTATTCCTACGCTATAAAACTTTTATAAATTAATGTTTGTATTTAATTTTTTGTATTTTTTTATATTTAATTATTTTTATATCTTTTGGAATTTTGTATTATTTTGATATTTTTTTGTGTTATTAACAATTTTTGTATTGTAGTTATTTTTTTTATTTTTATTTTTTATTTAAATTTTTGAAATTATTAATTGTAACCCTTTCCTATCCAACACTTTCCCTACTGTTGGACTCACTGGAGTGGGAATACTAATTTTTACCCGTACGCTATCCTACACTTTCCCTACTGTTGCACTCACTGGAGTGGGAATAGTAATTTTACCCCTCCACTATCCAACACTTTCCCTACTGTTGCACTCACTGGAGTGGGAATAGTAATTTTACCTCTTCGGTATCCAAAACTTTATCTACTGTTTCACTCTTTGGAGTGGGAATAATAATTTTTACCCCTACGCTATCCAACACTTTCCTTACTGCTGCACTCACTGGAGTGGGAATAGTAATTTTTAACCCTACGCTATCCAACACTTTCCCTACTGTTGCACTCACTGGAGTGGGAATAGTAATTTTTACTTCTACGCTATCCAACACTTTCCCTACTGTTACACTCACTGGAGTGGGAATAGTAATTTTTACTCCTACGCTATCCAACACTTTCCCTACTGTTGCACTGACTGGAGTGGGAATAGTGATTTTTACCCCTACGCTATCCAACAGTTTCCTGCTGTTGCACTCACTGGAGTGGGAATAGTAATTTTTAACCCTCCGCTATCCAACATTTTCCCTGCTGTTGCACTCACTGGAGTGGGAATAGTAATTTTTAACGCTCCGCTATCCAACACTTTCCCTACTGTTGCACTCTCTGGAGTGGGAATAGTAATTCTATCCTCTCCGCTATCCAATATTTTCTTTACTGTTTAAGTTAATGTAGTGTAAAATGTATTTAAAAAAAATTAAAAATATTGTAATATTTTAATTTATTATATATATATTTTAATTTATATTTTTAAGTTATTGGTGTATATGTATATATATGTATTGATATTTTTAATATGTTTGTCACAAAATATAATCTATTAAAATAATTATTTATTAATATTATTAAGTAAATATATATATTATATTTTATATATATCCATGTTTAATTTATTTTTACATTATATGTATTAATTATAATTTTAAACATTTTCTAATTAATTTTAACAATGTTTATTTTAATTACATGTATTATTTAATTTATATCACATTATTTTTTAAACATTAAAAAAAACGATATTCTTAACAACGATATTTTTTTATCGATATTTTTGTACTTACCATTATGTAGATAGGACTTCGATGTTCTGGACATCGATATTTCGAGTCCGATATTTTTGTCGTCGATATTCTGGTCGTCGATATTCTGTCAGAGATTGAATTTAAATAATATGGTTCAACCTTTTCTTTTTTTTAATCTCTTAGGGGCCCATTACGATACCCGGCGTAAATAAATCCGCCAGGCATGAAAGCGGCAAAAATCCGCCCGCACACACCGTCTGAACACCGACCACGCCATTACGATTACACAAACCGAAAACCGCCATCGGCGAAAAATCACACAAAATACCGCCCGCCATCGTCCGAGTCTGAGTCAAACCGCCCGCCACGGACGGAAACACGCACGACAACACAAAACCGCCCGCCCACACGGCCGACACACCGCACGTGAAATTACGATCGCACCGCCATGAGCGCGGAAAAACCACAAATATACCGCCCGCCAGCGCAAACAACGCCGATGAGAATCGACACGGCAGAAGCCATGGCGCCAACGTACCTGCACAGAAACCATCCGCACACAAAACCAATAGCACACAACATGGCCAACAAGTCCACACAGCAAGGCACGCACAAATACACAAGCACAGTACACATCCCGAAAACACCCCCGGACAAACAAAAAATACAAAGGCCAGAACCCCAGACACAACACACCTGAAAACAACAGACCATGAGGACACACCCACATAGGTGAGTACAAAAGCAGCACTCCCACAGACCACAACCCCTTGCTACATTGCAAACCAGAGAGGAGAGGAGAGGACACAGTGACACAGCAAGGACAGCAGCACACCACAGAAACGCACACATCACAACCACCACCACCACCACCAAACACCGGCACCACAAACCCCTGCACATTACACAACACACACCGCACCAGCACCACAAACACCATGGCACCACAAAGGATGCCCAAGTTCACGCCCATGGAGCTGACGGTCATGGTCGACGAGATCATCAAGGTGTACCCACAAATCTATGGGAACATGGTCCAGCACACACCACTAGCCACCAGAAACAGAATGTGGAACCGGATCGTAGACCAGGTCAATGCAGTCGGGACCCTGCCCAGAAACAGAGTCGAGATTAACAAACGTTGGAATGACGTAAAGAGCCTGGTCAAGAAGAAGGAGGGCAAAAACAGAGAGCTGGCTGCCGTCACTGGCGGAGGGAATCCCGCGCTCTTTAAGACCTTCAAAGCGTGGGAGGAGAAGGTGCGAGTCGTAATCCATCCGGAGATCCTCGCCGGATTAGCAGGATGAGTGGAGGCTGGTAAGTACAAACTAATGTATACCAGCACACCGCTATGTACTCACATGCGCAACTACCATGCCACAGCTCCCAGGGACAAACACCCCCATGTCCAGCACACAATACACAACACATCACACACACATGCAACAGACACTACCACACACAGCCCAAACCGAACAACTGTAAGATGCGTGGGGACATGTGTACACTCAGCCAGCCACGTAACCACCAACAGGTCCCCAAATATGCCAGAAGCGCCACAACGAGCACCCACCACACCCATGTGTCCGCCACAGCTGCACTAACTGACAAGTAACAGGTAAGTGGCAGGAACACAAAGTGCAGTGTGTGGGACGGTGGACAGCCCAAGTACAACACACACCAGGCCCCAGTCCCACAGCACAGCAAGGAGGAGCATCCCCCACAGCCACGTGTCAGCCCCCGCAGTGCACAACGACAGCCGAAAGGCAGACATCACGGTCCACAGCAATCGGTGTCAGTGGGTGTCCAGCCACCCCCACGACCCACAACACCCCCCACCCCCACAGACCTGCAACATGGAGCACCCCCGCTTAGAGCCATGTGGCATCCAGTACAGTGCACGCACGAACAACTTGCAGGTGGGAAACTGGACAGGGCTGGATTACTGGAGGCATGAGGACCATAACACGACCAACACATGGGACATGTCACGTAGCAGACGAACACGCAGCACCGCCCACCGTCACGAACAAGTGAACAATGTGCACACGGACATGAACAACAGACTCACACCCCACATGACCCATCACAGACATAGCAACACCCAAGGAGCCACGTCTGCATGCACAAGCCACACTGAATATAGTCCCACACGGCAGCCACTGTGCAACTCATCACACACAACCGAAACACCATTGAAGTCCTGTCCATGTAGCCCCTACTGCCTGTCAACCACACACCCCACAACTACGCCTATGTAAGACAAACAACACTAGACGCAACAGAGCGGAACAACAGAAATGCACACGAACACCACTGAACCCATCAAACTCACAGACACACCATGCACATACAACATACCATCCATCCCATCCGTCAGCCCCAGTCTCATGAAAGGCATGTCATCCGCACAGCTGCCACACATACAGCAGTCACGCTAAGACACATGCCCATGACCAACCATGTGCCAGAAGTCAATGAAGCGCACGACACACTGTGAGCAACAACACACAACATGGGCCACACCCCCCGAGCACTGCAGTGATGCACATGGCACAGGGCAGCACGCACACCAAGGAGATGGGACAACTGCAATACGTTGGCTGGCACACAACTATCACTCACTCATAACGATGCGTCCAATGCCATGTCCAGTAATCACAACAGACAGCAAATATGCAGGCCATGTCAAGCATGCACACACCTCAAACCATGCACTGTCATGCTGCCACAACACATGTCACGTTCGGCACCCATGGCTCACAGCATGTACCCCAAAAGCATATTCCCTCCCAAATGCGAATCTGGGGCATGGCCCCCATGTTGCCATATGCGTTCCTAAGCGTTCCATTTGAACCCCAAAAGCATATTCCCTCCCAAATGCGAATCTGGGGCATGGCCCCCATGTTGCCATATGCGTTCCTAAGCGTTCCATTTGAACCCCAAAAGCATATTCCCTCCCAAATGCGAATCTGGGGCATGGCCCCCATGTTGCCATATGCGTTCCTAAGCGTTCCATTTGAACCCCAAAAGCATATTCCCTCCCAAATGCGAATCTGGGGCATGGCCCCCATGTTGCCATATGCGTTCCTAAGCGTTCCATTTGAACCCCAAAAGCATATTCCCTCCCAAATGCGAATCTGGGGCATGGCCCCCATGTTGCCATATGCGTTCCTAAGCGTTCCATATGAACTCCAAAAGCAAAGTACAAACCAGACCCAGGATGGGCCAGGAGCCCGCATACACCAGAGTCACAATGAGTAGGGGCACAGCAACACACCCATCGGCATGGCCAATCCGTCCCATGCCACATGTGCACAGCACACAGTCCCATTGCCTAGCACACACAACTACAGATGCCACAGCCACACACTCGCCTCCGGGAAACCCATGTACGAGATTGCACGAACTGCCAATGTCAGACGACTAATACATACTTCGCCAGGTGCAACACAAAAACAAATCTCATTCTCTCCACAGGTGACGAACTGCTGGATGCTGGGGATGGAGACAGCAGCCAGCACAGCCAGCCCACAAGCCCCCAACGAGGACACACGGATCTGGAGGATCTGTCCTCCTCTTCGGACACGGACCACCAAGCTGGCCCATCTGGCGTGGCAGGGCCCAGCCGCTCCCCAGGACCCCTCCTACCCACCAACCCATCATCCAGGGATGCTGAACAGTCCCAGTCCCCTGCTGCCACTGTCGTTGCGGCCACACCCACGGTCATTGCGGCCACTACCACTGCCGCAACCGCCACCATCGCCGCACCGACCACCACCGCCTCCACCACCACCACGTCTTCGCTGGCACCAGCCCCAGCGCAGGTGGTGGCCCGGCCGACTGGATCCACCCTGGGAGCCACAGCGAGGACCGTGGTGTGCAATGTGGCTAGTGGGCAGGCCGGTGGCAGCAGGACTGGTAGGAGGAGCAGGGTCAGGGAAACGCCAGCCTCCCCTGGGAGCCATGCCCTGCCTCAAATGGCCAGAGTCCTTGGGGCCTATGAAGAGGCCCAAGGACAATGGGCCAGGTCTGCTACTGACACGCGGGAGGTGCTGGGGGTGCTGAGGTCCATGGACGCCCATATGGGCCAATTCGTGTCCCGTATGGACCAACTCGTGGACCTCATGGGCCAGCTGGTGGTGGCGGTGGGGTCACAGGCAAGGCCAGCAACACCACCTCCGCCACCACCTGCTAGGGCGCAGGGTCGGCCAGCAGTGTCCACTTCCCCTGCGTCCACAGCCAGTGAGCACACCTCACCCACCACCAGCAGGTCGCCACCACACACCCCCTCCCAAACGTGGAAGGGGCCGTCCGAAGAGGAAACAGATCTCCCGGGAGGACTTCGCACGCTCCAGTCGCAAGTGAGGCAGCCAGCCAGCCTACCGCCAGCCTTCCTTGACCAGCCACTGCATTGACTTGCTCTACGATCCCACTCCACACAGCCATCTGGATGGCATGTGTGTGTTGGACTATGGACATAGAACCAGTGGGTACACCCTGATCATCACGCAGCCATGACCGACAGCTCATTGTCACTGCACGCACCACTTTTGTCATCACCTTACACACAATCACATGTCACAGTTTGTAATAAATGCACCTTTTTCACTAACTGCTGTTTGTGCCCTGTGTTTTATTTGTACGGAATACAACGGCCACCTTGGGCGGAAAGGCACCTGATGCGTGGCATGGCAATGGAATCCGGAGGGCCTGTAGGGACCTAGGGGTGGGAGACAGAACAGGAGCACATTCAATGAGTGTGTCACACACCCATCACACAGTACATGTCAACAACTACAAGCAATGTACACACATCGCACAGAGCAATAGGGCACAATGCCACAGTCACCAACAGTGGCATACTACCCTGGCCACGGAGCGTTGACACACTGCACGCAGTGAACATACGGCCACCCTGACACAGCACACACACACCTGCACAGATACAGACACATCATCCGTCGTACATGGACACTCACCGTCAAGTGAAGTAGCGGGCGATGAGCTGCTGGCGCACATTCCCAGCTTCCTCCTCTCCGCTGTCCACCTCACTCGAGCTGTCCTGGTCTGCGGGCTGGGGCCCTGGTTGATCTCCGTCATCCACAATGAGGGGGATCTGCTTCCGAATGGCTAGATTGTGCAGCATGCAGCACGCCACCACTATCTGGCACACCTTCTGTGGGGAGTACGCCAGTGCACCCCCGGTGCGGTCCAGGCACCTGAACCTGGACTTGAGGAGGCCAAAGGTACGCTCGACCACACGTCTGGTCCTCCCATGTGCCTCATTGTATCGATCGTCTGCTGGGGTGCAAGGATTCCTCAATGGACTGAGCAGCCATGCCCCATTCGGATACGCAGAGTCACCTGGGTGTGAGGGACACAGAGAACCATTGCTATTCCAACTGGACAGGGGACAGCATCGCACAACCAGCACGCTACACCACTCCACATACTCACCGACAATACAGCCACGATCCTGTTGCAGATTGGCCATCAGTCGTGGCAAGATGCTGTTGCGCATTATGTGTGCGTCATGTGCCGAGCCTGGAAACTTGGCACACACGTGGGTGATCACCATGTCCGCAAGGCACACCACTTGCACATTCAGGGAGTGCGTGTGCTTCCTGTTGCGGTACAGGTGCTCAGTGGCCTGTGGTGGAACAAGGCCAACATGTGTGCAGTCAATGGCTCCCACGACGTGTGGGATTCTGCCAAGGGCATAGAATGCACCCTTCACTGCCGCCAATTCACGAGCCCTGGGGAATCTGATGTACCTGTTTCGGTACAGCATCATGGCTGCCAGTACATCCCTCAGCACCTTGCTGAACATGGGCTGGGACATCCCTCCTCCACTGCCCACTGTGTGCTGGAATGACCCAGTGGCGAAGAAATGCATGGTGGCCATCACCTTAGCCGTGGGGGTGACAGCAGTCGGATACACCCTGCGGGGACGGAGATGGGGCTCTAACATGGCACACAGTCGATGCAGAGTTGGCCTGTCCAGCCGAAACTTCCTGATTACCTCTGTATCGTCCATGTCCGCCAGCAATTGGTATGGGCGGTCAATGTTCGGTCTCCGCCTGGGTTAAATGGCAGAGGACACATGTCAAAGCAACACGGCACATAGCAATTTCGCATACACATCACTGACATGACTGAGCAAGCACATGAGCCACAGCCCAGCTGTCAAGCTGGGACGGCACGGCCACAATACACTTACACAGGTCTCCCAACAATGGCAATGGCAAGTGAGACATACCACTGCCATGTGCATGCACATGGGGATCTAGGCCCCAATGACTTGCGGGCGTGCTGATGGGGACTGACTGCATATTCGTCAAGCGGCAACGCCACGGCAACATGAGTGTCTGCTGAGCATGGAACTGCTTCCAAGGCTGGATGAGTATGGCACACGACGACGACGATGTGGGCACGGGCTGAGCGGCCAATACAAGTGGGACCTGTGGCACGAGGGGATATGAGACAGTAGTAGGTGTCAGCACTGCACCCTATGTACAGCACTGTACGGATCACAGCTCCCGAAACATTGACTGGTGTCCACATTGACAGCCCCATGCCAAGACGGCTGTGTGCTTGCAGTCACACGTCACAGGTGAGAGGTTACATTGCACGTGCCAGGTGGCAGACGTACATAGTGGGAGCTGGCATGTGTGTGCATGTGTCTCCTGTTCAGGATCCACCAGATGGGCGCTGACTCTGTACTGACCATTGGACACAGCATGTTCCGTGGAAGGCTTGTGTGTGTGGGATGGTGGCACTGGATGTGCCTCCGTTGGGTGGGGGGCCATGCACAGGGCGGGTACGTCGATGATTGCGCATTGTTGGTCACGGTGGGTGCACCAACTAAGATGTGTTGCCCTGTGTTCAATTCCTATGTCCGCATGATGATGGACTGTGGATGTGAGCAGACTACACATTGGTCGATGTGCTGTCTATATGCATGTGCCTTCACACCAGGCACAGCTGCCCCTGCACATGTGACCCCTGCTGGACTCGCTGCTGGGTCTGTGGAGCTGATGCACCTTCTGCGCGTGGGGCGGACAGCTCTCCTCACTTCCCTCATTGCGCATGTCATGTCTTTGCCGCAGGTGACATGGATCATGGAGGGCCCACATGTACGCGTGGGTAGGCTACACATGATTGTTCACTGGTCGCCACCCCCAGTCAGTGTTTCGAATGGGAAGGTTGTCGTGCTGGTGGTATGTTCGATGTGGCGGATGGGCGGGCCTAGGTGCGGGCTTACATTCCGGACATGGGGGGTAGTTGGATTGGCGACTAGTTGCAGTACACACGGGACACGTCTCTTCCTTTCCACATCTGGGTCATCCCTTGTACTAACTGACAGTGATACAGTCATCTTCGCCCCAGCCCTCATGTCCTCCCCTCGCCCCCCAATATGCATGCTCACCTGCGAGGCTAGCGCTTGCACAGGCAGCCCCATGCTCGCACCAGAGAGGGCAAGGAGTGTATGTGTGGGTCCAGTTGCACGAGTGGGCTGTCTCAGGGTATGATGTGTGGCGGGACGCCGTCCACCTGCATGGTGCCCCAAATGGAGACCCGGCCTGCATGGACTATGCATCACAGTCTTCGCCTTCCGGATCCGCCACCTGCGACACCCAGTGGCTGTGGCTGCCCTTGCGGCCAGGCCGCGTCCGTCTGTGGCTGTTGGCCCACACATTCACTCTTTGGCCTCTCTGGGGAGGGCTCGGGGGTGGTGGCGCACGCGCTTGCACTTAGTCGCAATGGCATGTGTCGTGGTTGGTATGATGGGCAATGGATGGGATGGTGCGAGCCACCTCCCGTGACGTCAGTGCTGCTCGTGCTGTGGTGCGTCCCCCTACACTTCCATCTGACTTGTGCCATGCTAGACGTTGAGGTTCTATTGCCTGCGTGATATGACCAGGAGGAGCGCGAGGAGACCTCACACACACCATGCTCCACTGCCATCCCGTGCCCTGTATCGCCTGTGCGGATTGACTATGTTGGGGTTACACCTGGTCGACTGGGGCTGTGTGTGCCTTGTCAAGGGGCATGGCGGGCGCACAACAGGATCCAGCTTGTCCACAGAGGGTGGGCTGAGGTGCGCCTGGTACCGCTTTGTACGTGTGCCCGGCTGCTGTGCACACACGTGTTCACTCCCCCCGACAGGTGTCCTCTCACAATGCCCAGGGAAGCGGTGGTGTACTGTTCATGACCCCTCCCAACACGGCGTGCTCCAACTTGGCATGTGCGCATCTACCCGTCGCACCCACCCACCTGAGCACTGCGTCCATACGACTTCACACGACACATGTGTGTCTTCCACAGTAGTGCTACTCATTTGCGTTGACATCCAATACCAGTGGACTACATGGTCATGTCACGACTGCCGTGTACTTCACATACTCTCATCCTCTCTCATTCGTACTAGTGAAATGAGTCAGCGGAGACAGTTTTGGTTTCAAACATTATATTGAGTCTTCTGTCCTCTGTGATGCAGTATAGTGGACACTACTGGCAGCGGGATACATGTTGAGGATATACTGAGCATGATTACAAATGGGATAGGGTGTGGGGTTACATCTGCTTGGCCAAGGCTGTGCTAATGTACATTTACGTATAGCTGCGGAGCTGCGGACTTTGACACAGACGGTATACATGTAGCCTACCAGACCGCTCGGCATCATGGGCACAGTCCATCTCAGTTCCATGTGACAGGTTTGCTGCGGTTGTTCCTCATGCACGCGTGCATGTGAGATGACATCAGGGCATGTGCTTGCGTGCATGCAGCGGCGTGCCACTTGTTGTTGCACTGTGGTGGTTACTGGACATGGATATCGTAGCGTGTGGAGGCAACCCTTATCCGGCATCTTTAAAACGTCCTAAAAATATAATTTTTATCTAGTTGTTAACTATCGGAATTAAAATCATTTAGACGATCCAAATTGAGGTGGACGTCAGTCTTTTAAACCCTTGGGTTGTGATGTTAGGTTAAATCCATTTACAAATTGGACATCCATTGCTTAAAGATTTTGGACATGTTTCAATAACAGTAGCAGTCTTCGTCACTCTTTTACCATCCTATAGGAGTGAATTAAGAAATCATCCTTGATCCCTTGTGGCCCCTTTTCCTGACGAAGGCACTGGTTTGTGCCGAAACGCGCGTAGAACGAACATCATAGTTCATTTTGCCACATTGTACTTTATTGATCAAGACTATTAGACATTAAGTGTTTTTATTATACTGTCAAAATTAATTGTGACTTTTTAATGTATGAATGATAGTATGATTGAATTAGTATAATTCGGGTATTGTTTTAATATTATACATTTCTGCCATTATCTTATTGTTCATCAATAAAACATTTTTTAAATTTTATATATAACTATCAGATATTGTGGTTCTCTCTTTGTTTATATATGTGTCTCAATTCATTAGGTTATTGCTGTGATTTTATATTATTGTTGCCTTAAGTCTTTTACATTAGATTCACTAACCCTGCCTTAAGGAACTGTACCCTATTAGCAGGGGGCCTCTATCTTTACAATAGGTTACTGGACATGTCACAGTCACTGGGGTCGTGTTGTTGTTGTATGCACTTGTCGTCCATGCAAAGGTCCTGGTATGGGATTCCCGGGGCGGGGGTGGGAGGGGTGCAGCACCCACAGACTCCAGGCGACCTATTCATGTCCACTGAGCGGTGTGTGTGTCCATGTGCGCTGGATCCATGTCGTGTCCTGGTTGTTCGTGCAGTTCCGTCCATGTGGGTGCGATACACAGAGCCCATGCCACTGCCTCCCACGATGCATGCGGTGTTCCTGGATGTGATGGGGAACAGTGTGCATGTCCCGGTCATATCCGATGTCATGGCGATGTCGTTGATGGTGTGGTTACAGTTGCCGGTCATTTGGTATGGCTGTTGTGGTGGTGACTGGCCAGTCCGTGCGGAAGCTGAGCATGGTGCGGGGTTGGACTTCATAGGTCACTCGGGGAACCTGCGTTGTGGTCCGACGTATTTACAGGTTGTCAGGTATGCGATGCCGTCCAGCAGGGCTTCCATGTCATTGGTGGTGTACATGTTTGCCAGCCAATGAAGCGGATGGTGGCTGTCAAGGTGTTGTTCGTAGGTTGTCCCTTGGAGGACCATGATGGGGCATGCTGGGTGACATTCGATGTAGCTGTTCTCGATGATCCGTCGTGTGGAGGCACAGTGGTTCCATTTCAGTGCGGGTGCGATGTTGGCCACATACGCCATGCCCCCATAGGCAGAGCAGGCCCTGTCGTGTGCGTCCAGAGGGAGGAGTAGTGGTAGCAGGTCCGCCTTCAGACATGCCGGGTTGGAGAGGCATATCTCGACGGGATGCTGGTAGGGACACCTCCGACAGTAGAAGACGGGCATGACGCAGCTGAACAATGTGATACGGTAAGTCAGTCGGTAACTTACGTTCAGCAGGGACAGGAGATCGCATCCCAATGTATGTATCGTGTTGGTTTTGTACAGCTTGAGCTGTTCGGCGTTGTTTGGTAGGTGTGTTGCGGTTGCCATTTCGCAGCGGTTCGTTGAGGTGGCGTGCTCCGGCTGTGTGTGCAGTCTGCAATGTGCACGCTCCGGGGTTGCTGTGAGCTCTGTGTAGTCGTAGGGAGACAGGACTTGTGTTCTGTTGGCTTGTTTGGAGGACACGGGCCCTCTTCCCACATGCTTCTCAGACAGTTCAAGGTCAGTGCTGTGTGACTCCTTCCAATTAACTTGCATGTGGCCGACATGGGGAGTGTTTTCTTCTTTCTTCCCCGTCCGTTGTGTGCTTCTGTGATATGCGCTATCTGCCCTGTGGTCGGTCTCCTCGGCATGCCTGTGTTGGTCTATTCTTGGACAATGGCTGTATTCACCGGCTTCTGTCGTAGGGCTGTGGTTTCGGTGTTGGAATGGAAGGTCATTCAGTGCTGTCTGCTCTCCCTTGTGTGGGCGGCAGCCTGCCTTTCCGCTCTGCGTTGGGCCTTGTGTGTGGATGTTATTCTTGGGCCACCTGTTGTCGGTCCCCGGGCTCTTTGGTGTTCCGTTTCATGTGTCTTGTTCATATGTGCAGGGTGGTATGGGTTTTTCAGTGTGGTACTGGCGTCCCTCTTCCCGAAGGGAGCCCTGCTTCTCCTAGTTGGTGTTGCCGCCGCTGTGTGCTACGCCATGTTTGTTACACTGGGGTGTGTCCTGCTGTTGCGTGACTTCACTGACATGTGTGCGTCGGTTGTGTGGCGTTGGGTGTTGTCCGTGAATTGGGCGTTGGGGACATGTCTGTGGCCGGCCTGTCACGTGTCATGTGCGTTCGGGGTGGGGCTGATGTGTGTGCTGCTTGGTTGTGTCCCTGTGTCTGTGTGCGACGCATGCATGGCGCTGCGGTTGGCCTCTGCGTTGTGCGCATGTGTGGCGGCGTCATCGGCGCTTTGGGGCCGTGACGGGGTGGTTGGTTCCTAGTCCCAGGTGGTGTGTACACATGTGTTCCGCGATGTTAGGATTTGGCCTGTGTGTCATATGTGGATGCAATGGTGGATGTGTAGTGTGCACGCGCTGGTGGGGGGTTGTCCGCTTTTTCCGCCCTTGCACTGTGTGCGCTGTTTGCGTGCACTTGTTGTGTGTGTGCCTACCTGCGTCTCCGCGGTACGTTGCGTCCTTGGTGGTGCATCAGCAGAAGCATGGGAAGGGCCTGCAGTGCTGGATTCATGCCCGGGGTGCCGCTTCTTCGTTGTCCGTGCTCTGCGTCCGTGTTTCTGCCTCTCTTTCACGTGCGGTGTCTCTTTGCCGTGGGAGCCGTTTGTTTGCGGCATCGTAATTTATGCGCCGGGCGGGACGTGTTTCGTCGGACGGTGTGTGTCAGTTGTGCTGCGCCGCTACGTGTGCGGGCGCACTTTGATGGCGGACGGTGTTGCTGGCTTGCCGGCGGTGTTTGGCCTGCTTTTCGCATCGTAATTGGGCGGGCGTGTGGACTGCTGCGTGCCGGCGGTAACTGGTGGTTTTTGCATCCGCCAGCACGGCGGTTGTGCTTCCGCCCGCCATCGTAATGGGCCCCTTTATTTGCATATTATCTTATTTTCATACATTGACAGTTCACATAACGGAGCTGATAATTAGCAGTCATATGTTCCATTACAACTATATATACATTTTCTTCAAGCAGCTTTCTGATGACCCATATTATAAATATAGCTTATATCTTTGAAGGCAGTTGTCTGTTTGATGCACAGAACGGTTCCGCATTTCAGATACTGACGATGTAGGTGTCCTTGTCTGTAGCTTGGTTTAGTACAAACATTAGATTCTTACCGTTTAACTAATAAAACAAATCTACAACGTTGTTAATGTGCTAAGCTTGAGTCTATGATAATGACGTGCCCTAGATTCACCCCATCTCCCCTCCCCACCCCTCCAGACCTTTATCTTGTGTTTTTTTTAAATTATTGAACTCACATGCACGAGTGTTGTCACAACACCACATTTACATCACCTGTGCCATCCTATGTTTGGTGGATCGCATATATATGTCTCCATAGCTGTGACCTTAGTCACAAGTATGTGATTTCTCTTTGGATGTTTGCATAGTGAACTGAAGTTCTACCAGTATGGCATCCCAATTTTGCACAATCAGGTATTTTCGTATTCCTAGTGTGTCCTCTTTGTGCAATGCTGTGCTTTCCGCCTGGGCTCACACCGGGAGTGATTGCCTCCAGGCCTTGGATAAAGGGAGGTTTGGGCTCAATCAATTAATTATTAACTTTATTCGATCTTAGGCAAAAAGATCATTTGGGCTCTTCCACCTGCAGGTTATCAGTCACTTGGCTGTTATGAGTCCTAGGTCGATGAATCTGGAGGTAACTTTATGATTTTTAGGCCTAGGAAACAACCCGTAGCACACACTCCTCCCATGTATGTAGCTCCTGGCGGTCTTTGCAGGTGGACAAGCAGGATGTGACATCTTGCCAATATGTGTGTAATGCAGGACGGTGCCATAACATGTGGGGCAGGTCCTCTCCGACCTCATCCTAACGAGGGCAGGCTGCATATGTTTGGTGAAAACATCGGTTTATTTTAGCAGGCGTTAAGTATGACCTGTGCATGGGGGGGTGCTAGAGTGCCGGCTGCAAAATGGCCACCACGTAGTGAGGCTCTGCAGGCTGGACTGCTAATCTGCCGTTTATCCGGCACTCAGAGCGCCCATCGTGGCTTGAAAGCGGGAGGAATCTCTCCCAAATAACTGCCGCTGTCACTACGTGCACAACTGCTGGGCTCGGACTGCGCCAAGATTGAAAACGGAGCAGGGGCACGAGTGCGGCCTGCGGAGGGAAGATGGCAGCCCCGGCCTGTGCCGAGCCGGAGTGATGGCTCTGGACTTGGCACGTCTGCTGCTACTGGTACACAGCGGCTCGAGTGAAGTTGAAGGGGCTGCCGCGGACCCAAGCGCGCTGTGTCCCTGTGAGGAGTTTTCCGCTGGTGCCCCCTGTGGAAGCGAGCAGAGGAGCTGACCCCAGGCAGTACCCAGACCCACTGGCGATGCGGTGAGCAGGGGTGCGCTCTAGCGGGGAACCATAGGCCGGGAGGTCGCCCGGCGGTGAGGCGCTGCGGCAGGAGGGTGGTGAGCTGATCGGCGAAGGTGACCAGGAGGGTAGCGGGGCTGAGGCTGAACCCACGCTATCCATCCCTTGAAGGACGATTGAAGACACATCGCTGGGGGCGCTGCGGCGGAGGTGCGCAAAGCCGCGAGGCAGAAGGTACCTGTGACTAAGGCAGCGGGGTGCTCCTCTTCCTACTAGGCCCCCCTGCCAATGGACCCTGAAACTGCCTGCAGGGGGCTGTGCCCTGCGCTGCGGGGACCCCTGAGGGCACGCCAGTGCGACGGGGCTGGGTTCCTGGGGACCCCAGTGAATAGCGCCTGCCCCGAGGAGAAGCCGGATCCCAACTTGATTGCGGGTGCGGGACGCCGCTTCCTGACTGACCCCACTGCTAACTGTGCACCATGCCCCTGTGACGGTACCAACCCCTTAGATGCCTGCAGAGCGACACTGGGACAGCGACGATTTGGGGGCATAGGAGAGTGACCCCGACCATGAGGCTGAGTCCCCTGGCCCCTCTGGAGCTGGTGAGTGGCAATTAAGGGACCCGGGCACGAGTAGGGACGGCCCTGCTGAGTGGTGTCAACTGCTGTGGGAGTCAAATTGCCGCTGCTGGGGGAGGACCCCTACTGGGCTCACAGGCAGTGGCCTGAGGCTGTGGGCCCAAGGACACGCTGAGCAATGTGAGGAATGCTGTGAAAGGTAGAAGGCCCACAACCGCTTGTGCTCCTCCCCGCCGGTCCCTATTTTTGCGTGAGTTGTCGGAGCTGCCACCCCAACGCGCAGCCCCAGTGCACCCAGATCGAGCCTGGATCGGCCGAGACTGTGCAGACCTGCGGTGGAGGGGGGCGCGAACAGGCAGTGCATCATGGGCAAGGCTGATGCACGGCAGCCTAAGATATCATTCGAGCAGCGTAAAAACCAGAGGGGAAGCACTCCAGCAGGAGGAGTAAGCTGAAGTTAGTATGACGTCTACAACATCCCCTGAGCCGAATATCCATGAAATGTTCGTTGATCTGAAGCACTCTTTATCAGCAATTGACTTGAAAATAGATTCCATGTCGGACCGACTTGACCGGCTTCGAGATAAAGTGTTGAATCATGACGAACGCATCACGGAGGTTGAACAATGCACCTCTGCGCTGGAAGATGAAGGTGTTGCGACCCGTGAAAAATTGCTTAGCATGGAGAAGGTGTTGGAGGTCATTTGTAATAAGAATGAGGACCTTGAGGCTAGTTCTCGGCACAACAATTTGCGCATCCTGAGACCACGGCAATGGCCTGAGTGGAGGACTATGTTGAAGAAATGCTCAGATCCCTCTTCGGCGAGGCTCTATCGGTGATGTGAATCGTGGAGCGGGCCCACAGATCTCTCGGCCTGAGGCCTCCCCCGGGCACTCCGGCTCGGCGGATAATTGCCAGACTTTTAAACTACAGAGATCGAGACGTAGTGCTGCCCAAGGCCTGCGACCTACAAGAGACTAGGTACCAGGGTAACCTGATCTCCTTCTTCCCCGACTTCACCCTGTCCGTTCAGGCTGCCCGCCGGGAATTTGTGCCAGTTAAGAGACTGCTGCAGCAGCAGGACGTCAAGTACTCCTCGCTATACCCATCAAAGCTTTGCATCTTCCATGCTGGAAAGAATTCCTTTTTTCGGACCCCAAGCTCACTGCCAAATTTGTGCGCGGTCTTAAACGTCCACGACCGGCAGCCCCTGCGGAAAACGATTCGTCACCTGAGAGCCCTCTCAATGAGAATGACTGATGACCTGTTGGAGCTCTGTGGCGTTCACTGAACTGGGGGATATCTAACACCCACAAGGACTGGACCACCTTCTGTGCCTTTTTGCAATTACTTTCCACAGTGCACGTGGTGATAGATAGTCATCGAAATTGCTTGCCTGACTTCCTGACTGCGCGCCCGTCATGGGTGCACTTGTCCAGCCACCCAGCAATGCAGTGCTGGGAAACGCCGAGCCCCCTAGTGCCTTCCCCTGGGATGAGTCCCATATTGCTTTCTGTTGTTGGCCTCTTGTGGCCCTGTTGGGATGGGGAAAATGCTCTCCAGCCATGTTGGGTGGCTGTAGTGGGTGGGGGGGTGGGTTGTTTGGGTGGTGGGCGAATCACCTGTATTTTGCTGTTTTCTCCTCCTTCTTGCTCTCTCCGTTTTACTCCTTCCCCCCCCCTTGCTTCTATCCCCAAGATGCTGATCTCTGTCTCCCTCCTGGTGCGCATGGATGAAGGGAAGTGCAGGGCGGGCCGAAAGTACCAACAGTGTTTTTATGTAATGATACCGATCTGTGTCCCCTTCTCTGCGTGCATGGCTGAATGGAAGTGCAGATATGGTTAAAAACCGGTGGGACATGCACACTACCAGCAGTCACCTGGAGTATGAGCGGCATGACAGTTGCTAAAAAGGTGCGGCCAGTGATGGGGCTTCTCAGCCGCTGTGGGGCTGACACCTGGTCTAAGCAGAAGTTGCACCTGTCGGATGCTAACTGTATGTGCCTGCAGGCAGGTTGGATGGGGGGGGATCTATAGTGGGCTGCCCCAGTTATGCCTGGGGTATGGCCTTCACTCTCAGCAAATGGCCTCCCACGGCGTGCGTGTTTTGTGTGAGTCCACGGCGGCTGGTTTCTACTTCCTTCACTGATGTACATGGATGCATGGTAACATAAAGATGACTGCGACTGATGACAGGGTGTGCACGCTAAAAGCTGTAACCTGGAATGTGAGGGGCCTGAATGATGGCAGGAAGATGCGGTTAGTGGCAGCGCTTCTCAATCGATATGGGGCAGACATCTGTTTTTTACAGGAGCTACATCTCATGGGAGCCTCTTGTTCGCGCCTTCGAGCGGGATGGATTGGCGAAAAGTTTGTGGCAGGATATTCAAACTATGCTAGGGGCACAGCCATCATTCTGAGGAAGGGCCTCCCCTGGCACACGCACACTGCAATCTGCGACCCCCAGGGCAGGTATGTGATAGAATGTATTACAGAATATCGACGGACAGAAAATCGACCTGCAAAAATATCGACACAGAAATATAGAAGTCAAAAATATCGAAGTCCAATCTACATAAAGGTAAGTACAAAAATATCGGAAAAATATATAGTTGTCAAAAATATCAAAGTTAAAAATATCGTTTTTTTTAATGTTTTAATAATAATGTAAAATTAAGTAAATAATACATATAATTAAAAGAAATATAGTTACAAATATTAAAAGATATTTAAAAATAATAACTAATACATTAAGGGGCCGATTCCGATCTCGGCCGGTAGGGCTCCGAATCGGATTCGGCTTAACCGGATCCGATTCGGAGCCCTATTACCCGACCGATCCGTACGCGCGTCCGGACGAGCGAGTACGATGCAAAATCGCCGACCGACTCGTCCGGGCGTCCCGACCGCTCCGACCGACTCGATCCCGGCTCTAACCGCACCGACCGACTCGCACGGACTCGACTCGCACCGCGCAATGGAGACGTTCCCCGGCCGGGTAAGTACGATGCGCGCCGCGAGCAGTCCGACCGAGCCGTGCACTCTGGCTCGAAAGAGCTGTCGGAGCCGTACTTTGGGGGTCCGTGTCGGACCCCCTGTACGCGTAGCCGCGCGAAGTCGCACACAGGGGGACCCATGGGTCCCCCTACCTGTGCGTGTACGGCGCGAATCGCTCGCCGCGTACACGCTGTAGGGGGCGCACTTGTCCGCATCGCACCCATTGAGTCAATGGGAGCCCGCGTATGCGTTGTACGACAGGCTCCCATTGACTTCAATGGGAGTCCGACCGACTCGAGTCCGATGGCATACGTGCGCATCGTAATCGTTCGGTCGGGCTGCACGGGTCCGATTCGGTCGGATATCTCTCCGGGTCCGGCTCGGTCGGAGAGATTTCCGGCCCAAATCGGAATCGGCCCCTAAATGTTAAAATAAATTAAACATATACATATAAATTAATATATATACTTACTCCATATAGTGCAACAGTAGAGAAAGCGTTGGATAGCGTAGGGGTAAAAATTACTATTCCCACTCCAGAGAGTGCAACAGTAGGGAAAGCGCTGGATAGCGTGGGGGTAAAAATTACTATTCCCACTCCAGTGAGTGCAACAGTAGGGAAAGCGTTGGATAGCGTATGGGTAAAAATTACTATTCCCACTCCAGAGAGTGCAACAGTAGGGAAAGCGCTGGATAGCGTAGGGGTAAAAATTACTATTCCCACTCCAGTGAGTGCAACAGTAGGGAAAGCGCTGGATAGCGTAGGGGTAAAAATTACTATTCCCACTCCAGAGAGTGCAACAGTAGGGAAAGCGCTGGATAGCGTAGGGGTAAAAATTACTATTCCCACTCCAGTGAGTGCAACAGTAGGGAAAGCGCTGGATAGCGTAGGGGTAAACATTACTATTCCCACTCCAGAGAGTGCAACAGTAGGGAAAGCGCTGGATAGCATAGGGGTAAAAATTACTATTCCCACTCCAGTAAGTGCAACAGTAGGGAAAGCGCTGGATAGCGTAGGGGTAAAAATTACTATTCCCACTCCAGAGAGTGCAACAGTAGGGAAAGCGTTGGATAGCGTAGGGGTAAAAATTACTATTCCCACTCCAGAGAGTGCAACAGTAGGGAAAGCGCTGGATAGCATAGGGGTAAAAATTACATACTTATAAATGAAATAAATATTGTAATTAAATAATGATTTATTAATAAATTTAGAAGAAAAAAAAACTACAAATATATCAAAAATAATAATTACTTTAATAATATTAAATACTTCCCACCCTATTCCCCAATAAACACACAACACACTCCACATAAAATTTCACACAATTAAATTAATTTTCAATTAATCAATTAATAAAAATTAATTTGCAATTAATAATTGAATAAACAAAATTGGCAATAACAATAAATAATATGTAATAAAAATTAATAACCAATTAATAATTAATTAACAAAAAAAGTAATTAGCAATACCAATAAATAATATTTAATAAAAATTAAGAACCAATTAATAATTAATGAACAAAAAAATTAATTATGAATACCAATAAATAATATTTAATAACAATTAATGCCCAATTAATAATTAATTAACAAAAAATATCAATACCAATAAATAATATTTAATAAAAATTAATAACCAATTAAAAATTAATTAACAAAGAAATTAATTAGCAATACTCCATTTTTCTTAATTAATTACTTAGGGGCCCATTACGATACCCGGCGTAAAAAAATCCGCCAGGCATGGAAGCGGCAAAAATCCGCCCGCACACACCGTCTGAACACCGACCACGCCATTACGATTACACAAACCGAAAACCGCCATCGGCGGAAAAATCACACAAAATACCGCCCGCCAACCTCCGAGTCGGAGTCAAACCGCCCGCCACGGACGGAAACACGCACGACAACACAAAACCGCCCGCCCTCACGGCCGACACACCGCACGTGAAATTACGATCGCACCGCCATGAGCGCGGAAAACCACAAATATACCGCCCGCCAGCGCAAACAACGCCGATGAGAATCGACACGGCAGAAGCCATGGCACCCACGTACCTGCACAGAAACCATCCGCTCACAAAACCAATAGCACACAACATGGCCAACAAGTCCACACAGCAAGGCACGCACAAATACACAAGCACAGTACACATCCCGAAAACACCCCCCGGACAAACAAAAAATACAAAGGCCAGAACCCCAGACACAACACACCTGAAAACAACAGACCATGAGGACACACCCACATAGGTGAGTACAAAAGCAGCACTCCCACAGACCACAACCCCTTGCTACATTGCAAACCAGAGAGGAGAGGAGAGGACACAGTGACACAGCAAGGACAGCAGCACACCACAGAAACGCACACATCACAACCACCACCACCACCACCACCACCACCAAACACCTGCACCACAAACCCCCTGCACATTACACAACACACACCGCACCAGCACCACAAACACCATGGCACCACAAAGAATGCCCAAGTACACGCCCATTGAGCTGACGGTCATGGTCGACGAGATCATCAAGGTGTACCCACAAATCTATGGGAACATGGTCCAGCACACACCACTAGCCACCAGAAACAGAATGTGGAACCGGATCGTAGACCAGGTCAATGCAGTCGGGACCCTGCCTAGGAACAGAGGAGAAATAAACAAACGTTGGAATGACGTAAAGAGCCTGGTCAAGAAGAAGGAGGGTAAAAACAGAGAGCTGGCTGCCGTCACTGGCGGAGGGAATCCCGCGCTCTTCAAGACCTTCAAAGCGTGGGAGGAGAAGGTGCGAGTCATAATACATCCGGAGATCCTCGCCGGATTAGCAGGGGAGTGGAGGCTGGTAAGTACAAACTAATGTATACCAGCACACTGCTATGTACTCACATGCACTACCACCATGCCACAGCTCCCAGGGACAAACACCCCCATGTCCAGCACACAATACACAACACATCACACACACATGCAACAGACACCACCACACACAGCCCAAACCGAACAACTGTAACATACGTGGGGACATGTGTACACTCAGCCAGCCACGTAACCACCAACAGGTCCCCAAATATGCCAGAAGCGCCACAACGAGCACCCACCACACCCATGTGTCCGCCACAGCTGCACTAACCGACAAGTAACAGGTAAGTGGCAGGAACACAAAGTGCAGTGGGTGGGACGGTGGACAGCCCAAGTACAACACACACCAGGCCCCTAGTCCCACAGCACAGCAAGGAGGAGCATCCCCCACACCCCACAGCCACGTGTCAGCCACCGCAGTGCACAACGACAGCCGAAAGGCAGACATCACGGTCCACAGCAATCGGTGTCAGTGGGTGTCCAGCCACCCCCACGACCCACAACACCCCCCACCCCCACAGACCTGCAACATGGAGCACCCCCGCTTAGAGCCATGTGGCATCCAGTACAGTGCACGCACGAACAACTTGCAGGTGGGAAACTGGACAGGGCTGGATTACTGGAGGCATGAGGACCATAACACGACCAACACATGGGACATGTCACGTAGCAGACGAACACGCAGCACCGCCCACCGTCACGAACAAGTGAACAATGTGCACACGGACATGAACAACAGACTCACACCCCACATGACCCATCACAGACATAGCAACACCCAAGGAGCCACGTCTGCATGCACAAGCCACACTGAATATAGTACCACACGGCAGCCACTGTGCAACTCATCACACACAACCGAAACACCATTGAAGTCCTGTCCATGTAGCCCCTACTGCCTGTCAACCACACACCCCACAACTACGCCCATGTAAGACAAACAACACTAGACGCAACAGAGCGGAACAACATAAATGCACACGAACACCACTGAACCCATCAAACACACAGACACACCATGCACATACAACATACCATCCATCCCATCCGTCAGCCCCAGTCTCATGAAAGGCATGTCATCCGCACAGCTGCCACACATACAGCAGTCACGCTAAGATACATGCCCATGACCAACCATGTGCCAGAAGTCAATGAAGCGCACGACACACTGTGAGCAACAACACACAACATGGGCCACACTCCCCCGAGCACTGCAGTGATGCACATGGCACAGGGCAGCACGCACACCAAGGAGATGGGACAACTGCAATACGTTGGCTGGCACACAACCATCACTCACTCATAACGATGCGTCCAATGCCATGTCCAGTAATCACAACAGACAGCAAATATGCAGGCCATGTCAAGCATGCACACACCTCAAACCATGCACTGTCATGCTGCCACAACACATGTCACGTTCGGCACCCATGGCTCACAGCATGTACCCCAAAAGCATATCCCCTCCCAAATGCGAATCTGGGGCATGGCCCCCATGTTGCCATATGCGTTCCTAAGCGTTCCATTTGAACCCCAAAAGCATATTCCCTCCCAAATGCGAATCTGGGGCATGGCCCCCATGTTGCCATATGCGTTCCTAAGCGTTCCATTTGAACCCCAAAAGCATATCCCCTCCCAAATGCGAATCTGGGGCATGGCCCCCATGTTGCCATATGCGTTCCTAAGCGTTCCATTTGAACCCCAAAAGCATATCCCCTCCCAAATGCGAATCTGGGGCATGGCCCCCATGTTGCCATATGCGTTCCTAAGCGTTCCATTTGAACCCCAAAAGCATATCCCCTCCCAAATGCGAATCTGGGGCATGGCCCCCATGTTGCCATATGCGTTCCTAAGCGTTCCATTTGAACCCCAAAAGCATATTCCCTCCCAAATGCGAATCTGGGGCATGGCCCCCATGTTGCCATATGCGTTCCTAAGCGTTCCATTTGAACCCCAAAAGCATATTCCCTCCCAAATGCGAATCTGGGGCATGGCCCCCATGTTGCCATATGCGTTCCTAAGCGTTCCATTTGAACCCCAAAAGCATATTCCCTCCCAAATGCGAATCTGGGGCATGGCCCCCATGTTGCCATATGCGTTCCTAAGCGTCCCATCTGAACACCAAAAGCAAAGTACAAACCAGACCCAGGAAGGGCCAGGAGCCCGCATACACCAGAGTCACAATAAGTAGGGGCACAGCAACACACCCATCGGCATGGCCAATCCGTCCCATGCCACATGTGCACAGCACACAGTCCCATTGCCAAGCACACACAACTACAGATGCTACAGCCACACACACGCCTCCGGGAAACCCATGTACGAGATTGCACGAACTGTTAATGTCAGACGACAAATACATACTTCGCCAGGTGCAACACAATAACAAATCTCATTCTCTCCACAGGTGACGAACTGCTGGATGCTGGGGATGGAGCCAGCAGCCAGCACAGCCAGCCTACAAGCCCCCAACGAGGACACACGGACCTGGAGGATCTGTCCTCCTCTTCGGACACGGACCACCAAGCAGGCCCATCTGGTGTGGCAGGGCCCAGCCGCTCCCCAGGACCCCTCCTACCCACCAACCCATCATCCAGGGCTGCTGAACATTCCCAGCCCCCTGCTGCCACTGTCGTTGCGGCCACACCCACGGTCATTGTGGCCACTACCACTGCCGCAACCGCCACCATCGCCGCACCGACCACCACCGCCGCCACCACCACCACGTCTTCGCTGGCACCAGCCCCAGCGCAGGTGGTGGCCCGGCCGACTGGATCCACCCTGGGAGCCACAGCGAGGACCGTGGTGAGCAATGTGGCTAGTGGGCAGGCCGGTGGCAGCAGGACTGGTAGGAGGAGCAGGGTCAGGGAAACGCCAGCCTCCCCTGGGAGCCATGCCCTGCCTCAAATGGCCAGAGTCCTTGGGGCCTATGAAGAGGCCCAAGGACAATGGGTCCGGTCTGCTTCAGACACGCGTGAGGTGCTGGGGGTGCTGAGGTCCATGGACGCCCGTATGGGCCAAATCGTGGACCTCATGGGCCAGCAGGTGGTGGCGGTGAGGTCACAGCCAGGGACAGCAGCTCCCCTCCGCCACCACCTGCCGGGGCGCAGGGTGGAGCAGCAGTGTCCAGTTCCCCTGCGTCCACAGCCAGTGAGCACACCTCAACCACCAGCATGTCGCAAGCAGGCACCCCCTCGCAAACGTGGAAGGGGCCGTCCGGAGTGGAAACAGATCTCCCGGGAGGACTTCGCACGCTCCAAACGCAAGTGAGGCAGCCAGCCAGCCTTCCGCCAGCCTTCCTTGACCAGCCACTGCATTGACTTGGACTACGATCCCACTCCACACAGCCATCTGGATGGCATGTGTGTGTTGGACTATGGACATAGAACCAGTGGGTACACCCTGAGCATCACGCAGCCATGACCGACAGCTCATTGTCACTGCACGCACCACTTTTGTCATCACCTTACACACAATCACATGTCACAGTTTGTAATAAATGCACCTTTTACACTAACTGCTGTTTGTGCCCTGTGTTTTATTTGTACGGAATACAACGGCCACCTTGGGCGGAAAGGCACCTGATGCGTGGCATGGCAATTGAATCCGGAGGGCCTGTAGGGACCTAGGGGTGGGAGACAGAACAGGAGCACATTCAATGAGTGTGTCACACACCCATCACACAGTACATGTCAACAACTACAAGCAATGTACACACATCGCACAGAGCAATAGGGCACAATGCCACAGCCACCAACAGTGGCATACTACCCTGGCCATGGAGCGTTGACACACAGCACGCAGTGAACAAACGGCCACCCTGACACAGCACACACACACCTGCACAGATACAGCCACATCAGCCGTCGTACATGGACACTCACCGTCAAGTGAAGTAGCGGGCGATGAGCTGCTGCCGCACATTACCAGCTTCCTCCTCTCCGCTGTCCGCCTCACTCGAGCTGTCCTGGTCTGCGGGCTGGGGCCCTGGTTGATCTCCGTCATCCACGATGAGGGGGATCTGCTTCCGAATGGCCAGATTGTGCAGCATGCAGCACGCCACCACTATCCGGCACACCTTCTGTGGGGAGTACGCCAGTGCACCCCCGGTGCGGTCCAGGCACCTGAACCTGGACTTGAGGAGGCCAAAGGTACGCTCGACCACACGTCTGGTCCTCCCATGTGCCTCATTGTAGCGATCGTCTGCTGGGGTGCGAGGATTCCTCAATGGACTGAGCAGCCATGCCCCATTCGGGTACGCAGAGTCACCTGGGTGTGAGGGACACAGAGAACCGTTGCAATTCCAACTGGACAGGGGACAGCATCGCACAACCAGCACGCTACACCACTCCACATACTCACCGACAATACAGGCACGATCCTGTTGCATATTGGACATCATTCGTGGCAAGATGCTGTTGCGCATTATGTGTGCGTCATGGGCCGAGCCTGGGAACTTTGCACACACGTGGGTGATCACCATGTCCGCAAGGCACACCACTTGCACATTCAGGGAGTGCGTGTGCTTCCTGTTGCGGTACAGGTGCTCAGTGGCCTGTGGTGGAACAAGGCCGACATGTGTGCAGTCAATGGCTCCAACGACGTGTGGGATTCTGCCAAGGGCATAGAATGCACCCTTCACTGCCGCCAATTCACGAGCCCTGGGGAAGCGGATGTACCTGTTTCGGTACAGCATCATGGCTGCCAGTACATCCCTCAGCACCTTGCTGAACATGGGCTGGGACATCCCTCCTCCAATGCCCACTGTGTGCTGGAATGACCCAGTGGCGAAGAAATGCATGGCGGCCATCACCTTAGCCGTGGGGGTGACAGCAGTCGGATACACCCTGCGGGGACGGAGATGGGGTTCTAACATGGCACACAGTCGATGCAGGGTTGGCCTGTCCAGCCGAAACTTCCTAATAACCTCTGTATCGTCCATGTCCGCCAGCAATTGGTATGGGCGGTCAATGTTCGGTCTCCGCCTAGGGACAATGGCAGAGGACACATGTCAAAGCAACACGACACATAGCAATTTCGCATACACATCACTGACATGACTGAGCAAGCACATGAGCCACAGCCCAGCTGTCAAGCTGGGACGGCACGGCCACAATACACTTACACAGGTCTCCCAACAATGGCAATGGCTAGTGATACAAACCACTGCCATGTGCATGCACATGGGGATCTAGGCCCCAATGACTTGCGGGGCGTACTGATGGGGACTGACTGCATATCCGTCAAGCGGCAACGCCACGGCAACATGAATGTCTGCTGAGCATGGAACTGCTTCCGCGGCTGGATGAGTATGGCACACGACTGACGACGATGTGGGCACAGGCTGAGCGGCCAAAACAAGTGGGACCTGTGGCACGAGGGGATATGAGACAGTAGTAGGTGTCAGCACTGCACCCTATGTACAGCACTGTACGGATCACACCTCCCGAAACATTGACAGGTGTCCACATTGACAGCCCCATGCCAAGACGGCTGTGTGCTTGCAGTCACACGTCACAGGTGAGAGGTTACATTGCACGTGCCAGGTGGCAGACGTACATAGTGGGAGCTGGCATGTGTGTGCATGTGTCTCCTGTTCAGGATCCACCAGATGGGCGCTGACTCTGTACTGACCATTGGACACAGCATGTTCCGTGGAAGGCTTGTGTGTGTGGGATGGTGGCACTGGATGTGCCTCCGTTGGGTGGGGGGCCATGCACAGGGCGGGTACGTCGATGATTGCGCATTGTTGGTCACGGTGGGTGCACCAACTGAAGATGTGTTGCCCTGTGTTCAATTCCTATGTCCGCATGATGATGGACTGTAGATGTGGGCAGACTACACATTGGTCGATGTGCTGTCTATATGCATGTGCCTTCACACCAGGCACAGCTGCCCCTGCACATGTGACCCCTGCTGGACTCGCTGCTGGGTCTGTGGAGCTGATGCACCTTCTGCGCGTGGGGCGGACAGCTCTCCTCACTTCCCTCATTGCGCATGTCATGACTTTGCCGCAGGTGACATGGATCATGGAGGGCCCACATGTACGCGTGGGTAGGCTACACATGATTGTTCACTGGTCGCCACCCCCAGTCAGTGTTTCGAATGGGAAGGTTGTCGTGCTGGTGGTATGTTCGATGTGGCGGATGGGCGGGCCTAGGTGCGGGCTTACATTCCGGACATGGGGGGGTAGTTGGATTGGCGACTAGTTGCAGTACACACGGGACACGTCTCTTCCTTTCCACATCTGGGTCATCCCTTGTACTAACTGACAGTGATACAGTCATCTTCGCCCCAGCCCTCATGTCCTCCCCTCGCTCCCCCAATATGCATGCTCACCTGCGAGGCTAGCGCTTGCACAGGCAGCCCCAAGCTCGCACCAGAGAGGGCAAGGAGTGTATGTGTGGGTCCAGTTGCACGAGTGGGCTGTCTCAGGGTATGATGTGTGGCGGGACGCCGTCCACCTGCGTGGTGCCCCAAATGGAGACCCGGCCTGCATGGACTATGCATCACAGTCTTCGCCTTCCGGATCCGCCACCTGCGACACCCAGTGGCTGTGGCTGCCCTTGCGGCCAGGCCGCGTCCGTCTGTGGCTGATGGCCCACACATTCACTCTTTGGCCTCTCTGGGGAGGGCTCGGGGGTGGTGGCGCACGCGCTTGCACTTAGTCGCAATGGCATGTGGCGTGGTTGGTATGATGGGCAATGGATGGGATGGTGCGAGCCACCTCCCGTGACGTCAGTGCTGCTCGTGCTGTGGTGCGTCCCCCTACACTTCCATTTGACTTGTGCCATGCTAGACGTTGAGGTTCTATTGCCTGCGTGATATGACCAGGAGGAGCGCGAGGAGACCTCTCACACACCATGCTCCACTGCCATCCCGTGCCCTGTATCGCCTGTGCGGATTGACTATGTTGGGGTTACACCTGGTCGACTGGGGCTGTGTGTGCCTTGTCAAGGGGCATGGCGGGCGCACAACAGGATCCAGCTTGTCCACAGAGGGTGGGCTGAGGTGCGCCTGGTACCGCTTTGTACGTGTGCCCGGCTGCTGTGCACACACGTGTTCACTCCCCCCGACAGGTGTCCTCTCACAATGCCCAGGGAAGCGGTGGTGTACTGTTCATGACCCCTCCCAACACTGCGTGCTCCAACTTGGCATGTGCGCATCTACCCGTCACACCCACCCACCTGAGCACTGCGTCCATACGACTTCACACGACACATGTGTGTCTTCCACAGTTGTGCTACTCATTTGCGTTGACATCCAATACCAGTGGACTACATGGTCATGTCACGACTGCCGTGTACTTCACATACTCTCATCCTCTCTCATTCGTACTTGTGAAATGAGTCAGCGGAGACAGTTTTGGTTTCAAACATTATATTGAGTCTTCTGTCCTCTGTGATGCAGTATAGTGGACACTACTGGCAGCGGAATACATGTTGAGGATATACTGAGCATGATTGCAAATGGGATAGGGTGTGGGGTTACATGTGATTGGCTGTTGCATGTGGGATGTGGGCTTCAGAGTGACATCTGCTTGGCCAAGGCTGTGCTAATGTACATTTACGTATAGCTGCGGAGCTGCGGACTTTGACACAGACGGTATACATGTAGCCTACCAGACCGCTTGGCATCATGGGCACAGTCCATCTCAGTTCCATGTGACAGGTTTGCTGCGGTTGTTCCTCATGCACGCGTGCATGTGAGATGACATCAGGGCATGTGCTTGCGTGCATGCAGCGGCGTGCCACTTGTTGTTGCAATGTGGTGGTTACTGGACATGTCACAGTCACTCGTATTGGTCTGAGTCCGGCCTTTCTTAAAAAGATAGCGCTACTCTACACCTCTCCCATTGCCCGCCTGCAGATCAACGGGGTCATCTCCCCCCGAGTCGTCGTGGCCCGTGGCACGAGGCAGGGGTGCCCGCTCTTGCCCCTCCTCTTTGCCATTGCCATGGAGCCTCTGGCGGCTAGATTGCGACACGCCCAAAGGGGGCTAGACTTCCCGCCCAGGGTAATTCTCGAGTCAATGTACATGGATGATGTGACTCTGTATGTCAATAATCCGGCAGCTAATCTCGACCCCCCTTATTCGAGAAATTACCAGATTCGGCGGCCTTTCAGGGGTTAATGTCAACTGGGGGAAATCCACGATCTTTCCTCTCACTGCCGCTACGGTCACGTTTCTGTCAGAATTCCTGCTTACATGGGCGGACTCCCCTGTGAAGTACCTTGGAATATGGATTAGCAGGAATCACGAGGAACTGTGGAGATACAATTACAGTAGGCTCATGGAATGGTTGGAGAGTCGTATACCCCCCTGGAGGGCGCTCCCACTCTCCCTGGCCGGCTGGATCACTGTGGCCAAAATGAGTCTCCTGCTCCCCCTTACTTCTGAGTTCAAGAGGAGACTCTGCTCAAATCTGATATCTCTTGCATGGGCGGGAAGGCAACCTCGAGTGGCCTGGGAGACTCTCACGCTGCTGTTTGAGCAGGGCGGTTTGGGCGCGCCTGACATGGAGCTCTACCACAACTGCGCACAGGCCCAATTCGGCTTTCATTGGGTATATCCGACCCTCTTTATGGCGCATACCACCCCCGAAAGTGATCTGGCAGACCCGGTCCTGCTACATATGGCATTGTTCCGCCCACAGAGCCGTCCGAGATCTGGAATCGACACTGTGGGGTGCACGGTGTGGGCCTGGCAACAACTCCGCCGCAGGGCGCACCAGCACCACATTTGTTTACACTGTCAGTGCAGCTCACTAGACATCCAGCACTGCCTTTCACGGATGAGGCCGGGGTCTGCCAGCGACTGTGCGGGCTTCAGCTGCATACGTTAGGACATGCTTTCCCGGATGGTGTCTTTATCGACATGGACACCGCACTGGGTGATGAGCATACTGGCCTTCTTGATAGACTGACTTACTTCCAACTACGGGCAGCGTTTCGGGCGCTATACACCTCGTTCCCAATTGCACTCCCAACTTTCCACATCCTGGATGCGTTTTTAACTAACCCCTCGCCCCGCAAGCTTATATCACGCATCTACGCTGGCAACTTGTAAAATATTAAGTGCCAGGGCTCTGACCGGGAGGCCACTGCAGCTTGCACCACCCATCGCCCTTGTCATCGCTGCCAAAACAACTACTAATCATCTCTCTCGCATGTAAATGCGACCGTTCAGATTATTCCAGGTCCCCAAAGCTAAAGGAATGGCTGGGGAGGCAGGTATTTGCAATTTTAATGTATATTGTATTCCTAAACAACGTTGTTCTGCTCATCTCTAAATTAGATGAGTAGCGCCACCATGTGGTAGACTGTTCTATGTATGATGTTGACAATTAGGTGCCGGTGCAGAGCACCGGAAACCAATTAAGTCCCGGTGCTTAGCTCAAATTAAGCACTGCATGCAACGCGAGTATCCAATTAGCGTTCCCCCCCGCCCAGCGTGAATGGGAGGAAAGTCTGGGAACCCCGTTTGAGGAGGGAGTATGGGTGTACTGTTGTGCACAGTCAAGAGATATGTCGCCCAAATTCCTCCATAGACTCTACAGGACCCCTGTATGGATGTGCAGAACTGGGCTGAGTAGTGATGTGAGATGCGTGCGTTGCAGTGCCTCTGAGGCCTCCTTCATGCACTTGGCTTGGGAATGTGTAGAAGTGGCGAAATACTGGAATTGTGTTTTTGACGTACTAGAGGAAATGTTGGAATGCAGGATGGAGCGCTCCCCGCTTACTGCCCTGCTTGGGTATGTTAAAAACCTCCCGGCAGATGTTAGGAGACTGGCTGCTATGATGCTATTATTGGCCAAGCGGCGTGTTGCTATCTGCTGGGGCCGCAGGGGCAGACCAAGTAGAGACGATTGGCTTAAAGATGCCGCCTTCTGCCACAACCAGTTGTCGGAGTTCTGGGAACTTATGCCGGCGCAGGCCTGCCCTCACAACATATGGGAACCATTACTCAGTTTTCTGCGGATACACTCTGATGATCGCATACATACTCCAATAGTGGAGGTGTGAGTGGCTGTAATCCCGTGCACGCTGTCGGTGGGAGCCCGCCCACGCGCCGGAACATGCGCCCTTCCAACTCAGCCGGAGATCCTCCCTTCCCTCGCTTCCCTCTTCCTCTTCTCCCTTCTCTTCATGATGCTATCCTTCCGGAACCTCTTTCTCTCCTCTATCCCCCCCTTTCTCTTCCTCTGTTGCTGACCTGCGGCCGCCATTGCCCGGACGATGGCTTGGACTGGCAAGATTATGTGCTCCCTCTGTAGCGCAAACACACTACGGAATCACCATTCTTCCTCTCTCGTGACTTGAATACTGTATTGATACATGTACACGAGGCCAGTACTGCAATCCTATGTATGTTGTTTGCACTCCTGTCTGAGACGGCGGGCCGCAGCCTGCGTTTGTTAAAAGTTTATAAATAAAGTTTAAAAAAAAAAAGAAAAACTATGCCCTGTGCATAATGTAGAACTGTATAATTGGAATTTAGCATTCCGTTCAATACATGTAGATCCTGCTAATATTGACGCCCATTTCTTCTCTGTGCAGGGCGTACCCGGTCTTCCACCCACTTGGTACGCAATGAGATGAGCGGTTTTGTCATGTGTGTCAGTAGTGATTCTGTTATCCAGTGCACTATATGGCTACCTGTTCCTATGACTTGTATGTAGTGTACCACTAGATGGGATTGGGGTTCGCTTTTCAGATCTCCCCATGCTCGTGTCAGTGCAGCCATTAACGAGTTGTACAGTAAAAATTTCCCGGGGATATGTCTGTGCCGTTTGTTAGTTCCTCATACGTTAGCAAAACACCCTCTTCATACAGATCCTTCAGTGTATGCATCCTGGCCGCATGCCAAGGTGCAAGTTCGGCCCCTGTCGTGACAACTTTGCACCTGGGCGTACCAAGTAGGGGTAACGCAGGCGCATATGGGGTCGTCGATCATGTGAGGTATAGGCTTCGCTTATAGCATCAGTGAGCTAGGGCCAGTAACGTGGGTTGTGGTGTAGTCACTTTAGACATAGGGTGAAATAGGTGGTGAATGTTGGTCATCCTCCAGGCCGGTTGCTCAGTGGTTGAATCAGTCAATTGTAGCCCCGCCAGCCATTTTGCCACCCACTGCAGTTGTGCTGCCAGGTAGTAAAGTTCCATATTTGGAGCTGCCAGCCCTCCTTGTTCCATTGGTGCATATAATATAATTTCCATAAAGCTACTCTGCTGCGTCCCTTGTTCCAGATAAAAACTCGACCCGTTTGTTCAAACTCGCTGAACGTTTTAGCTCGGACGTAAGTGGGCAAATTTGAGAAAAAGTACAATAATCTAGGTAGAACCACCATTTTTAGTAGAGCGATACAGCCCATGGCTGATAATGGTAACATTTCCCAAAATCTCATTTGAGACCGGATGAAAGATATTGCTCGGGTAAGATTGTCATCAAGTATGTAATTCGTAGAATGGTATATGCGAATGCCCAGGTAACGGAACGAAGTCAGCTGCCACGGCATCGCCACCCCACTGACCACTAGGCCTTGGTCCTGAATGCCGGGGCTGAAAGGGCATAGACAAGACTTCCTCCAGTACACTCTAAGTCCCGACAACCTCGCGAATTGCTGTAGTGTTTCAGCGATGTCACCTGGCACATTGTGTACGTCCCTTAGGTATACTAATAGATCATCCACATACAAAGATACCACCTGTAGGCCGTATCCCAGGCAAATGGCCCAGTCTGTCCCTTTTCTATGAAGTTCCGTAGCTAGTGGTTCAATCGCCAGTGAAAATAGTAGGGTGCGAAAGGGGGCACGCCAGTCGGGTACCTCTGCACATTGTTATGGATTCATATATTAACTGCCCAGTGCGCACCCTTATGAGAGGTTGTGTATATAATAGCCGTACCAGTTGCATGAAACATGCCCCAAATGAGTACCATAAATAAGAAGGGCCATTCCAGTGAATTAAAGGTCTTCTCAAGATCCAACACCAGGCATCCCGATCGGGTCCAGATCTGTGGTGCACATGTCTGGACTCAGAAATATCGCCATATGTTTAAGGAGGTGTTACGTGCAAGTACAAATAAATCCATTCTGGTCTGGGTGTACCAGTGCTGGCACCAGTGTGGCCGATTGGGCCGATAAGACGCTAGCCAGAATTTTGTAGTCAGTATTGAGCAATGCAAGAGGTCTGTAGGACCCTAACTCTGTCCGGTCTCTATTGAGCTTAGGACGAGAGATGAGTAAAGCCTCGCATTGGGATGCTGTAAGGATGGAAGACAATAACAGGTCTTCGTACAGTAGTTTTAACTGCGGCGCAATCACCGTGGCATAGGTTTTATAAAATTCGGTCGGCAATCTGTCCGGTCCAGGAGTCTTTCCTGTGGCTAGTGCTCGGATGCCTGCTAGTATTTCTTCTGAAGTGATTGGTTCATCTAGTTCCGATCGTTGCTCAGGAGTGAGGTGGGGTAATTCTACTGTGGTTAGGAATAATCGTGTCTCCTCTGACGAGGCCTCAGCTGTTGACTGGAATAGCTCAGATTAGTGTTGTGTAAGTTCTGCATGTATCTCTGCCTGTGTGTAGAGTAGTGATCCACTCGGAGAGCGGATTGCCGCTATGGGCACCCGGGGGTCCTCTTGTCGAATGAGCCAGGCCAGTTGGTGCCCCGCCCGGTCAGCTATGGTCTGTGTGTGGACTGAGTGTGCTTTGTAACATAAGCATCTTATTCTCTCCATTAGGGAGTTAAGCTCTGCTCTTTTTTCTGCTAGCTGGTTCTGTAGTACTGGAGACCCTATTACCTGAGTTTCTAGGTGGAGTAATCCACTTTCCACCTGTTTAAGGTCTGTTTCTATAGATTTACGCAGTCCTAGTTGTGTGTTCAAGCAGTGTCCCCTTATTACAACTTTAAAGGCGTTCCATTCTATAAAACGCGAGGATGCTGTCAGCTCGTTGACACTAAAGTACTTAGTAATGGCGGTGCTAAGGGCCTCGCGAAATGGTTTTTTTTCCAATGTCTCTGGCTGTAAGTGCCACATAGGGATAGCAGTCAGGCTGTATCCCATGTTAGCTGCAGAAATTGCAGGTTGTGGTCTCAATGGGTCCTGCCCATATATTCGGACCTGGTTACCGCTGAGGCAATTGAGCTTGTATATACCAGTCTGTCTAGTCTTACATGTAGTCGGTGTGAACCCAAGTAGTAAGAATATATTCTGTCTGTGGGATGTCTCTGTCGCCAGATGTCTACTAGTTGCCAGTGCACCATCCATGCGCTCATTGCTCTCGCAGTTAGCACTGTTGGTGCTACTGGGAGTGATGGAAAGGAGCGGTCAAGGGCAGGGTTGATCACACAGTTGAAGTCACTGCCCAATAACCATGGTATCCCATGCCATTTTGATAGTTTGTTAGATAGGGTGTCTAGAAATGTGCACTGCTCAGTGTTCGGTGCAAATAATGATCATAATAGTACGTGCCTTTCACTATCACGTATCGCCCCTCTGTGTCGATGACAGTTTTGTCTACTGCGAAAGGCGTACCCGGCTTAATCCAAATTAGTGTCCCCCTTGCAAATGCAGAGTAGCCCGTGGCATATAGCTGCCCGCGCCATCTCCTCTGTAATTTTGCTATTTCAGGTGTTGTCACTGTCAGGTGTGTTTCTTGCAGAAAGGCGATATGGGTATGGTGCCTCTTCAGGTAAGAGTAAATTGAATACCTATGTGCGGGTGTGTGAATGCCTCAGACGTTCCAAGTATATATGTTAATGGATGTCATTAATGTAGTGGTTCTCGGTCTTGTGATGTTTGTCTTCTGGGAACAAGGATGTGGTGAGTGTGTTAGTCTGTTTCCAGGGTACATTAGGGGCTTCGCTCGGTTGTATACTCATGAACATAACATAACAAAAGAACTTATTCAAACAATGACAATAGTCAGCTGACTCTTCTAATTCCATAAGGGCGGGCATGCAAAGTGCAGCCGTCCAAACTATAAACTAGTTCGTTATGCCTTCATTGGCTAGTGGGGGCGGGTCTTGTTTGTGTCAGGGGGTTGCTATTTGGATAAGGAAATCCCTCTGTTTACTTTGCAGTGAGCAGGACTGTGTGCCACACACACCCCACCTCAGTCTCTCTTCCGCATCCTGCTGAACTCTATTTTTCAACTGTTTCTACAGGGGGCTACTATAAGGGATGTTTAAGACACACATACCAATTGATGCACGACATAGGGCATACATATTACATCGCTAACTTTACATCATATTGTACACATTCTAGTGCTACTTGCGAGTCTACAGAGTCCGGCCGATTGTCCTCAGCTGGCCACATTGCCTTTTGCAGTTTATATGATATTGTCTACTGTTTTCAGGGTAGCTTCAAGCGGTGAGGGGGAGTCCAGGGAGGAGGAAGCAGTATCCACTGATTCCTTGTCACTGCGTCACTCTGCTGGACTGTCACTAGAGTTTGACTCCCTTTGAGTCTCCCCCAGTTCGGCCGCCGCCTGTAGCACTCTGCATTGATCCTGTAGTATTTGTTCGATATCAGGTGCATGTCCCGATTTTCCCTCATGGTTCCTGCACCTTTTCCCTGTCGGTTCCCTTGAGGCGCCACAGACTGTCCATCACCTTGTGGTCCTGTTGATGCAGGTATTTGCGTCAGATTTGCTGAGTCCAACCATTCCCAAGCAGCTATGGGGGTGTCAAAGAAGTGTGTGTTTCCCTTTGCAATGACTCGCAGGCGTGCCGGAAACATCAAAGAGTACTTAAGGTCCAGGCTGCGTAGACATAGCTTCACCTCAAGAAATGAGTGTCTTTGCTTCTGCACTGCGACTGTGTAATCTGGGAAGAGCATGATCTGAGTGTTGTCGACTTGTATGAACTGGAGCTTCCGGGCTTCCTGCAGTATCGTATCTTCGTCCTTGTAGTGCAAGACGCAAAACAGAAAAGTCATGGGGCTTGAACCTGGAGGAGGGGCTCTCGCCGGGACCTTGTGCGTCCTTTCCACTGAGAAGCACTGCAGCAGTTTTGCTGCTGGGATTATCTGTCGGATCCATTTCTCCACACAGTCAGTGGCGTCTTTCCCTTCCCTACCTTCCGGCAGTCCTACCACTTGTATGTTATTTCGTCTGCAGCGTCCCTCTGCATCTTCAGCCCTGAGTTCCAGTGTGCACACCTGGGTCGTTAATTCTCTCCGCATTGTCTTTGCTTCACGGGTCTTCGGTGTCAGCTCCTCTAGGGTATCCTCCATTGAGCGGGTTTTATCCACTAAGTTACGGTGGTCTGCATGCAGTAAGTTGAGGTCTGTCACCTCTGCATCTATTTTGTTTTCCAATGAGGACCGTGTCTGTTCAAGTGATGTCCCCAGCTTTTCTACCGCCACGAGTACTACATCTAGTTTGCTGCTCATTGAGGCAGTAGGTATTGTATCTGCTAGTTTGTCTATCGAGGTTCGGGTGAGATGCGTCTGTCAAGTCACCTCTCTGGTGCCAGAGCGTAGGCGGCCCGTCGTATCTGACATGGGCTTCTGCACTATCTTTGCCTGTGAAGATCTTCCGTGTGATTTACACCCCAGGCTACTGTTGGATCGATCCTTTTAGCCCCTACGCGGCAGCTACCTTGGTTCAAGTGTGTTCAGAGGGCTCCAGCTCTGGGAGGTGTCCGCACATAAAGTTTCCTTAAAGGGGGCAGGGCGGCAGAAGTATTGTTGGACCTCTTAGGTGTGCGTGGTGCTTCTGTACTATAGCCTGGCTAGTGACTGCAGGCTGTTGATGCCAGGAGTGGTGCAAGTTATAGTCCAATGCTGCAACAGAACTGTGCGTGTTTTGTCTCGTCACATTTCACCCCTTAGCTGTTGGATGGTTCTGCACCTTGTCCTGTTATGCCACCTCAGCGTGTTGGGGCCGTGTCAAATATGGTGTCGCATGGGGGGCCAGGTTGTGCTTAGAGGCAGGGGCTTAGTTCAGTGAGATTTAGATCTTAATACCTTTCTGGTGTGCTTTTCTTCTTCTACTTGTTGATCCCTACATGTTGTGAGGGCTAATCAGGTCGCCTCCTTGCTGGTTCTTCAATGCTCCCTACATTCACTTCCTCACACGTCTTTGAGCCTCCTGGAGTCAGGGCTCTGTCTTCTGTTTCAGTCTCTCCCCAGCCCTTTGGGTATGTCTCACTTTCCTTTGCTTGGGGCACTGTTTCGTTCACGACGTGCTGCCACTCTCCAGCGCCAGTTCTCTTTGCCGCCTCAGGCCTCCTCTGCCCCTCCGCTGTCACTGTTATCATCGTGCAGCTATTCAGGCCTAGGAAGCGCAGCTGTGACCGTTTCGCAATCACCTGTCCCACGCGGCCCTACTGGGAGTCGGCCCTCCCGAAGGGTGCTGCTCCTGAGGCCACTTCAGTGCTGGGTCTCTTCAGTATTGGGGCCCGGCCCTGAGTGCCCCCCCAAGTTTCTCGTGTTGCAGCAGCTGCTCGCTAGCATCCAGTATCACAGCTCCTCACCGTTTCAAGTACGTAATGTCCGTTTTCTGATCCGCCTCGCGACCCGCATCCAATTGTCCGGGCAGTTAGCACGACACTGCCAGTCCTTTACCGCAGAGGTTTGTAGCTGATCCCACTCTGGCTCCAGCGCGGTGCTCTTTAATTCCGATTCTGTGCTTGCGCTCGTCGGCTGGCCTGTGCAGCACCTCCCAGGTCTGGCCCAGCCTCAGCGTAGATCGTGTCGCAGGGTGATCTCGTCACTTCTGCCATGTCTGTTCAGATCACAGCGCTTGTCCTTGTACAGCTGTGTCTTCGGGGTCTGTAGGTTTGCTCCTTGTGCATCTAGTCCTGCTTTGTCTCAGATGATTTATGGATTATGGGGGATTGATGGGGGAGCGTTAGAAAGTTATGTCCCCATCTTAGTTGTCTTGGCCATGCCCCCATGCTTCAACGTTTTCCTACCATCAAGTCCAGGGTTAGGCCCCGTTCCCACACTGGCTTCTAAGTACACTCACTCCAGGTGATGAATCCTTGCCTCCATATATTGAACCAGGAGCTATTTCATCATCATACGTTAAATATCAATAACAGTTCCAAGTTCAGTCAATGAAGAGAGTTTGAAATAGTTTTGAAAGTTTTTTTCTCATTAAGAAATCAATGAGTATTGTTCCACTCTTTCTATTCAAATAAGTCAATAAATCAAGAAAGTTTACAGAAATCTAATGAAAAAGAATAGTTAGAACAAATAATCAATTAATGTATTAAGCGCGTCCTATAAAGGACAAAAATCACTATTCTAAAGAAAAGGATTAGAATTTAAAGTTAGTAGAACTCATGCAGAGTTCAAGTTCAAAGGCAAAGAGTGAGATAAAGAAATCCAGGGGGGCGTGGCCAGCTACCTAAGATGGCGGACGTGCTCTAAGCCCACTCCATACCCTTCCCCTTATTTTCCTGCCAAATCTGCACAATCCTAGTACCTGACAGCCCATCGGCAGCTGTAGATGTCTTCCAGCTGCTGCTGACCCTGCTGGTTGAGCGACCTGTGATCCCGGTCCACCCTGTGAGCTATCATCGGTGGGGCGTCCCCGCTTGGTGCTGGTGCCAAAGCCCTGGGTCGACTTCCTCCCTGTCCTGTGCTCGCAGGTTAAGCTGACGTCGACAAAGGGGAGAGAGTGAGGTGACCACGTGACTCGTCTCCTGGATGTCCGTATACTGGTTGTGTCCCCGTGTCTGTGAGACCACGCATTCACCCGATTGAGGGGTCGCCGCTGTGCGACGGACCGGGCCTGGTGAGAACCCGGGACACATATCGGGGCATACGCCGTGCCGCACTCTGGCCCTGTGCTGTAGCCTGCCCTCCTCTGACCTTGGGCTGGACCTGGGATTGCCGGCCCTCCCCGCCGGTGCGTCCCGCGGCGGAGAGGGGAGCACCACTTATCGAGCGCCTGATCCCAACCTGAACCTGGAGGTGAGTCCAGGATTCCTCTACTGCGGCTGTGGGGCTCCGGAGGTCGATCGGGCCTAGGCTCCCAACCATGCAGCAATTGTGACCACCGGCAAGGTTTGCCTGTCGGCAGTGGTGCAGGAAGACCCTGGGCACATTGGCCTATCCTGCAGCCCACTGACCACCCAGATACTTGATCACCGGAGTACACACGGGAGTAGGGGCGGCTCAGGGGTCGGGTCAGGCCCAGGCTGCCTCTCTCCTTTCTTGGGTGGGTGGAGACTTGTGGGTCAACTGGATTCCTGCTCATATAACAGCTTGGAGCACCAGTGGGGTTCCCCCCGCTGTCCGGGGCACGCGTCGGCGTGATGCCCGTTGTAGTGGCAGTCCTACAGCCTATTGATTCCTATGGTGGCGGGGGCAGTTTGAGGATTGTCTCGGGTCCAGGCTTCCCCCCTTCTTCCTCTCCTCCTTGTGCTGGCAAGGGTCTGGGGGTCGATCAGGCCTAGGCCCTACATACACAATATGTCAGAATCCACGAGACAGGGGTGCGCACAGACATAACAGTGGCTACTCTACTGCACACTGCTCCACTACGCAGCTGGAACGCTCTAGAGGTCGTGTCGGGCCTGGACCGGCTACCTGCATATTTTTAGAGTACGCGGGGGAGACGGATATAGCTCCTGCTCTCTGCTGGATCTGAACTCCTACCCTTCCCCTAACTGTTTCCCACCGGCCTATCCCCCCGTAACCTACAGTGATCCTGCACCACAGTGCTGGCGCTGACCGTCATCACGGGCCGCGGGGTGAGACGGGCAGCCCACCCTATTTCCCTGGGAAAGGGGGGATGTTCCGGGGGTCGTGTCGGACCTAGTTCGCCCCCTCTTTCGCTACAACTTACCTAACACCCCTTCCTGCTTCACCACTGTTTGCATGGAGTGTCACCCATATAGGGCGCTCCCCAACCTCCCAACCAAGCACCGACCACAACCAGCTACATCTTTGAAGAACTGGCACCTGTGTCCTGCAGGCTGCCACCTCAGGCACCTCTTAGGGTGCATTCCCTCTCCCGCCTTGCACACCAGCAGGCGTAACGAAGAAGGGGCGACATCAAACTCTTCCGCCACCCCGCAACGTACCTGTAGTTTTACTTAAGAACACTAGAGTCTCCTGGGGCCTAGATTACAAACCTTCCCATGCCCACCATGCAACTACTTGCCATGGGCCGCCTCAGATCTAATACTCCCCATACAGTGACACATCAGGAACCTGGAGATGCGGCGACATCAAGGGGAGGGGCCCCCAGAGTCTTACCACTCTGCTCTCTGTACCAAACTTGACTCGGTCCTGGCAGCTGTGGAGAAAATTGGAGCAGCGTTGAACCAGACACGCACTTCACTGGAGACCAAAATTGACAAAGCAGCGTCAGACTTCACGCTCCTGAAAGCCAACCACCAAAAGCTTGCTGAGAGGGTGCGCGAGACCGAGCTCTCCCTCACTGACTTACGACCTAAGTCCTACACCGCCACATTACAGGATCTGTTAAACCGTGTGTGTACGCTGGAGGACAAACTAGATGACGCTGAAGGCCGCTCATGCTGCAACAATATGCGAGTGGTTGGCCTACCGGAAGGGCTGGGAGTGTCAGGACCCAATCTCCTGCACTGAGCATTGGCTGGCAGAGCTTCTCCCCTCAAGAGCATTGTTGCCCCAATTCGTGGTGGAGCGCACGCACACAGGGTGCCGGTACGTAGGCCTCCCCCAGGAGCCAACCCGCGCCCCTTTTTATTTCGACTGCTAAACTTCAGTGACAGGACACAATCCTGAGAGAGGTCCGGAAACTCCCGGGTCTCACTGTCCAGAACGCCTCAGTTATGTTTTTCCCAGATTACACTGCCCAGGTGCAGATGTGCTGAGGCTTGTTTAGAGCTGTGAAGCGTCAGCTCCATGACCTCAACATGTGATACTCCCTACTGTTCCCGGCCCGCTTGCGGGTGGTAACTGATGGCATCACCCGATTCTTTCCTCAGATGCCTGGGACTGGCTAGAGGAGACAGACTTAGCTACAATGCCTAGATCTTCTGATGACCCTCTGGCACCCAGGCGTACCAGGCGAGGCCGTTGCAGGGGCAAGGGGGCAGATCGCGCCATTGTACCCCATCGATCAATGCACCAGACCAGGAGCAAATCCTGTCTGAATGCCAGGTGGCACTCCATGCGGCAATAACACTTCGCACTATGAAATCTCCTTCTGAATCAGAGACCACACCACCCAAGTCACTTAGTGAAGATGACTCTATGCCAGCTTGGTCCGGGGACTCGGGCTCACCTCGCCCCACAGTCATCACTCCCCAGACTTCAGACGTCATAATTTAAATGTCATAAATGTGTTGTATTATTCATTAGGGGTCGACCAGCGGCCCGTCCCGCATTGTCTTTTATAACATAGCCGTTCACTAGTTCTGTACGATAGTGTGGGTGGGTGGGTTGCAGGGCTGCCCAGTTCGATGGTCTGGGGTCCGCTGGATCCACCTCTGGGAGCCAACCGGACACTGAACAGGACCTCAGCCTATTAGCATCACAGGATAACTTTATTATTTACTCATGTTCAACTACAGGGGTGGGACAACTAACAACAACACCACACGCACCCACTCCCCACGACCACTGGTTAATCTGAGCATCTGTTGCCATGGTTAGGCATCCCTGTTTGGGTAAACTACCACTGCGCTTTCGCTCTCATGAGGTTACACAATATAGTGCATCATGGTATTATGTTTAACAAATTATAATTTCAAACTCAGGAGTCAATGTGAGGGTGCAGTTGGTTATATTAATGTTATGTTGCAAACAATTTAACTCTCTATTTCCTAGGTTGAAATATCTGCACTAAGGAGAAACACCAGTAACGCTTATGATGTATTGCTGTCTAATCTAAATGCGCTTTTTTTTTTTAAGAACACTGATACAGATGTAATCCTGGTGTACAATTATAAATGTTTTGTAATAGTATCGCCAGAAGTGTACTGATATAATGCAAAATTGAAAATCAATAAAAACACATTTAAACAAAAAAAAATGAGGTTACACAATATATCTTTTTGTTCCCCCCATGTGTTCTTTTAACCCCTTGTGATATACCGCCCGGCCGCCCGGCCGCCCGCTCTCTTGTCGCATATATGCACCACTGACCGAGCACAGACACCACTCCTATCATCCATGGCATGCGTAAATGTTTTTACCTCGAACGTGAGGGGAATACACTCCCCGTCACGCAGAGATTCCATTTCAGGGAACTCATCTAACCAACCTTGAGGCAGACCGTCTGTGCCGCCACTGGAGGGGGCACGTGTACAGCACTAGCTATTCCTCCCAGGCTAGGGGTACTTTGATATGGGTGAAGGCGGGAGTTCCCTAGGAGGTGGAGTAAGTTGAGGTCGACACAGAGGGCAGATATGTGTTCCTTAAGGGTAAACTCAACAGCCAACTCCTCCTTATCGATTCTGTTTATGCTCCTAATGTGGATCAGAACTCTTTCCTCTATAAACTCTCCAGGGTATTAGCAAGTTGGAGCGGTTTGCACTGGCTTATAGGAGGCGACTTCAATTCTGTCCTTGATGTTTCCCTAGACCGCTTTTTTCCACACCTGTCACGTACCCCCGCGACATCGAATGCGCAAGCACTACACACATGGCTCAATCACTGGTCCCTAACAGATATATGGCACGCTCGCAACCCTGACGCCCATATATACTCCTTCTGTGAGATTTGAGAAACAACGGCGGACTCCAGTGGCCGCACCTCCTTTTTATGTTCCCTATAGTTGCTATTAACTGATATGTTACGAGTCGGTGTGCACAAACCGCTCCTGCACCCGCCGTTGAAGAGTGCCAACTGCCAATGCAGATATAAAGTACTTTAAAGAACAGTGGAGCGGTGCACTAACCAGTCAAATTCAGATCAATAAAGAAGCACAGTCAGTATCTTCGTGATCAAAAAAATATATCCGTCTTTATTTTTCCACAATCCTTAAGAGTTAAGCATAGCATCAGCCAACGCATTTCATTCAATATATGAACTTCGTCAGGGCAGAGTTGTGTGTCGTTGGTTGTCGCGTGTAAGGCGCCTGCTCAATAGTAGGGGCTGAGAGCCCACTCCGGTCTCAGCCTATTTCGGATATATACTCCTGGTATGTCAGTTCAATAATGCACCAATAACGTGGGTCTCCTTGATAAGAGCCCAAAAAATGATAATCCTGCAGTCCTTCACTGCTACATCTCAATACATGGTCGGGTAAGTCTGGCTTATAGGAGGCGACTTCAATTCTGTCCTTGATGTTTCCCTAGACCGCTTTTTTCCACACCTGTCACGTACCCCCGCGACATCGAATGCAAGCACTACACACATGGCTCAATCACTGGTCCCTAACAGATATATGGCACGCTCGCAACCCTGACGCCCATATATACTCCTTCTATTCACCAGTACACAAGCTTCATGTACGGTTGGATCGCATAGTAGATTCTCCCTCCCTGCTCCTCCTGATTCAGGACACAGAATATTTAGGCCGCACGCATTCTGGCCACAACTCGCAACTTTTGCAGCTTAGCTGGGACATAGGACCCCAACCGGTGCCCACCTGGCATTCCCAGCAGCAGCACTGGAGGACCAGACCTTCTGTGAATCCCTAGGGGTGGCAATCGCAAACTACTTTGCCCTCAATGATGGCTACACTGGCTCTTCACCACTAGAATGGGAGGCCCTCAAGGTTACGATCAGAGGTCACTGCCTACGCCTTACATGGAATATCTGTACTCTCCTAGTGCCAGCGAGCGCAAACTGCTTCGACATGAAAATACCTCCGTCACACAGACCGGGGCCAACAGTCGCTTGGAGGAGTTACGTAGCGAGCACGCCAGACTACTGGACAGACTGAGCTGCCACAATTACCTGGCCACTCGGCGCACACACATGCCATATTTGACAGGGCAGGTAAACTTCTAGCCTGGCTATTGCGCCCGGAAAACCCTCACCGACCAATCCATACCATATGCAATGACATGGGCCACATGCACTACACGCAACTTGACATCCATACAGCTATGGCCAAACATTATTCGGCACTTTACAAATGCACTGGCTGCGGTGACCATCAACAAGTCAGTGCCTTTTTGGGCTCTATAGAACTGCCCACGATAACCCTCGATCAGTGCATGACGTTTGAATCCCCCATCACTACTGATGAAATACACGATGTGATAGCAGCACTGGTGTCAGGGAGGGCACCTGGCCCTGATGGGCTCCCAGCAGAGTTCTATAAGACATACGCCCCTATACTGATCCCATACTTACATACCCTTTATACCTCTGCGCTACAAGAATCTCTGTTGCCAGATTCAATGCGCGCAGCCCGTTAGTCTCCTTATTGAAGCCGGGCAAAGACCCCACAGCCCTGGGCTCCTATAGACCCCTAGCCATCCTAAACATTGACAATAAAGTCCTGGTGAAAGTACTTGCTGACTATCTGGTGCCCCTCATCCTTGCCTTGGTCCGCCTGGGTCAGAATGGGTTTGTCCCCTCTTGTAGCACTTCCCTCAATCTTCAACACTTTTTTAGGGTAGTAACATATGAACCACTTCGCTGGCCACACCCGGGGTGCCTGGTACTGGACCTCATGAAAGCCTTTGACTCCCTCAAGTGGGATTACCTATTCGCCGTGTTGTCCAGGTTTGGTCTTGGGCCACATTCATAGGCATGATCAAGCTGCTTTATAAGCACCCGACTATCCATGTGAAAACAGGCCCTTATATCTCTGAACCTATTGCAGTAGGTCAAGGGACTAGGCAGGTCTGTCCTTTGTCCCCACTTCTTTTCTCCCTGGCGATGGAACCATTGGCGGAATTTATCCGCACCCAAGTAGACGTGGGTATACCCCTAGGAGATGGGAAACACACGATCTTGGTGTATGCAGACGAAATTCTGATGTACGTGAGAGATGTCCACTTTTTCCCCTCCTCATTGGCTCACGCCTTGAGGTCATTCACTGATATGTCAAGGCTGCGTGTTAGCGCGGCAAAGTCCTCCCTATAACCCTTTAAAGAATCTACCCAGGACCCTCTTTATACTCTCAATGGGAACCGCATACTGTGGTGTACCGACTCCTTTCGCTATTTAGGTATTTGCATTTACCGACAGGAGGTAGACCTATTTGATGGCAACATGGGTAGTGCGACGTCTCCCATCCATGCCCAGCTCTCCTTTTGGGGCACCCTCCCTTTATCTGTCATTAGTAGGATTGCTCTCACCAAAATGGCAATCCTTCCATGGCTCCTCTATCACTTCGCAAACCTACCCCTCTATGTTCCCCCCCTTTTTCAGCTTGTTGGAGAGAATGATCAGGGACTTTATTTGGGATACCTAATGCCACCGTGTTTCCATTAAAAAGCTTTACTTGCCTGCAGGCTGTGGCGGCCTTGCAGCACCTAACAGAGAGCATTATTACCTCGCTGCACAACTACAATGGATTGCTAGATGGTTGGCCTCTCACCAGCTTACTGACACAGCTACATTACACCCGTCTCTACAGCTTACTTCCCTACTCCACTTGTTCCATCCTTGCTCAAAACCTACGCCCATAGACTCCCTACTACTCAAAGTGGCGCATAAATGCTACCGCAGAAGGTTATTCATCACCCGTTCCACAATACCATATGCCCATGCTATACCGTTCCAGGGAACGCCTATGGGACTAGGGGTCACCACAGCAGCTGAACTACACAACTGGGGGGAAGCCAACATTCATGATACAGGAGATCTCTACTGGAAAGGGACCCTCATACCATATACCGTGTTAGTCGCGGAGGAGGGGCTACATCTGGGCCGCTTTCTGCTTCACCGCTCACTTATAACAGCCCTTACGACTCATTGTGGTGGCTTGACCAACGAACCCCCTACACACCTCACGATTCAATACCTACATGTAATGGGTAGCAGTGGGCACCTGACACAGTGGCTTGCCGCCTCCCTCAGACAGCATGCCGCAATTACATTGGAGCCCTGAAGCTCCACTGGGAGTGGGACCCCGAACGCCCTTTCATAGACCCTGATTGGGCCGCATCCCTAGAGAGCCCCATACGCATACCCCGTAACCAGCACTTCCGCCAAATCCAATATTTCATCACACATAGAGCGTACCTCACTCCAGCTAAAATCAATAGGTACTTCCACCGCTCAGACGCTGCCTGTCCCCGTTGCCAGCTGGTTGACGCCGACCTTTTGCATATGCTGTGGCACTGTCCTTCTCTCAGCGGGTACTGGAGCACAATAGCAGACATCCTCACTGGTTGTACAGAACACGACATACCCTTACGATGGGAGATCTACATGATACACCTCTTCGGCAGGAGTAAACGACATAAGGTTACATCCCGCTTCCTGGGTCTAGGCATAGCAACCACCAAACGGCTGATCACTAAGAGGTGGAAGTCCCCTAAGACCCCTCACTCTCTAGCGTGGTGACGCTCTTTACTGATATGGGCTAAGGCGGAGAGCATTGCATTACACAGAGAGGACAAGTTGGGCCTCCGCAGACTCCCGCTGGCTGCCAGCTGGGATGCAATACTAGCGGACATGCAGAGCAACAGTGCTACAGAGATGGGGGACTCTATCTTAGAAGAGGAGCTGTCCACTGAGATGACATAAATTTGGGCCCTCACTCATCTCTGCAGATCCGGGATGTACTGCCATTAATGATCTTTTACACACTCAGTCAGTGCCTACACCTACTATACATGTAACACTTAATCATTGATGTGGACGGTGCGTAAGAGGGTGGATTGAGCGGGTGGGCGGGGTGGCGGCACTAGGATCTGTTCACTAACAGTTAACCCTATACTATGTTTTCTTTGTCCCCGATTGATGCACCCCACTCCCTCTCTTCAGAATCTGTTATATAATAACTGCTCACTGTATGCGTTGACATGTGATACTCAGGGGAATTACGTTGTTATTGGCACCCGTATCTTATCACAGTATACTACTGCTCTTTTTACCCTTGTATCTTTACTGCAATGTCCAACAGATACAATTCACCCCTAAATACTGGGGTCATTCAATGCGTTACTCTGTATATGTTTCTGTTATCCCTGAACTGAGAACCAGTAAACAATAACGCAGGCAAAATTCCCATTAAGGGCAGTTTGTGATACTCAGCGGAGTCTCAATAATTCGAGCAAAAGCATACAGTTGCAGTAGCAATCTGTCAAATTGAGTTTCAATAATAAAGCAAAGGAAGAACAGCAGCAGCGGTAGCCACAAATGTCAAAAAGGGACAAGGGCAATGGGTGTCTGAGAATAGCTGTGTATAAAAGTGATCAGGATAAAGTCTGCAAAAATGGCAGTGCCGCTGAGTAAAAACACGCACTGATATAAAAGGCAAAAATAATGTTGCGAAATGTGTAGCAAGTCTCTCCTCCTCGGATCCAATCAGGTAACAGTATTCGCCTGAAAGGGAGTTCAGCTCTACCTTTCCCATGAAATAACATGTAGCTTGCACAGTTTATTCACAAAGTTTGTTACAGACATCTTACAAACATATCTTCTTAGTTCACAGACCTCCGTTCCCAAAGGGATCGAACACAGTTAACATGAACAAGAAATACTGTTTTAATATGTGCTACTATTCTATTCAAGCTTTATGTGAAATATAGGGTAAATAGGAAGTTTAGTTATCACAATCAGATGTTTCTTAGTAAAATGTAATACTATTGTTAAACTGGAACATTCTGCACTTGTGACGAATATTTCTAAGCATGTCACATTAAGGTCGACTTTCTAAATGGTATTGTGCACATTTCAACATTGTCAAGTTCACTTCTAGCTAAAAAAAACTTGTATTTAAGCATTTCTGTGGCCTATACCAATAACTATGGCTGCCTAGTACAGCCTGAACATTTAAAATGTGTGTTATTTTCATCTCTTTGTTTTAAGTTTCACATAAATCTGTACACTTAAAACCGTTATTTTAATTCATTTTCATCTTGATCAAATTAAATTTTCCAATCTCCCATCTAATGGTTTTCTTGACAATCACACTATCTTAGTTTCACATGTGAGTTCTGCTCAAAGGGCACTTTCATCGTCAGTTGAATCTTGTCCTTTCCATTTTAAACTTTGGAATTTTAATGATTTTCGTTAGTCATCATTCATGAGATAATTTAGTTCTAATTCTCTTTCAAATTGTTTATTTCTTTCTCTGCCCCTTCTCTTGTGTAAGTAATATCTACAGCCTTTAAATATAGCAAATAAAACAATCAAGCAAAGTTCTATAATTAGTATTGGCATAAGTATAGCTTTCAGAATACTTCCTCCTGCTGTTGTAATATAATTTCCAATTGTATGAACTCCTTTTCCAAAATTTTCTAAAATGCTAGGGGTTTGCAACTCTTCTAATTCAGGTTCCAAGTCTGAAATGTTCTTTGTAAATTCCTCTATTTTCGTACTCTCGTCAGGTATGTATGAACAACAATGGCTTAATTTGAACATCTTGCAGACTCCGCCTTTTTCTGCGAGTAAAATGTCAAATGCTAAGCGATCCTACAAAACCAAGGATCTTATTGCGATAAGCTCAGTTTTTACTACTAATAAAGCTCCAAAAATACTGGTTGCCAGCTTGTCGACAACAGTTTACAGTTTTCTAATCTTTTCAGTGCTTATAATGACTCCTACAGGTGGAATGATTGCACCAAATATGGCTCCCACTAATTCACCTCCACATTCTGCACTATGTGTGTGTCTTGTTACGTGGAGGTACTAGGCCCAGTTAAAGAAACACTATTTTTCATGCTTACGTTTTCAAGTTACGAAACACAACAAAGAAGTAGGAGTATGAAAACAATCACGCTACAGGCTTAAGTGGCAAACTTTGTTTGTTTGAAAAACTGCCCTCACCCACAGTTTTGTGGCATGCTTCATCATAGGGTTTGCTAGACACACCCCTGAGCAGACCAACGCCTGGGGTGGAGCAAAAGGGAAGGGGAAGACAATACAAACATACAATTATGAGGATCAAAAGAAAAAAGTAAATTCAGAATATAGAGTTTAAAACTGACTCGGGATGTCCCTGCTAATACTTTATTCCTGGTCTACCCAGTCAGGATTAAAAAGAGAGAACCTGGAATGGTAGTAATAGGGCTCCCTTCACCCCTCCTATCTGCATGTCTGTCAATGTCACGACTCGCTCCCTGCATTCTCGTGTCCACCACCAGGGGGCTGAATTGTGGGGCTCTCCAGTGTTCTAATAGGCTCCAGACCCTCCCCTTCATGCATATACTGACTTCGTCATTTGGATGCTACTTGCAAATTGCCATCCATTCCCAATCCATGCCGGGTTTTGTGGAAGCCAGCCTGCTCATGCCTGAAACTCCATTACCTAGAAATCCCTGCTCACTGCTTCGTCTCTACCCCTGAAGGCCACGGATGGTTGAAGGAATTCAACTCACCTGTGGCTGGCTGCTGCTAGCCTGCTCACACCTGATGCATGTGATTACTGTGAGCTCTTTTAAGCCCCAGTTCCCTTGAGGCCAAGGTTGTTCATTGTAGCTGTATACCGGTGAGACCGACCCTTGTTTCCAGTGTTTCCTGAGCTTTTGATATCCTTGTTTCCAGTGTTTCATGAGCTTTAGCTATTTCTTTATTCCTGAACTATAGCTATCCTTGTTCCTGAATTAGCACTGTTTGCAGTGCAACCTTGACTCCTGAACTTTAGTAATTCCCTGTTCCTGAACTAGCACTGCCTGCAGTGCTACCTTGACTCCTGAAGCTTTAGTAATTCTCTGTTCCTGAACCAGCACTGCCTGCAGTGCTACCTTGACTCCTGAGCTTTAGTAATTCCCTGTTCCTGAACTAGCAATGCCTGCAGTGATACCTTGACTCCTGAGCCTTAGCTCAATTCTTGTTCCTGCCCCAGCACTGCCTTCAATGCTACTTTGTTCTCTTGATTCCTGAACATACACTATTCTAGAATACCCTTGTAGATTCCCCTTCTGTATATCCTTTTCCAGTCCCTGCCCTTCTTCCCATTTCCTTGGTTTCAGTTCCTAGTTTGCTGTCTTTCTATTCCTCCTGTCTTGCTTCTAATTCTCTTATATGTGGGGGGCGGAGCTTGCCTGACTCCAAGATGGCCACGAGTTAGGGCAGCTCTCCCGATCACCATCAACAATCCGTCAGAATCCTGGCATAAATCTCGATACCATCTATACTACGAGGGGTAGCCGTCTCGCTGCAGTTGAGCGCTATCCGGTGTGCCCTGTGACTTCCAAATCGGTGCGGCCAAACAAAAGTTACAGGCAGTGGTGCACATTGGTGGCGGAGGCGTACGAGGCCCTCCGGCTCCACAGACGGCCAACGCGCCCCACTCTGAACCGGGAACACTGGGTGAGTGATCCCACGGCGAAGCACGGCGGCCCTGCGAGAGATATTCTCAGAGGAGCTCGCGCAGGATAGACGTTCGATCCCACATCGTCGACGACGTACCTGGAGCCACAGGGTGGTCGTAGGAATTGTGTGCCTGGGCCGGGGGTTCCTCTGGCGTCACCGCGAATGTGGTGCACGGCGCTGAGATACCAGGAGGACCTGTAAGTCAGCAAGCGGCCGCGCGCCCACGAGCTACAAGATTGCTGGAGAAAGGTTTTTCCCAGCGACACTGAATCAGCGCGTGAGCCCGGAGCTGAAAGGAGAGTGAGTCGCAGCAGCCTCGAGGTGCATATGAAGCCGCGAGCTGCACTGGCACAGGCCCGCACAAGGTAGAATGTGGTGCTTGGGACTGCCGTTAGCGCCCCGGGAGAGTAAGTGCCAAGCCTTAACGCGGCGCGACCTTCAAGGAGCCCGAAGAATACGCCTCAGAAGTACAGAGGTGTAGAGGCAAGTTAGTCCAGCGCTGGCCTGCACGTTGGGACGCTCTCGTGTTTGGGAGATAATCACGGCGTGATTAGTTAAAAGAGATGCTGAAATAGATATCACCCCCCTCTGTGGGGCACAGAAGGCGTTCTGAGGGAGATCTTAAGAGAGTGCAGAGGTGAGAACATTTGACCCTGCTAGATCCTATCAACTGGCAACACAAGGCCCCAGGATAGCACCGACCGGTATTGGAGAGGTTACCTGACAGACTCACCCACATCACATAAATCTCTGCATTATGGGAAAAACAGACAAGCTCCAGCCCAAACTCCATTTTGACGTACTTAAAACCCCTAGGTCAAAAGATTCCATGCCTACCGAGCAAGATGCCGCCTCAGATGAATTGGAAGCAGGAGCGGATATATATATGAAGCAGGCATTTCGCACTATACAACAAAGCCTCTCAAAGATAGACAGCAAAATTGATGCGTTATCGTTTCGCATGGACAGGATGTCAGAAAGGCTAGACAAGCATGGCGACAGGCTTGACACGGCAGAACAGCGCATATTCGACATGGAGGACGTTGTCCGAGCAGATGCAGAGACCGACAAAGAGAGGGACAAGATTCTGCGTGTGCTGCAGGCAAGAGCTGAAGATCTTGAAGCGAGGTCTAGGCGGAACAACGTCCGCATTTTGGGAGTAGCTGAATCGTCCAATATTGGCAATATGGAGCAGTACGTAGAGAAGCTACTTGTCACACTACTGGGCCGGAACACCTTCTCTGAAATACTAGTAGTAGAACGAGCGCATCGTTCCCTGGCACCAAGGCCGGTACCAGGGGCGACCCCCGGCCTATCATAGCGAGGCTATTGAATTATAGAGATCGCGATGCGGCCTTGCGTAAAGCTCGAGAGCTGGGAACTCTTCACCATGAAGGTGCGGAAATATCTTTGTTTCCCGACTTCACCATGCAAGTACAAGAAGCGCGACGGCTCTTCATTCCAGGGAAAAAGAAACTTCGAGACTTGAACCTGGAGTACAGCATGCTGTATCCTGCGAAGTTAAGGGTCAAAATGGACGGTAAAATGCATTTTTTCACTGATCCTAAAGCTGTTCTACGCTTCATCAAAGATAAAGAGCAACGTTCGAAACGGCAGGGTTCTCCAGGCGCCTCCCAGTCACACACGGCGGACTCCCCAAGCGCTCGTGAAGAGCAAGAGTCGGGGGAATGACGGCCTGGGCAGCACGGAGAAGGACAACACGCAGAATACAAAGAGACAATGCCGGTAACATGCGCGAATGGTAGCATGGGGATGGGAGAAGCCCGTTTGCTATGTCGTGTCTTGAATGCACGGGCTGGGGAAGACCAGAAAAACATTTCAGTGTGAAATTGCGGACTGCTTGATATAAGTGTGGGCTCACTGGGAACATAGACCATAGCATAAAGCCCCTCACAAAGATGTCTGTTTAACTTTTTATGAGATTATAAGTGCGATTAGGGTGGTGTAGGGAGACAGAAATGATGGCAACATCTGCCCCCAAGTGTATCACACCATTAGCAATGTTTTATTTGGGGTATTTGTTTGTTTCTAGGGATCGGGGAGAGGGGGGGGGGGGAGTTCAGATAGCCACGACTGTTTTGGGGTCTCGTGGCGTGGGAGGAAATGTTTGTTCCATAAGAAAGGATGCACTCATCGGTGTAGACATGCAACAACAGTTTCAGACAGTACATACCTCAGGCAAAGGGGTCTGTTCACTACAGTGCTTATACATAACAAATGGCCCCTATGGGTGAGGAAGCACAGGATCTCCATCTCATGACCTGGAATGTGCGGGGTCTAAATGACAGCAGAAAGGTTAGAAGAGTTTGTGCTTACTTAAAGAGACATTCCGTGGCCATCGCAATTCTGCAGGAGACACATCTTAACCCAGAGCGCAGTGGGGAGGTACATCGTAAATTACAGGGGATATGTTACTCTGCAGACTACACTTCCCATGCCAGAGGGGTCCTGATTTGGATAGATAAAAGGGCGGGGATGGAGATGACGGGCTTGCTCAGAGATCCACAGGGCAGGTTTGCGGTAGTCCTCTGCAAACGGGGTGACTTGAAGTTTCTCCTGGTGGGTGTTTATGGCCCGAATTATGATGATCCCCAATTCTACAATTTACTGGCGGCCAAGTTAGTACAGTGGAAGGGTGTCCCACAGGTGTTGGGAGGCGATTTTAATTGCATACTAGACCCAAATATGGACAGATCCCAGGGCCTGCCAAGGCATCCAGCGGCTGCTGCAGTAGCCTTACAAGACGCAGAAGGCCTTATAGCTATCTGGAGACATAGATCCCCAGCAGAGAGGGGTTACACGCATTACTCCTCTGTTTACAACACTCACACCCGGATAGATTTTTGGCTATTATCAGGGGGGTTAGACTCCAGAGTTATGGCATGTGCACACCTTCCATGAACATATTCTGACGACTCCCCTGTCCGACTAGCACTGTGGTAGAGGGTGCCACGAATTCCAGCATTCACATGGCGTTTCCCACCTTATTCACTCTTGGACACTGTATTCAAAGCGGGAATAGCAACAGCGATAGAAAACTTCTTTACTGATAACATAGGCGCGGTGCAATCATTTGCCACAGTGTGGGAAACATTCAAAGTATATGTCAGAGGGGTGGTGATCTCCACACATGCGGGCATGCTGCGTTCTATTTGAAGCAGATTGGAGACACTAGAACGGGAAATAAGTCAACTGGAAAAGGACCTACATGGGGCGGGAACAGCCCAAACCGCTGCAGACCTTAAACAGAAAATGGTAGAGTTCCTAGATGCAGCCAATGATGAAATTAAACACATGGGGAAATATGCAACGGCACGCTGCTATGAGGAGCGGGAAAGACCAGGCGCGACTCTGGCAGGAATATTGAGGCCCAAGAGGGAATTAGATAGCATGGTAGGCATGATGGACGAGAGTGGGAATCCATTACGTACCCCGGAGGAAATGGCCGCCCATTTTCGCTCCTATTATAAAAAGTTGTATACCTCCCAAATCACAACAGATAACGAGGCTCTAGAGGAATACCTGTCATATATCAAGATGCCATGGCTAGTGACTGAGCACAGGGAACATTTGATGGCACCTCTAACATCCGATGAGATACGAGAAGCGCTGTGTGGAATGGCAACTGGAAAAGCCCCGGGGGCGGATGGTCTCACAGTAGCTTTTTATAAAGAATTCCAAGATCTACTAGTTCCCTATCTTAAAATGCTTTATGAGGAGATGGCGGAGTCTGGAATAATGCCTCCCTTTATGCGCGAAGCCATTATTGTCGCTTGTTTAAAGCCGGGAAAGTCACCCAGCAGTTGCTCCTCATACAGGCCCTTATCCCTGCTTAACGTCGATGCCAAAGTCTATGCTAACATTTTGGCTAATAGATTGGCTCTTTTATTACCTGGTATTATTCGACCAGAACAGGCGGGATTTGTCCCTAGTCGTAACCTGTCTCAAAATCTGAGAACTCTGTTTGGTACGGTACAGAGATTGAATCCAGAAATCAAAGCGGCGGTAGTCTTTCTCGACGCCGAGAAAGCCTTCGACTCTGTTGAATGGGGCTTTATGTCCGCGGTGCTACGCAAGATAGGAGTTGGGGATATATTCCTCTGCTTAGTGTCTGTATTATACACATCTCCCACTGCTAGAGTGAGGATTGGAGATGAGGTTTCCAAGTCATTCAACATCACGCGGGGGACACGTCAGGGCTGCCCTCTGTCCCCGCTATTGTACGCGATAGTTGCTGAACCGTTGGCCTGCGCCATTCGAGAGTATCATGCACACAGAGGGATAAGGTTTTCCTGACGCGGACGACACTCTGCTATACGTTCTCAATCCAGAGGTAAATTTGTCTCCAATACTGCGAGAGGTGGTCCAGATCGGCGGTCACTCAGGGCTGCGAATAAACTGGGATAAATCCATCATATTCCCCCTCACTCCTAGTACCACAGAGCCGACTATGGAGTTCCCTCTACGCTGGACTACAGAGGCGGTTCGGTACTTGGGCGTTCAATTTCACACAGACCCTGCAATAGTGATGCAGGAAAATTATGGTAAAGCCACACAACGGCTAACGGAAAATGTAGACAAGTGGATTAGGCTTCCACTCTCATTAATGGGGAGAATATCTATTATGAAAATGGTGATTCTACCACGATTCCTCTTTTTATTTCAAAACATACCTATTCTTCTGCCGAAGCATCTATTCAAAATCTGGCATACACAGCTGATACGGCTCGCCTGGGCCGGTAAGCAACCTCGCATACGGTGGGATTCACTCACTTTGCCCTATGAGTTAGGTGGGTTGGGAGCTCCTGACTTAGAAAAGTATTATAAATCCGCAAATAGCATATTCGCCCGCTACTGGATACATGGCCCGCATGATATAGCTTTTTTGTATCTGGAAAGGAATGCAACGGAACCTTTCACACTACCTCAAATGCTTACCCATCCACCCTCCAGGCGACTGGAGTCTTTGATTCCCTAGCTGTTACTACACAAGCCTGGCAAACACTATTACATATGCAGGCAGGGGACTTCCTATATTCTCCGGAAATGCCCCTTCAGTGGTGTTTGTGGTTTCCGCTGGGTCAAGATGTGGGGGCAAGGCAGGCACTGCAATCTATAGGCATCAACATAATGGGAGACTTCTTCAAGGATGGTACATTAGTAACCTGGGAGGCTTTGCAGCTTCCCGACAGGCAACCGATGGGCACAGGACTATTCCACTTTTTCAGAACCAGGCATACTTGACGAGCCCTTATTGGCGATGATCTGTTGGAACCGCAATCTATGGGGGCGCTTACCTCCCTCATCAAGGTTAAAGAACCTCTTAAGTTGATCACTAAATTCTACGCTAGTCTGCAGGAAACTCGTAGAACTGAAGTCCTGAGAGTTAGGCTGGATTGGCAGTGAGATTTGGGCACTCCTTTAAGTGACAAAGAGTGGCAGTACTGCTACTCCCGTACCCAGTCGGTCTCTCTTAACGGGAGACACAGACTTATTCATTTTAAATTCTTACACAGGGCTTTCTGCACCCCTGAGAGCCAGTTTCGGTGTGGACTAGCGGAGAACTCCCGTTGCCACAGATGTGGTGTGGAAGGCGAGGGATTCTGGCATTTAGCTTGGCAATGCCCGGGGATTCACGCATACTGGGGCAAAATATTACAGCAGTTGGGAACTATTATTAGTGCAGACTTGGAACCAGACCCTAAGATGGCACTCCTGGGGTGGGATCTCTCTGTACATAAGACAGTGCGTCCGTTGCTGGCCATCAAACTTTTACTGGCTAAGCGCCTGGTGGCGCTGCGCTGGATGGGGGGCCCACTACCACGAATCACAGAGTGAAATGCAGACATGTTGTATTGCAACACGCAGGCTGACATATACAACGAGTTGCTCCCTCCCAGAAGCCGTCCCAGGAAATGCTGGGGACCATACCAAACATACCTCTCAAGTAAAACTGATGGTCCACTCTCGAACCCACAGACTGCTGCCAAAGAGGCATCATCACAGGAGGCAGAAACATAGACAGTTGGGGGGCTCACGGGTGGAGGTCGAGTCACGTCAACCGGGTCACTGTGTGAAAATCGGACCTAACAAGAGACACTGGTCAGCAGAGTGGTATGATACAATCACGTGAGACGCTTTTCTAACTATGGATGTAATTGTATAAACGGAATTTCCTAAATGCCTGATTCATGCTTTATGAGAATTAATGATTTTTTTGTACTGCTAAGATCTTCTGTACTGATATGCTTGTCCAGGATGTCACTGTGTCCTAAGTTGCATGTACATTGTTCCAGAATGAAACCAATAAAAAAAATATATATATATCTTGTATGTTTGTGACTTGCTTTCTGCCAAGTGTGTCCTGTGATCTCCTTCCTTTCCTATTAAGCAATCCTCCTTGCTAGCTCCTTGTCTATTGTGCTTGTGTTTAGTTCTACCCCCTTGCTGTTACTGCCTTGCGTGTTCCTGTTTGATCTCCAGGATCCGTGAGCACAGCTGACAACCTAGGTGGTGTTTCTTACTCGCTGTGAATATTGTCTTTGAGTTACATTTATAACATCACCATAGGTATCAGCTCCACAGACCCTGCCTTTGCATGCATATCCTATATGTGGGTATTTGCAATCAGTATCTGTAACAGCAATTGTGGGTGAGGAACTTACTGAGCTTCAGTCTTACCGTGTGGAGCTCCTGAGTGCTTTACCCCACATTCCCTTTATTGTTAATGTTGTTTTATATATATGTCTTGCATATCCATCCTGTGTGTAGTTTTTCTGAATGCTAAATCACCTCTGAGGACCTGTCCTTTCTGAGCCTTAATTCTCTTATTCTCTTGTACAGAGCTTCCTCTTAGGATTCCCTTTCTCCTTTGACTCGCTGTGTGATCTTGGGCAGCTCTGTACCCAGTATTCTGCCTACTTTGTCTTCCCTGGCACCAGTCATTGCCAGATTCCCTGACACATGCCAGTGTCCCGGACTGAGTCCTGACAGTCAACATGTTTCAGCCATTTCCTGTGTCTTTACGGCTTTCGTCAGGACCAACAGATCCCCTTTACTAGCCCTCTTTCCTACCTGTCTTTTGTAGTACGAGGACAGCCCTTCTCAGGTCTCAAAAGGTGCTTAGTCACACTCCAGTAATACCGAGTTTCGCTGATGTTGAAGTTCGAAATGGCATGGGAGCAGTGGCGGCTCCCTGTAGTCAAACATTTATCAAGGTGAGCTCACCGCTCAACGGAATCCTCTCCCAGTGCCGTTCGAACGCTGTAAAGACACAGGAAACGGATGAAACATGTTCACAGACATGCAGATAGGAGGGGTGAAGGGCCACTAATCAGCCCTATCACCACCATCCTACGTTCTCTCTTTGTAATCCTGACCGGGTAGACCAAGAATAAAGAATTAGCAGGGACATCCCGAGTCAGTTTTAAACTCTATATTCTGCATTTACTTTTTTCTTTTGATCCTCATAATTGTATGTTTGCGTTGTCTTCCCCCTCCCTTTTGCTCCACCTCAGGTGTTGGTCTGCGCAGGGGTGTGTCTAGCAAGCCCTATGATGAAGCATGCCACAAAATTGTGGGTGAGGGCAGTTTTTCAAACAAACAATGTTTGCCAATTAAACCTGTAGCGTGATTTTTTTCATACTCCTACTTCTTTGTTGTGTTTCGTGATTAGTAGTGGAGGTTGAAGTAGGAGTCCTCCCTCTGTGGAGAGGTGTGGAGTGGAGAGGTGTGGTGCAGCGGCCAGGGCAGCTGACTTCGGAGCAGCAGGGTTCACGGTTCGATCCCCGGCTCCGGCGGCAGCTCAGCTCAGCACCATGTGACTCTGGGCAATAGCTCACTTAATTTCCACTACGGCCCCCAGCGCCTTGAGACCCGTAAGGGTGAGTAGTTCGCGCTTTACAAATACGGATTTAGATTTCTGTCCTTTCATTGAGTGTGAAATAACACATTCTCAAGTTGCCTTCTCATCCTAAACACAATAACATTTGACACACACATTTACGTGCACACAGAGGATAATATTCTTTGAACTCCGTTTTGCTTACACTACCACTTTATAGGCACTCTATTAGAACACCTTGAACATTCTGTACAAGGGCTAAGTTCATCACGCAAGATGTTGTTATTTGTTTTGCCCACTCGTCAACAAAGCTATCACAATAGAAAAAACAATAGCAGTCTAGCTGGGGCTTTGGCATGGTAATATGGAGGAAGCTATTATATATATGACACCAAGTCTTTGCTTAGACAGAGGAGCATTTCGTTAGCACTGAGAGGTGGGTCCGCGCCAGAATTCCAGCTCAGCTGATTCCTGTTTACCTCATGCAAGGGATGCTGTCCACATCTACACCACGACGGATAGCTTGCTGACAATTACCCACAGATAATGGGGATTTAGACCACCTGACAGGGATTTGGCAGATCCACTCACCCTAGACATGGTAGGGTAGAATGCGCTAGGTAGGGGTACTATACATTACAGTACTTATATGCAAACATATATTTATCAGCAAAATGAACTGTTTATCTTTTTCACCATTCTCATAATGCTAATGACATTATTCTGTTTCCTTTGATTGATTATTGCAGCACAAGTATTTTACTCAAGAATCACATTGCTTCAATAAATATGGGAAAGCTTTACTGTGTATTTCTTGTGTATCTCGTTGTGTATGTATAAGTAACTAAGCAAAAGGGTTTTAGATCTGTTACCACAATTTCCTTGGGGAGTCAGGGTTGTCATGTTCTGAGGTTGCACATCCATTTGTTACCCTGTCAGGTTAGGGGTGCAGATGGTGCACTGTGAGCTAGCGGGATTATAGGCCAAGATATCCTGATGGGTGCTCAGAATCAGTATTGCACCATTCCAACATTTATGTTATCCAACAAATGCACAATTATACTTGAGAAAGTATAAGCCATACGATATGGCTCCACCAACATTCTAGGTTGGGTTCTTATTTAATAGATCGCCTGAGTAGCTTTCTTTTGTATACCCAAAGACGCCTACTCACAGGAGACGTCCTAGGTGTTGGGGAAAATATCCTCCTCAGCTGAGTTGGTAAACCCCTTCTATTGGCTGTAGGTTGTTCAAGCTTGAACCTGGTACTCTCTCTGATTCCACATATTCAAATATCTGAGGACAAACGAGCAATTAACATACCAGCTAACTGCAGACATGTTGTTACACAAATGCTGTTACAACATGGTCTGCCCAGGTGGGTGGAGACGTTACCTTCGTAGTTTAGGCCCATGCAGCATTCAGGACGGAGGCATTCTATTCATGGGTTACATTCCCAGCAGCAAATACAGCTACAAAACTGTTTCACACATACACTGCAGGTACGGTTCCTAATAACTACACAGCTTATGAAGCACTAGGAATAACATTAACTTACCAAGAACATAAAAATTGGTTCGAAGTCACCCTACCACATACACAAACCAATGCTAGACTAGGTCCCCTTGGCAACGAGGGTGCAAAATGGCCAGTCTTGGATGGCTATACACCTTACCCAGATTTAAACAATCTGACAGCTTCAGAACTACGTACATTATACACAGATCAGGTTAGAACATATAGATGTTTAACACAATTTGTCATGCCAACAATGATAATAAATCCTGCATTGGCTGCTCAAGCTGCACAACTACAAGTGGCTACACCTGGAATGAATCCACAAATCATCAATGCAGTCAGAGGTAAGATTCCCGTTAGACGGAAGGAAACACCATATTGGATTGCACGAAAAACAAACCAGCTTAAAGCACTGTTTTCCCATATGGGACCTCAGGAAAAACACAGAGGGCCTGATTTAAATCTTGGCGGACCTGCTCACGCCCCTGCTTTTTTGACAGTCTTCTCGCCCACCTTCTAGGCGGTCCGCCTGCTCTATTTAGATGCTGGTGGGTCGACGGATGAAAGACAGTCAGAGTGCCACCGACTCCGTCAGGCATGTTTACCCACGTTGACGGTGCAATGGGTAAAAGCAGTTGTTGGAGGGAGGACCGCCAGTGTGTCCGCCGGGCCAATCATGATATGACTGTGGCGGTAAAACTTCCACACCTGAGTTGGAGGATTGGAACGGATATAAGAAAGCAACTCACCTTTTCTCACTTTCACACTTCCTTTTCCACCAAGAACCCAATCTTCCAAGTCCTGGTGCTGCTGCTTGATGACGAACAAAATCAACACCAATTTGGATGAAATTGACGGTAAGCTCCAGTTTTACCTGTTACATTTTGATTGTCTGTTAACATTTGCAATGGACTCTGGCATTTTAAAATCTCTCTTACAAGCAATAGCATACCAATGTGCAATGCATATGTCTGTAATGTTGACATTAAAGAAATGTACAGAAAGACACTTGTATGATCACATTGTATGTGTAAATTTGTTGCAAACTGTGTTAATAAAAAATTAACACTTGCACAAAAAAAGGATATCAAATCAAAAAAAAAAAATCACCATATAGGTATATTTAAATACATTTCGGAAAGTTTAACATTAAAAACATTTGCAACACATATTGTTGGGATAAGTGCAATGTAACATGATATAGAAATTGCACTAGACAAGGTGTAACCTTTACCTTATAAATTACCAGTAAAATTAATGTCAGTCCCAAATTTGAATTATTCAACATATAAATCCATGTAACATTTCACCTTGTCTAGTTCAAATCCTGTACTGTATCCATGTTCACAATATTTTATAAGGTGTAATGCATATGTGCTCATACTGATCAGTAATCGAGGTGAAACAAACACACCTGTAGAAACACATCCAAAACAAAGTTTAAACATCAATTAGTTGGTGCAAGTGGCCATCACTATGATGAATGCCTGCAGCTACATTCAAATGACCATCACAAACTATGTTAACCAGTATATGCACTTAACAAAGTAGACATTAAAAAAGCTGTTGTATTACCTGCCATCATGGTAAAGAAAAATAAGTACTTCACATTTTAATCAGAAACATTGCTAGGATTGAAACAATTTCAAAAAAAAATTTGGTGAAATCAAAATTATGGAGTTATTCCAAACAATGACAGAAGTCTCTCAATATACTTAAAAAGCCAAATGGCAGTCCATAAAGTTCCAACAAAGTCCTGGTCGCTATTGTGCGGTGGCATAAAGCGTGCCTCCTATATCACTGCCAAGGGAACCTCCTCAGGAAGGGGCATTTAGTGGGCACAGCAGACACCTCAAAGATCTTACTTGGAAGGGAGGTTTGGGTTTGGGAGGGGTGCTCTCGGGATTGGGAGGGGGTTAGATTTGTGAGGGGGACTCTTGGTTTTAGTAGGGGTATTTTCTGTATTGGAAAGGGTGGGTTGGTGTGGAAGGGGTAGCGTTGCATTTGGGAGGGGTGGTTTGGGCTTTGGAAGAGGTTAAGGCAAGGGGAAACAACAAACTCTCATGGGGAAATGAGTAGGATGTTCAGCAGGGAGTTAGGTTTGGGAGGTGGAGGGAGAGGGAGAGGCAATGGCTGATGTGCATGTGTCTGTTGAGGGCGCAGGTGCCTGTTGGTCTGGTGTATGTCATGCACGTTTAGGTGTGTCTTGCTTCCTAGGTGTCTGATGTTTCGGTGAGTGCAGGCATTTGTGTTTTGTGGGTGTGGATTCTAATGTGTGTGTGTGTGTGTGTGTGTGTGTGTGTGTGTGTGTGTGTGTGTGTGTGTGTGTGTGTGTGTGTGGATGGGTAAGCTGTGGAGGAAATGGGTGTGGTTGGGGTGCAAGTGGATATGGTGACGCATGTGGGTGTGGTGGTGGGTGCAGTGTCTGTGGCTGTGCTGGTGGTGGTGCATGTGGCTGTGGTGGTGGGTGTGGTGTCTGTAAGTGTGCTGGTGGTGGTGCATGTGGCTGTGGTGCTGGGTATTTCAAGGTTATCTCTCCATTGTGATGTTGGTTAATAAGATATGGTAACTTTCACCTTAGGCAAAAAGTGCTACCACATCACAGTACATATGACATACACTGAGTCACATACCCACATCAAAGAATCAAATGCAATTCACAAGATAAAACAGATCACACCTTGATGCATTTCACCATTTTCCAAATGAGTCATGAGTTGAGCCTGATTTTGAGTCTTCAAGATGGGATACTTCAACATTTATGTGATGGAACATGCAATCTGCCTAAAACCCTTGAAGTATCCTATTTGTCTCCATCATTGAGTTCTCATCTGGACATAACAAGAACATTGAAAAATGGTTTGGGGAATGTGTTACTCTGTCAACATTGTGTATATATTCCTGTCTAGAGTTTTTACAAGAATTGTATGCCTATCACAAGTGTTTGTACAAAAACACACTGGTTTACAAACACATTTGTGAAGGAGTAAGACATCATCCAAATATGTCCATTTTAACATGTATGAAACAGTATATCTGATGCTAAACACAATTGGGATATGTGCAGACTCCAAAATGTGGCCATTAATTCTGATGTGACTAGTGATTTTGGCTCACATGCTCGCTCTTGTTTGTGTATAATCCCAACTTACCAATGTGACATTTGGAACATCCACTGTATCATACGTCCATAGTATGCTACGTCACATGTAATTGGTCTACCATTACATCATCCACAATAGTGAAGGAGCATCACACCTGATATAGCAAAGACTAGCGGCCTGTTTGGTACAACTGACCCTCATGACATCATACAACCTGATGTATATGTGTAGTTTAGGCAGTCATTTGTCTGCACAGAACAGTCCTTTGGCAGTGAACTGGAATCAGGTTGGATCCTTTCCAACAAACAAATAGACAAAGCACATCATCATCTACATTGTGCAAAATGACAACTTAAAGAACTCTCCTCGTGCGTTGGACATGGGTCACCCTTAATGTTGATGGGGAAAATCCTGGATGTAACAAAGAATTTGTCAAGTAACATGTGAAACTCAGGGGCGCTAGAGGGGGCACTGCGGAATGGCTGCCTTCTAAGACAGCTCCGCCGGTCAGGCCCAAAATGCGGTAAAAAAGAGCGTTCAGCGGACACAAAATCGGCCGCAAATGGCAGGACTAAAGATCGGAAGGTATTGGCCCTGAAGCGAACAGAACGGGAGACTGGCAGCACGCAGCAAACGCCGATAATTTGTAAACGACAGCCGGGCGCACGACGTGATCTGTAATGTACAAGATGGCGGCGCCCTGAAGTGCGGGTGACTCGGAGCAGGCGCGGAGCGGAGTGCGGAGGTGGGTCACATCGCAGTGAGTGTACGCCTTGTGTATGTGTATCGTGCAAATGTGGGGAAAGAGCTCGCACTGAACTGCCAGGGCACGTTGGAGGTACTGCATGGAGACGGTGGGGCGTTTATGGTGAGGAATCCTGCGAATCGGCATAAAATGGCGGGCAGCGGTAATGGCGGCGACCGTTGGTGTATGAAGCGCGCACGGAGCCATAAATAGCGGAGCTTCAATATAGCGTGGCACCTGGGTTGGAGATCAACTTGCGCCCTGCCTCACTGTGGTGACTTAAAATGCGAAGTCTCTGCTGGCGATGCCTTGATTCCCAGCTCCTGTGACTGTGTTTTGACCCTCGCGCCCACTGCATCGCGCTTGAAACTGGGAGGTGTATGGAGGTAAAAGGCGGCAAATCTCATATGGAGGTTGAAATATAGCGCGTACTCTCCAGACATGCTGTGAAATCCTGTATGGGCGCCATTTGAATTGCACGTGAAGCTGGGGCTGCCACTGTTCGGTCATGGGGTGGTGAAGAGGGTGGACTGTGCCATCTACGTTCTTTCTGTCCTGGTGGCCCCTGTTCTGCGTGGCTCGTTGCATGTGGCTGATGGGATTGCAGTGAATCACTAATTGCACCAAGAGCCTGGCAGGTGAGGGTCACGTCTACGGAGTGGCTGCGTGTTTGGCACTTTCACCAGATGATCCATCTCCGTGGCGAGGAGAGCCGGTTCTGGAGTGGCGCATCACTACCTGTTACGCGCCACTTCCACTGATGGTTGGTCGTGTGCTATGCTGTGGAGTGATGGTTGATTAACGGCAGAAGGGCTCAAGTAATAGGACGGCCATTCTTTGTGGAGCGGTAAACTACACACCACCACACGCGCACCAAGGCAATCACCGATACTTTACTTCCAAGACTGCAGTGCTTAATAACGTGACAATGGGGAAGCCGGACAAGCAGCAGTCCAAACTACCATTCGAAGCGAAAAGGCACACCAAGGGTGCGACGGCGCATTCGGACACCGAACTTGAAACTGAAAATGCAGCACGTACTGGCATGGAAGGTGTTCTGCAGGCAATACAACAAAGTCTACAGGACATTAATGGAAAATTGGACACCATCACCCTACGGGTCGACAATATGGCGGCTAAATTGGACAAGCAAGGAGAGCGTCTTGTTGAGGCCGAAAATCGTATCACTGCGGTGGAGGATGAGTCGCATGTCACGACCCAAAAATGCACGGAGATGGAGCAACTGCTGGAAGTTATCAAAAATAAAGCGGAGGATTTAGAAGCGAGATCTCGATGCAATAACATCAGAATTGCGGGAGTTCCGGAGTCCACAAACACTGGACGGATGGAAACTTATGTAGAGGAAATGCTTCGCAGCGTGTTTGGTGCAGAACACTTTTCAGCGGTCTTCCTGATAGTACGCGCGCATAGATCCCTGGCCCCGCGACCGAAGCCTGGCGCCACTCCAAGACCTATTATCGCCCGTGTCCTCAATTATAGAGATCGCAATGTCATTTTGAGGCTGGCTCGAGAGAAGCAGCAGATCAACTACCAGGGTAATGCATTGGAGTTCTACCCAGACTTCACTATGACGGTCCAACTTGCGTGAAAAGAATTCAACCCAGCGAAAAAGAAACTGCGAGAACTAGGAATAGAGTACGCTATGCTTTATCCAGCCCGGCTGAGGGTAACACATGAGGGCCGCTCTACGCTTCTCCAGACACCGAGAGCAGCACAAGACTTTCTTAAGAAAATCAACAACAAACGTAAAGAACAAAAACGAGCGGAGCAGAACCAAGAATCGGAATAAGCGCCCTAAGGGGGGAAGGATATCCTTGGATCTCGGACATTATGGACTGGTAAGGCATGTGTGTGCACTGTGATAACAGATTGAACTGCTGACACACTCGTGCAGCTACGTAGGCTCAAGGTATCAGCGCCATCCGGAGGTTATTGCAGGCGGCTAAGGACAGACCTATGATCTGCCAAGCCTACGTTAGCTCAGAACCCAGAACTGATGGTGCGTCCTATGGCTAACTAATGTACTTGAGGTCACGAATGGGGGCGCTATCTGCTTCAGATGGGAGTATCTATACCCTACATATTTGTTCTGATCTTGTCAGGGATGATAGATGCTGTAAGCCTGCGTGAATAGACTACCTGATTGACCCTGCTGATTTACAATTAATGGACAGTACTGTGTCTGTGGATGGGGAGCCGAGGGAGATTTATGCGGGTTATGGTATTGAGATTGCACCATGCACACAGATGAAGAAACTATAGCTTTGTTGTTTGTCTGGACCCCCAAGTTGTACATCGCTGCCAACTGTCTCGATTATATGGGTGTGTGATGGGCACTTCGCTACAGCGTATTGTACAAACCAGGTATAGCCATATGGCGGGCATTATGGTAACCCATATGTTGTAGGAAATGTTTAGTCTGCATTACTAATGTATACCTGACCACATCCACTATGCTGGATGGAGGTGTGTGCACTTGGCGGATCCCCTAAGCGGGTGTTCCCCAATCAAAGTTAGGTTATGTTGTTTCTTTCCTCAGGGGAATGTCTTTGGCAGGTTGGGATGCTGAAGTGGGTGGTGGGTGGGAGGGTTGGTGTTGGGAACTGTTATGCAGGCCAATGTACTTGAGAAACATCGCTGAAATCCAGAGTAACATCAAGATGCGCAACGCCATTAGTTTTTTTCTAGAAAACGGGAGAGGTGCATGCTGCAAAATTTACACTTTAATGCAATGGACATCAATGGCTAGAGATGACCACTGAGAGGTTACAACCTAAGCACTTAAACTAGTTAACTTGGAATGTTAGAGGGCTTAATAACCCGAAAAGAATTCGGCAAATATTTGCATACTTTGACAGGCTACAAGTCGACATCGCTCTCCTGCAGGAAACACATATTGCACCTAACTCTAACACTCACATCGGGCACAGGTGGGCGGAGACAATACACAGTTCGTCATACTCCTCCTACTCTAGAGGGGTCATTATACTGATTAAAAATACATATGGCCCAAATATAGACGACCCTGAATTTTATCATACATTATGGCGCAAAATTAACGACTTACCGGACATCCCCTTGCTTTGGGGGGGTGATTTTAATATTGCACTACATGACGATCTTGACAGGTCAGGAACATCAGTAGAACCTCACAAAAGGGCACTGGGCAAATTAAAAGATATTATGACCGATATGCGTCTTACTGATATTTGGAGAACCGGAAACCCTGGGCGTATGGAGGCCACGCATACGTCAGCAGCACCTAACAGTTGGTCCCGTATAGATTACTGGTTGGGTTCTGACGACATATTACTATGGACGCGGTCCGTGAATCACCTACCCAGAACACTGTCCGATCGCAACCCAGTATTAATTTCCATAACTATGCTACACTATGTACCGCCCCCTTATAGCTGGAGGTTCAATGCGAAAGCATTACTAGATTCAGTGTATACTGACACCATTAGTCAAGCTATCACAGAGTACTTTGACCTCAATAAACCCACTACTGAGGATCCTGGCCTGCTATGGGAGGCTTTTAAAGCTACTATTCGGGGAGTCTGCATAAGTACCAATGCTGGCATTCTCAAAGATATACAAAGGCAGCTCTCTATGCGCGAGGACCAGCTACGCACACTGGAACATGAATACGAGTGTACACAAAGCACAAAGATATTGGGTGACATTAGGGTTGTACTGTCAGAATACCAAACATATGCAGAAGACGAACTCAAATACGTAGCAAAGCGTCAGATAGCGAGATCCTACGGTGAAGGAGGTAGACCTGGTAGGATTTTGGCAGCTAAAATATGTTCAGGTCATGCACCGCAGGTTGTCCGGGCGGTCAGGGATGCAAATGGGGAACTGCAACATGATGCACAGGGAATATTGAAGGAATTCATGAACACATATGGAAAGTTATATGCTTCGCAGCCCATAGCTTCACCAGACACAATAATGGACTACCTAGCAGATGTAGCGATAGCGTGGTTATCAGATGCGCAGAGAGACTACCTGTCATTACCGATCACAGTGGAAGAGGTAACAGAAGTTATTAAATCTCTACCAAATGGTAAAGCGCCAGGCCCAGATGGGTTCACATGTGAATTTTATAAGTCTTTTGTTGATCAGTTAGCGCCTCATTTGGTAGAGATGTACGGGGATGCTCATGATAAGCAGCTACTACCGCCAACACTGAGAGAAGCCTGTTAATTGCCCTTTTCAAGCCTAACAAAGACCCGGAATATTGTGATTCTTATAGGCCATTGTCCCTAATTAATGTAGATACCAAGATCTTAGCCAAACTCCTTGCCATTCGACTGCAACCACTGATGACCAATTTAATACTGCCGGACCAATCAGGGTTTATTCCCTCAAGGTCAACAGCCCATAACACCAGAACACTCTTTGCGCTTTCGCATTACTTGATTCCCACTACTAAAGCCGCTGCGATTCTCTTAGATGCTGCTAAAGCATTTGATTCTATTGAATGGTCATACTTGCACACGGTTTTACGGCGAATGGGATTCCCCCCTATTTTCCTACAATGGATACAAATACTATACACTGCGCCGACGGCGCGTATCAGAGTCAACAAATACATATCTGAAGCCATACCTATCGCTAGGGGGACACGGCAAGCCTGCCCACTGTCCCCGTTGTTATTTGCGATAGCGCTTGAACCGTTGGCATGTAAGATTCGGCAGGGACATCACTATTCAGCACTTCAATTCCCGCAGAGGCCTTTGCATATATCGTTATATGCAGATGATATGATGTTATATGTACGAGACCCTGAGAAACATCTGAATCCTCTACTGAGGGAATATATTAAGTTTGGGCAACAGTCTGACCTCAAAATAAATTGGTCCAAATCACTAATTATACCATTAACAGACACTACACACCCGCACTCAACGGAATATCCATTAGAGTGGCAATCGGAGCCAGTAAGATATCTCGGTGTTTGGTATCACCGTGACTCAGAAGTTGTAATCCGCACCAATTATGGCAGGGCAATTAGTGTGCTGGAAGATAAAATAGGGCGATGGATTCAACTACCACTATCGCTGGCTGACCGACTTGCCATTGTAAAGATGGTTATCTTACCAAAATTATTGTACCTTTTTAATAATATTCCGATTAAGCCCCCGGCAGAAGTTTTTCGTAGGATATCCACCATGGTGCTTCGCCTGATATGGGCGGGTAAACAGGCCCGGATCGAGCTACGCGCTCTTACATTGCCCTATTCACAACGAGGGTTCAAGGTCCCGGATTTTTTACTTTCTTATCTATGCGCACAAGTGCGATACGCGCATTTTTGGTATCATCAGATCCCTTACCTCACTCATGTCGCCATTGAAGAAGGCGATGCCCTACCAACTCCGTTAAATGCTATCATAACGCACTGCAGGCCTCCACTTCATAATCGAGACATAAATACTATAGATACGACAAATAGTGCTTGGCGTGTAATGGGTCGAAAGGCACATAAGCTGCCGCTGTACGCCCCTGCACTGCCGATACATTTTCATCCAGAACTATCGGTTACCCAGGAAGAGGTGGGCATGGGTCTGCTAAGACAAGTGGGCATTGATACCATGGGGGATTTATACTGCAATGGTGTTTTTAAATCGCTTGATGAGCTTTCATTCATAAGCAATCAGACGTTATTGTTTAGATTTACGTATCATAGACTACAGGGAGCGATAAAGAAATTATATCCATCCTACCCTGAGGAGCCACCACAATTGTCCACATTACAGCTACTGATCACAACTCCTACTGCTAAACACATGGTGTCTAGGCTATATGTTAAATTACAGGAAGACATAGCGGACACTACACACAAAGCATTGGAGAAGTGGAACGATAGTCTAGAAGATCCATTGACAGAGGAGGAATGGGCTATGACCTGCTCACTGACTGGTTTGTTAACACCCAATGGGAACCTACGTATGTTACACTATAAGTACCTTCACCAGACCTATTATACCCCTGCAAGGCTTTGTAGGTATGGACTACGAACAGATTCTAAATGTCAACGCTGCAATGCCGAAATAGCAGATTTCATACACCTTGCATGGTCTTGTGCAGCAGTGACAGAGTTTTGGGTAAAAGTAACACAGATATTGGGTACTATGGTGGGCATCAATGTTGAATGCACTGTTCGTACATGCCTACTGGGTCTAGTTCCTGATGTGCGTGCCACTAAACGCAAGTTTTGTGTAATTGCGTTACTCCTGGCCAAACACAGAATATCATTGTGTTGGGGCAGTAGAAGGGCTCCAAAGGTTAGGCAATGGATCCAAGATTTGACGTATTGTAAAGACACCTTGCAAACATATGAGGAGGAGCTACCCACGGGTTCAAAGCCTAGAGATTACTGGAAATATTTGACTGAATATTTGCAAATGTACCAAGTTGACTAATTGTGTTTAACAGCTGTACTGTAGAAAATGTGTTTACAGGTAACAATGTAAAGTTGCAAAAACTGGATGATGGATGTTGTTGTACAACGGTCTGTATGTTAATTACATGTTGGACATTGTATGTCTTTGAAAATGCTAATAAATAAAAAAAAAAAATTTTAAAGTAACATGTGAAACTCAAATAAGACATTAGCCCCTTCATGCTGTTGTTGGGCTCTCTACTCCCTATCAAGCAGGGGATAGGCCACTACAAGAATGCGGGCCATTAGGGGGGTCGGGGTGCGGCACACGCACTTCCGACAAGGTAGGAGTGCCTGAGCTGGACTTTGGCTGGCTTTATGGTCCAGTATCTTAGGTCATCCCGCCTCTTACTGCAATGGAGGGTGCGCTGCTCCAGATATCCTGCTTCTGATGGGCGTAGACCTGTATGGATACATGAAATGAAAGAAAAAATAATTTTTTTGTGACTTTCTGTTTGTCTGTACTGATGTAACAAAATTTTACTACATCTATCACAAGCATGACTCATAAGTTACCATGAAACGTGCATTTCATGGTAATTTATGACCAAAACAAATATATTAATAAACACTTTTGTAGTGACCTGTTGACTACCCTCATCTTGTGTCATGTCCTACACTCACTATTCGTGGCCATTGACATCATCTAGCCCAGGGGGCGCCTACATTTTCTGTGATGTGAGCTACTTCAGATCAGTGCAAAACATTGTGAGCTACTGAAGGCTAAACAACTTGTGCAATGTTACCAGACACCCTCACGACCAGCTTCATTGACTTGATGCCTAAAGTTCATAGCGCCAGATACTATGGTTTGAACTACATACTATGACTGAGGGCACTTTGAAAGGGATGCCATGTGTGTCAGTGAGAGCGTGCTCTTTGGGATGTATGAACATGTGTACGTATGAATGGGATATAATTTTACGGGTGACAGTCAGGGTTGTATGTACTCTTAGCACAGGACACACCTTATGCTATATGTTGCACCGTTACATGGATGACACAAACATAATGTAGGAAAGTAGGATCTGCTTTCATGGTTACCCCCACTTTTTGCTGGTGTCAGTAGTTTTTTTTTACTAGTCTGGCTGGGATCTTGATAATCAGGACCCCAGACACTTTCCTACCTCCCTAAATTTGACATGGTAAGTACTTTTGTACCTCCACAATTGACTACTGTGTACCCTTGTAAGTCCCTAGTATAAGATACTAAGGTATCCAGGGCATAGGTACACCAGGGGTCTCCCATGGGCTGCAGCATGTATTATGCCACCCATGAGAGACCACTCAAACTGTGGCTACAGGCCTGCCATTGCAGCCTGTGTAAGCTGGTGCTAGCACCACTTACAACAGATATATATTTCCCTATATCTAGAGTCACTACACTTAAAACCAATGTCACCCCTAAGGCAGGTCTTTCAATCCTGAAGGCAGGGTGCTGGGATATAAGTGTAGGGTGCCCCTGCATGAGCAGGACACCCCTACAAACCCCGTGGTCGATTCCCCAGGCTTTGTAAGTGCGGTCAGCCATTTTGATACATATAGTGGCCATGCGTCATTACGTGATGGCTAACCATATAGTGGGTGTGCCGAACCTGGGCATGTTTGCTATCAAACATGTAGGAATCATACCCCAACATCGTCACAGGTGTTGGGATTATGATTCCATGCACTGGGAGGCTCCTCCGGGAAGCACCCAGTACTCCCGGTAACAGTCATTCAGGCTCTGCTAGCAACCTAGTGCTGTTTTCGACCACAGACACGATTCTGCCCTCCTGCTGCTGAGCTGAACTCAAGCACGGTAAGGTAAAACAATAGTTTTCCTGTCACAGGGAGGTGTGACCACCTCCCAGACAGGACTTAGTGTATTGGGCTGGGGTGGGGGTGCTTGACAGCACCACCAGAAGGCTTTGAAGGGCACATTTGGTGCCCTCCCTGCATACTCCAGTTTGAGCCATTTCAGGGAGCCCTTGACTCCTGCTCTGGCAAGAAACTGGACAAAGGACATGGGAGTATCCTCCCCTCTGTCCAGCACCTCCTCTGGGAGGGAACCCTGAGTCGTCCTAACCCCTTCCTTAGGGTTTAAAAGGGCTTACCTGTGGGTGGGTCCTTAGATTCATCATGGGACAAAACTCATGCCTGAAACCACATCACTCTGCAACCGTCTGGACACTTGGACTTCACTGGACTTCACCTGGAACCAAGACTGCATCAGGAAGACTCCTGCTGCTCCTTGTCTTGCTGTTCTGCAAGTCTTCTTCCTTGTCTGTGTCTGTGCTTCTTCCAGGATCTTCAACAGCCCAGTGGGCATCTAGGACACCTGAAATAATCTCCCTTGGAGTGAAGGAGTTACTCCCCTGCATCTGCAGGCACTGCAACGAAGCTGACCAGTCTGTTCCTGACGTCCCACAGACTACGAAAGGCTCAGCAACACAGGTGGTGGTTTTGCAAATCCCTTGAGGCCTGACCTGTCCTCTCAGCACATTTGAAGCCAGTATCCCTCGTCAGAACCGCTGGGACCGAACCTATGTGCACTGCGTCGACTTGCCGTTGCCAAGGCTGTTGCAGGGATTCTGCACAAACACAGAACTATGTTAGTGTATAGGGACTGGGTCTTCCTACCACTTTGGTACCCACGAACCCAGGACCGACTAGCTACAGTGTCTCACTTGCTCTCCTACTCACTTACGGAGAAACAAATGATTAGACACCCCAGAACACAACACTCCCAGATCTCTCAGGAATCGCGGTAACAAGACACACGCTTTAGCTCGCACTCTTGTACTCATCCACAATAAGATCTGAAGGAGTCACGAAATAGTTTAAAATATTTATTTTAACAAACGTGCCCTAACATACAGTATACATGCCACAACAAGCAGGAAAATGCATAGTACAAATATATATATATATTTTTAAAAGAAATTTTTATTGCATTTATTAATCTTCCAGAATCACAGTAAAGTCATGACAGCAGTTATACATCACAGGAGATTATGACAATAATGCCTGTACATTCGGTTCAAAAATAGGACGTATTCTCAATATCAACCTTGCATTAATGGAGCACATTACAGGATCCGGACATAAACAGCGTTGTTCTAAAAGTATAGATCATAACATTGAACGAGTCCCCCCACCCCCCTCCAGGGTCGCATAAGGAATACCCCCTCCATACCAGGTAACATGAGTCGGACTACTTCTCACGAGTGTTGTGTGTCTACTGCATTTCCGGGCACCGAGTGTCTCCCGTGTGTAGTTGCTACCCCTGAACCAGCGTGGCCTGCCTGTGACCCCTCCGTCTCCTGCGGGGGAGGACCCCTCCCATGGGGATGTCTGTTATCATGGCATTCCAAGCCCTCGCATCGTCTTCCAGATTTTCATCTCTCCTAACTCTTTTCATTCGGATTAGCTCCGCTGTTGTATGCATAGTACAAATATAGTCCGCATAGCAGCTAGTCCGTAAATCATGAAGGGAGATATCATCATAGAAAGACAATGGAGAAAGGACTATAGTGCCTAACCTCCCTCTCCTTGCTAAGAAGAAGTATTATTATATAATAGAAGATCTCTGGGCTTTGTCAGAAGACCCCATCCCTTAGCCTATAGATGGTAGATCTACATCATAGGTGCTCTTCTGCCTGGAAAGGTCCCTCTCCAAGTGTGTGTCATCTATTCGTGCACCCCACTAAAAACCCAAGAACGCTGTCCAAACAAAAGCTGCATCGGAATGTTTTGTCTAAGGGCTAAGGACTGGCCAGAACAAAATAACAAGGGGCATTGTTGTTCGATCTTGCACATAATGTTCAGTCAAAATCCCAGGAACATGCAGAGAGTGAACACTGCGATGAGTTCTCATGTGAAAGCAGTCTTTGAAATTATTGCAAAAAAATAAAGACGTGTAGTAACGTGTGCAAAGCAGCAGGCAAGCTGCAACGTGCTCATGCTAAGTTAGTGAAAAATGACAATGTCCCTATGGGCCACGTAACAAGGCTTGTTGGCTCTGCACTCCAGAGTTCTTCAGGCTTCAAGAAGCTCCAGTCTCCAGCAACTCTTCCTGCCAAGATCTGCATCCTCACAATATCCTCTGCACTGTGGGCCTTCATCTTTGGTGAGCTGCTCGAGGTCCTCTTGCAACCCCTGTGCCTTTGGCCTGTGGGTCTGCTTGAAAGTCTTCTCTTGCTTCTGTGTGCTTGCCTGCTTGCTTGGGGCCTGCTCTGACTCTCCTGCACTTGGTGAGTCCCTTGGACCTTGCTGGTCCCAACGTTGCTCCTTCATCGTTTACCATGTATGTTGCTGCTGACAAGGCTTGTTGGTGCATCCGCCGGACACCCACCCCCTGGTTTTCAACTTCTGACATGGGACAGCTCCCCAGCATCTCCTGGTCCTCACAGCTGCAGCGACAAGGTCACCATCATCACTCCTGCATCTTCTGTCATCGGTGGGCATTGCTCTTCCGTGCCTCCTGATCACCTCTGAGTGCCATGGACTCTGTCCCCTCTGCTTGCAGGTTCTTCTCTTCAAGAATCCACCCTTGGATTCTACTGCACTCTTGCACAGTCTTTGCCAGCGGCATCCTTACTGAAGTCCTCCATTGTGGTCTACATCGGTTTCCGACGTCATTTCGCACCTTTGCACCCGGCTTCCCTGGTGTAGGTATCCTGGTTCCTGGGTTATGCAGGAGTGGGGTGACTCTCCAACCTTCTGTCTTCCAAGGGGTTTCTTCAGGGTCCTTCTTCTCCAAAACTACAACCGCAACTTTCCCGTTGACTTGCATTGAGTACTCAGCTGTGTTTCTATTCTGTACACAGCCTCCGTGGGGATCCTGAGTTTTTACCTTGGGTGGTTCCTTCTGTCCCCAGCACTTCTGATTCTCCTGGTCCAAGTCCCGACTTTGGTCTCAGTTTGCATTCCACTTTCTTAGTATATGGTTGGTGTCCCCCTGGAGACCACTGTGTATTGTGCTTACTTACCTCTTGCAATTGAAGTATTATTGTGTATTTGTGTTGTTAGCTCCAGGTAGGAGATATACCAATGTATACTATACTATGTGGTTCTTTTTAGTTGAACCTACACTACATGATTAGATCTGGTAAAACAAGCTGCTTAACACTCTATCTGGACTAAGCCTGAAGGCTGCTCTCCACAGCTACCACTTAGAGAGCTTTCTATGGTTGTCTAAGACTACTGAAATCACCATAAGGGTTGTCTGGATTAGTGCACGGTGCTTCACTTAAATAAGTGTGCACCATATACTAAGCCAGCCTCCTTCACATACTATTGTATGTCCTTTTGAATTGGGATAATTTAAAAGTGCAGAGAAATATTCTACCAAACACTTCATATCATGGAACATTTGTCTGCACTTTAAAATACTCACATGTAAAAAAGGGCTGTATCTTGCATAAATACTTATTGCACAGAGAATACTGGCCACCGGGAGCAAGGAGCCTGCATTATGGAAATGAAACACGTTGGAATGGGAGTAAAATTAAATTAAGTGTTAGCTCAAGAAGTTGGGTAACTCTCCATTTCAATTCTTGTCTATTTAAATGCAATCAGGGGCATATTTTTGCAAATTTGAGTTGACAAGGAAATATTTTTATGGCAGATATACCTCAGTGCTTCAGTTGTTTGCTGCTGTGCCTGGCCCATGATTCTGACTGAGCACTGCTTATTATTAGGCCATGCTATCTGCAGCCTGCTGATCATGATGTCAAATGGCGGTTGGTCGCAAGTGACTGCCCACGAGCTCCCGACACCACGCGGTCTGTGTATAATTCCTACCTGAGTCTCAACGTCGGAATCCTCGGGTGGGGATAGGAGTGTGTAAAGTTAAATGTGAGTGTTGGAGAGGTTGTCAGTTGGATGTCCCCACAGGCAGATCATCAGGGAGTGATTCTGCCCCCATCAGCAGCGACGCCTTAGCACTTGCGCCGGGCCCATGAATCTGAAGGCTGATCCAGGGGGTGGTGTGTGCTGCTGTGGAGCTGGAGTAGCAGATTCAGTATAAGCACGGGGTCAACAGGGCAGGAGGAGAGGAAGGCTACAGGGATTGTTTTAATGCCGGGGTTGGTGGAAGGAGGAAGAAGGCAGCCTTCATGTCTGAGAGGTCAGTCCCATGAATTGTCATGTACTTAATATTTGGAATATTGAGAACACACTTCCTATGCTAGTCACGGAGGCAAGCAATAACAATGTGCAAAATTGGGTTTTGTCCATGGAAGTTGGGATTTTTAAGCAGCGTGCGCAAGGGGCAAAGGAAGTAAAAGGGTATTTGGGGGCCCTGCATGAGGAAGCTGACTAGCTAAATATTGTTGAGACATTAAAGCAGCAAGGCGATCAGGTGGGAAAGAGGTACGCCTTAAGGTCAGCCATTTTTGTGGGAGGCAATCACCATTTAAAAGCCCAAAGTAAAACCTCCGGACAGGGAGATAAGGCCTTGGGGGGCAGGCATTCTCAGAGTCCAGTTGCTAAGACGCATCCAGTATAAGGGATGCAAGTGGAGCAGAAGACCCCTGAAGCCAGTAAAGCAAGGTAAAAGTAAAATTGTCCCTTAGGTCATATTCAGGCTTAAGTTTAGGGGAATATCTAATACACCTGTCCTTTGCCAACTGAAGAAAGGTTCCTCGCAGAGGTCAGCAATAAAGGAAGGTAGCAACGGTGAAGAAAGGATAGAGGGATCTCCTGTGCCCAATTTGGGAGAGGCAGTTGATGTGGCTCTGATGGGGATCCCTATAACAAACCGTTTTAGCCCCCTTACGCAAGTTGGGGTAGTAGAGCAGTATGGTGAACCATGGAGTCGTAGTGATGGTTCCGGAACAGTGAGGGGTGATGAGGAAAAGGCCCATCAGGGTTTGGGAAATCAGGAAAAGAGTACTCAAGAGTCTTAAATGGGGGAGAGAGTGGGAGGACAGCAGACAGTACAAAAGAGGAAGACCTCTGAGTGAGTACCAGAGTGTCTGGGATGGCACTGGGGAATGATCCTAAGGAGGGCAGCTAAGGTTTCCGCCATCAGAGTGAGGGGGAATTTCACAGTGACCCAGACAGTTCCCGGTGTAGTAGAGGGAGGAAAGGGTCCCATGTTCTTTCCAAGAGTAGTCAAAGGGATAGGCAGAGGCACAGGATGCCCTCCCCAGTGCTTGGATTTCTCTCACAGTGGGCACAAGCAGGGAGACCTGGTCTGTACCAGGAGACCATCCACTGATGGGAGTCCCACAGTATCAGGAGAACTTGGGAGAGATGGCTGCCACAAGCATGCAACCAGTCGGGTTTCTGGCCGTATCACTCCACAGAGTGCAGAAGTTCAGCTGGAGGGGTAAGTCCACAGTCCCCAGTGGAAGGACAAGTGGGTCAGAGGTTGCCAACTCTGAGATCAGAGCACCCCAAGACTGACACTGATGAGGCCACTTCTGGCCTTGGGAGGCTCCATCCACTGTCACAGAGACAATGGACTGGGGACCTGTGCCAGTCAGACTCTTGCACAACACACCCAGAGTGTGCTACTCTTGAGAGGGGTAGGAGTACTCCCCTGGAAGCCCTGAATTACCAGGCACTTGTTCAGCCTAAGGGTACAGACCCTGGATTGAAGAACCAGTGTCGGGATACCACCCCTGATCTGGTGGGAGGTAAAGTGCCTACCACTCTGAGAAACCACAGAGGACAGAGACCCCTGGATGGCCTGGCTCTTAACACTTACAGCTGCCAGTGGCCTCTGCTGGTTGTTATCCTTGTGGTCAGAGTTTTCCCTGGGTTGGGGACAGACGTCATACTCAAGGTGTGGGATGGGCCACATCACACTGTTGTCCATGGTGGTACGATCTGCCTACTGGGATGCATCTGTGAGCAAAGTAAGGTTAGGTGCTGCACAGATGGGGTCCTAGGGTGAGGAGAAGAGTTCCCCATGGGTCAGTTCAGTGGGCCCCAAGAGTATAGACAGAGGAATCCAACTGGGTTCAGAGAGGCATAGAAATGGCAAGTGCACCTGTAGGAGTGGGCCACTGTCCATGTAATATCGCAATAAACTGGGAAGTCCACCAAGGTATTGATTAGTCTGCCCTGGCTTTAAGCAGGAGGAGTGTTGTGTTGGAAAAGACCCTTTCTGCAGGGTCACCCCCATATTTTTTGCCTTCCTTCTCCCCCTTTTTGCTGAATTAGTTTTTGTTGGCTTTAGGATACTGGGCACTTTACCACGGCTAACCAGTGCTAAAGTGCATATGCCCTGTACTTTAAACATGGCAAATTGGCTTAATGTAATGAGAGGTGGGGAACCAGAAGTAGAAAAGCAGGTGCTTATTCCATAAATAATTTGCCCATGACGCTCTGAAACTGGCCAGCTGAGATCCCAACAGAGAAAGAATCAATTGCTGTTTGAATCCATGTTCACTGCTTGCAGGGCACTAGAGGATGTGTTGAATATAAACAAGTTCAAAGCACAACACATGCATGTGTACCAACCTGTTCACATAAAAGCGTGATGTGCGGCGCAACGCTACACTTACTGCACTTATCCACAATTGGCAGATTTTATTTACCTATTAGTCCCTAGTAAAGTACACTATATGTGCCCAGGGCCTGTAAATTAAATGCTACTAGTGGACCTGCAGCACTGATTGTGCCACCCACTCAGTAGCCCTTTAAACATGGCTTAGTTCTGCCATTGCAGATCTTGTGTGTGCAGTTCTAAACTGCCATTTTAACCTGGCAAGTTAACCTGCTTGCTAGGCCCAATCCTTCCCTTTTATTCCATATAAAACACCCTGAATGTAGGGCCTAGGTAGCCCAAAGGGCAGGGTGCAGTGTATTTGAAAGGTAGGACGTGTACTTTTGAGTTTTACATGTCGTGGTAGTGAAAAACTGCTGCATTCGTTTTTCACTACTGCAAGGCCTATCTCTCCCATAGGTTAACTTGGGGATTGCCTTAAAACATCTTTTAAGGGTAATTTCCCAGGGGAAGCAGATACAAAGTTGGAGATTGGTGTCTCTGGACTCACAATTTGAAAACACATCTTTTACTAAAGTTGTTTTTTAAATTGCAGTTCTGAAAAAGCCATGTCAGGCGTGCGTTACGAAAATAACGAGAATAGCGTTTCTCAGGTTTCACTCACTTCTCCTTTTTATTACTAATGGGAGATAATGGTCATAAAATAAAACAGTTCACTCCTTTACGGCTTCTTCTTCTCTTCTTTCACAGGGCCTTTGGAACTCCTGTCCGCCGGTGCCCTCGAGAAAATGAAACATAAATCAGGTAAGTGGTAGGTTTGCTTTCTCTGGTTATATCTCTTTGGTGTGGGTTAGTAACGTGTTGTTCTCTTTTCCCAATTTTGTGTGTCCGTTAGCAGGAAGAAGGGTGACACTAGTTAGGGAGTTAAAGTTAAAATAGCAGTGGAATCTCTGTTTCCAATGGAGAAGGAGAGCTCCCTCTCTCTCTCTTTTCAGCTTCCACACATTTAAACCTCCCTCCTCCCTTCCCGGATTCCAATTTTGCCAAAGAAGCGCTCACGCACCTGGGTGAGCCACGTCCCTCCTCGGACGTGGCCAGCAGTAAGCGACCACCGGCTGGCAGGAGAAGTTCTGTCTTCTTCTTCAATTAGCCCTGGATCTCACTTGGTTTTTGTTTCCCTTTGAGTCACGTCTTCCATGCTCACGGGTCCCTCTCCTAGGGCCTCGGTCGAAGGGGTGTGTTCCTCTGGGTTTTCTGGCTCCAGATCTGCGCCTTTCTTTACACTCTCGGCATTGCTTGTCTCTCCTTCCAAACAAACGAATGCCACAACCTCACGTCAGTTTTATCCTATGTTTGTACGTCCCCACCTCTCGGCGGGCTGACGTACGACGGAAGTTCATGTCTCCTCCAGGCCGCCTGACTTCCGGTTTCGTCATGTTGAGTCTGTAAAATAAGGAGACTATAGTCGGTGTTGTCTCTCGGCTCGGGACATATCCCCATCCCTGGATTTTCCTGATCAGGAAAGAGAGGAAACCGGGACAGGAAATCTGGCCCTGTTAAGTCCTTCCCAGACTTATGTCGTACTTCAAATTGATAGGATTGAAGTCAAAGAAACCACCTTACGACTCTGGGGTTGTTCCCTTTATTGCGGCTTAACCAGGTTAAGGGATCATGATCTGTATAAAGCAAAAATGGTTTACCCTCAAGGTAATAACAAATTTTGTCTACTGCCCACTTAATCGCTAAACATTCTTTTTCTATAGCAGAGTATACAGTTTCACAGGGAAACAGCTCCCTACTAATGTAAAGAATGTGTTTTTCCTGTCCTTCGTTATCTCTTTGAGAGAGAACGGCTCCTAAGCCTATGCCGGAGGCATCTGTTTGTAGAATGAAGGTCTTATCAAAATACAGAGAGACTAGAATAGGAGTGGAGGTGATTGCTTTCTTTAGAGTCTGGAAGGCACCTATCACGTCCTTTGATGGTTGTTGGAAACATATGTTCGGGGTTCATTTTCTTAACAGGTTAGTGAGGGGGGCAGCTATGGTGGAGTAGCCTGGAATAAATCGTCGATGATACCCAATTTGCCCTAAAAAGGCTCTCACTGCTTTTTTGTTGTGAGGAAAAGGGAGTTCAGTTATAGCCTTCACCTTTTCGTCTTGGGGTTCTATGAGTCCATTCCCCAAAAGGTATCCTATGTATTTCACTTTCTTAAAGCATAGTTTTGATTTTTTTGCATTTATATGAAGGTTAGCTTTTGACAACTCCTTCAGGACCTCCCTTAGATGTTCTAGATTATCCTCCCACATGCAAATAAAGATAATGATATCATCGAGATAAGCGGAAGAATGCTCTTGATGGTCTTTGAGGATAAGATTTATTAGTCGTTGGAATGTGGCAGGGGCTCTGTGAAGCCCAAAAGGAATACAGTAAAGTGAAGGAGACCAAAAGGAGTAGAAAAAGCAGTTTTTTCTTTGTATTCCTCCCTTAAAGGGACTTGCCAGTACCTCTTAGTAAGGTCTATTATGGTTATATACTTTGAATCTCCTAATCTTTCGATTAATTCATCAACTCTGGGGAGAGGATAGGCATCTAACATAGATATACTGTTCACTGCCCGGAAGTCTATACAAAATCATATACTCCCTTCAGGCTTTGGGACTATGACTACGGGAGAGGACCAATTGCTTTTTGAGGGTTCTATAACCTGCAATCTTAACATCTGTTCTATTTCATTGCGGATGGCTTGACGTCTTGCTGCGGGAATACGATATGGCTTTAGTTTTACTACTTTCCCTTCTGGCGTAGGAATAGCATGTTCTATTAAGTCATTCTTTCCTGGCAAATCTGAGAAGATCAAGGAAAAAGGTCGTAACGTCTCTTCTAACATCTTTCTTTGTTCTCTGGATAGTTCGTCGTTAACACATAACTGGTTTACAGTAGAGACGTGACCGCTTTCGGTATGTATTACATGGATATTTTTTGGTAGGGGTCCTAGCCACTTTTTTAAAAGGTTTACATGAAACATTTGTTCCCTTTGTGGTCCTATTCTTAGCTTGTAAGTGAGATTGCCGATCTTGTCCATTATCTCAAAGGGGCCCTTCCATTTGGATCTCATTTTGCAGGTGGAATCAGGAAGTAGGACCAGAACCCAGTCTTCTGGTTGATATATTCTTAATCTTTTTACCTTGTCACAGGCTCGTTTTTGTCTTCTCTGGCTTCTTTCTAGATTTTTGTACACCAACTCTCTGAGCTTTTAGTTGTTGTGTGTATTCTAAGATGTTGTCAGTTTCAGGTTTCATGTCTTTCTCCCAGGCCTCTCGAGTTATCTCTAGGAGAGTTTGGGGCTTCCGCCCATACAACAGCTCAAAAGAGGAGCATCCCAGGCTGCTTTGCACCTGGCTCCTCCGTACAAAGAGGGCTAGGGGAAGTAACTGATCCCAATTCCTTCCCTCTCCGGTAGGCATCATCTTTAGCATAAGTTTGAGAGATCCTTTGTATCTCTCAACTAGGCCGTCAGTTTGAGGATGATATACCGAGGTTTTGATACGGTGGATATTAAGTTGTAGACATATCTGGGCCATGAGCCGTGACACAAAAGGAGTACCCTGGTCTGTGAGGATTTCTTTTGGGAACCCAACTCTGGAAAATAATTCAATAAGGTTTTGAGCAGTGGTCTTAGTATCTCGGCTACAAATAGGGAAGGCTTCTGGGTAATGGGTAGCATAATTTACTAAGACAAAAGCGTATCAACATCCTTTTGGTGTTTTTGGTAAAGGGCCTATTAAATCCATTCCAATTCTCTCAAATGGGGTTCCTATTATGGGTAGTGGTTGAAGAGGTGCTTTAGGGGGTTGGTATGGAGTTCTTTTTTGGCAAACCTCACATTCTTGGCAGTATTTCTTTATCTGGGCAAAAATACCAGGCCAGTAAAAGTTGCGAAGGATCTCCTTAGTCGTTTTTTCAGGACCTGAATGTCCGGCCAAAAGATGTGAATGGGCATAAAACATTATTTGATCCTGAAAGTCCTTAGGTACTAACAACTGGGGTGGTTCAGTGGCTCCAGGCACACGGTATAGAAGCCCATTCTTTATTTGAAAGTGAGGAAAGCTTTATCCCAAATGGGATGAAGGAGAGCATCATTCATCTGAGTAAAATGAAAGTTACAGTCTATCATCCACGGTTCTGGGGTTAATAAGGCGTTTTTCGGTGACGGAGCCTTAACTGGGCTTTCAGCTGCCTTTATCTGGCTAAGAGCAGTCTTATAGAACAACCCCAGGAAATGTTGGTTATCGGTCCCTAATATAACCTTTTCAGGTAGATTAGGAAGGACACCTACTTCTACCTTGACTTTTTGTGAGTCTATGATAACCATCAGCTTCGCTACGGGATATGTTCTAATATCCCCATACACACACCTGAACTTTCCAGGTATGATTTGTGAGGGGAGAACTAAGTCAGCTTGCACAACCGATTGTTTGCAACCAGAGTCTAATAGAGGGGTTGCCGTTTTGTGGTTAATGTGGACACTTACAAAAAAGACTGGTCGCATCTCTTGAGTAAAGTATACAGAGCTCGAAGCATAGTTAACTTCCATGGGCTCTTCCGTAGGCTTTTTATTTTTACAAAAACGGGCTATATGACCCCATTCGCCGCACTCAAAACATTGGGGTCCAGAAGAGACCTCAAACCAGGCTTTGTCTGGTATGTTTTTTTTGTATCAAGTCAAGTCAAAGTAACTTTATTCGGTTTCAAACAAAGACCATAAAAGTTCATAAAATTATCGTAACAAATTATTATTTCAGTAATCTATATACAACCAGCACAGTAAGCAGTTCATACACATCAATTCATTATATAAAATTGCGAGAGAAGTATACACCTTAAAACAATCTTCTAATAAAATTACAATCTATATTACAAGGCACTTATCACAATTACGGCATGCGGCTGCCTCCATAAGAATACATCAATACTTAGAGTTGTGTGATAGAGTTACTCTAATCGGGTTCAATAGCAATGCCTAATACCGTTTCCTAATCGCCATAGCTACTTTAATGTAGTTGGAAACCCTAGTGCATATATCATAAGTGGCCAGTGAAGATAAATAATAAAAACCTTCAATATAAGAACACTGCCTAATTTTAAAATCGGAACTAAAAATCTTCCTCTTGGTTCTTTGTAAAGGGGGCAAAATAGCATAAAGTGCACAGTGCTCTGAGCTGCCAAATTATCACAGGGGCAATGCTCCAGTTTATCTTCCCACCCCGATTGTTTTGGGAAAGCCACCAAAAAGTGCAGGGTAAGTAAGCGTAATCTAGTTAAATAAAATCGGGTCTGTACATTTATCGTAAATGTTAAATAAAATTGCTGTTGATTCAGGGATAAAAAGAGGCGGCCTGTAAAATGTACCTCTTTTATAATATTTTTGGCATTTTCAGGGATGCTGTCTGGACAGTCAAAATAATGTCCCAGGCCTAACTTATAAAAACTATCCTTTACAAATCGGAGCCAAGTGCTCCATCAAGATTAATACAATCTTTAATAACCTCTCTGGAGAATACTAACTCTTCGGACAACCAGATTTTAGCCCATAATAACAAGGGGGCAATTTCTATGTGATCCTCTACGAAATCAAGCCCCAGCTCTTGGTGACAGAAGATCGTGGGGGCACTGTTTGGAGTCATCAATAATCTTTTAATAAATTTTTTTCCATAACTTGTAGCTGTCGGCTGTTTTGGTATCCCCACACTCCTGCCCCATATGTTACAACCGGCAAGCATTTGGTTTTATAAAGTGTACCCAGCTCGGTCACTGGCTTATGGCCCAGCTTTCTGGCAAAGCGGAAAAGCCCCTCAACTACCCTGCCTGCTTGTTGCACCCTCGCTATGACGAGCGGGTCCCAACTCCGCCTATTATTAAAAACATTCCCTAAATAATTAAAATTGTTCAATTTATCAATTCTCTTGTCTCCCACCATATATTTCCTTGTTTTTGTCATTTTAGGACCACACACCATGATATACGATTTTATAAAATTCACTTTTAGATCAAGAGCCAGCATAAAATCTGTGAATGCGTTGAGCAGTTTTTGGAGGCCAAGTGCTGTCAGGGCCATTAACACGGTGTCATCCGCATAGGAGAGTAGCGGGACCTGTGTGCCACCAATACGCGGACAATCAATTAAAAAGGCCTCTAATCCATTGGTGTAAATTAAAAAAAGGAAGGGGGCCAAAATACATCCCTGCCGTACACCTTCCGTGGAGGCTATGGGCCTAGTTTTTTCCCCTTGGGGGCCATATCTTATAACGACCGAGGTCGATGGATGGAGCCTGCGGAGAAGAGAAATCAAAGCCTCCTCATCTCCCATGTTCCCCATGAGAGCCCACAACTTCTCCCGATTTACAGTGTCAAAAGCACTGGACAAGTCCATGAAGGCCAGGTGGATAAAACCCTTCCTGGCCCTCATGTACATGCCCATAACCAGTGACAAATTAAGGCACTGTTCAGTGGTGCCCATCCCTCTCCTGAAGCCATACTGTGTTCTTGCCATCACTCTATTGTCTATCGCCCATGTTTCAAGTCGGGCAAGGACGACCCTCCCCAGCAGCTTTGCCATGGCATCAATAAGGGAGATTGGTCTGTAGCAGGCGGGGTCACTTCGATTACCTTTCTTGAATACGGGGACAACGACGGCCTCTCTCCAGGATACTGGGATTGGGCCAGTAACCACTGCCTTAAAAACATTAGTCAACAATGGAGCCCATAGCTGGAGATTACTTTTAAAAAGATCTAAAGGGACTCCATCAGGGCCTGGCGCTTTCATGCAAACTCCTTTAGCTAGGGCTTCCTCAACCTCTGCCACTGTGATAGATGAACTTAACTTGGAAGCCAAGGTTAGGTTTAAGGGCAAATCCCCACTTGAGACCTCTGGATGACGGCCATAAGGATTAAATATGGCCGAGAAATGAGTTTCCCAAGCCTCCCCTGGGATCAAGGAATCTATCCTCCTCACCTCTTTTGTGAAAAAAGGACGATTTATAAGCTCCCAGAAGCTTTTAGAGTCTTTAAGGGAGCTATCTCTCTCCTAGTCATCCCAGGCTAATGACCTTAGTTCTTCCTTCCTCTGCCTAACTGTGGTTTTATAAAGCTTCCTGGTGTTTTTAATTTGTGCCCAGTCACGAGGATTAGCGTGGAGAGCCGATTTTAATATTTTTTGAGCTTTTGAGCAAGCAGCATTAAACCACCTCGTCTCAGGGAGAGTACTGGCCTTGATCGATTTAGTCAGGTTTTTTGCTATTGAGAAGGTAGTAGCCATCTCAATGGCAGGCTCACTGTTAAGTCCAGAGTGTTGCCTTAGCCTCCTTTGCGTTTGGGGTGGTAGTGCCTCTAAAAACTTTTCCAGACATATCTTATCCATGATCTCTTCCTTAGTATGATCATGAAGCTTTAGCCACTTCTTGCACACGTGGGCCTTGCTGCTTGCAAAGAAGACGAACGAATGACAAAAATAAGGGAGTCAACGAAACAAAAGAAGTCATATAAACACTGCCCCAAGATTACACTAAAGGTTAACAGTTGCCCAATAACCTTTATAATTGACAGTGGTGCATCGATCAACATGATGCTAGTTGAACAGTTTAACAGTTTGCCACCCATACCGCGACTCAACGCATAAAACACGAAGGCATACATATGAGCTGCTTCCAAACCGTTGCAGAGTCAAGGATTATTGACAGCGACCTTATGACATAACAAGATGTCTGTTCAAGCCCCAATTCACGTTCTTCCATCTACTTCATCCATTGCATATCTACTTAGTTTTGCAACTGCCTTTAACATGGGATTAATATCTATCAATTACAACCTACCCGTCATTATTTCATGGCCTAGGAAAGCTCATGACAATGAAGGTAAAACTTCACATCAACGAAGACATCCGAACTGTTGCACAGTAGCACCGTAGAATAGCATTTCACCTGCAAGAAGTGGTTGAAAAAGAACTAGAAACACTGTTGAAGAACAACATCATTGAGAACTCTACTAGTCCCACACCATGGGTGCTGCATTTAGTGGTAGTGCCAAAAAAGGGCAGTGGAGGTGCAGCGCACATTTGCGTGGATATGCGCCAGGCCAACAAAGCAATCAAAAGAGAAAGACATCCTAGTCCGCACAATGCAGACATGCTCATGTAGTTGGATGGAGCCAAAGTTTTCTCCTATCCTGACCAGAACAAGGGATACCATCAACTCAAATTGGAAGAAAACTGTAAGTACATTACCACTTTTTCGACTCATATTGGTTTGTTCTGATACAAAAGGTTGAGTTTTGAAGCATCATCTGCTGCAAAAATATTTCAAGATATTATACTTAGAATAATTCAACCTTTTATGTTTGCTTTCAATTACAGTGACGACATACTGGTAGTTGACAACACTGAAGGAGCATGATAAAGCGCTCAAACAAGTGTGCCAGTTACTTACAAATACAGGGCTCACTCTAAGTGCAGAAAAGTGTGAATTTTATAAAACCAAACTCAAGTTCTTTGGGTACATATTCTCTGATGGGGGAATGACTCTTGACCCAGATAAAGTACGAGCACTGTCAGCCACCAAACCCCTACAAGATGTCCCCACGCTACGATCCTTCTTGGGCATGGCCAGCTATTGTTCAAGGTAAATTCGTGACTTTGCTACACTGAATGTCCCATTGAGAGACCTGACTAAATGAAATGCCCAGTTGCGATGGTCCTCTGAATGCAACCAAAGCTTCAAAAGGATATGGCATGCAACTGAGATGGCCTACTTTGATTGTAAATTACATACTATTGATGCGAGCCAGTTGGGGATAGAAGCAATCCTTGCTCAGCATAATGGACATCCAAATGCTCAGAGACACATAGTGGCGTATGCCAGACGAATTCTGTTTGACACTAGACATGCCTATTCTCAGCCAGAGAAGGAGAGTCTGGCTGTGGTGTGGGCCTGTGAACACTTTTATGTGTTTCTATACGGAAAGCATTTCATGATTATTACAGATCACCAAGCACTGCTCATCATATTCGGAAACCCAAAAGCCAAAATGCCCTCTTGCATTGAGAGGTGGGGAGTTGCGTTTACAAGAGTACAACTATACAATTGTGCATAAGCCAGGCAAGAACCAAAACCCTGCAGATTACTTCTCATGAGTACCATTACATCAGCATAGCTCAACATCGAAAAAAGCTGAAAAGTACATCAACGTCATTGTAAGGTCCAGCACACCAGCATTGAACAGATCATTGCCCTTAAGGGCATCATTTCAGCGCAGTCATGGGCACAATGTGTTCGACCTCTGAGTGACGCTGTTGAATTTCAGAGGATAAAAAATGTGCAGGATGAACTGTCTGCCAGTAAGGAAGGCATTGTGTGGAGAAACTCAAGGATTGTCATACCTGAGAGTCTCAGACACAAAGTAATTAAACTCGCTAATGAAGGACATTGTGGCACTGTTGCCCCCAAAAGAGCCCAGAGTGATCGAGTGTGGCTCCCGCGCCTGGACGAAAGAGTTGCGAGGGAACTAAAGGAGTGCCACTTAAGTAATTGCCTTTCCCCTGAAGTGACACAGCATCCACTAACCATGTTTGATCTTCCTTCACGTGCGTGGGATTGAGTGGCCGTTGATTTCTCTGGGCCCCTAGCGAATGGACATCATCTCATGGTAGTCATTGACGAGTATTCCTGTTTTCCCCTCATGGAGGAAATATCATCAACAACACATGACAAGGTCAATGAGCGGCTGGACCATATCTTTGCAGCATAGGGCATCGCAGACATTCTTATATCTGACAATAGTCCACGTTCAATAGGAGTTTAAGGAGATTCTAACTAGACTCAATGTCAAGCATCAAAAAAGTACATCCTTGTGGCCCCAAGTTAACAGTATTGTAGAACGATTTAAGGGCACCCTAAAGAAAGTCATCCAATGTGCATCGATGGAGGGAATTGAGCTGTGTCAGGCCTTATGTCAAGCTCTCCGTGCCTATTGTTCAACTCCTCACTCCACCATCGTTGAGTGTCTGACACCTTGCAGTTTCGGAGAGCCAAAAGAACCACTGAATGACCTCAGAATGCTGACGAGGTTTGTGCCACTGACACTGCTCGAAAACATCAAATGAAGTCATATGCTGATCAACGGCGGCGAACTCAGGAGATCGTCTTTGACGAAGGTGGCTGGGTTCTTGTCAAACAAAAACAAAAGCGGAAAGCAGATCCTCCATTTGCTGCTGAGCCTCTGAGAGTTGTGATGTGCAAGGGACACATGATCACGGCGCAACGTCTTGGAAAATCCATCACAAGGTACTCGTCACATTTCAGACATCTCTTTTGACATTCATCAGCCTCTGTAATTACAGATGAGGCCGCCCCACGTGACTGCCTAGATCAAACATCGGCTCCTGTACCCTCAGTGGATGAAGAAAGGGAGGCCACTCTCTCCCATTGCCTGACAGCGCTCCCCCCCTGCTGACCCTTACCTGCCCAGTGGGGAAGCTTCCCCCCTCTCTTGCTGTGGGCCGTGCTGCCACCATCGCTCCTGCACCGGCGAGTGCATCCGCAGTACCACAGACTGTTCGCTCACCACGCTGAGACCAGTGAGGATTACTGAAAGACCGTGTGGCTCGAGTGTGGGCCCGCTGGATGCCGGCGTGAAGAACCTGGCGGCAGATCACCATTTCGTGGGAGGAGTGGAGACCGTCATGGCCTCCTGCGACATCCACATAGCACAGCTCCTGCACCCTCCGCCTCACCGTGCATGTTGTGCACCGCATGCTGCTTGAGGGGATCTGGCAGTGCGAGCGGTATGGCCTGGCAGCACGAGAAAAACTGCTGTGGCCTCTCTCCAAATGCCTGCAAGTGCACTCTGCCTGTCGCAGGAGCAGCAGAGGAAAAACAGCATGATTACCGGCCATCAGAGAAAATTTTGCGCACTGTTGGTCAGATTGCGGCGAGGCCACAGTGAAAAGAATGATGCTGCCCCCCCAAAGACCCATGTACCTGCGGCACCGGGAGCAGCTTCCCGCAGGACAAGGACAGTCTGCAATGAGCGAGAATGCATCGTGCGCCCTCTAGTGGCAGCTAGCCTCTACCGCACTCTGGGGAGAGTCATATGTCCCTAATGGTAAGCTGCCAGAACCACAAATATATGGAGATCCTCGTATCCCATGAGACCTCTGTTTGCACCCTCTACACTCTTGCCTGATGTGTGCCCGCTAAGGAAATCAAACTGAGGCCACCACCGCGGATACTCACCACTGACCTCATCAATTGACGCAGAAATAAAAGAGGGCAGAAGTTGAGAAGAGGCAGTGTACCACAGTGAACCACCTAGTGACAACAGGCCACTACAGCAAGGACCAAATCCCTGGTGCATCCAGCAGACAGGGAAGCAGTGACAATGCCCTGTCCCTCAGTACCAAAAGAAGCATATGCATAAAACATGCCCCCTAGTGGCTGCATGCCAGAGGAGAATACTGTTGGGTTGTTGGCACACAAGGGGGCAAGGACAGTTAGCTCAGCAAAATATCTAGTGAAAGGAGAATGCGCATAGCACACGCACCCCCTAGCAGCCGTCTACCGCCACCACAAGCAGGAAGACAGTGTCACACGCTCATAGTGGCTGCCTGTCCTTTAGGAAGGAGAAAGACTGTCACACCCCACCAAGAGCCCCAAGAAGCCCAAAGCAACACCAGCCCAGACTAGCGTCAAATAGACAAGAGCAGCAAAGCTCAAGGAGACAGTAAGCCCCACATGAAGTACGTGAAGAATGTGCACATAGCGTGCAACCCCCAGTGGCTGTCTGACACCACCGCAAGTGAGGAAACTGTGGCACACTCACCCTCAGTGGTGAGTGGGTACGCCAGGCGCCAGAAGAGGGGGACCATGAAGAAGTCAGAGGTGCGCAGTGAGCTACACTCGAAAACCTGACAGCACAGTACGGTGCCCAGGAGAGAGAGACCTTTCCACAGAAAAGAAGCAATGCTGAAGGTAGCAGGGAGAGCCTCTACATCTCCACTGCACCACGAAGCCCCGCAGTGGGCCTAAGACAACACAGAGTGTCATCCTTCACACTACCTCAAGGCGGAGTCGCCAGTGGCCCAAGACAGGCAAGAGGAGAGTCGCATACTCCCTGTGGCAAGCTGCCACCGCAACATGTGCTCCAAAGACACGCAACACGTGACCGGATGCCAAATCGCACCGCATGCAAGGAGCACATCACACAAAGTGATCAACCCCGCCAAGCATGCCTGAACAGCGGCGGGAGCAGGCGCCACGACGGCGCAGGCACAATGCCCTCGGGTGAAGAAGGTGACTGCCATCCTGGTAGAGGAGCACTGCGAAGACCCTTGAGGAAGGGATCGGACCGGTAAGAGGTCCGCGCACAGAAGAGTCACAATCCTGTCACCAGGAAGAACCAGATGACCACAGGTGCGCCAGAAAGACCGAGGGGAGAAGAACAAGGACTCGACCGCTACAAGAGAAGAGCGCACCCGGAGACACCAGACAGCCACAAAGGTGGACCGACGTCCCTGGAGGCAGCTCAATTGGAGAACCAAACATAAGCCGCAGCTAGCGTGAACCACGTTTCTCTCCAACTTTTATCATTGCGACAGTCCATTCACAAGCATCGGCAGTCTAAGTCGGACGGCATCCGTGCTCCCGTCCACAGATGCCAGAGGTTAGGCAAGACAAAGATACGTGGCTGCGAAGTCCCTCCAGACATCCTCTCTCCCAGCAAATCGTCACCACCTGTCATCCAGGTTCAATGGCAACCACTAGTATTAAATGGAGTATGCAGTTCCTGGAAAGAGGAGGTAGAATAATGAGAAGCCTAGGAAGGTAGTGCCCTGATCCTATGGGGGAGACAGGGTGTCTCCCAATCTGGGAAGTGGGGCCCTCACACACCCAGGCTGGGTGTCATGCTTCATCATAGGGCATGCTCATCGTCAGGTCGGCACTGCAATGCCTGATGGGCACCCTATGAGGGGCTCTTTATCGGAGATCTTTTGTCCCAAGCCGTTTGGTGCAGTGTGGGTAAGGGGCCTAGAGGTGTAGATATGTAAGTGCATATGTGCAGTGTAGGTGTGGGGGAGTTAAGATTAAAAAGGGTGGCCAGTGGTACTCCAGAGTAACAGTTTTAATCAGATGAGCCCACCCGTCCCTGTTAAAACCAGACAGTGAGAGCCACTTCAGGAATAATGTCCAATAGTGGCTATGAGGTCGACATGTTTCTTGCCTGTTGTGTCTGAATGATCACGTGGCAATTCTTCAGGACCAATTAAGAATGTTCTATCTACACTGTGGTTAGATCACTGGCAGTATCACATTGTTGATCCAACAAATTTTCTTTAACCTAACAGTGAGGTGCCTTAATTTTTGTAGACCAACCTGTTGCCCACATTCTGAATTTGCTGCTAATTGTTCTACTCTGACACCAGTAACGCTGACTTTCAGTGCACGAGGCACCTTTACACTTCGTTCTGTGCAGGAAGTGGGATTTTCACAGACTGGTGGTGCCGCGCTCTTATTGGTTCTTTTTCTCCAATCAGAGGCATACCTGGGAGGAGCCTGTTGTGCCCTCAGGTACTTTATGCACGCCGCAGCGCGGACGCGCCGCTGGCGTGCCGAAGGCGCTCCAAAGGCAAGCCCGTCTGCGCCCGTCCGCGCCTGGACGTTGCCAGGAGCCAGGGACTCTGTCCATTTGTCTCCCCACAGGATGCTCACGTGAGGAGCTGCTCTCGGTGCGTAGGGCAATGTCCATGTGTGGGACCCATAGTTGGCCTCCCTCTGAGGGTGCTTGGCAATGCTGTCACTGTAGTCTCCAGTCCCAACGTTGCCTAGGCGCTCTGACTGGCGAACTGCTAACCAATGTCAATGTTGGCAGCATTAATTGTCGTTCATTAGTTAAACATCACGCTGAAATTTTGGATTTATTGTCCGAACGCTCTCTAGACATTTTGTTTCTAACAGAAACATGGCTCTCTCAAGACTCTGTCACTATTCCTGCCTTGGCCCTGCTCCCGGGCTTCGCGATGAAGAATGTAAATAGAGAGATTGGCCGGGGTGGTGGCATTGCAGCAATCTATAAAGATTGCTACACTTGTATTTTCAACCAGGCACCCATTCAGGATTGCGAAAGCGCCATTTTTTAAATTAGCTTTATCGGACAATTTCAGGTTCTCTGGACTACTGATCTATCGCCCTCCAGGGCCGTCCAAACTTTTTAGAGAAGGGCTAATCAATGTGGTTAGTAGTTTAGCACTGAAATCAGCCAATTTTACTATCATTGGTGATTTGAATTTGCATCTGGAATCCGACAAGGATCCGGATATACATAATTTTCTTAACGATGTGGCTGCTTGTCAATTAAACCAACTGGTTTCTGGACCTACGCATAAGGCGGAACACCTGCTCGATCCAGTTCTTACCAACATTTTGCTTATGAAGGCCCCAACATCGTTACCGATGACATGGACCGACCACTACTTAAAATGTTTCTCATTGGATCACACTGGACCTAAATTTCAGGGTCGGCTTAAGGCTATATATAAGCGTCCCTGGCAGAAACTAGATCATTCTACCTTCTGAGACATCCTGGCCACTACTAAGCCCACCCTTTCATCAGATATCGAAATGGCTAGCATTAGCTTCGGAAAGTGGATTAATCAGGCAATAGATAAGTGCATTCCAGCTAAATGGATCCATCCCAAGAAAGCCCGGTCCCATGAGTGATTTGATGAGTCACTTGTCACGGCCAGAAAAAAATTGTAAAGCTCTTGGACGCTGTTGGAGACGCTCCTACAATCCTACAGCTAAATCTGAATATGTGGCCGCTAGGAAAATCTAGTATAAAGGACAGTGGTCCCTGAGTAAAGAAAAATACATTAAGCAATAAATATAGTCTCAATCAGTACTATATCTTGATGCATGTCCAGCCGGACAGAGGCAAGTTTAATATACACAATAGTTTGAATAAAAATTGAGGAAATGTGAGAAAAATAACAGTGGGATACAAGCCTGTATCCAAAATCTCACAGATCAAAACACACAAACAACATAGAAAAGCTCAGGCAATTTACATGTGTTTCACTGAATATACATGGATAATGAAACAATAATCATAAAAGGTCACCTTTACACATGTTATAAATTAACATTCAGTGTATAAGGTTGACAACTGTGTCGACGACGTTTCGATCCTTTACAGTGAGATATAGGATCATCTTCAGGACTATGAATTAAAGTGCCTGAGAGCATATGCCTGCAGTTGCACTTAAGGGTGGGAAGCTGGCATGTCCAGACTAGGGAGGAGGGGGGACAAAATGGACCCGGGTTAGAGCTACGTGCTCCACAATGGGATGGCAAAGCGGACAAGTCCTGCGCAGCAAGGAATCAGTAAATGGAATAGTGAGCCTAATTTGAGAGTCAAGTAGACTCTGTGCCAATTGGATGTTAGGCGATGGGCCTGGTGCGGTGCTAGTGGAACATGCAGGCAAACGACAAGGAAAATCTATCACAAACGGATTCGGAAAACTCATGCTGCATTCTTGCTAATAAGATTAACACGAGCAATAACCCCTCGAAAACTATTTTCTCCCTAGTAAAAGATATGATGAAATCACCGGTGACTGCTGATAGTTCCATCACCTCTAATGACCAGTGTGAGGTGTTGGCCACTTATTTTATCAATAAAGTGGTGGGCATTTATGATAGCTTCCACGTGAAGTGTGGTGCCACTGTTATGTTGAGGGATGACTTTACAGGAAATGGGCCCACTTTTTGTCCACCTTCCCTTCTATCACTACAGATGGCCTCAAGGCTCTTGTCACTAAGATGAAATCAGGGTCCCCCGATGACCCTCTCAAACCAGAATTGTTTGTTAAACATCAGGCCTGCCTCCTTCCCAGCTGTCTGGATCTTATTAATCTCTGTCTTTCCAACTCAGAGGTTCCACAAACTTGGAAAAATGCTAAAGTTATCCCCCTCCTGAAGAAGCCTTCATTAGATGCTTCCAGGCCGGAGAATTATCGCCCGATCTCCATATTGCCATTTTTAGCGAAAGTAACCGAATCCTATGTGAAAAGCATTTTGATGCAGTATTTGGAGTCTCACTCACTACTGGATCCGTCTCAAAACGGCTTCAGTCCCAAGCACAGCGACAGCCTTATTAGCTGTAACGGAGCAACTAAGAACCTCCATGGATGAAGGCAATATGACAGTGCTTATTCTGCTTGATCTCAGCGCTGCCTTTGACACAGTCTCACATAGTATCTTGATCAATCGGCTGCATGAGATCGGTGTCAAAGGTAGAGCTCTTGACTGGTTTGCTTCCTTCCTGCGTGACAGATCTTTCCAGGTCATCTCTCCTCCCTTCCACTCACAGACACCTCCTCTGTGTTGTGGTGTTCCCCAAGGGTCGGCGCTAAGTCTTCAACATCTACGTTCGTCCGCTGACCCTGTTGACCAAAACCCGTAATATATCTTTGGTATCATATGTGGATGATACGCAACAGGTCCTTTCTTGCACCAAGCACTCTAGCCAGGACGTGGCTAAATTCCAGGAGGATCTGTCATCCATAGCGGACTGGATGGAGGCGAATTACCTTCAGATAAATTAGTCTAAAACAGAGATCCTCTTATTAGGCAGAATTTCCCATCTCTGGGGCAACAATTGGTGGCCGCCGGAGCTGGGCTTTCTTCCCTTGCCTAAAGTCACAGTCAAAAACCACGGAATTCGGTTGGACAACGCCCTCTCATATGAGGATCACGCCAAATCTGTGGCAGAAACTTGTTTCGGCATTCTGCGTGGCCTCAAACCCATTTTGGGTCTGTTTGATGCTCACACTCGTCAGCTGGTAGTTCAAGCCACGATCCTGGCTAGGTTGGACTACTGCAACAGTCTTTTGATCGGCGCTAATAAATCTGTGACCAATAGGCTCCAGCGCACCATGAACGCTGCAGCACGTACCCTACTTGCATTTCCTAAGTATAGCTCGATTTCTGGTGCGCTGTGTCGACTCCATTGGTTGCCCGTTGAGCAAAGAATCCGGTTCAAAGCACTCTGTGTCACACATAAAATACTGGCGGGCTCTGGTCCGATGATTCCCAGTGACCTAGGTCACCATTATATTCCTACCCGTGCTCTGCGATCTGCGGATCTTCACTTGATGCGGGTGCCACGATTCCGTAGAGCCAGAGTCGGGGGCCGTTCATTTAAAGTTCTTGCACCGACTCTCTGGAACTCGCTGCCTCTCTCCATTAGGAACATCCCCAATCTTGTGGAATTTAGAAAGGCAGTAAAGACTTGGCTGTTTCAGTAGCAGTATCCTCACTTCCACCTTCTCTCTGACTTATAGTGCTGGGACGTCCCTTTGCTGGGACAGCCATGCGCTCTACAAATCGCATAACATAACATAGAAGAAGAAAAAGAAATGCGATATATAAATTCATTAGAATGGCATCAACAACTCTTATATCTTGTGGTAGCCTCCTCTTAACTCCGTGGTGATGTGCAAGAAACATACTAATGACTTGTTAAGTGAATAATGCGGCGCAGTGGCCCACGTGGAATAGAAACAACAATACTGATGCGGGCGGTGAGTACGAACCACCAAGGTCAATATCTTGCTCGTAACACTCAACCACTGTGGGCGAATTACTTGCTCCCTCAAGTCAATGGTGAAAGGATAACGCTAAATTATTGCGTCCTACAAAAGTAGTATAATGAAAGGAATAATAAAAAAAAAGAAGTTAAAATAATGTTAAAGGTTATCGTGCTGTTCATACTTCCGTTACGGAAGAGAGCGCGGCATCCCAGGCTCGTGTAGAGTCGAGCAGTCAATTCTGATAATTGTACTTACAGTTCAGCAGTTGCTGAGATGGCTGGCACCTACCCAGTCCTCCACCAAGTTGGGAGTGGGGGGTAGCTGGACCGGAGGTCTGTTTATACTGAGCCCTATCTGGCGCCCTGAGACCGGTGTCCGTCAGTAGACGGCTGAAACGATCTCGTGCACCACCACTGGGCATGGCGACAGTTGGCAATAGACCAGCGCCATGTTAGGTGAGTCAGGAATCTCACTAATCCTGATGGTCTGTGATGCAAGAGTCGTATTACTAGGTTGTGGCATGGGTGTAAAGCTAATACATCATATCTTGTGACTAAAGATCTTTCAACGACCTGGATTAATGTGCAGTGATGTCACGTTGGATGATAGTAAAGGTTCGATAATGGTAATGACCATCAGTTAGACCCGTTGGCCCACCTGGGTCTAAGTCGGTGATAGAGATGTAAGTGATGGATATCCTATGACCAGGTACTGTCAATTATGTACCGGCCCAGGGGATGTCTCATTCAATAACGTTACTGTGTACCATGTAATGGTGCGTGTGTTGGTCTATTGTTGATCCAACACTTCAAAAGTAAAAAAGCCGGGGACGTTTTTTAGGGATGACTTGGGTGCTGTTGGAAATGTCCCTTTTGCAGGGTTATCCCCAAACTTTTTGCTTCCTCCTCCTATTTTTTCCTGACCTGCTGTTGTTGGTTTTAGGACTCTGGGCACTTTACCACTGCTGATCAGTGCTAAAGTGCATATGCTCTCTGTGTAAATTGTGTTATGGATTGGTGTTTCCATGATTGGCACATTTGATTTACTTGTCAGTCCCCAGTAAAGTGCACTGAGTGTGCCAGGGCCTGTAAATCAAATGCTACTAGTGGGCCTGCAGCACTGATTGTGCCACCCACATAAGTAGCCCTGAAAAGGTAACTCAGACCTGCCACTGCAGAGTCTGCGCCCAGTTTGTAACTGCCATGTCGACTTGGCAAGTGCACCCACTTGCCAGGCCCTACCCTTCCCTTTTCTTACATGTAAGTCACCCCTAAGGTAGGCCCAAGGTACCCCTGTGGGCAGGGTGAAGTGTATGTGAAAGGTAGGACATGCCCTGATGTGTGTGGCATGTCCTGATAGTGAAATACTGCCAATTTCGGCTATCTGGCCCATAGGAAAGCATGGGAGTTAATTTATAACATCTTATAAATATAACTTCCCATTGGGACCAGATAGAAAAATAAAGTTTAGTATGCCTGAACTCAGATTCTAAAGATGCATCTTTTAGTAAAGGTGATTTTTAGGTCGAGCCTATAGCAGCGCATGCGCGCTGCTCTGGCGAGACTTATAGTAAGGGGCTTTCAAAAGCTCACCACACGCTTGTGCGTGTGTGGCCTATTGCTTGCGGTTACCCGCACGGGCGCCATATGTTTTGAATTATCGTGCCCAGACACGGGCGCGATAATTCAAAACACATGGCTCGTTGTGGCGCGCGCGTGCGCACCACTCGCGTGCTTTTTTTTTATTTCCTTCGAATTCGCTGCATTCCAGTATCGGGTTACGTCGCTTTCACTTTTGCGACCGCAGTAAAGTGTTCTAGTTCCTCGGTAAATACTCCGTTGATAAGAAAATGTCACCTTAAGTCATCGTCAAAACTTTTGGTATTAAAATGCATGACACTAATGAAAGATTTTAATGTCTGACTTTCTTCGCTTGTCTTGCTTTACAAGCCCTCCGTAGGAGCACTGGTGTTTGCACTCGCGCTGAGTGCCCTTTCTTTGAACAGACCTGTAAATAATGTTCTTATCCTGTTCAACTACCGGTTTTTGGCTGTTCCCAAACAGCAAAACATAAACAAATGGTCATTGTGTTTGTTCCTGTCCCATCCCCCAATCATTATCTTCCGGCCTGCTCCTCCTGTACCCTCATGATTGCAATGCCGTCCAAGCAACGGACGCATTGGAAGACCGGGATTCAACCAATGTTTTCTGTGTTAGTACTCTGTAAGACTCAGCTGTTTCAGCCGATGCTCTGAAATTAGTCTTCAAAAATCCAGTAAGCAAGAGACGAATGAATGGGCAAGATTCAGATGAGGTAAGTGTGATTGACTGAATATTGTGAAAGAAGCTTTTATTTTTTTTTAAAGTGCATAGACTAGAGTGTGACTTATAATCAATATTTGGCACTAGTCTTGCAGAAGCATATTTACTTCTTATATTAACCTTCAACCGGGAATATATGGCTTCTCAAGTGTATATATTCATTTGTTTTTAAATCACATACCATAAATTATTGAATTTCTCCTTAAACAGCTGGAAATATGCGTCCTCCGGGACGACTGTGATATTTACGCTCCGTGGGTCTGCTTTATCCAATCATCAGTCTACCCAGTTATCTGATAGGTTGGACAATGTTTCTAGACAGGCAATGCAGCGACAGGCATAGCAGCAGCTGGTGCAAATTGCTGCAGCTTGTTGCTCAGCGGAGGTTGGGATGATGCTGATCTCGGGCTTCAGGGCTCGGCATCAGGTGAACTTTGTAACTGGAATAGCGGGGTGGAGGTGTTACTGTACATTCGTGGTGACCTGGTTCTGATGTGAGCACACTGTAAAAACTCCTTAGAAGGGTAACCTTTGAATTACTAGCGCCATGGCTGCCAAATTGAATCCCGCTATTTATATTGCGCTAGCTACTACACCTAAGTCGGGCACTGAAAATCTTGCCTGCTGTACTATGTAGGGTGCATGATTGGAGCAGTGATTTAAGTGCATATATGGGAATGCTGCTACTCACTATACAGTGTACTTCTCTGCTTAGAAAGTGCTGGTACTTTAAACATATTGCAGCATACCTCAAAGGCCTGCTTCTCTTCCATTCAGATTAAGGAAGTGGAGGAAATCCCCTGACAGTGTCTGTCTACTTAAAGCACTGGTTTGGAATTTGTAAGAACCACACACATACGTGTTGTGGCAAGTTCCTTTATTGGCATGATCTTTATCTCTTACATAGAACACAACAGAAGTATTTGTTTTTAATCTTGTGTGAGGAGTGTTTCTATGATATGTTTGTCAGATATAACGCAAGTACAATAAGTAAGTGCTTCAAGTCAACCACTAATATTGGAATCTTCTTCATTTTCTCAAAGAACTCTAAACGAAGTTTGAATTTTCCAATGATGAAAGTCATGAGGTGTGGGTGGGCGCATACAAAACGGGTTCCTGATCAAAAGTAACCCTTTAGCACTCTTCTTTTGTAACATGTACAGCACCTTCCTCAGGTGTTTCTGCTCTCCATTTCTTGAAATTATTGTTAATTCACTTCTTGTTGCGTTCCCCTTCCTATGCCAAAAAATACCTGATGTCAGGCCACCCATCCAGAGTAGGGTTGCCACCTTTCCTATAGAAAAATATCTGCCTTTTTGTTTTTGTTTTAAGAGTATGCAAATGTCCAGACTTCATACTAAATTGGACCATCAGCATTTTTGTATGTATTCATTTACAACAGCTGGTTGATTAAGCGAGCAAGAGTACAGTGCTCCATATATATCTAGTATATATAAAAAACAAGGGTAACCCCGTAGTAAGACCAGGGGTGGTAATTATGGTTAAGGAGAACAGTGGTCTCAGGGAGGCTTCAAGGGTCCTCGTGTAGCCTGGGCTACTATTAATGAATGCAGTGTTAATCTAAACAAATACTTTCAAAAGTAGTCCGAGCAGGACTCATTAAGCAATATATGCCAGGACACAGGGTGCAGAATGACATCACATTTATTAACACCATAAATGGAGTATCATTCAATATTCAACGTTAATAGTTCTGGTGCTCACACGAAAAAGTGCAAGTGCGTGAAGTGAAAGTGCTTAGTGACATTTAAAAACATTACATCGCATTGACAACAAGCTAAAAACTCCAATCTATTCAATTACAATGAAGGAGTTTTGGTTGTAAGGTCTTAATTAAATAAATAAAATATGCAGGTTTGCCAGTGCCAACTGTTTAATCCCTGACGGCACAGCACCCAGGATAATGTGTAGCATGGCTAAACATATGCAAGTTTGCCAGTGCCAACTGTTTAATCCCTGACGGCACAGCACCCAGGATAATGTGTAGCATGGCTAAACACTTATAAGGTCCAAAAGGCGAGACCTATTGGCTATGCCAATGCTTGTTACATTCTGTGTTTGAAAATACCACTTTTAGAAAGTAGGTATTTTCTTGCTTAGCCATCCTGTGTGCCTCTGCTAGGATGTGTTTTGACTGTCTGGCTTTGGAGTGAGAGGGGTTGGGGAGGTGCATTCTCTCAGACGGCCACCGGGGGTTTGATGTGTGTCCTGCCTTTCCTGAATGAGTCAGGGCTGGGCTGAATAGACCTGGGCTGCATTCAGAGTAGTGGGAGGAGTTTTCACTAGCACCTGAATAGGCCTGGTCTGCATTTAGAGTGGTGGGAGGAGATTTCCCTTGCACCTGAATAGGCCCTGTCTGCCTCTGACAATGCTGTCTCCACCTCCTGCCAGGAACCTGCACCAGAGAGGACAGAACTGGTTCTGGCTGGGCACAGACACTCTCTGCTGAGAGGACAAAGGATTTTGGGCTATAAAAAGTGGGCCCCAAACTTTAGAACTCTTTTGGACCAAGAAGACTGCCAAGAAGAAGAGCTGGAGAAGCTGTGAGGAGGAACTACCACTTTGCTTAGTGCTTTGCTGTGTTGGCCTGCAGTGGCTGCTTTTGTCTTGGGCAGTGAAAGGACTGGACTGAACTTTCTGCAACTTCTTTCTTTGAGTATCCCCAAGGGCTTGAGGTAGAGCTTTCCCCCTGTTCAAGAAGTCTCAGGAACAGCAAAGACTTCAAGTTCTTCTGCCATCAGCACTGGGGACTGTGTGTTTTGTGCTGCAACAGAAGAAAATGCAACCCGACGCCGTCTACGACACCGCTGCCGACTCTGTGTCCTGAAGGCACTGCAGACCTCACCGCCGCAACGCCGCACCGCATCCCTGGTCTCATCGACCATGCCTGCTGATGCCGCCACAGAGCCTCTGCTTGCACCGCGACCTGTGGGCACAGCACCGCCTCGCTTCACGATGCCACCTTGGTATCCCAGACAACGCCGCTCCACACCAAAATCGACGCCGCTGCTTGCACCGTGGTTCGAGGGCTTCGCTCGTAAAGTTACACGACGCACCGCCCTCATCCCGCACCGCAGCCTTGGCCTACCGACGCCCGCGCCATTGACTCCAGTTCGTCAGCCGACGACAGTGCTTCAGCAACGATGATGCCGCTGCTTGCACTGTGACCTGCCAGCACCGCGACGAGCACCGCGACGAGCACCGCATGACTTTGCACCGCGACCCTGGTCTCACTGACGACGCCATCTGACGCCGCCACCGAGCCGCTGCCCGCAACGCAACCTGAGGGCATCGCACGCCGCACCGCTGCACTTCGCACCGCAGCACCTGACGCCTACTGACGCCAGCGCTTCTGATTTCAACCGCGAGGAGTTCGATCTGCAACACATGTGACTTCGAGGGCCCGACGACTCCTGCACCGACCTCCGGAACCGATGCCTGCGGACGCCGTGCTTTCGGAAGCTCAACGAGCGGTCGCCGACGCCCTGGAGGTACTGTTTTGCGGGTCTTCCCGACACCGTAGCTGGCCCGCGACGCCGCGTGTGTCACATGTGTCACCACATTCACTCCTAACTCAAACAGGATCAAAAAGATTATAATGAGACACTGGGGTATCCTTCAAGCAGATGAACTCACCATTCAAAAACCACGATTTGCATTCAAACGGACAAGGAACCTTAAAGATCTCGTCGTCCATACCAGACCACAACCGACTACCCCTACAGTCCAACACCCTCTCGGGAACCTCCCCCCAGTCATGGGCCATTTCCCCTGTGGATCATGCACTGTGTGCAACCTGACTGAGCACACAAAAGAACTACCATTAACCTCCACATTCAGATGGATACAAAAAAGACATACAAATTGCAACACAAGCAACTGTATTTACATCTTGACATACCCGTGCAAGCTTCGATACATAGGGATAACTACTAGGATGGCTAAGACGAGAATTATGGAACATCGCAGTAACATATGTTGCCATAAACACTACACGAAACTCTACTTACATTTTGACGAAATGGGTCACACACCAGACACCCTCAAATGGACGATTCTGGAGGCACACCCACATTTATGCAAACAAGCCTTATTCAGAATGGAACAATGCTGGATTTTCAGACTGTCATCAGACACCAGTGGACTGAATGAAAATATCCCTTGGACCGAAGTAAATAGATAATGAGACCAGGGTACACATTATAGTGGCCTAACTTCATTAGTTTCGTGAAACCCCTTGCACAGCTCTGCCTTCACCGGCCGCAATCTGTCTTTTCTAGGGGGATACACACAGACTCTTAGGACATTAACATCGTCTTCACTGCACGGGGACTACCGTGAGTGGTACTACCATTAATAACCACGACCAGGTGCCTCCTCTACTGAGCACCCAATTCATCCCTAAAAAACATTCCAGGATCAGCAATAGACCAACACATGCACCATTACATGGTACACAGCAACGTTATTGAATGAGACACCCCCAGGGCCGGTACATAATTGACACTACCTGGTCATAGGATATCCATCACTTACATCTCTATCACTGACTTAGACCCAGGCGGGCCAACGGGTCTAACTGATGGTCATTACCATTATCGAACCTTTACTATCGTCAAACGTGACATCACTGCACATTAATCCAGGTTGTTGAAAGATCTTTAGTCACAAGATATGATGTATTAGCTTTACACCCATGCCACAACCTATTAATACGAATCTTGCATCGCAGACCATCAGGATTAGTGAGCTTCCTGACTCATCTAACATGGCGCCAGTCTTTTGACAACTGTTGCCATGCCCAGTGGTGGTGCACGAGATCGTTTCAGACGTCTACTGACGCACACCGGTCTCAGCACGCCAGATCGGGCTCAGTATACACAGAGCTCTGGTCCAGCTACCCCCACTCCTGACTTGGTGGAGGACGGGGTAGGTGCCGGCCGTCTCAGCAGCTGCTGAACTGTAAGTACAATTATCAGAATTGACTGTTTGACTCTACACGAGCCTAGGATGTTGCGCTCTCTTCCGTAACGGAAGTACGAACAGCGCGATAACCTTTAACATTATTTTAACTTTTTGTTTTTATCATTCCATTCATTATACTACTTTTGTAGGACGCAATAATTTAGAGTTATCCTTCTACCATTGACTCGAGGGAGCAAGTCATTCTCCCACAGTGGGTGAGTGTTACGAGCAAGATATTGACCTTGGTGGTTCGTACTCACAACCCGAATCAGTATTGTTGTTTCTATTTGAAGTGTGCCACTGCGCCGCATTATTCACTTAACAACAAGTCACTGGTATGTTTCTTGCACATCACCACGGAGTTAAGAGGAGTCTACCATGAGATATAAGAGTTGTCAATGCCATTCTAATGAATTTATATATTGCATTTCTTTTTCGTCTTCTAGGTTGGTCTACAAAAATTAAGGTATCTTACTGCTAGGTTAAAAAAAAATGTTGGATCAACAATGTGATACTACCAGTGATCTAACCACAGTGTAGATAGAACATTCTTAATTGGTCCTGAAGAATTGCCATGTGATCATTCAGACACAACAGGCAAGAAACATGTCGACCTCATAGCCACTATTGGACATTATTCCTGAAGTGGCTCTCACTATCTGGTTTTAACAGAGTCCGGTGGGCTCATCTGATTAAAACTGTTACTCTGGAGTACCACTGGCCACCCTTTTTAATCTTAACCCCCCCACACCTACACTGCACATCTGCACTCACATATCTTCACCTCTAGGCCCCTTACTCACACTGTACCAAACGGCTTGGGATAAAAGATCTCCGATAAAGAGCCCCTCATAGGGTGCCCGTCAGGCATTGCAGCGCCGGCCTGACGAGGATGCCCTATGATGAAGCATGACACACAGCCTGGGTGTGTGGGGGCCCCACTTCCCAAATTGGGAGACACCCTGTCTCCACCATAGGATCAGGGCACTACCTTCCAGGCCTTCTCATTATACTACCTCCTCTTTCCAGGAACTGCATACTCCATTTAATACTATTGTCTCGCCGGGGGCACGTATGCTGGACCTCCAAAAACGTCCTCAGTTCCTCCCCCTTTGTTGATATATATCAATGGCAACCACAATATCACTGCCATGTGCATCACCCCATCCAACCAAGGAGCGACACCATCACCGGGATAGAGTCTTGCACCTGCAGAAGAACAAAGAGACCGATTCACACCCATCGAAATGAGAGACCAAGTGTCCAAGGGCTATCTGACAGTCCATGTGCCCATGTGTCCTGTTGGCAAGTCCACCAACCATTAAGTCACACACCCGGGCAGCTGCTCAAACGACGTCGTCGGATCCTGTCAGTGTTCCTACATTGGTCCCCCAGGCGGCCCACAAGCAGCCCTGCACAAGGGCCTCAAGAACATTCCTGCACCTAGGGATCCTCGCACGCGAGATGGTAGAGAAGCGGCTCCAGCAGCAAGGTACCGGGAGGCACCGCGGCTTTAGAGGATAACGTCCTGAACATCATCGACGTCATTCCAGCCCGGGCAGATTGGTCATCGAAGTGCCCAGACACCTCAAGCGAAGACTCTGCAGGCAGGTCTACACCGACGCTCCTGATGCACCATAGTTTAGGTGACAGACACTAACAGCATCACCGCCAGAGCACGCTAGCTCATCCATCAGTGTGTGAGAGGACATTCATCTGACGGAGAGGCTGCCAAGGAATCCGGGCTCCATCGATGCATCGTTCGAGCCCAGTAGACTCTGGTTAAATTATGGATGTGTGCCGAGATGCTTGGGTGCTCCCAACTGCATCTGACCACTATTGTCCTGCGGACTGCCTCTCTGGACCAAGAGACTGTGTGGCGTCCTATCTGAATAGTTTGTTTCCAGAAGTTGGACTTTGTTTTATTTCAAACAAAGTTTGGGAGGAATGTAGTGTCGTGCTGTAAACATTCTAGTGTCTCAGCAGACATTTAGTTAGTCAGCCACTTCCTCGTGGGAGTGGAAACACATGCATAGCTGCCAAGGTTTCAGATTGCTTATGTGTGACATTTTCATAGTTTCAGTGTACTTATGAGTGACATTCACGACTAAATGTGTGACACTTAGAGTGGCACTTTCTCACGACCAAAATCATGCACTGAAGTACATGGAAACACAAATATCAGAAATTACAGCCATTTGAGCAAAGAGGAACTCTAACTCTGCAGCAGGCGCTTTTAAACCTATTATTTCTAAATAATAAGCACCCTCCACCCTAACCTCAGCGCCACAAGTAACAAAGGGATCTCTGTGACAAAAGCAGCAACCCACTGAGCTATCCACATAATAACCAGTGAAACCAGTCAAGGCCATGGAAATGGAAAACCTTGCATGAGCAATTCCTCAACGTGTCCCAGATGGCAAATCATGAAGATATAATGAAGGCAAACATGTGCCCCAACATTTGCTGTACCTGAAATAGCCTTCTCGTAAAATGCCCTTAGGTTACATAACTTAATCAACAGAAAAACCCAGAAGTTCGTCGCACACTGAAAAAACTAAAGGGTCCGTTCTGCTAACATTATGATCAGTGCAAACTTGTGTCTACTATGGTGAAGGCTTACAATAGCTACACTACGTGATTGCACACGAGGAGGAGGAACGTGTAGTTGTTGCTGTTGCGGGAGCGGGAGCGAAAGCGGGAGCCTTACAGAGTTAATCCGAACTGGCAAGCTGGTTGCAGGGAGGGGGGAGAGCAGTGAAACCAGCTCTCGCTATGACCCCTGCCCGTCTCTGCCAGGCCTCCGTGGGAATTGTCCAGAGTAGCTTATTCTTTCCTCGCTTGAACAGCTGTCTACTCCGACTGTGAACGTAGCATACTATGACTACACATGAAGCTGGCAGGAAGTATTTAAATTCCTCTGTTTTGACATTTAGCAAAAAAAACGGCCGACATGTGGTGCAGCACTACTCATTTGATGTTCAGTTATCACAAATGAAAGTAAATGCAAAAGTTGATTTTTTTTATCACTCACGTTCCCTAATTGAGATGCGAGTCGCCCAGGCTGTTCAGTGAGTCCCGAGCGGGACTGTCCAGTGACAGTCTGTCCTGGCGGCTGGGGCAACGCGGGTCACTGACTCCTTCCTCTGTGTCCCTCGGCTGCGGCAAGACTTGAATTTGGCAGGGTGCAGCAGCTGACAGCACACTGCGGCCAGGCTCGGGCAGGTGCGAGCTGCAGCAGGAAGCTGCGAGAGCCATGAATGGTTTGCGGGCGGCGCGGCAAATTCAGCAACCAGCCGGCGTCTCCCTCCCTCAACAAACTGAACTCCCCGCTCAGACAGACAGGATGTGACGACGGTCCACCGCGGCGCCGGCACGTACTAGCACACAACCTGACGGGGCTCAGTGACGTCAGGCTGACAGCCAGAGCCGCACCGCGGGGAAATCGCAATAATGTAAATGAAACATTGTATCAGTGTGTCACCGCGCGGCGCCGCAGGAATTAATATGCAGCAGCCTGGCTGGGCAGATTTGTTACATTGTAGCACTCTCAGCCACTCCAGAGCTGAGAGCAGACAATCTTTAACTATTTATGAACTTACTGAGCCCAGCAAGCAGCTGCTGGCAGCACGTCTCGGAGCAGCAGAGCCGGCGCACAGGTGCACAGGCGCCGTCGGTGGCGCGCACTGGCGAGTGGCATTAAATGCGTGACAATGCATTTCAGTGCGGTGATGCGGAACACCACACTGAAATACGTGAGTGTCACACCTGATGCGTGATACTTGGCAGGCATGCACATGCACCCCACACCCACCCATCACAGGCGTCCCGAGTGACGTGACCCTGCTAATAAAAGGGCCCAGGTGCGCGTGCTCGAGGCCAGTTAACTAACCAGATACCTAGGGGCCGATTCCGATTCAGGCCGGAAATCTCTCCGACCGAGCCGGACCCGGAGAGATTTCCGACCGAATCGGACTCTGGCAGTCCACCGAACGAGTACGATGCGCACGCATGCCATCGGACTCGAGTCGGTCGGACTCCCATTGAAGTCAATGGGAGCCTGTCGTACAATGCGTACGCGGGCTCCCATTGACTCAATGGGTGCGAGGCGGACAAGGGCGCCCCCTACAGCGTGTACGCATCCATGCGCATCGCGGCGTACATGCACAGGTAGGGGGGACCCATGGGTCCCCCCTGTGTGCGACTCGCGCGCCTACGCGTACAGGGGGGTCCGACGCGGACCCCCAAAGTCCGGCTCCGACAGCTTTTTCGAGCCGGACGGCGTGAGTCGGTCGGACTGCTCGCGGCGCGCATCGTACTTACCCAGCCGGGATACGTCTCCATAGCGCGGTGCGAGTCGTGTCCATGCGAGTCGGTCAGAGCGTGTTGAAGCCGCGTTCGAGTCGGTCGGAGATTTCGCGGGTGCCTGCATCGTACTCGCTCGGCCGGACCCGCGTACGATTCGGTCGGGAAACAGGGCTCCGAATCGGATCCGGTAAATCCAAATCCGATTCGGAGCACTACCGGCCGAGATCGGAATCGGCCCCCTAGTGTCTGTGTCGTGATTTCAGCAGCATGTGGGCCTAGGGGCCCACAACACTACAGCGACAACTATCATTCCACAAGTTAGGCGTCAGGTGATTCTGTACATTTTGTGGTAAAAATTGATCCACACGTGCTTTTGTTTTATGAATAGCAACAAGCACATTTTTAAATCCAATACAATTATGGTGGAATGCAAACAGTGGCGTTTAACAATTGTATATGCAGATGAATCGCACTTAATTCTTGTCTGCACATCCAAAAATACACGCATATGCATGGCACTGTCCCCACGATCTGTCCTTAAAAATGTGAAATGTCAAACAGGATTTTGTAAATGTTACTTTCCAGGAATAACCAGCAAGGACAACCTTTCTCCTTTTAGCGTTTACTAATGTATCATTTATTCCCGTGTGAGTTTGCTACGCGAGAAAAACTATCCAAGGATTGTTTTAAATGTAAGCAGGGCACAAGTCCTAAAAAAAGAAGTGGGGGGACTAACCTAGTTAATCAGTATGCAAGTGGCATCGCAGCGCGTGCCATCGCAGCGTGTGACATCACGGCGCGTGACATCACGGCGCGTGACATCACGGCGCGTGACATCACAAGAAGTGATATCAGATCTTAAGCCCTCACATATATGCTTAGCAGGTCTATCATGAGTACATTTGAGCACATTTCGAGTATACTTGCAAACCCTCCTGATTTAGGCAGAAGATTCACACTTTTGTACGCTACATATAAAACAATGTTACCTTTTGTCAGCGTTCAGCTTTCTATAGCCATTGTGCTTTAAAAGAAATAGTGATATTTAAATTATTACAACGCCTCCTCGAGGGTAATAAGCGTATATAAATGCAATTTGTTTAGTGCAAATACTGGGAAAGATCAACACATCTACGACGTTCTTACAGTGCATGCATATCTCCTAAACAGAGCCTGAACAAAGTTAAAAGCTGCCTCTCTTCAGTATGTGCGAAGTGCTAACAAGGTGCGAGGCTTTGTTTCCCCTCTGCTGCATTTGCATCAGGTGTAATGCTCCTGACTGCTGCCAGACAGGAAACTCCAACAAAAGGAGGCTTGATGACCCCTGAGACTCGGCCTTTGTTATGGCCGAGTATCCCAGCAGGAGTCAGAAATAAGAGAGCCCCGTCCCCGCCTGCACGTTGTTGTGATCGAAAGCAGACAACAACGTGCAGGCGCTGCTGAATGTGTCCCGGTGTTTGGGAATGACACCGGGACGAATTCAGCATCTTTTTTAGTGGGGCCCAACTTCTTGGCAGGGTGGACGGCATCCACCCTGTGAAAGAAGTGGGGGGACGCCGTCCACCCGCGTGGACCCCCCGACTCGTGCCCTGAATGTAACAAACTGCACTTCTTTGCTGAATGCAGTCCCCGGATTACAGTTGAAACACAGCTATGAGCACAGAGGAAGGAGCTCTCTTTCAAAGTAGTGTTTACGTGAAGCATTTATGGAACGCGTCACGTGACAAGGTCTGAGGCAGTGCTAAATGAAAAGAAAAAAAAAAAAAGCTAGTCAGAGCTGCTTCTTCCTGTTTGTGGTTGTTGGTGCTGCAGAAGCTCTAAAAGCAGCCACAGAGCAAAGCTGTAATAAAGAGTTGTTAAAGCTGTTCAACATGGAATTCGTGAGTACTCAATTTAAAAGAAAAAGAGCCAGTCTGTTTCACGCGCCCCTGCCTAGTAGCCACGGTGTGGGTTGAGAGAGAGCTGGGGGCTGGGAGGTAGTGAGGGGAGGGGTGGGAAGGGTCTGTCGCTGGATACGTAACGGGATTTGACAGGCTTGCGTGTTGCCCTTAGTTTCTCCTCTGCCATCGGCGGGTGTTTTGGGGGCCAGGTGGAGTGTTCATTGTAGCAGGGTTCTGATTTTCTGTCTGTCATAGTCGCTGTCAGTCTTGCATGCTGCTGCCTTTTCTTGGGCACACTCGGATAATATAATCAACACGTATGTGGAGGGCGATTGCTTGTCTATCCATTTAAAGTGTGGCTTCGGTCAAGGGGCTGAAGCGCCCAGGCAGGTGAAATGATCCGCGTTAGGAGGGAGGGGTCTGAGAAAACACCTGACGCTCTTCCTTTTGTAGATAACTATACTACAGACCACACCAGTCTTGCGTTACTGAATGGCCATGAATTTTACTTTCCTCATCAGAATAGGGAACTACTTTCATTCATTGCTGCAAGGGCATCGCCTACATGAGTCTAAACGTTCCCCTTTTTTCCCATAAAGTTATATCACAGTGGGCAGTGCGCTAAATTGATTTCACACTAACCGGGTTTCTTGTCAGTTTGTTTTCTTCACTTTTTGACAACTGTTTAGATGTTTAGATAGCAGCTGCTAAAAAGTAGCGACTGTGGTATTCAAAGCCTGTCCTTGCTTCTTGGGTTTTATAGAACTCCTTCGTTGTCCGCTCTCCTCATACATTGTCTCAGTAACAAGTTGCAGACACAGTAAACGGAGCATGCTGTTGTGATCATTAGTAACATAATATTTATATTTGTAATGGGTGTGTTGTGCTTGCAGTTCCGCAAGGACAAATTAACTGCGGGATGCACACGTGACTTCTGGTGTATTTTTGGTAAAGCAAACGGAATAATGTTTTCTTTGATAGATGCATTATGTTGACAAATAGAAGTTTGAGGCGTGTCCGCTTGTTGCTTAAGCTGCAAACACAATGGAAGCCGCCGGGTTTGGCGTGCTATTTTGGAAATTCCAAATGGGCTGCCTTGTATTGCTCAACACTTTAAAGGGCACATTTGTTTGAGCTGTAAAGCTACTGAGTGCAAACCCACTGGTGTAAAACAGGATGGGAAACTTGTTTGTACTGTGCAAGTGAATAGAGGTTCGCTGCTGATAATTTGACCTCGACCAGAGACATCTTGTCAGTCCGCTGTACAGAAGCACTTAACATAAAGAAAATGATGTTAAAAACAGGCTGACGTAGAGTGGTGTCACCTCATCCTTGTGATTCCATTTGAGACCTTTTGGAGATGAAAATGTAACTTTTTTTTTCTGTTCATTAATTTTTCGAAGCTTTTATGGATTTTCAACGTGATTGGTTTGGGTACTTAATTTGTTTCTGCCTATGTCGTTTGTTGCTGCCTATGTTGGGATTTTTTTTTTCGCTGCTGAGATGCGATTTTTTTAGGCTACTAACCAGGGCACGAGTCGGGGGTCCACGCGGGTGGACGGCGTCCCCCCACTTCTTTCACAGGGTGGACGCCGTCCACCCTGCCAAGAAGTTGGGCCCCACTAAAAAGATGCTGAATTCGTCCCGGTGTCATTTCCAAACACCGGGACACATTCAGCAGCGCCTGCACGTTGTTGTCTGCTTTCGATCACAACAACGTGCAGGCGGGGACGGGGCTCTCTTATTTCTGACTCCTGCTGGGATACTCGGCCATAACAAAGGCCGAGTCTCAGGGGTCATCAAGCCTCCTTTTGTTGGAGTTTCCTGGCTGGCAGCAGTCAGGAGCCTCACACCTGATGCAAATGCAGCAGAGGGGAAACAAAGGCTCACACCTTGTTAGCACTTCACACATACTTAGGAGAGGCAGCTTTTCACTTTGTTCAGGCTCTGTTTAGGAGATATGCATGCACTGTTAGAAGTCAGATGTGTTGATCTTTCCCAGTATTTGCACAAAATAAATTGCATTTATATACGCTTATTACCCTCGAGGAGGCGTTGTAATAATTTAAATATCACTATTTCTTTTAAAGCACTATGGCTATAGAAAGCTGAACGCTGACAAAAGGTAACATTGCTTTATATGTAGCGTACAAAAGTGTGAATCTTCTGCCTAAATCAGGAGGGTTTGCAAGTATACTCGAAATGTGCTCAAATGTACTCATGATAGACCTGCTAAGCATATATGTGAGGGCTTAAGATCTGATATCACTTCTTGTGATGTCACGCGCCGTGATGTCACGCGCCGCGATGCCACGCGCTGTGATGCCACGCGCTGTGATGCCACTTGCATACTGATTAACTAGGTTAGTCCCCCCACTTCTTTTTTTAGGACTTGTGCCCTGCTACTAACAAATGATTTCTAAATCACCTGAAGCAGCTGGGAAGGGAATTGACCCTTAAAGAAAGGTGAAAAGCAACCTCTTAGCATTTTACGCTGGCCTCCCCAGTCTGATTTTATGCAGGTATCATGTAAGACATTAACATTAATAGTCCTTCACTACCAGAAAGGATGTTGAAGGTATGAACCCCCCTTCAACCTTTTAACCAGATGTGATTTCTTACAACTGGCATGTGTGAGTAGTGCAGGCATCCTGCCCTTAACGTCTTACCTCCCTTTTTAAATGTATGTAAGTATCGAAGTGATGGCTGTACTGCTCTCCACCATGCACACTTCTGTACTAAGTTCACAGGGATAACATTAAAGGACAAGTAAGTGACCCACATTGCACTATGGGTCCAGAAGGGAAAGTATAAGGGAATTTATATTAACCTTGTTTTCAATTTTAAAACAAATGGATTTCAACTTCCTCTCTTGACCTGAGATATACAAGTTGATAGGTGTGGAATGCTGGTTGTCGTCCTCCTATATATTTACCAAAAGGGATGCGCCTTGTGGACAAAAGTCAATATATTTTTCTGCTTGTATCACTCAGAATAAGTAAGCTGCCCCTTCAGGCATCCATACCTACATCCAGGACAGTTTTCAGAGTTGAATTCTGTATTATCAGGGATCTGTTTATCCCTAGTCAGATTGGAATGTTGCTGTCCTTGGAGGGAAGTAGTTAACACGTGTCATTGTGTCTTTTAGCATTACTGCTGCAAAGGGACCTCACCTGGAGCGAGTCAGTGGCCACAGGGTTCCTGGAAATGCTAGTAGTAAAGTCCTAGTGAGGCAAAAAGCCACACTGGGGGGGAAATATCACTGCTGTACGGATTTTAAGCTTGCTATTATGTTTATTCCTTGTCTAAGCTACTGCATTGTAAAATTCCTTTGGTTGGGGTCGTTAATTATATCGCCATCAAAATTTTACTCGTGTGATCGTGTTAAGTACGGAATACCTTGGTACATAAAGTGGCTCACAGAAGGCCTGCCTATGTCACACAGTCGGCAAACTTGGAAATGGGTCACAAGATCCTGGAAACTTGGCCTAAACAGAAGTAACACTGAAGCTAGATTGTGTAAGAGTTTGTCTTACTTCACAGAGAGGGCGGATGATTGCTGCCTTAAATGTAATAATAAACATACCAACATTTTTCTCTTCAATACTCGAATCTTCTAAAATCTAAAAACTGACAACATTCACGTGCAGAAGTGCACTACTACCACTGATTCCATGTAAAGCGTTAAAGTAATTGTATAGGACACACTAGATCTACACTTGAACACGTAGATACCGGCACACTCAGTGTTTCACTTGCTTAATCTTTGCGCCAGAAGTTACAACCACTGCTTCCGCCATATCGCTGGCACCATTGTCCAGGCTGGACTACTTCCCTCGTTAACTTTCGGGAAATGCATTGTTAGTGAACAGCCACTATAAAGATTGCACAAACACACTGAAGAATACTGCAGCAAAACTGCTTAGCGTAGACAGGAAATGGGATCCAAACTTGGTGACCTACCCGAGTAGCAAGAGGGTGACCTCATTTCCTTTCTGGCTCTTTGAAGCGCATGCACTGTGAAAAAGGAACATGTGCATACATTAAAATCAAGCCACCGAATACTGTTCCATTATCAAAGGAGAACCGGTTGGTGATATTAAACAACCCTCTTGGGTCTGTCCACTAGAATAGTGGAGAAAGCGTTGCGCAGTTATCCATTGAAGGGCGCACATCAAGGGACAACATCCCTCCACTATCTTTTGGAGAGGAGATGATATCGGGTTCACCCAGAGGGAGATAGCAAGAGTGTTCCTTTGTTGCAATTCCTGCAGTGGTTACCTTGTGCTCCACCACCTTATCTGTTGGATATGAGCATACATCCTATTGTGGGCTTCAGCGGTGCCTATAACCACACAGTCCTTCTAACTGCTTACAGATGGAATTTTCCATCATCTACCTGTTGATCACTGCAGGAAGACATTACCTCCTCGTAAGTCTTCCTCACCACATGATCAACGAAGTGAGCTTCAGCTCCACACCAGAACCCTCCAAAGCAAAAGTTAGCCTTCCATGCCTCCCATCCCTTCCCAACATGGCTGACCCATATCACCCTTGACCTCTATAAGAGGAGGGGCAGCCCAACCCCCAGCCTGTTTTTTTGGTTCTGTGCTGACTCTCCAGATGCGCTGTCGGGTAAGACCATCAGGGGGGGTTGCCGCGTTCGCTCCCTTTGGTTGCTGACCCAGGAGCTGATGTCCTGGGCAGAGTCTACGGTCCTGTCCCTCAAGGCTGTGTATCTCCCGGGGAGGGAGAATGTGGTGGCGGATCATCTAAGCAGGGTGTTTCCTCCTCTGTCTGCCATCTCCCTGATGTCCTCGGTGTTCCGGCGCCTGCTGGTTCTGTTTGGCCTTCCGTGGATGGACTTGTTCGCGGACGAGGTCAATGCTCTCCTGCCCTGCTTCTGCGTGCTCCATCCGTGCCCGGGGTTCTGGAGGGTGGGTGCGTTGTTATTCCCTTGGCCACAGGGTCTCCTGTATGCCTTTCCCCCGTTTCCCTTGCTCCCGTGTGTTTTGTGCAAGATCCGGCTGGAGAATCCGTTCGTTCTGTTGGTGGTTCCCGGTTGGGTTCGCTGCCCCTGGTTTCCTCTCCTGTGCGAGTTGGCTGTTCGGGAGTGCTGGCCGATTCCAGATCTACCTTATCCCTTGCGGGGCCCTCCTCTCCCGGTGGAAATGTTGTGCTGGCTCCATCTACAGGCCTGGCTCTTGAGAGGGTGACCTTGTTAGCCCAGGGGTGTTCCATGGGGGTGGTTGACTTACTGCAAGGGTCTCGCAGGTCCTCCACTTTACTGTCTTATTCCGCCATTGGTCTTCATTTACTCGTTGGTGCGGGCTGCAGGGGGCCGATCCTGTCTCGGTGGACCCCTTGAGGGTCCTTGATTTCCTTGCGGAGGGTTTTTCCCTGGGTTTGGCTCCCTCCACTCTGCAGGCTCAGTGGGCTGCCCTGTGGGCTTTCCGCAGTCCGGGCCTGGACGGACTCGATCCTTTGGTGGCTCGCTTACTACGGAGCTGTTTTTTGCAGCGTCCTCGGGCTATTTGCCTGGCTTCTCCCTGGGATCTTCCTTTGGTCTTGCGGGCCCTCCAGGGTGCTCCTTTTGAGCCTCTGGGCTCGGTGGATTTGAAATTTCTCACCTTCAAGGTGGTGTTCTTGGTGGCGATTGTCTCGGCTGGTCGGATGGGCGAGCTGGGGTCCTTCCTTCGGTCTCCCCCCTTCTTGCGGGTTCTCTGGGACCGTCTTGTCTTGCGTCCTGACCCTCGTTTCCTTCCCAAGGTCCCTTCGGTCGTGAACCGCTCCCGTGAGGTGGTCTTGCCTTCCTTTCCTCCTGATTCTGAGGCCTCTCTGGCGTTGTTGGATGCTCGGCGGGCGGTCATGGTTTATCTGGACCGCACATCCGCTTTTTGTTGTTGTGACAGTTTATTCGTTACCTTTGGTCCGGTTCGGTCTGGTCACAGACCCTCCCTCTCCACCTTGAGTCGGTGGCTTAAACAGGCTATCTTGCTGGCCTACGAGTCCCAGGGGTCTGGGCTCCCGGCCGGGATCCAGGGTCGTTCCACCCGGGGCCTCTCGGTGTCCTGGGCCTCTTTTAAGGGGGTTTCTACAGAGGATATCTGCAGGTCTGCGACTTGGGCTTCTCCGCACATGTTCATGGAGCACTACCGGGTGGTTCGGGGTGGTTTTCCTCCAGGGGTTTTTGCGGAGGCAGTTCTGGGGGCTGGGTCCTCCATCCCGTGATTGGTCCCTCTGGTTTTGTCCTGTGTATTTATTCTGTATGTTTTAAGCACTGGATTAAATCCTGTATTGTGATATCATGTCATCCTTGTCGGTGGTTTCTTGTTCACTATGAAGCCTCTTGGCTTGGGTATGTGCTCACTTCGTTGATCATGTGGCGAGGAAGACTTACGAGGAGGTAATGCCCTGGTTACTTACCGGTAATCTTCATTACTCCGAGTATTGTCTTCCTCGCCACATGAGTTCCCATCCCTCCCTCCCTGTGGTGCTATCGGCTTCATGTTTGGGCTTGGTAGTTCATCAGGCTGGGGGTTGAGACGCCCCTCCTCTTATAGAGGTCAAGGGTGATATGGGTTGGCCATGTTGGGAAGGGATGGGAGGCATGGGAGGCTAACGTTTGCTTTGGAGGGTTCTGGTGTGGAGCTAAAGCTCACTTCGTTGATCATGTGGCGAGGAAGACAATACTCGGAGTAATGAAAATTACCGGTAAGTAACCGGGGCATCAAAGACGCTAGAAAGTCTGTCTAAAATGTGTTGAGAGGTGCACTTTTGATCTGGTTAAAAAAAATGCACGACTAGCGAACAAAAGCCTTCTCTTTCAAAAAGTAGAGAGCCTTGTTATGTTAAAATAAATAAAATATTGCACATGACTCGCTTATTCGTACTACTTCAAAACTACCCGTCTAACATGACACTGATTTCATTAGTCTAGAAATATGGAATACTCTAGAGAGAATGCCAGTATCAGAGCATGCGATTTGCGGTCACAAACAAATCCCCGCAGCCAATGGTAAACCCACTGATCTTAATAAAAACATAAGCAGTGTTTCAGTGCTAGGGATCTCCAGATGTAAATCTGACTAAGTTACTAGATAAAAAGCACCCTTGCTGAACACATAGACGGTTGAAGTGTCTTATACTAGAAAGACATAGCTATTTCCATTTTAGCCACGTGTATGATAAAGTAGTAATGACACTTCTTATGACATTACTTTCTCCTCTCCCCTCAGCAAGCTGCACACTGAAACACAAAGTGCACTGAGCACTCTGCCCTAAGGCAGGAAAATCGACTTAGTCATCAGGGTACTCAGCTCTGGCTCTGTTGTAGGCACGGTCCAGCAATGTTGAGGATCCATCAGTGGCAGTGCTGGGCTCTGACTCTTAATCAACATTAGTTAAGGAACTAGGTCTGGAAGCAGCAGTAGCATACCAGCTATTACTGGTGGCAGGCCTCTCAGAACGTTTTGTGAGGCCCAGATCACAGACCTCCTGTGTGGCCCTTGTGTGATATTCTGATAGCAGAAGAACCTGGTTAAACATAAAAAATTTGTTCAGGGACCCACTGGGAGGTGGCTCTGGAATATGGCATCACCTAGTGGTGGCTAATGGTACCTGATTCATCATGAATGTATCGCTAAAGAAGACGTACACTGCGTAATCAGTGGCAATGTGGAGCTTTGACAAGAGTGGGGCGTGGTGCAAACATCCCTTGCTGCCCTTCCTTGTGAGGGCCTCGGTGGCTCAATAGAATTCCACGGACTCTGTGTGTCTGTGATTAATCGCTGTTACTCAGAGGGCAGGGGTCTGACATAACCACCCTCCTGATTTACTGATGTCATGTGCAGCCTGGAGGGGATTGGACAAAGTCTAAGGCATGAATAGAACTCGCTGTCAGATGATTAGGTGACTAATCTGGGACCTTGTAATTATGGCGAGGCACTATTTTCCCAATGAACTTAGATGAATGGACCTAAATATTTCTTCTTTCATATGAGGATGTATACTTCTAATCCACTTTGTGACCTAAAGAAGTCCATATGTATGTGGACGCAGCGCGTTGGCTGACTTTATTTGATACACAATGATGATGCAACAATAAAGAAGAAGAATTTTAGCTATTACCGGAATATTGTGGATATATTTGGAATCAGAATTACATTTGTAGAAGTGATGCACCGCTGTTTGCTTTGTTTACCTCTTTTCACGTAACTTAGGTTAGCACTCGTTGGGCAGAGGGTGCTTGCAGTGTGTGCACACATTGTCATATTCAAATTGCTTGACTCAACACATTTTTGACTTGGGAGATATCAGTCATGTGTGCGGCATTAGTCTGGTCCACTGCCTATTGCTGTTTTCTCACTTTGACCTTGTAATTGTGGCAAGGCTGCTAAGCATGAGGTACATGTGGATAAAAGTAAAAGAATATGGCTGAATGTGGGTAGGATATTACCAAGAAATAAGGGGCAAAAGTACCAACCTTTAAAATGTAACCATTTCCGTCTAAACATCTGGATGCTCCGTTTGAGATCTTTATATATAGAGGTACGAGGCTCCAAAACTTTTGTGTTACCAGTTGTTGTAGGCTTTTCACCATAAGCACTCTGGGGTGTCTGTAAACCCACCTTAATGCACATGGTTTGTAAATAGAACATCTTTTTAAGCTTTGATCACATGTTAATAATCAATGGAGAGTAAACAGGAAAAAAACACTTGTTTAGCGTCCACCATAGTTCACACAGGACTTTCATGTTGGACACAGATGCCAACAACAGATGCAAGAATCAACCCAGCTCCAACTCTGTTGTAGGCAGCAATGGAGAATTGGAGCAGCTACAAAAGTGTGATTGTGTTGTAGACCTCATCTCCAGGATTTTAGGAGTTGGATACTCCTTCACTAGTCAGCAAAATTGTGTGAACTTATAAATACATTTATTGCACTGTCCATCAGTTTGTTGATCTGCTGGTAAAAAATATTTCTAGAACAAGAGATTTCAACTTGGGGCCCGATTACGGTACCGTATGAAACGGCTCCGAACCTCGGTCGGAGCCGTTCCTACGGCATCGTAATTGGCTGTTCGAATTCCTTTCCAACCGACACATTTTGATCGGGTCGGTTGGAAAGAAATCCAAACTGGATTTCCGAATGGCCTCCGACAGGCTCAGAGAGCCCTTCTGCCATTTGGAAAGCCTCCAGTAATCCCTCCGGCGGCTCTTTCCGCCTGAGGGACTACGATGGCAGATTCCAATAGCCTTTCTGTGCTGGACTTTCCGACACAGAAAGGCTGTGGGAGTCCGACTTTGGGGGCCCCCAGCAGGGCCCCCATGGGTGCTAGGCCTCCGGATGGTGGCCTAGGGAGCACTTATGGTGACCCCCTGTTGATCCCTGGGCGCTGTGACAGGCACCTTGAGGTGCCTGCCACAGGGTGCAGGGATGAACTGCACCTCAGCTCTTTACCATGAGAGCATTCATTCCGTTCGGAATGCATGCTCACATTGTAAAGAATAGGAATGCGACCGAACAGTGTTCGGTCGCATCCTAATTGCTGGGTTGGGACCGACTACAGGAGGTCATTCGGTCCCAGTTCTCAAACGATGTCAGACGGACTAGGTCCGTCCGACATCGTAATCGGGCCCTTAGTGTTGTACAATCAGGGTATGCAGGCGAAAGTCGGACAGGAAATGAAAGGTTGATTGTATTGAATGCTCATTATATATACAACTTTATGCGTGTAAACTAAGAGGATGACCACTCAGAGTCAAATAGTTTTCAGTATAGCCCACCTTTTGGTTCTATGAAAAGTCCAATAAATACCCCATCATAGAGGCACTTATTAAAAGCTACCAACAGGAAAGAGCAGGCTTCGGGAACAAGAAGCACAAATGGAAGGTAGTTTCAGAGAGTAGGAGGCAGACGACCAAGGAGCACATAGAGAAAGGAGGGAGAGGTGTGAGAGATATATAGAGGAGGATGATGGGTCCCAAAAATGAAGAGTGGACAGGGATATGAGGGTGGGGTAAGATGGAACAGAATGAGACACACAGGAGAGAAACAGCAGGATAAGACCAAGAAGGCATTAGTTGTAAAGGATTCCCTCATGCATTTCAATGCAAGCAGTATAGGGTAGGCAAAAGGATACAGCCAATAGCATTAGGTGAGATATGAATACTCTGCTTGGTTGAGCCAAAGCAGGATTAATAAATGCAATGGCTTAAAAGGCTGGTCAGAGCAAGCCAGTGGTTAAAACTGGCAAATCCAAAGCCCACTTAATATATTGCTTGACATTCTTAAGCATTAGGATTGCTAGCCAATTGTCCATCCTACATGGTACTCCTTTCTCAGCCTCCATTGTCACCTTCATCCTCTATTATAGCTATATTTCATTTAGTGGAGCTAGTAAAGTAATAAAAATCTGCTCACCAAAGGTGGGGACAGTGGTGCTCAAAATAGATTTCAGAGATGCAGGTAGTAGATTGGGGCTTCCTACTCTGTGGCATCTATAGAAAACTGGGGCTTTGTCAAAGAAGATCATTCAGAGGCACTGAGTGTGCAGCATGTGTGGTGCTATGGACGAAAGGCCTTGCAAAGAGCTCCCATAAAAGTATTGACCAGGAACCGAGGCTCCACACTGGAGCACTGTGCCATGCCTCCACAGGATGACGAGTGAGTGCATAAGAGTGCTAAAAATTACTTTGAGAGAGAAGGTGTTGATAGCTCCTGTAGCAGAGTCCAGCTTCAGAGCGAGAGTAAAATACTGAAAATGCAGGAGCTTTTCTTTTGAGGAGCTATAGAAAAGAAGGTCTCAGTTACAGAGACCCTGTCCTCGACGAACATGAGGTTGGAGCAGACTCATGCAAATGGTGCAAACAGTAACATCGAAAGTCCTCACCTTGGAGCAAACAGTACAAAGTGTGCGGGCAAATAAGAACTCCAAGCAAGGATTCAAAGACTGTGTTTTGGTCAATACAAATGGAGGTTCAATTGAAACGTTCTGAGGATATTTTAAGAGCAGTGAATGTTTCGATCCTGGTTTTCCCACAATCACTGGAAAGCACTACGTCCTCATAATGAAACAGTTTTACTGATACAGAGGTGCTATTGCTTGGAGCAAAATCACCAGCAACAGAACATGAGGCCTATAGCTCCACACAAAGAATGTGAATGGAAATTTAAGTCAAGAGGGGTTCTAATCAGTCCCATAGAATGAGATTTGATACTCCAGGCCATTGGCAACAAGGGAAACTTTAGTTGGAAAGTGGTCACATTTTAATTTTCTGGTCTACCACTATACAGCTGTGAGGAGATGTCGGCAACTGTAGATGATAAAGGTGGATCCATTTAACTCAAGCTCGTAATGTTACTTGAGCACCCAGCAAAACTGGAAGTTGAACACTAGGGTAGAACCTGTTTATTCTCCCAAGTTGAGGCAGCTGATTCTTTTCTCATGATCTTGTGCTCCAAGCTGGGCCAGGGGAGCTAGTGTTTTGGGGAATAAGAGTGCATAATTTAATGCCCAGGTCTCGGGGCACAATGTATGCTGCTCCATTGTTAAAGCTGGGACTGATCCCACAAAATCGTTACACACACTAGTACTGAGTTGATGTCTTTTTTTAATACATTGATGGTAGATTGTGGGGCACTGTGATCTCTTCGCTTCCCGTTGCACTCTCCTGATTCATTTGGGGGGGAACTAACATTTCTATCCTCATGGTGGATGATTTACAGTGATGGCTAAAGTTGGGGAAATGATTGGGCATCATTGTACATGGTGCAGTCAGTTATGTTCCTATATTAAACCTTTGCTATGTATTTGTATTGGATAAGTAATCCTCTTTTTTGATTTGCATATACTAAATAAAAAATGATTGAAACCTAAACTTGCTCACTCTTTCTTTGATACTTGTGCTTGTTCTCTATAACCCTTGTTTTTCTATCTGTATTTGTCTCTAAATACAGGTCATTTGTCAATATTTCTGAGTAGAATATTTATGCAGAACCCATTCGCCCTTTTCTTTTGAGGACTTCTCTTCTTAATTGTGACAAACTGTTTTCTGAGTTTGTAACACTTAATCAATTTCATGGTCAAACCTTAACTCCTATAGTATCTCTTCAAATTTAAATGCCCTTTCTCATGCTACAGAGAAGCTTGGATTGTTTCACAAAAACTCTATAATAATACCTTTGATCAGATCTCCTGGCATTTGTTTGTATCGTGGAATAGCCTGATTTGTTTTTTGTAATTGGTGATTATGCTTTAAATGTTAGCTCTCATTATTAATCTTCAGTGGTCACTAGTATTGTTTTCCTTTGCTTTTCTATAACAAAATGGTCTATTATGTCTGTTTCAGCATCTCATAAAGGGCAGGTAACTAATCTAATATTGGGGAATACGTGCAGGACCTTCCACTCATTTGTCATTAAATGTACTCGCGTTTCATCTTTCCAAATCAATACGCCTATTTTCTTGTCACTAGTGTAGCGTCCTCCCCACCTGGGTACCAGCCAATGACTACGTCCCACATGGAGCTCAGTATTACACGTCTTTATTCATCTGCATGTAACTGGGAACTCAACATTCTAAACCAGTCTTTATTATGTTCCGCTGTAGCACTTACATCACAGTTCTATGGAGTCTATCAGGTGCCAAAAGGGTTCCAGCATTTCTAACTCCCAAGACACTACAACCACCTGCTCTGCTATTATCTAGTGACTGTAGTTGCTCTTAAAACACCTCTGGTAGCTATGACACAAGCAGCAGGCAATCCCAGAGAAGTGTGTGTTAAGTTCAAGCAGCATCAACTATATTAAAGGAAAGAAGAGAACAGAATACATTTCCCAAACCAATTTAGAAACCTACCGAAAAAGATAACGAGCAAAATTAAATCGGGATCAATAAATTAGGTGCAGGGGAGCTGGAGATGTGATTATTTTTGAGGTTTTAAGACTGAAAAAGCCTAGCAAAAGTAAAGTACCCTTGAAAAACAACAGTTCCCATTTCACAGGTACCTAGGCGCGTTTTCAGGCTGATGGAGCACAGGTCATATACACTAAATGAGTCGTCCTGGTCCAGGATCTTGCTTTTAGACAAAGTGTCTGAAAAGAAAGTCAAAATGATACATCAGAGCAAGGGACTAGGTTGTGGCCAGTGAGGGCATCTCAAAATCTGATACATCAACGTTGAGCTCCTTCTGAAGCTGCTTGTTTTGGCAAGAAAAGCTCTGGCTGCCAAGGGTGCTTTGCCAAGCAGATATATTTTCTGTCTTTCTCTGGTCCAAGGCTTTACCATTCCACTTTTTTTTGGAAAGTCAGACTCCTCCAGGAGGCTAAGCGGGAAGTTGTATCTGGATACGGCTCTATGGTGCCGCAGGGTCTAGTCCCCAATAGTCAGCAGGACCCTCTTGAAATCAACAGGGCTTCTTCTTTTTGTGTCACTGAGGTATACAAACAGGAAGCCAACCACTTGGTCCTTGAAGAGCAGTTCCAAACCTGAGGTGCCACAATCAGCCAAGAGTCCTTAAGTGAGTCCTCTTCTTTGAGCAATAAATCGGGAGGTTTCTTCCATAATGGCATTTATCTTAAGGTGGGGGTCTTGCCAGGTCCAAGAATGTGTTGGGGGTTGGTGCTTGAGGTGTCCGGTTTACCCTCTACACTTGTCAGTGATTGGAAAAAGTCTGCCACCCAAATCTATTTTCTGGCAGTACCCTACCTCCTTTTGTAGCACATACTATTTGCCTTACTGTATTACTCTATTTAGATGAGCCCTCCTTAAACCTGACATGATCCAGACTGTATTTGTCCTCCACTGCGACTGGACCCTGGAAGACTGCAAATGTCCTTGATATGACTAGGAGAAACTCTGCCAAGCATTTCCAAGTTGATAGAGATAGTGCTATGATTACCCTTTGTTTTGCCAACTGTACGTCCAATTAACCACATAACTAATTCCTGCTAAGTGATCAGCAGTTAACAACGCTATGACCTTTCTGGATTTCGTGGCTGTTCGTTGTCTTCTTAGCCAAAGCCATTACCTCTCCCAATCAAGAATGTGTTTTAAGCCAGTTCAAACAGCCTAAAGTATATTTTTTATAAATGTACTTTTCCCCTTCAATTTATCTAAATCAGATTTCACCATTGGACCCTATCTGGAAAATTAAATAAATAACTGAGAAAGACTTTACTAGTATTTTCCCAGGGTGGGATATGAAATTAAACATTTTAATTCAGACCTAGTCTTGCGTGATGGAAAATATAGCTGGACCTACACACTGAAATAGTTTTTCGGACTACAGCCACTGTTAAGGCACACTTTCTATATATTAGAAACCCTGCTTTACATACTTACAAGGTACACTTTGGGGTAGACTTATTAATATGTAAAATAGGTTTTCCTACATGACAAATGCTCTTTTTGTTGCCATGTTTTGCTGCAGTGGTTTTCAGCTCTAGACCAGACAGGGGACACCCCTAGCAGCCACATATTTGTGCTCTGTTTGTTAGAGGTGTAAACACATATTGGTACGTTTTCTTCATGTCCATTACTGCAGCCTTTCGGGAAAGTTAAATATGCAAAATGGGTATAACCTATTTTACGAATACCATTATAGCACCAGAGCACATGCACTGGAGCACTAAATAGCAGCCATAGTGCACATTCCTAATACAGTAATAATAGGGTCCAGAAAGAGGCAAGAAAATCAGGAGTGACCATGTTGAAAAGGTGAATTTGATTGAGTCATTCCTCCCTTTTCTTACCCAAATAACATTTTAGTGAGGGACAAAATATGATCTGTGCTACCCATAACCCAGTAATGGTTACCTTCCAGCACATCAATATTTCTGTTTTTGGAAACTTTACATCCAACCTGTGTTTGTTTGCAATTCATTTCCTCCGTCGGGTACTTCATTATTACCACTAACAATACCAATTTGGCTTCCCTCATCTGTCTCTACCCTTGATGGAAAAGGTTCATCTAGAATTCTTGAACTGATTCTAGTGGGTGTGTGCATGGACGTTGTTGTTTGGCCAGTAAATGCTATAATTGACCTAGACTATAGATGTTAAGTCTCCGATTTTGTATGGTTCGGCCATTTGTTTTATTTTATTTTTTTCTCCTGCTCAGCACCAGAGACTTGTTTTAACCTAAGCCTTCATCAGCTAATAAAGTAGATGTTTAAAAAAGGGGCAACAGTCCTTTACCTCTTAGGCTTGCGGGCACACAAACAACCAAATTCAACAGCCCCAGGCCCTTATTTGCCCCAGCTAGAATGCAGGAAGGCAACACTCTAATCGTACCTCAAGTGCTATGCACACATGCAAAAACAACAGTTGATAGACAGAATGCAGAACAATGTCATACATTCACCCCAGTACAGAGATCTGGGCCTAAATCCATCGTTTTTTTGCTCACCATGCCATTCCAGTTTGAACCCAGCCATATGCAAATCAGTCTTGACCCTGTGCCCCATGGGAACAGTCCAGCCCGAACTGCCAAGCCAGGTCCTACCTGGACTGGAAACAAGCATCCTAGGACCGGTTTCTCTTCAGCCAGGATAGCTTGATTCCAGTGGCATGGAGAGCACGGGACCCACATTGTCATCGCACCACTCGGGTGTGGACTCTCCCATTTATGATCCTTTTATGTCCAAATCCTCCATCCAGAACACAACCTCTGACTTGGTTCCTCACCATGTAATCATCTTCATTGTCCTACTGAGTCCAGTGGCTTAAAATGACAGACTTCACTCTGTACAGGGGCTGAAAAGCTCAGGCGATGATAATATCCACACAAAGCAGCTGCTATTAAAGTTGTTTTGAGATTAATGTGTTTGGCTAAGTTCTGACTGCGGATGAATGGGGCTTCCTTGTGCCCCAAACCGACTGCACAGCTGCGTAGCGCCACTATGGCAGAACGTTTCATTTTTTCTGATTTTTAAACCTTATTCAACTATATGTTCCATGCATTTTACACCATTTTTTGCGTATAACAGCTTGAATCCACACGCGGAAAGTATAATGCCTTTTTCAAGTTTCTCATGTAAAAGATGTGCCCATCCGGACCTCTTTCTAAAACACGACAGATGCAGGAGTTCGTCCAGAGCAGCATTTATTTAAAAACCCAATGCATTTCGGGCAACCAGTGCCCTTCGTCAGGGAATCCTATGAATGACAATAAAACAAATATCCATTACTGTAATGTCCATTAATCAACATCTTGCATCATCACTATAATGCTGTCTTAAATATAACCTTTATTACATTTCAACCCCTCCTCATAACCTACAATAGGCCCCTTCTTAAGTGATGTCTGTGATGCGACTCTATTCTCATGGCGAACCTATCTTCTTAAAAAACAAACACCCCATAAGTTCTGATTGCAACAGAGTTTGAACCTACAGAAGATGTTGTTACTACAGGACTCTCCTTGACATTTTTATAACAATGACACTCCATAGGCTTCAAGAAATATTTTATTTGTCACGTGTGCATATGTTTTTAAAGCTTATGAATGTGCTAATATAGGCTTGTGCGTGTGCAGAGTATTTTAAAAAACCTATGAAGATGTTGCTAACTACATATTGTTTTCACTCCACCAAGTCTCAAATATTTAATCACAGAATGCATCTTAAATAGATTTGTACATTTGCTAGTTGGCATGCTTATTTCTTTCATTCTGAATGTATTTTTGAAAACATTAATTTGGGATAGATCAGAGTCCTACACAGCCCTGTGGGGTGTCTACAATTTTATTTCGGATAGACTTACCAGAAAATATAGCAGCAGCCATTTATGTATATACCAAGAGATATAAATGGCTTGTTTGTAATGGGATCACTTCTACTTCTGGTTGGAATGCATACGATTTTCCATCTGTAACTAGAATAGATATTTACTGAAACTACAGTAAATGTATTGACATTTGCAAACCATGTGTTTGCATGCACTATGGGTTTCCAAATTCCAACTAAATACTTGAAGTCAGGCCTCATCCTGTATTTGAATTACCAGGTAATGCATAATACTGCCTATACACAGTTGCTCTGGTGATATTTTCCAGTAAATTTAATGGTTGAGTGAGAAAAAACACTTTAGTGCTCCAAGATTTATATGAACATCTATGAAACAATGGTTGATAAATCATCCCAGGGCTAAGTGTTGTGCTTTGTTATAACTAAATGTTGTTGATTCAGAAATATTTAATTAATCTGAAAGTCCCTATTCCTAGGCTAGACAAATTTGGGAAGTTTCCATAATAGGCAACATAGTGTCTGCACTACTGATGCTGGAATTCTTTTAGGTTGACATATTTATAGTATTTTTATTGAACCAACCATATCCTGAGAACCCATTTTACAAATTTTGTTATAGAAAGCGGTGGGATTTCTAACTGATCAATATGTTAGCAATTCTGGATTTGTAAGCTCTGATAAAGACCTAATGTGCCCCCTTTGATGCAAGCCGAACCAGTGATATTTTCCTACTGGCCAAAAGGAATATGACCAGCTTTATCATCTGATTTATTGCAGTCAGTAAAGCTGAGCTATATGTAAAAATAAATAAAGTAAAATGGAAAATATTTGTGATAAAGTGCAAATGGAATGTTTAAAATCCTATAGGTCAACAAAACTGCTCATCTTCCTAGGGGTCAGGTTTACCAGTGTGGTTTCAAAAGCAGGATGTTGATTTTAAGGATACTCTTGACCTTAACAGAAGTTTGGGCAACAATACTGCCCCCTCTTATCTGTTCTTTCTGTCTTCCCTTTTTCACACATGTAGCAAAGGAGTGTGAAGTGCAATACTTGTGCGTGGGCCTCTTGTTTGACATATCCGGGGTGTGTTTTGGGTAGTGAATTGTTCATGTGCAATATAACATTGTTTATGTTCAGTGGTTTTAAGGACAGACCTAGAATGAGGTTGTATCCTTGGACAGAATAGGTTCAAGGTACCTATGTGTGTCATCTACCTGTATTTTATATTCTTAAACTCCCAAGTATAATTTGATATGGGTGTTATATTTATTAATAGTGAGGAATGTTTCTTCACAGTGGAATTCCAGAACCCATTATTTATTTCTATATGACAGTATTAATTTATCGCCACTGTGAACAACTTTGTTTCTGCCTGGCCATTTCCTGGCTTTGATCTTCAGCATAACAGAGTGTCAGCTGTTTACAACTTATTTTGCTATAATTGTTACTAGGTAAATGGGATGAATCTCCCACCAAAGACTAATATTGCTGGATTTTGGTTCTATTGATTGGTACTGTGTCCTGAACAGTAGTTTGGTCATTTATGGACCATTCTCTGTACATTTTACATTTAAAGTAAAATGTAGGGAAAATGGTCAATCAATGACCAAGTTATACACCTGCCTGGATCAGCACTGTACACTGACTGGACTGCAGTTTAAATGTGCTGCAGTTACGCTTGGCAAGGAAAAGTGCATTTGCCATATGGGACAACATACATTTTTATATTGAGTCACTTCTAAAGTGTATTTTGTAATCAACAAAGCAAGGTGGTTGATATGTAAAAAGGGGCTACTCTTTATTTAAACAGTGACTGGGGGCCTAAAAGCTATTTTAGTGTGTAGTTGCAGATATATGTTCCATAGGACAGTCCTAGGTGTGATTTTAAATATTTATTTTTCTTTTCGTACATAGAGAAATGCTAGCTAAGTCCTTCAAATTGACTTTTTACTTAATTTTCAAAATATGCTTTAATTGTGAATTGAATTTTTTGATGACGTGAGCTGAAATTAACTTTATTGAAATGTACTTTAGACTGCCTGACCCACAATTTACTTGAAACCAGTTATGTCACTCGTCACACTTCCAGAGCTGGAATGCACATTGTTGGCTGGGAGACTTATTGATCATGTTGCAAAACACTATGTCCTGCCTCTGAGGTCAGGAAGAGCAGGTTGGTGTTAACTGTAATCACATAGCCGGGATTGTTTAACTGCCAGCGGACCTTAACAGTTGTCAAAACAAAGGACAGCCTTAGCACTATCTCTTTAAACTCTGAGATATGGGAGGGGGTGCGATTCTCATATTTACCCTGCTTGCTCCTATTCAGGCTTGCTTAGTGGCAGAAAGTTTACCATATTGAAACTAGGGCTCCTGGGTAATTTTATAGTACGACGAAGGGGAAGTGCTTCAAAAAATAGTGGGTGGACTGTGAGAAAATACTTATGATTTGAATGTTGGCGTTTCTCAGTTACTGGCTAGTGCACTTGATACATCTGGTACCTAAACCACCAACTCCTCAACACACTCCTGGACTTAGCAATACTTCTCCAGCACCCAGAGATTGGAACTGCTTTTCATGGGTAATGTGGTTGGCCTTCTGTTTGCTTTCTTCAGGGGCACAAAAAGCAGAAGGACTCCTAACTTCAATAGGGCACAGAGGACCGAACCTTGCATTAGACCAGGTTTGAGTGAGACCTGGTGCCTAAAGGAGCTACAGTCTGCACGTCTGACCAGATAGAACTTCCCAGCAGTTGGAGAATAGTAGGACTTAATAATTTTTTTCCACTTCCAGAGAACCAGGACAAGATACTGAGGTAGGTCATCCCCAAGGCAGGCAAGACAACCAGGTTTATTCTACTCTGAGCTTTTTGCTGCTCTGAAAACAGGTTCAGCGGGATCCTGCGCTAAACGTATCTGGCCTTGTGAACCCATGCCAGCTACCGCTTCCAGCCTTGTCATACTAGATGAATTTGACTTTTAAAAAGTGACTAAGTCCAAAGGTCAAACCTTTGATGGGCATGAAACAGCATATCTTTCTACTTGGAAAGGTACTCTCGGCAGCCACAAGCTCCACCATTTTTCAGCTCGGAGCTTTTGGTGCCAAAACTAGCGCCTTTAGCAGGAGCTCAAATGCTTATCTGACTTTAAGGCATCCTCACTGACCTCCGCCGTGGACCTTGCCCCAATGGAATATATAGACTTCCATTTGAGAGACTAAGTCTCAAGGTAAAAACATTGATTTTGACAACCCACTTGGTGTATCTGACCTCTGGTCTATTGAGGTTGGTCTCAATTTGCTTATTATGTCCCCATTAAACTGTTTTTCTAGGACACTTTACTTTTTCTAGGCACTTTTGGCCTTAAAATATTTAAAAATACCAGTTCCTCTTCACTTATTGATGGCATTATTGTCTTTTGCTCATTACATTGTTCCATTTATTTCTAAATTGGTTGGGTGATTTTACTGTGTTGTGTTCTTAACTTTAAAATGATAGTGCTTGAACTTAACACACACTTCTCTGGAGATTGCCTGCTATTTGTGCCATACCTACCACTGGTGTAGCAGAAATGATCTCACAGGGTGTTTTGACCATACCAGATTGTGTTTATTAAGTTGGTGTCGGACACCCAATCTCAAATTAATAGCCCCGTTTGTGACGTGTTCGGACCTCTTTGGTGTTATGACTGACTTTTTGTACTCTGAATCTTACTTTGGCTCTTTTACTCTTAGATTACCTGTGAACTGGAAATGCAAGCAGCCTCCTGAGCTACCTTCAGAGGGAGATTGGGAAATTAAATTTCAAAATAAGGATTGTGCTACTGCAAAATTACTTTACTAAAAGTAATGTTGAAACTATGCCTTGGCTATTTATTTATGCATGTAAAACCACTCAACAAAGCAGTTTCTGGTAGTATCATAAGAAGGAGAAAATTACATGAACGTTTAGAGCATCATGCACTGATGAATGACTAGCAATGCGTTCAAACCAGTATGACTGGATGTTCCATGTGAGAAGTTGGCCTGGTATATGCTGTCCACTAATTATAGTGGGCACCTTGCACCAGTCCAAACAACCCCTTATTGGAGATAGGTTAAAGACAACCTTATTGAAAGCTATCCTAGTGGTAGCTATGGAGAGCAGCCTTCAGGCTAAGTCTTGAAGGAATGTAAAGCAGCTTGTTTTACCAATCTATAATCTCTTGAGTGATCAAATGAAAGAGCACCACACCAGGTATATATTCAAAATATATGTATTTATTGCTAAACACACCCCTCTAGTCTCTTTATGAGGCTAGAGTTCAAGTACATAAGTTAGAAGTTATTTAAACACAGTAATAGCACAAATACACGTTTGGGCCCTAGGGCGTACCAAACCATATACCAATAAAGTGGTATAAGAACCACGACTGAACTAGACACTAGGCCTAGAGCCTCTAGAAGTGCTTGGACCACAAGGAACCACCCAAGGTAGTGACACGGGACCCACGGGGGACGCGTGCAGTGTAAATACAAAACCGCGATACGCCGTTAACTTCTATGGAGAAAGTCGTGATCGGGAAAATAGAGGAAAGGGACACTTAAAAGAGGACTAGGACAAAACCCTTTGAGATCTAGGACTTTGAAGAGTCTCTACCCACGGGAGCACCGGAGTACTCGTGTTACCTCACCCAGGGAAGCCGGGTGCATAGGTGCCTTTCGGGGTCGGGTTTCGTCAGTCGATTTGAATGGCGATTTGCTGCAAAGTGCTGCTGGCGACCAAGTGGAAAGTGTCCGGGTGGATCCAAGAGTGGATCGGAGTTCTGAAGAACCTGAAAGCAGAGGGGACAGATTCTGGGTCACTAGCCAGTGACCAGGAAGGCGATGGACAGATGCCCACCGATGTCGAGTGCTTCAGGTGCGTTGACGGTCATCTTGACTCTTCAGCCACGAGGTCCAGGAGGCGTTGTCGGCGACCAGGAGCAGGATTCGGGCTGGTACACGATGTCTGTCGAGTGCTGAGGTGTCGGCGACCGGATTGGACCCAACAAGCCTTGGCAACGGCAAGTCTCGATGCAGAGGAAGATCGTCGATGGTGCAGACCAGCAAGGTCTGGGGAACTCACCCAGCGAGGGTAAGTGAGGGCAGGCCTGGAGCAACCAGGATGCCAAGTTAGAAAAAGATTGGCCTTCGTTAAGGGCTACTAGCCAACGGGCTAGCGATTGCGAAGGAGCCTCGAGACGCCGCACGTGGATCTGGCTCACAGGACACTCGTGGAGTGGAGGCCAGTGATCTTCGGTGCAGTTGGTGCTGGAGGCTAGGGCTACTCTGAGCCCAAAGCACGACTTCGGGGGAGACCCAGAAGAGGATGCACTTGCAAATGTGCTCGGTGTCCAGGGGTCACGGTCTCAAGTCACCCACGATAGCCACGGGCCTCAGCTTTGCTGGGGACTCAGGGTAGCCTCGGGGAAGTCTGAGAATCCACCTCTGGTGATGCGATGACTTCGGCGTCCGGCGGGAGCTTCAGAAATGCGAACCAGACAGATGCTTCTTTGGTGCCTGCCAAGCAGGGGAGTCACTCCTTGACCCCAAGGGAGATTCTTCTGTTGTCTAATCGTGAGTAGAGCGTCGAAGGTCCAGGATTCAGTTTCAGAGTTTCGTCCAGGGATAATCTAAAGTCCTAAGGACTGGGTTCCTATACTTATACTAAGGATAGGGTTGGACTACTCTGTGGCCCCACCTATAGGTGGGTCAGGGCAGAGGGGTGGCTACACCCCTTTCCCTTTGTCCAGTTCGCGCCAAAGCAGGGGCTGCAAGCCCCTGATCCGGTTTGAACTGGGGTATGCACTAGGGACACCAAATGTGCCCCCAGTGCAGGACTTCAAAGCACCCGAAAGTGCTCCCGCCCAGCCCCAATACACATTATCCTGTCTGGGGAGGTGGTCACACCTCCCTGGGACAGGAAACCTATTGTCCAGGCCTCCCCTGCCGGAGTTTCATCCAGCAGCAGGAGGCCAGACTCGTGTCTGTGGCAGCAGCATCCATTTTGTGATGCCAGGGCTTTGGAAAGAAGTTACCGGGCTAGCCAGAGTTATCATGTCTTTCCCTCTAGAAGGGTGGAATGCTACCCCCGCCGCCAGAATTGGCGGGGGTAGTATTCCAAGATGTTTGACACCAAACACGACATGTTTAGGTGCAGCCATTCCAAAGTTAGCATTTAACGCAAGGTTATAATGCGCTTAAGAGTATATGGTCAGGCTGCACTACAAACCGCATCAGAGAAGGGTCTCCGAACGCTGCAGAGGGGCCCTGCTCATGCAGGGGCACCCTCTCACATAGGAACCATGCACTCTGCCTTTAGGATTGATAAGGCCTGCCTTAGGAGTGACTTATAGGTTTATATGTGTGTATGTATTTAGTGATATAGGTAACCTATATCACAGTAAGGGGTGCATGCACCACCTTACCCAGGCTGCAGTAGCAGACCTGTGGTGTCAGTTTGGATGGCCTTCCAGGGGTGGCATAATACATGCTGCAGCCCCTGGCAGGTCCTCTGAGGTACCTATGCCCTTGGTACATAGTATACCATATACTAGGGACTTATCAGGGCACTCCAGATTCCAATCAGTGATGTGCCTAAGGCACATGGAAACCATTTTAGAGAGGAAGCAGCTAGGCTGGGGTTCTGATTAGCAGGGCCCCAGCCAGACTAATGTCGAAAAACAGTGAAGCATCAGCAAAAAGTGGGGGTACCCATGTGAAGCAGATCCTACTCTCCTACATTCCATATCATTTATTCTTGTCAGATCACCTACATATGCATAGAGGAGAGAGGAGGAATGTATTAGAAAGTCAAAATGTCCCAGTGCAGTTGTAATGGAGAAATTCTGCTGTAGCAAATTGAAGACATTAGTAGTGGAAAGCTCGGTAGGCCTTTAAACAATTCATTTGTATAGAGGCAGCCTATAAAGAACAGATATGGCTCATGTGACCTAGTCATATCTTTAGCCCCAGCAGGAGGTGGGTGGCTTTGTTTTGGACTCTTTGGAAATTTGGGAAGGAATAAGTCTTTATTTTAAATAGGAAACTAATATGACAGTTAAACGTGACTCAACAAAGAAAATTAGATGATCCCTGCATCTTTTTTGCTGAAGTATGACTCCAAATGCTGTCTTTGTGCTTATAAAAAAACTCAGGAGGGGGAACTCTCTTTATTGAAATATTTATATTACGTACAATGTTAATGAATGCACACAGTGTGTTGTGAGTGAAAGTTAAGTAATCCTGCTCTACCTATTTGGCTCAAACAAGTGTGCTATTGGTTTCACAAAGTCAGTAGGTTGAAACTTGCAGACCACGCTGCTTGTACACCATTGGATCACAAGTGCTGAGTCATGAAGCAGTGCAGGCACATTATGTTTGTGTCTCGAGTTTGGTCCAGGCATATCGGCTGTAGAGCCTCTTTGCTCTAGGGAAGACTCTCCGATGTGTAGGTCTACACACTGCCTCGATCTGCTGGCCTTTTATGTGTGCCCTCTAATCCAAACCGGCTACTCTTTGCTTTTGGTGGACAATAAACCTTCTTGTCTTTCAGGCAGTGCACAGGATCTAAGCCTTCTCTTCTGGTCCTAAGCTTAGTCCACTCCTGTGGGGGTGAGGGGAGAATATAATTAAAACTTATTTCAGGTCTTCTCAAAACTAATGTTGCAGAGCTCCTTCGGTAGAAAAGGCATTTACAAGGTACTGGCACTTTGAAGTTAATCAGAGTTGTGGATAATGGCAAAATGCAATGGCCCAATCTATGGAAAGGTAAGCTATGTTCACATTTCATATCTTCAAGAAAGAACAGGGAATATCTTCATGAGAACTTCTTAAACTTCCTGTACTAATGGGAAGGGGGTCACGATTAGTCACTATAATGTTAAGAAAATCAGACATCACAAGTGATGCCTGCTCTGCTCGGGCACCCAAAGCAGTTTTAACAGGATGTTGTCAAAAAAAGATCTCTGGGCTAGATATGGATTGCAGCTCAAAAAGCGCACTTTAATAAAACCACTAAGGGATCTCTCGGGCAGATGTGCCACATCGTATACTCAAATCAGAGTGGCTGCCTATTAGCATTCAGCAGCCATCTTAGAATACTGAATACTTAGAGGTAGCTGCTCTGCTCGAGTGGACCCTCGAGCGTTGACACTTTAATGTAGTGATGTACTATGATAAGGCTGTGGCGAGGAGTGTAATACATTTGAAATTTGAGTTTGAGGTTTGGTTCCCGTAATGGTGACTATTGATTTATAGTTGTTTAGGGAGAATTTACTTGGAATTTCAGAAGATAACACAATCTTGAGATGGTGACCGCTTTGGGAGGACTAAACGATTGGTTTTCTAGAAGGTTAACACTATTTAAAGCAGGCAAGATGGTGCCCATGTTGGTTTCTGATTCACACGAGAAGCACTGTCCGGCTGAGACTCCCTTTGTTAATTGGATATATTTAAACAGGTAGGGGGAATTAATTCGATTTAGGATATCACTGTACAGTAATGGTAGTGTGGTACACATGGTGTTTGAGAATTTGTGATTTTGTTACTTTTAGGATCTGGGATGTTTTGATACTACCCGTGTGCATAGAATTATATGCCATTAGGTGAGTGGATGTTTGGTTACACCTTATGGATTTTCTTGGTTAGATTTTAGTGGTTGGATATGTAGACATACATCTTTTATTGTTTTTCTTTAGCTTACAGCTTGGATTAGTGATATTGAAGTACGAGTTCTTATGGTTTTGGGTAGGAGGGGTTAATGGTGATATGGAATTTATTCAGCACACGGTAATGGAGAGGCAGTTTGCATGTATCACAATAAGGTGAGCATGTATTCCCTTCCCTACATATGGATTGTGATTACTGTGATGAAGTATGCTCTTAGATTTTTCTGAAAGGGTTACACAATGGATATATTAGTATGACTCCTCTTTATTTTGACCATCTTTTGGATTCCAAACACTTTATTATATATGTGCTTGTCACGAGTTGTGGGATATTAGTGGCAACTTAACAATATACACAGTGTAAATCTTTTTTTTTTGCCCTGACGAAGTCGTGGGCAATACGCCTTCATGATGAAATGCATGTTATCTGTGCAGTAATAAAGACTTAAGAGTGTAACAACTGGAAACTGGACTTTTGTTATAATTACAGCGGATTGTTTTGGCGTGTGCCCAGGTATTTTCTCTCTTTTCAGCTATGACACCACAGTAATTGCAAGAGATGGATCCATGTTGGACTGTGGCAATGCTCTTAACATCATTGTCATCAACTGGATGCTATCATGGCTACAAATCACATAGAAGGCGGCTGCTTATCTTCTAGAAGGAATCCCCAAGTAGGGACCTGCATGCTGTCTGCTACAGGCACTGCATCAAATCTCAATCCCATAAAGCTCTTTATTATGCACACCTCCTTCCACATAAAGGTTTCGCGGTTTAATGATAAGGTAATATCCTATCTGCCATTATGAAAAGTAAGATCCTGGCTTGTGGCCTTCTTCATGTTCCTTTTTTCCACAAGAATTCATAGGGCAGTGCTGTTTTCCGTTACTAGCACCAGCTCTGTAAAGCACTTCATCCACAATCTGCACAAAGAGCTTGACTATCACGAATTCATAAAAAGCTGGTAACTTGTTGTTTTCCCTCAGTGTAGTAATTGTACTGTAATTAAGGCTTCACTGTATTGTTTGCTTGCTTAATAGGCCTCATTGTGCAGATAAGGATTAGTAATCGTACTGCATGTATTTAAACAAGGGTCCGTAGACCCTTTCCCAGTGGCAGAAATAAAAAGGCCCGTGCCCTTGTATCATCTCTCGCTAACCGTCAGTCTCACCATGACTATGTGGAGGCACACACCACCCACCAGTATGGGTGAAACTGTTAGGTGTATGTACTACCAGTAAAGCAGAGCCTTGTGGATGCAGTTTCAGTGGATTTGAATGCGATTAAATCACTAGGGTACTCCAAGTCAAGAAAGGGCTGGCTGGCAGAGCTGTGTGCATGGTGTGAGGATTTTCACCCATGTGCTAAGGCACCTGTTACATCTCACACTGACTACTAAGTAAGCAAGGTACAAAGATGGTGGATGTGTGTTCAGTCATGTATTGACTTTGCATGCTGTAATGACTCTTTTCTATGAGTTTACTCTGAGATTTCTGGGACCCGGCTTATTCAAGATTATTTCTTTACAAATCAATCTACCAAACTGGTTCTTATTGAAACTTGTTCATATTTCATACTTCGAACTGCCAAATGTAAATAATGTGTTTTATCTTATAACACTTTCAATTTAGGTGCAAGAAAGCGTAAGCTCCCTGATTCCTGAGCAATTGACACCGTGTGGTCGATGCAGAATGCAAACTTTAATATTGTAAGATAGTAGTCTTACATTGAAGTCCCTCACCAGCATTTGTGAATAAGCTTCTGGTGCAGTGTTATATATATATATATATATATATATACACACACACACACACACACACACACACACACACACACACACACACACACACACACACACACACACACACACACACACACACACACACACACACACACACACACACACACACACACACACACACACACACACACACACACACACACACACACACACACACACACACACACACACACACACACACACACACACACACACACACACACACACACACACTATATATAAAGGCATGTACTAAGAGCTGCTATGGAAAATTGTGTCCAATTATGTATGCGGTAGGCATGTTTTCCTCTCCTGTAAAAAGCAATGCGCAGTTTATTACAAAACAATGAAATGGTTTTCGCCACAAAACCTATAACAAATAAGCTTTATGCGGTCACTAACCATGCACCCAAGCAGCTTGTCTATCATTCTTCTCGAATTAGTAAAAAAAAGGCATGAATCCGAAACATTCGTCATTTTTTCAGTATATGCCCCAAATTACCTGGAATCATATGACTACTATGTTTGGTGGTGTTAAATTGGTGCGGCTTGAATATTTATAACTAAATAGTTCTATTTCACCCTTTGTATGGTTAAAGAGCAGTTGGTATTTGATGATGGGATGGGGCCTTTAAATATGGGTAAAAAAATGGATAGGCAAAAGGGGTAGGGATTGGATTGCTGTCAAGGAGGGTGTACGAAGAGGAGGTAGGAAGGGAATAGAAGCAATGTGATGGAAGGACTGACCGCAGTTTGGAAAAGAAGTGGAGAAAGGACATGGTTGAAAGAGGATGTGCAAGATAGTGTGTATCACACATGGCGTGGATGGGATTGAGGGCATGGAATTAGAAAGGAAAAGAGTCTTCTCCTCATTACAAAGGGCAAGTTTCATCTGACACGAGAGTCCATGTGCGTAAGAGATGAGCTGCAATCTCTAGGGAGGAGGCGATGGGGAGGGATGGCCTCACACAAGGTAGGACTTAAAGCTTAAAATCCCTGCGTCTCTGCTGCATTATAAAAGAAACCTAGCAGCACGGAATGCCCACCAGCTTGAAAATAGTACACATCGCAGCATAGATGAAATAAACATAAGAAACAACAAGCCATTCAACTAGACCACTTATGAAACAGAAAATCACTTATGTAGCCTTCCTTAAAGAGTTTTAGGGAGGGAAGATAAGCAACTCGGAAGAAGGTCTCCAAGCGAAAAGATGTGTTCCTTTTCATCTCGGTGTGATCCTCGGCAGAAGTAGCAGTATTGCTCCAGGGACAGCCTTGTGGCCAAAAGCTTTGTACACTGTCAGCTTTGCTAAGTGTAGTCCATACCATCCGAAACATTATCTCCTATGCTGCCTATTGGGGCAAGAGACAACTGCTACCATTTTCCAATCACTATAGTCCTCACCACATTCCTTCTGCAGCCATCCTTCAGCAAGCCAGAGACTCCTTCTGTTAACAACAGAAAACAAATACAAGTACTAATGAGACAGTGCTCTGTGCCTGCACAGGACTTACCTTGCCTACTGTGCGTCACTGCATTACTCCCTATAGATAAGAATGAAGGAGCAGAAGACATACATTAGCAACATCTTAAACTCTGCTGTTCCCTTCCCATACACCGGCTCCCCTTCACCCCCCCTTCTGAATGGACCAATAAAAATGTATTCAAAAGGGGACCACTTGAGGCGCTGGCCAGTCTCTCCTCTGTTGCACCGAGCAGAGTTGGGAAATCATGGTGTAAGATTGTTTAAGTGAGAGGCAGATATTAGAAGATGGTTCATCTCATTTTCAGCTTGTGAGTTCTTGAATATCTTTGGCTGAGCTAGAACCAGGGTCAGACATCCGGTTTGAGCCACTCCCGAGCCTTCAGTGTCTAAATCTACACTTTACATTAACTATGTTACACAGCTATGAATGAAGACAAATCTGTAATCTAAAATCTAAATCTAAATCCGTATTTGTAAAGCGCGAACTACTCACCCTTACGGGTCTCAAGGCGCTGGGGGCCGTCGTGGAAATTAAGTGAGCTATTGCCCAGAGTCACATGGTGCTGAGCTGAGCTGCCCCCGGAGCCGGGGATCAAACCGTGAACCCTGTGCTCCAAAGTCAGCTGCCCTGGCCGCTGCACCACACCTCTCCACTATGCATGAGGCTACTCCATCTCAGTCTGTATCCGCTCACAATCAACCCAAAAAAGTGGTTTCTCAGTACCCCCCCCCCCCCCAGTCTTGACCAGGCAAAACCTAGGAGTCTTAATCAGCAAAATTGTGCTACAGCGAATAGATCTTGGAGTATTCTGTTGGAGGATTCTCTTAATCCAGTATCTAGGACCACAGTTGTAAAAGCCACGATGGACAATGGTTAATGCTTTAAACAGAACTCTCCTCTTAATGGGAAGCCAATGCAGTCCCCTCAACCGAGACAAAACCGAGTCTCTCCTAAAAAGGCCCAAGATAAGCCCAGATGCTGCGCTTTGGACTATCTGCAGTTTCCTAATCTTATAATCGGGCAATTCGATATTGAGGCCATTTGAGTAGTTCAGCCACTAGATGTTATTAAGGCATAGGCTACTGTTCTGAGGGCCTCAGCAGGTCAGATATCCAAAAGTGTCCTTATAAATCTTGGCAGACCATAGCAGCACCTGACCCAATCGTGGTATCCACCGAAAGCGTATCTATTTTTACTCCCAAATTCTTTGCTACCATCATTTGAGGAGTGGGGAGGAAGAGATGAAATATCCCCAATCCAGCTGAAGTTGGTTCACAGGCTTCTGGCCTTGCCAAAGAGGAGAATCTCCGTTTTGTCCACATTGCACTGAAGGAAAAGCTAATGCATACAAATCGGGACATCTTTCAGGCAAGCGACAAAGGACGAGATTTGGTGGGGAGCAGAATAACCAAATGGAAGAAGTAATTGAATATCCTCTGCATATGATATAGTCACCACATCATGAAATTTAATAAGGGAAGCCAAAGAGTCCGTGTAAATATTAAATAGGGTATGACTCAATGAAGTGGCCTACGGCACTCCTGAAGACGAGCCTCTTCTGTGACAAGGAGCAAGCAGTGGTTTATTTGTAAAAAAATAAATAAGGGCTGGGGCTCTCCTCAGGAGGCAGCTTGCACCAGCCCATTTCTCCTGTTAGAGCTACCTAAAACAGAACCAACTACTAACCATGAAAGTGGGAAGTGGATGTGGTGTAATGGCCAGAGCTGTCGATTTATGAGCTTCGGAACCAGATTTGTGTCTCCTCAATATTCGTGATTCTGGGCAGATCACTTAATCTCCCCGTAAATGAATGTGTCCTTAACTGGTTCTCATGAAAAGCGCCAGTGTTGGCGATTACCAGTGCTGAGCACAGGATACCACCGGCTCAAATTAAGCACCGAGAGTCAGATATACAAAAACACAATGTTGTCTTGAACAAACCACAGCATTTCACTATAAAAAACTAGATTTGTTTTGAACATTTGTGATATCGAAATTTCTGGATTAACTCTATAGCCCGCTCTAAAATTTGTACAGAAATGTTTTCACAGTTCATCATGCAGTTACCTTTTAAACCACAAGAGTTTACTGCCAACCCACTCGCATACTGTGTGCTGAAGCTCATACAGTGGCACCGAAAAGAGTTGTTATAATTTTCTTACAAATAAGCGCTTTGTTACAGGGCTTCTCTGTTAAGTTCTTCGGTCCACTTTCATGGATAAAAGAGTCTGAACTATAATTATTATCTCTGATCCCTGCAGATTGTGGATCGAAGTCCAATTTTGAATACCCATCCAAGTATGAAAAGTATGAATTTTCCTAATCTAACCAACAAAATCTTGCCAAGTTGCCTAAGAGCCTCATTCGAAATCACTGGGTGCTTCCATAAACCCGAATCTGCATTACAAGATCAGTACACATTTTGCACATGGCTGTTATTCGTTCTCTCCATTTTGCCATATACCTGCTGAACATTGGAGGCAAAATATAGGACTGCTAATGTTGCAGCTTGGAATGGGGCAAAGCATATGTTATATTGTTATGTTATCCCCCAATCTGGACTGGTAATCAGGAGGATATACCACACCCTGCTCTATTTGATTAGCAGGGTGCAGTATGATCTGCAGTGGCGGCTGCCATGTCCCGAGGGTGGTGGGGCTGCAAAAAAAACAATAATTCATTAAATAAACTTACCTTCCTGCAACGAGACCAAGTCCTCCGTCGTCTTCTCTCCTCGAAGCAGGCTCCCAAGCCAATCCTGGCTCTGCTCTCATGCTCATAAGAGCAGCTCCCTGATTGGAGGGAGCAGCCTCTGTCAGCACTCCCGAGGGCACTGGATGCCTGCACTTACTTTCAACCGAGCTGTCTTAAGACAGCTGGGTTGAGAGGTTTAAAGAGCGCATGTGGGGCTGGCCATTGTAAGACGGCCGTCCAAAGAGACAGCACACTTTAAACAAGTGCAAAAGCCAGCCCACCCTCCTCCCTGCTGCTGCTGCCATTCAGCAGGCCCTCCCCCGTCCTGATTCTCCAATCGGGACGGGGTGACAAAAAATAAAATGATAATGAATTGGCTTCTCCATTTTATTTTTCGTCTCTAGGGGCATTTCGGTGGAGCGACGCTCCCCCGCTATAATGGAGAGAGCCGCCTCGGATTCATCACACTTTTTGCCAAATAGAAGGGTAATTGTGCACAGTGTGTTCTACGCAACCCTGCAAATCATGTAACCTCATTGGAAACAACCTTTACCGCTATTACAATTCCTTGCTATAAACAGTGCATGTATTTCCATTTGATTGTTAAAAATAGTTATTAAGAACGCTGGTAGAAAATTATGTATTCTATTTTAACTGGCTTGCCAGAATGTCTTAAATATGCAACTCCAACCCAGTGTAAACAGAGCTGAATTGCTATGGCAACGTGCTTGTATTGAGTTCATGTTCAAGGAGAGCTAATACTGCCAACGTTATTTTTGACAATGTTAAACGTCTCCTCTCTTTAATACTAATAATGCTTCAATTAGTGTAATATATATATATGTATATTCGTGCTCCTGATGCTGTACATTAGCATATGCCCACTCTCTTGGCATTATCCATTTTCATAAACTGTGACGATCCAGATGTTTGTTCCTGCTGTGGTGGGAGTGGCCTGCTAGCCCAGGGCCAGATTGAGAGCATGTGTGGAGCTCGTACAGTAACCTCTACGGTCATTTGGCTCAAGGAAACATTGCTCGATAAAGTGGTCCCTGCGGAGTTTCGTTCAAAGTATTTCATATGGGCAGACCTGGAAGCTTTAGGACTACAACCATCTCAGCAGATTGTGCCTTTTCCCACTAGTTTCTCAGAACTTGTTTACTGATTTCTCTTGTATTTATACTGAATATCGGACTCTAACTAGGGTGGAAATGTGCTTTACAAATGTTTGTCGAAATCCCCAGACTTGCATGTTTGTGGTTACTCGTTCACTTTTCAAGGCCTGATGGCACACTCCCTGTGACTACATTTGCTCTCACGCAAAACTACAGGCTGAGATAATTTTAAATGTTTGTAAATCTATTTGCGAGTGTAAATTCACTGGTTATGAGTACCAGATGTGAAATCGCGCTCTTAAATCGGGCATTTATCCACCTAAGCATATGCATTGCCTCACAGACCTAAATTTATTTGTTAAGTACTGAAGAATGATACTGTATCTGTGAGTCTCTGTTCATGTTTATATAAGATTTCATTTTAGGTCAGTGTTTATTACAAACCATCTGTGGAAAATAAGGATTACTGTTCCCTGCAGGTCGTTTCTAACTCCTATTACATTATATATTTGACTTTTGATTGCCTCTCTACCATATTACTTTTTGCTTTGAGTACATACTATTATTGGGGAGAGTAGTTGGCCTAACGGCTAGGGCGGTCGACCTCGAATCTGGGGAACTGGATCGGCAATGACGCTCAACATCCTGTGATTCTGGGCAAATCACTTAATCTCCACGTGCCTAACAAAAATGAATATGTCCTCATGTAATGCAACTGGTGCTATGTAAGGCGCTCTGATACCCGATTCGGGTCAAGTTTGCGCTATATAAAACTCTGTTTAAAAAAAAAAAATCCCATTCTCCCTTTTCAACCATGTGTGCACAGAACATCTTGGCTAGCAATATTCAGACCTAGTGAACCCAGCGAGGTTTTGACATACTGAACATCACCTCCCATGGCTTCTCCTTGCTTATCACAGTTGTTCTGCCCTTTAAATCTTTGAATCTACTACATAGGAAACTAAGCAACCGCATTTAAGGCCCACTCTGTTTTTGCAGGAATATGAAATTGCATGACCTTATGTACTCTGTAGTCAATGATATTGCTCGGGTTTGAAAGTGAGCTCTCCCACGCAGATTTGAAACTCAGGAAGATGTGGGACACCACATTAGGATCGAAATCGCCCCAAAACAGCCATAACACAAATGTTTGATGTGGTTGTCGAGTTAAAAAATGCTAATAGCATCATAAACAGTGTAAATAAAACCTTAAATTTGCATGAAAGCATTATTGAAAAGCCAGATTACCTTACTTTGTCACAATATCCACTATTCCTTTCTTCTAGTGTAACTATAAAACACGTATGAAACTGTTAGAACTTGCATTACAAGGACTTCAAGCAGGGCCTGCCGCTTCTTGCATGGCAAAAGTCGGTGTAGGGCACCAGTCAAATAATGCAAAGTTGATCCTTACTGGGCCTTTTTTTTTTTTTTTTTTTCGGGAATTTTAAGCATAACTCTGCCTCGGGGTTGGGGAAAACGTGCATTGCTAAAGTACCTTCTCTTTTATAGGGCTTGGGAGATGCTGCATTTTGTGTAGGTTTGCACTTTTTAAATAACTCATACATGCATACACATGTGAAAGCTGAGAGGTTAGCAGTGATTTTCCCAAGCCTTCATTTTAGTCAAATGTTTGTCCATAACAATGGAGAAACAAGGAAGAAAATATTGGCAAGTGAGCGTTTTCCAGGATCATGCACAAAACCTTGCAACAAATAAGCCAGTTAGTCAGTACTCCTCAAGAATGGACACTTGGGAACAATTCAGTAAACAGATGAAGCAGCATCCTCTCTGCACAGAGCAATGCATGGTCAGACTGACGCTCGTACGTTCTTTCTAAAATTTGAGGATAGTGTAAATAAAATATTGCCAAATTGGGCATGCATGAATGCGGTTTCTGTGAATCTGATAAATAATGGGATTTTTACAAAGGGTACCTAAAACAAAGCACAAGATGAGAAACCCAACTAGGTTGGTATCTTTGACCATAAACTGGGATGATCTCAGAAACTCATAAGGCTAAGAAAACTAAAGGTGGAAAGCCTCACACACAGCCGTACCATACACGGAACAAGAAGAGACTAGTTTTTAACAGCAGCCAGTTCAAAACACAGTTAAACACTTCTCTACAAAGAAGGTAAATAAAGTAGCTGAGAACATAGGATGAAGAAGCACAAACAGTACATTGGTAATCCCTACAAGCATGAGAAGATCAAGGAACTGGAATACACTTAGAAAGGATGCAATCTAGAATAGACTGACCGACAGGTTTGATTAAGTACATTTGCACAAACCCGGACTCAGAAACTGAGGGTACCCTGCTAAACAGTACTAGCATAGAAAGCATGACCAATGGTAGAGAGCTGATTAAGGATCATAGGATACCATAATGTCTCGTGCTGGTATTATGCTTAACAGAGATGATAGGCAAATAATGAAGACACCTCTGCAAAGAAGTGTTTGGGAAATGGTGGTGTGGCATCATTGGGCAATTCTGGTCAGAAGCAAAATGAGGCTATAAAAGGCATGAATAATTATAGCATGCCCTTGTTGGTATGAGTCAAGACTAGCATTTACTAGCCAGAAATGTTTGTATGACTTTACAACTCATTCCGTTGCAACACATGCCTTTTCCACACATGCATTACAACGCAAATGACATTACCACACATAACCTTTACCACAAATATGCCTTTACCACGCATACCTTCACAACAAATGTAGTTGTAAAAGCATGAATATTAAAGGAATATTTGTGTAAAGGTTTTCCCTGACTATTTCCCTGAGTCCTAAAATCGGTCCCTTGTGCTCCCCCTGGCCCCCAGCCCTTTTAAAAAAAAAAATACCGTCCCCTGAGCCTTAGAAGGGTACTGCTGCATGACCCCAGCCCTTCTAAAAACTAGCCCTCCCCTGAGCCCTAAAAGCGGACCCCTGCACGACTCACCCCTGCAAAAAAATAAAAATAACCAACCTGAGCCCAAAACCTGTAATCCGTACTCCCCCTGACCTAATTCCCCTTACCTCTCCATGACTTCTCCACCTCTCCAGGTCTACTGAGGTGCGGCGCACATCCTAAAGAAGAAGTGGAAGGGTCTCTCCATTTCTTCTAACTAGGCCAATAGTCTTCACTACCCTTACCACACATATACCTTTACCATTCATACCTTTACAACGAGTTACGTTGTAAAGACGTGTGGTAAAGACTATGCATGGTAACGGTGCATGCATTGTAACGCATGTGTGGTAAGGAATATGAGTTGAAACAGCCGCGTTGTAATGGCTGTTTCCCACGAGAAATGTACTTTTCCTGCCCCCCCCATGCTTGTCTTGCAGGGATGAAGATGCAACCCTAAGGCAGGGATTTTAAAAATGTATTGTGGGGTTGGGAGATTTGAACCTACAAGAGGAAAGTATGTTCCAATTGTTTTCCTGGATGCTTGAAATTGGAATGGTGTTATCTGGTACACAAGTAGAGAGTGCAGGAGAACTTTGGAAGGTTCCTCCAGTCATGAGCTAGCTTGCAGAACATGTGGACATCTGTTTAGAGGACGTAGGAGCTGTGGATTAAAAGCGACGGCAATTGGTGGTACTGGAGCCCAGTAGCCCATCTCATATATGAAGGGGCATGCATCGATCTGGTGTTTGAATGTGTGCTAAAGATGCTTGTAGCTTACTTCAGGATAGAAATAAAAATTATAGTAGCAGTAATTCAGAGGAGCATTTAGATTTGCACTCGCCATAGGGCTCTAACTCTTGAGTATGTGTAAGAAGGAAAAAAGTGTTAGAGTAGATTGCTCTTGGAAGATCTCATTGCAAGATTGAAAGCCTAAACAACCGAACAAGAATCTTAGTAATCTAAAACTGTGCCAAGACAATAACATACATGTTTGACACAATATCTACAACAAAAACTATGAGATACAAAATTATAGTGGCGTCTAAAGTATGGAAAACCAAATATTGACTTTATATGTTTTGTTTTTTTAAATTACAAAAATATCAGTAACACTAATATAGTAATTCTAAATAATAACATTAACAAAACACTGTAGTACAAAATATAGATAAATGTAATATCAACATACAAAAAATGAAAATTAAATAATTATTAATTTTAGCATATTTTATTAAGTCCATATAAAATGATAGAGGCAACATGTTCAATAGTAAAACAAATGGCCAAAACACTTAAGGAAAAAGTCAAAAAGTATAAAATAAATGAATATCAAATTGAAATAAAAATAAAAGCTATTAATAAATAACATCAAATTACCAATTAGTAAAGCACTATAAAAACCTCTTCCACGACCTTCCCAGATGCTTGCAAATATGCAACTGTCCTCCCATTGCTGAAGAAATCCACTGAAAACTCTTCAACGCTCACCAACTACAGGCTGTTCTCCCTGCTACCTTTCCCGGTCAAGGTCATAGAGAAAATCATCCTCTGACAACTCATTGAATACCTCAGTGACCACCAACTCCTCAACACCATTCAATCTGGCTTCAGACCCAACCACACCACAGCACAGTATAGCATGGAAACTGCCCTCATTGCTGCCATGAATGACCTCCGCTTGACTCTGGAAAGAGAACACATGAGGGCCCTCATCCTCCTAGACCTCTCTGCAGCATTTGACACAGTATCCTACCCCAACCTCATCTAACGCCTACACGACATCGGAATCCAAGGACACGCACTCCGATGGGTCTGCTCCTTCCTGACTTGGAAGGACCCAGTCAGTCTGCTTGGCACCGTAAACCTTGGATGCCCTTGACCTCATCTGCAGAGTCTGCATGGATTCTCCCTGAGCCTAATCCTTTTCAACACATACATGATCCCTCTAGCCAGCATTATCCGCTCTCACAATATCAACATCCTCTCCCATGCCGACAACACGCAACTCATCCTCTTCCTTGCGGACAAGACGCCCAGTACCCGGAACAAGTTCAAGACCTGCATGACTGAAATCACCCACTTGATGAAGTGCAACTGTCTAGAGCTGAACAACAACCAGACCAAATTCAGGGTCTTCAGGAGGAGCACATCATCGTTGGACTCCACCTGGTGGCCAACAGATCTAGAACTGACTCCTACCCCCACCACCCACCCCACAAACATCTGGGTCGTCATCAACAGCATTCCTGACATGACCACCCAAGTCAAAGATGTCACAGCCTCATGCTTCCATACCAGAAGATGCTAAGGAAGGTTTTTACATGGCTCCCAATCAGCACCCAGAAAACTGTCATGCACGCCCTTCTCACAAGCAAGCTGGAGTATAGGAACACCCTATATGCCGGGAGTTAACAAACAAACTCACTAGAAGGATGCAGACCATTGAGAACTTGGCAGCCAGAATTACTCTCAACCTCGCATGCCTCACTCGCATCACACCAGACCTGAAGGCTCCCCACAGGCCCCCCATTCACACACGAGCACAATTCAAACTCCTCAGCCACAATTTAAAGGCACCACATAATACTGGCTCAGCATATCTGAACAATTGGATCTGCTTCTCAAACCTTGTAGATACCTCTGCTCTTCTAGACTCAAATTCCCACAAATCCCATACATACCAAAATCGGATCAGTGGTCTAGCCTTGTACATTGCTCCTAAAGCGTGAAACGGCCTGCACTACACATAAGAGCCTCCTCCTTACTAAAGCTGAATACCTGGTTTTTCAAGTAGTCTTACTAGGCCCTAGGAGTGCAAGACTTAAACCTGGTCAGTGCCAGGATACACTAATGGGTGATAGTATGCTTTACAAATCTGGATAAAATAACATGGATGAAAAACCAAGCTATTAATATGCATGCACCCTGATCAAAGAAACCAAAACTAGTCACACTGTCCAACTATAAAACCACACCATTTGAAAAAAGCAATTTTAAAACTATGTAAATGAGTAAGCTAAAGAAAGTGTGCTCTTACAAGCGTTAAAAAAATACATTTAATTTCATTATATTTTATTTCTCCTTTCTCATATCTCCGCTACAGAAACAAGTGAAAATTCTGTAAAGAAACCAAAGAATAAAAAAGGCCCTACACTTAAAAACACTTCTAAATAAGTACAAATCTAGAAATGTAAGTAAAAAAAACAGAAAAGCAGAACTATCTATAAAATAATGTGGATTCAATTAAATTTGTAAATCGCATGCAAAGGCCAAAATATCTAGCAAAGCCATTTTGATTAACTCAAAAAATGGTAAAATCCCTTGGCGCATGTACCTAGGTTTCACCTCTAGTGAAGAGTACAATAACAACAAGTGTAGCCACTGTAAGTATACAAAAAATACCGCTCAAATAGTTGCTCTTACAATTCTGAAAAGTATTTAAAAAGACTCATGCTACAGACTGAAAAATAAAGGAGTTACATAAAAAATGTATCTATGATAATTTATCCAACAATTCCTTAATACAACCCCCCCTCTTTCCCCCCCAAAAATGGGGATGCAAGGAGAAAAAACACTAAATAATGGAGTGGATAGAGTAACTATAGATACCCACTCGCCAAATATGGCAGAGTTTCAGGATGGATATATTATCCAAGATTTAAGAGCCCTTTACAATATCCACTGCCCCAAGTGGAACCGTATTGAGGACTACTTAACTCATGTTAACTACGCTCTGTGGCCAACCTGAAAAGCCAAATTCTAGAAAACAACCGGAAAATATTTTGGCCCTGCTCCAAAGCATTTCCTGAACTAGACATCCCTCACCACTAAACACTAACCTGTCTAAAAAAATGTCATTTAGTTAGTAGTCCCATTCAGAAGTTAGCATAGCTGAGTTGTCTGCATGTGTCCCTATACTGGCCAATGGGGCTACTAATGTTTCTGCAATAAAACTGACAATTTGGGTTTTTTACTGTTAGGATATATAAAAATACATGTCCTACTCTTTAATATATTGCACCCTTCCTTAGGACTTGGTTGCCCTGCAGTAGGGGTAACATACATATTAAAGAGGGAGGTTTGGGCTTTGACATTACTTTAAATAGCAAAGTCGAGTTAGCAGTTTAAAACTTCTCTATCAGCCTGCATTGGCAGGCTGGGAAACATCTTTTCACATTGTCACATCCAGGTTGGCACAATAAGTGCTGCAGCCTTGGTGGGACACTTTAACTTATGGGCCCTGGGTACCACTGGTACCGTATCCTAGGGGCTTATTAGTCATTAAAGCAATACCAATTTGGTGTAAGCCAATCAAGCATAAACTTTGTAAGGTCCGAACATTGGCACTGAGGTCTGGATAACAGGCCTCAGTGCCCTCTGAGTCAAAAAACCAAAAGCAGTCCAAAATTTTGGGGGTGGGGAGGAGGGGGGTGGAGTCATGCAAAAAGAGGTATTACTTTACACTATAAATTTGCGAGAACTCTAATTTACCATTTAACTCCGAGGTCTATAAACATTAGGGTAATGATGCATCATTATGCGTGAGCGGATAATACTATTCTAACTCTAAGGCATATAAACTTTGAGGTAACACATTAAATTAGAGTGAATACAGACTTACCATTTTAACTCCTCAGCCTAAAACATTGAGGCTACATAGAATAAGTAATCTTCTGTTCCCTAATTATACTATCTCACAGTGATACAAACATAAAGGACATTTTGTATAATTAAGATGTAGTATTTTAACTTCTCATATTACATATTCATTTAAATAAATTAAATGCTGTATTATAGTATATTTTATTTCTAATATTTTTATATCTAAATATAAGATTCCTAATATGATATTTAATTATTTTAAATTAAAACAATAAGATTTTATTCAATGAATAATAGGTTTATTGATAAACGTACTATTAAAAATATTTTAATAACTCATTTCTAATATATTTAAATCCTTTGTTTTCCTAATGCTACATTTTACATTTTTATTATACATAGGCTAATATTGCAATTATTTCATAAAACCTTAATAAATTAAGGTTAATTGATATGCAGGCCAAAAAGTCAGGGACGTCCGTAAATCATTCCAAAATCACAAATCAGTGGTAATTGATTATAAACTTGACTAGCCTGTAGTCAATCATCTTAGCCTTGTGAAGTACTTGCTGTCCGATTTGAAGATTTTCCCTGTGAAACATGCCTTAAAGGAAGAACTGCTGGACTCTACAGAAAAGTTCTGGATGTATTGTTTAAAATCATTGCATCCAGACGGAGTGAACTTCACTGAAAATGCCACCTGATTGCTACATATCTCAAGGGATCTCAGGGTTGCATTGGTTCAGCATTCCATATGGAATCTTCACTCATTGTGCTTTTTGAAAATTCAGCAGTGCAGCTGTTTAACCACTGAACAATCTTGTACTACCTGGGGCGCAAGCCAAAAGGTTATAGTGAAAATATATTTTTGTTCTTTGGATGATCCATTTTTTGAGTTAATTCCTTCTTGAATATATATATATATATATATATATATATATATATATATATATATATATATATATATATATATATATATATATATATATATATATATATATATATATAATCTACTGGCGGTCGCCAGTAGATAGTTATAGTTAAAACCTATTATCCATAGGAAATCCGCGACATTCTATTTGAAATAACGTTGGCGCCGGTTGACGAATCTTCGCGAAAGTTTCCAACTTGTTGGGGCGCTCCGGTCCGCTCCTATCCTGAAAGTCTCGGGGTGATACGTCAAGCCGGGGCCGAGAAAAAGGGGGTCCCAAAACGCATTTTCCCCATTCATTTTTCCATAGGAACCTTTAGTCGCAGCTACAGCCCGAACTGCTGAACGGAATTACACCAAATTTGGCAAAGAGGTAGCCCTTGGTTCAGTGTCGTGCCTTTTGCTTAAATGGTGTAAATCCGTTCAGTAGTTCCTGAGAAAATCAAAAGTAAAGTCACATATATATCTGGGCGGAGCCTAACCACACATGTCATCGTGAGATCTGATTGGCTGTCAGCACTTCATCCTGGAATTGCTGGCAGCCATCTTGGGACCAATATAAATGATAGTACCTCATTGAAATGCATTGTAGTGATAGAAGATTTTGAGGGTCACCAAAAGGAGAACTATTAAGGGTGATAACAGGCTTTAGTTACATTAGAATTTATTTGTTGATGGTACCATACTAATTTTAGGAATTGTGGTGTATTCTAAGGTGATTTTATCATGTGAAAAACCTTCTGCTGGGATATCATGAATCATGTTTGAGAGAACACTTTTTTCTCATGCTTGTCCCATGGAGGTTTGGAAGGTGCTCCAGAAGCTAAAATGAGAGCATATTTTCTGTAAATTCACATTATCTTTCTCACTCATGTGAGAATGAAGTCTGACATTCTCAGTAAAACATGTACATCCAACAAGGGCAGAGACTGTCAGTTGATTCCTTTGTGTTCTACTGCAGCTTCCCAGAGTGTTCTAAAGAACAACTAGAGTGCTAACAGCCTTACTTATGACAAAAGTATGGCACACCTGAAGCCATCTTGATTGAAATAAACTGGTAATACTTAAACAATTTAATTTAAAAAGGAACAAAATGATGGGGTTCATTTTGTCATAGAAATTATGGTTAGTGCTGTAGAAAGAAAAATTAGGACATGTTTCAAGTGTGATCTCAAATATCTTCCTATTATATTTCAACAGGAGCAGCCTGCCAGTTGATGCCTTTGTGTTCTACTGCAGCTTCCCAGAGTGTTCTAAAGAACAACTAGAGTGCTAACAGCCTTACTTATGACAAAAGTATGGCACACCTGAAGCCATCTTGATTGAAATAAACTGGTAACACTTAAACAATTTAATTTAAAAAGGAACAAAATGATGGGGTTCATTTTGTCATAGAAATTATGGTTAGTGCTGTAGAAAGAAAAATTAGGACATGTTTCAAGTGTGATCTCAAATATCTTCCTATTATATTTCAACAGGAGCAGCCTGCCAGTTGATGCCTTTGTGTTCTACTGCAGCTTCCCAGAGTGTTCTAAAGAACAACTAGAGTGCTAACAGCCTTACTTATGACAAAAGTATGGCACACCTGAAGCCATCTTGATTGGAATAAACTGGTAACACTTAAAACATTTAATTTGAAAAGGAACAAAATGATGGGGTTCATTTTGTCATAGAAATTATGGTTAGTGCTGTAGAAAGAAAAATTAGGACATATTTCAAGTGTGATCTCAAATATCTTCCTGTTATATTTCAACAGGAGCAGCCTGCCAGTTGATGCCTTTGTGTTCTACTGCAGCTTCCCAGAGTGTTCTAAAGAACAACTAGAGCGCTAAAAGCCTTACTTATGACAAAAGTATGGCACACCTGAAGCCATCTTGATTGGAATAAACCGGTAACACTTAAAACATTTAATTTAAAAAGGAACAAAATGAGGGGTTCTTTTGAAATGGAAATTATGGTTAGTGCTGCAGAAAGAAAAATTAGGGCATGTTTTAAGTGAGATCTCAAATCCTCTTCTATTTCATTAGAAAATTCTGACATGCAGACTGAAACAATCACTTTCAATACCAGTAGCAGACTTCCAGTTAACTCCCTGGTGAGCAGTAGCTTTACTCCAGTGATCTAATGAGCAACTAGAGTGCTAACATTCTGAATTTATGGCAGATGTGAGACACATCTGAATGCCTTCTTGATGGAATCAAAGTAAAAAACTGAAAGCATTTCCTACTGAGGAGACTGCAGTAAATGAAGAAATTAGGAAACTTCATAACAAAGAAGTCTTCCAAGATGGCCACCAGTGAAAAAAGAGCCCAAATGTAGCACAAATATTACCCAGATGTAGCCCACATATAGCCCAATGACAAAAGTGTGCAAAACACTTTTTATTTTTAGTTTTTTTGCAGTTTTATGTAGTGCAGACTGGTCAGGTATTGGAGCATTGCATCTTAAAACATGGCCCCCTACACTACAAAAACACCACTGCACTACCTTAAACCCTAAAACACTACCCCAGCACGACCCCCTACACTACACAAGCACCACTGCACTATCCTAAACCCTAAAACACTACCCCCAGCACGACCCCCTACACTACCCAAACACCACTGCACTAACCTAAATCCTAAAACACTACCACCAGCACGACCCCCTACACTACCCAAACACCACTGCACTACCCTAAACCCTAAAACACTATCCCCAGCACGACCCCTACACTACACAAGCACCACTGCACTACCCTAAACCACTACCCCAGCACGACCCCCTACACTACACAAACACCACTGCACTACCCTAAACCCTAAAACACTACCCCCAGCATGACCCCATACACTACCCAAACACCACTGCACTAACCTAAATCCTAAAACACTACCCCCAGCACGACCCCCTACACTACCCAAACACCACTGCACTACCCTAAAACATGACCTCCTACACTACACAAACACCACTGCACTACCCTAAACCCTAAAACACTACCCCCAGCACGACCCCCTACACTACACAAGCACCACTGCACTACCCTAAACCCTAAAACACTACCCCCAGCACGACCCCCTACACTGCCCGAACACCACTGCACTGCCCTAAACCCTGAAACACCACCCCTAGCACGACCCCCTACACTGCCCGAAACCACTGCACTGCCCTAAACCCTGAAACACCACCCCTTCACGACCCCCTACACTGCCCGAACACCACTCTACTGCCCTAAACCCTGAAACACCACCCCCAGCATGACCCCCTACACTGCCCGAACACCACTGCACTGCCCTAAACCCTGAAACACTACTCCCAGCAAGACCCCCTACACTGCCCGAACACCACTGCACTGCCCTAAACCCTGAAACATCACCCCCAGCAAGACCCCCTACACTGCCCGAACACCACTGACCTAAACCCTGAAACACCACCCCCAGCACGACCCCCTACACTGCCCGAACACCACTGCACTGCCCTAAACCCTGAAACACTACCCCCAGCATGACCCCCTACACTGCCCGAACACCACTGCTCTGCCAAAACCCTGAAACACCAGCCCCAGCACGACCCCCTACACTGCCCGAACACCACTGCACTGCCCTAAACCTTGAAACACCAGCCCCTGTACGACCCCCTACACTGCCCGAACACCACTGTACTACCCTAAACCCTGAAACATCACCCCCAGCACGACCCCCTACACTGCCCGAGCACCACTGCACTGCCCTAAACCCTGAAACACCAGCCCCAGCATGACCCCCTACACTGCCCGAACACCACTGCACTGCCCTAAACCCTGAAACACCAGCCCCAGCACGACCGCCTACACTGCCCGAACACCACTGCACTGCCCTAAACCCTGAAACACCAGCCCCAGCACGACCCCCTACACTGCCCGAACACCACTGCACTGCCCTAAACCGTGAAACACCAGCCTCAGCACGACCCCCTACACTGTCTGAACACCACTGCACTGCCCTGAACCCTGAAACACCAGCCCCAGCACAACACCCTACACTGCCCGAAAACCACTGCACTGCCCTAAACCCTGAAACACCACCCCGTGCATGACCCCCTACACTGCCCGAACACCACTGCACTGCCCTAAACCCTGAAACACCACCCCCAGAGCGACCCCCTACACTGCCTGAACACCACTGCACTGCCCTAAACCCTGAAACACCACCCCCTGCACAACCCCCTACACTGCTCGAACACTACTGCACTGCCCTAAACCCAGAAACACCATCCACAGCACGACCCCCTATACTGCACGAACACCACTGCACTGGCCTAAACCCTGAAACACTACCCCCAGCAAGACCCCCTACACTGCCCGAACACCACTGCACTGCCCTAAACCCTGAAACATCACCCCCAGCAAGACCCCCTACACTGCCCGAACACCACTGCCCTAAACCCTGAAACACCACCCCCAGCAAGACCCACTACACTGCCCGAACACCACTGCACGGCCCTAAACCCTGAAACACCAGCCCCAGCACGACCCCCTACACTGCCCGAACACCACTGCACTGCCCTAAACCCTGAAACACCACCCCCTGCACGACCCCTACACTGCCCGAACACCACTGTACTGCCCTAAACCCTGAAACCCCACCCCCAGCATGACCCCCTACACTGCCAGAACACCACTGCACTGCCCTAAACCCTGAAACACCACCCCTGCATGACCCCCTACACTGCCCGAACACTACTGCACTGCCCTAAACCCTGAAACACCACCCCCAGCACGACCCCCTACACTGCACGAACACCACTGCACCGCCCTAAACCCTGAAACACTACCCCCAGCAAGACCCCCTACACTGCCCGAACACCACTGCACTGCCCTAAACCCTGAAACATCACCCCCAGCAAGACCCCCTACACTGCCCGAACACCACTGCCCTAAACCCTGAAACACCACCCCCAGCAAGACCCCCTACACTGCCCGAACACCACTGCACTGCCCTAAACCCTGAAACACCACCCCCAGCAAGACCCCCTACACTGCCCGAACACCACTGCACTGCCCTAAACCCTGAAACACCACCCCCAGCACGACCCCTACACTGCCCGAACACCACTGCTCTGTCCAAAACCCTGAAACACCAGCCCCAGCACGACCCCCTACACTGCCCGAACACCACTGCACTGCCCTAAACCCTGAAACACCAGCCCCAGCACGACCCCCTACACTGCCCGAACACCACTGCACTGCCCTAAACCCTGAAACACCACCCCCAGCAAGACTACCTACACTGGCCGAACACCACTGCACTGCCCTAAACCCTGAAACACCACCCCTGCACGACCCTCTACACTGCCCAAACACTACTGCACTGCCCTAAACCCTGAAACACCACCCCTCATCACGACACCCTACACTGCCCGAACACCACTGCACTGCCCTAAACCCTGAAACACCACCCCAGCACGACCCCCTACACTGCCCGAACACCACTGCATTAAACCCTGAAACACCACCCCCTGCACGACCCCCTACACTGCCGGAACACCACTGCACTGCCCTAAACCCTGAAACACTACCCCCAGCACGACTCCCTACACTGCCCTAACACCAATGCACTGCCCTAAACCCTGAAACATCACCCCCAGCACAACCCCCTACACTGCCCGAGCACCATTGCTCTGCCCTAAACCCTGAAACACTAGCCCCAGCATGACCCCCTACACTGCCCGAACACCACTGCACTGCCCTAAACCCTAAAACACCACCCCCAGGACGACCCCCTACACTGCCCAAACACTACTGCACTGCCCTAAACCCTGAAACACCAGCACCAGCAAGACCCCCTACACTGCCCGAACACCACTGCATTGCCCTAGACTCTGAAACACCAGCCCCAGCAAGACCCCCTACACTGCCCGAACACCACTGCACTGCCCTAAACCCTGAAACACCAGCCCCAGCACGAACCCCTACACTGCCCGAACACCACTGCACTGCCCTAAACCCTGAAACACCAGCCCCAGCACCACCCCCTACAATGCCCTAACACCACTGTACTGCCCTAAACCCTGAAACACCACCCCCTGCACCGCCCCCTACACTGCCCGAACACCACTGCACTGCCCTAAACCCTGAAACACCACCCCCTGCACGACCCCCTACACTGCCCGAACACCACTGCACTGCCCTAAACCCTGAAATACCACTACCCCCTACACTGCCCGAACACCACTGCACCGCCCTAAACCCTGAAACACCACCCCTGCACCGCCCCCTACACTGCCCGAACACCACTACACTGCCCTAAACCCTGAAACACCACCCCCAGCATGACCCCTTTACTGCTCGAACACCACTGCACTGCCCCAAACCCTGAAACACCACCCCCAGCATGACCCCCTACACTGCACGAACACCACTGCCCTAAACCCTGAAACACCACCCCTGCACGACCCCCTACACTGCCCAAACACCACTGCACTGCCCTAAACCCTGAAACACCACCCCCTACACTGCCCGAACACCACTGCACTGCCCTAAACCCTGAAACACCCCCCAGCACGACCCTCTACACTGCCCGAACACCACTGCACTGCCCTAAACCCTAAAACACCACCCCCAGCACGACCCCCTACACTGCCCGAACACCACTGCACTGCCCTAAACCCTAGAACACTACCCCCAGCATGACCCCCTACACTATCCGAACACCACTGCACTACCCTAAACCCTAAAATACTCCCCCAGCACGACCCCCTACACTACCCGAACACGAGTGCACTGCCCTAAACCCTAAAACACTCCCCCAGCACGACCCCCTACACTACCCGAACACCACTGCACTGCCCTAAACCCTAAAACACTCCCCCAGCACGACCCCCTACATTACCTAAACACCACTGCACTGCCCTAAAACCTAAAACACTACCCCTGCATGACCCCCTACACTACCCAAATACCAATGCACTACCCTAATCCCTAAAACACTACCCCCGCACAACCCCCTACACTACCCAAAGACCACTGCACTACCCTAAACTCTAAAACAATACCCCCCGCACGACTCCCTACGCTACCCAAAGACCACTCCACTACCCTAAACCCTAAAACACGACCTCCTACACTACACAAACACCACTGCACTACCCTAAACCCTAAAAAACTACCCCAGCACGAACCACTACACTACCCAAACATCACTGCACTACCCTAAACCATAAAACACTACCCCCAGCAGTACCCCCTACACTACCCAAACACCACTGCACTACCCTAAACCCTAAAACACTACCCCCAGCAGTACCCCCTACACTACCCAAACACCATTGCACTACCCTAAACCCTAAAACACTACCCCCAGCAGTATCCCCTACACTACCCAAACACCACTGCACTACCCTAAACCCTAAAACCCTAAAACACTAACCCCAGCACGACCCCCTACACTACCCAAACACCACTGTACTACCCTAAACCCTAAAACACTCCCCCAGCACGACTCCCTACACTACCCAAACACCACTGCACTATCCTAAACCCTAAATCTACCCCCAGCATGACCCCATACACTACCCAAACACCACTGCACTACCCTAAACCCTAAAACACTACCCCCAGCACGACCCTCTTCACTACCTAAACACAACTGCACAATTTGTTACAGGCGTTGCAACGCAGGCCTGTGGTGCTTACTGGAAGTACCTGGTGGGCTAGTTGGGCCCCAGGGACTCTCAGGATTCAAGGTGACCTAATCCCCCAACTTAAAACGCGCCACGGGCGCGTTTGCACAGTGGTGAAGGGAGGGGGCAGGGCCTCAGGTGACATGTGCGCAAACACGCCCTGTGGTGCGTTTTAAGTTGGGGAGTTAATTCCCTTTGAATCCTGGGGGCCAACTAGCCCACCAGGTACCTTCAGTAAGCACAACAGAGTTGCGTTGCAGAGAGGTGAAAAAAGGTGCGTGGCCTCGGAACGCCTCTCTGCAACTCAGCTCTGTGGTCCTAACTGTAGGTACCTGGGGGCTAGTTGGGCCCCAGGGACCCTCAGGATTCAAGGGGACTTAATCCCGCAACTTAAAATGCGCCACGGGGCGCGTTTGCACACATGTCACCTCAGGCCCCCTCCCTTCACCACTGTGCAAACGCGCACTGGCTCTGGTTAGTCAGAGTCAGTTACCACCAGTACCTGTCTGAAAAAGTTGTGGGCACAGGATGATTTTGCAACAAGGCCTCTTTCTGCTCCTCTGTTGGTTCTTTCTGCACATCTTTTGCTTCTTTCTGTGCGTTTTTTTCTTCTTTCTTCACATGTCCTACCTCTGTTGGCATAGTTAGAAACTAGCATTTAAAAAACCTTTGAAATTCACTTAAAAAATCATAGGTTTCA